>OX383967.1:11878135-12478135 GCA_947532105.1 Athrips mouffetella | reverse complement strand
TCTTTTTAATGAGTTACCTATCCAATAAATAAATCTTTTACTCCAAAAGAACTACTATATTTTTGTATGTAAAAAAAAAGCAATATTTTATTAAAAAAGTTTATTTGATAAACACCACTTATTTAAACAAGTTACATTTTTTAGTGCACAAGCTGAAGGATGATATAGACAGCTATAAACTTCATTTGATGTTTTATACTCTTTATACAATTCTAATAAACTAGGACATCCCTTATCTTCTAAGTTATATATTTGATTACTTTGTAGTGTTTCTTTTAACCATTTAGTTTTTTCTAATCCCTTAACATAAACAAACTTATCCTTTAAAAAATCAAGAATCATATGGTTTTGAAAGTCCAAATACGAAATGAAGCCTTCTCTCCATAACATTTTTCTGTTTCTTTCAATCCAACTCACTTGTTTTTTTTCTGTCGTACTCAAATCATAAAATGGAAATGGTGGTTTTATCAGTAACACTTGCAAGTAATTGTTACTTAAAACAGCAATTTCTTTGATTATAAATTTATTTCCATCAACTTTGAATCCTTGAACATCAACAATGGCATTCATGATAACTTGCGAACGAGATTGCTAAGTGGTTTGTATTCAAATAGACGATCGTTGATAATGAGAGAGTATGCACTCGTATTAGCCGGCAAATCAGCAGAAAACTCGATTTCTATGCGCACGTCCACAGGTCCAGTTTTTAAATTCTCTGATTGACGCGAACAATCGATTATGAATAATGGTGCTTTAGATTTAAAATCTTCAATGCTAAGCAATGGTTCAATAGGAAGGCTATAGTAAGACTGACGAAATGCTATGTACATTTCATATAATAAAGAGTATTTATTTTCTTTAAAATTTATATGAAGGGGTTCATAAGGGTAGTATTGTGAATTAAGAAACAAAGTCACATTAGTTAATTCACAATGATCAAATAAAGTACTATCCTTAACTTTATTATTTTTTCGATCCGTTTGCAAACCAACTATAATGTATCGAGGTTTTTCTAATTGAGAAGTAGTTTTGACTGACCATGAATGTTTAAATCCTTTGGGTAAAACAGGATATTCATATAAATCCCAATTCCTAAAGGCAATATGAATTGACTTGTCTTTTTCCAAGATTTTAAGCATCGACAACCTTTCTCGATCAGAAACTTTAATGTGTGGCATACGCCATTGCAATCTGTCTATAAACAACTTACAATTATCACCTGTTTCAAGTATCACGCTATTAAAACTGCTATTGCTTCGAGTAAGAATTAATTCGTGTTTGCAATTAATTATAATTTTTTTATAGTCTTCAGCAAAACCCAATATTTTATTTAGTGGTAGTACGAAACTAAAGTGACCATTTCCATGAGTGTTCATGTTCCATCCCCACAAAGCTGCGACTTTACTATCACTCTCATTCATTGACACATATGATTTCATTGTCGAAGTTATTCCGACATTTCTGTTGCGGTCGATCTCAATTCCATTAATCTCATAACGAACGTCTTGAAACATAAATGCTACAGGATTATTACAGAATTTAAAAGTTTTTGGAATATGTTTTCCATTTGCATCTTTTGCAGTTACTTCAAAATAACCTTCCACTAAAATTGAACTAGCAGATGGTAGAATATACAAGTCTTGTTGTTGTATGGGAATTCGAATTTCATCATTTTCCTTAAAACTGTTAGTGTAGGGGTTGTAAGAATGGATTTCATACCCGACTATTGAGCTATCAAATAGTGGAGAGTCAGTGATCTGCAGAATGTTATTCATAATTTCAATCCAAGTGCTTTTAAGAAGTCTTTATTTTCCTTCGTTAATTTTTTAACACGTGTTTTCACTTTCGCTGACTGATCAGCATTAAAAGACTTTTTACTACGTTTGGATTTTTTATGATTACGAGCCTGCCTCAGAGCAGTAAAATTATGATTGTAAATAATCATTTTGTTCTTTTGATGTGTAAGCAAAGGTTTTTTTTTTTTCAAGTGTATGACTTTGAGAGAGGTGGATTATGAACTAAAAACACAAAGGAGTCACATTCATATTTATTAGTATCAAAATTTATTACTCCAAAAATTTTCTAAGAATTGGATACAAAGATGTCCACAATTGTATGGGTTATCTTGTTGAAGATTATCGTAATTGTAGTGTAAATTCGAGCCAAGATATTTGATTAACTCTTTAGGTGGTTTAAGATTTCCATAGCTATCAAAATACTCTATATAATTGTTAAATTTAGCATAGGCTACCCAATGTGTTCCAGGATTTTCAGAACAATCTAGATTAACAATACCACATTCACAAGTAAACGGTTGTTTCGGTAATTCATCTTTCATGAATACTCCACGAAAGAAAGGAAAGTTTGTCAGATAATTTGATATATCAAGATTTGACAAAGCTCTGTTGGGTAGCCTACGAGTTAGTTTTTTTTCTGAGATACAAAAATACCTAAACCATCTCTGTAAGGTTTAAGTTTCAAACCTTTGCCTATAGACAATGATTTCAGTTTTTCATTACGACGTTTCAGCTCCGATAACCGCTTTTTAGCTTCCTTGTATTCATTGTAAGCTTTAACTATTCCAGATACACCACCAGCCAGACTACCAGCCGCAGATAACCCAGCAAAAATCGGTATTAATGGTAAAACACCACCAGTCTTTGGAATTGGAATCACTCGTGGAAGCTTCACATTTGAGTTTGATGTCAATTCTTTAGCAGCTGCAAAGGCCATTTCAATAGCCATCTTCTTACATTTAGGATTCAATTTTTTTATATGTTTTTTTGTATGAGCAATCACACTTTTTAATTTTTTTTTTAACCCTGCACCTGAACTCACTTTAGCTAACATAGCTTTATTTACAACATTTGCAGCGAGTTTCTCACCAATATCTGCATCTTGAGCAGAAGATCTTTTCCGTGCCATTTTCATAAGTACGATATCTGCTTTATAACGATCAATCAAATTTGATGATCTGCTGTATGCTATATCGTGTTGTTTACAGTATTCGTCCAATTGATTTATACCTTTATCACCACGAGCTAGTCGCTCACGTAGTTTTGTGCCAGGACCGCAGTAATTATATCCAGGAAAATGAAGTTCGATTGGTAATTTATTGATGAGAGAATTCAGAATACTATATTCTTTGGAAGTCATAAACTAAATGATTAAAATATTCACAAATCATGCTTTTTATACTATTAATAGAATTCTGTATGAAACTAATTAATATAATTGGTACTATCTATCCAACTATTTTCGCTTGAAGGCAATCCTAACCATTTTACTAAAACCTTATTCCTCTTTCTTCTCAAAACTTTTTCAACTAGATATACATATGGATGTTTCGTCTTTTGAAGTTCTTGCTCATAAAATGCTCCTAATATAGGTTGACATCTCGCATCTTCTAGCAAATATGTAACAGGACTTGTATTTTGAATCTCTATTATTTTAAATATTTCTGTTGACCAATTAGGTGTATACCCTTTTTCAAATGTTCCTTTGTATTTGCTTATTCTAACAAAATCACCTACATTGAAACGACTTTTGTCAAACTTTACACTAATGGAGGAAGATCTTAGATATCTCTCCAATATGTGTTGCTTATTATTTTCATTGACATTAACAGGCATGCAAGCTATAGTTCTATGATATGTATTATTATAGTCATATACGACTTGGTTCAGAATTTGATTATACCAACAATAATTTCCATTCAAACTGAATTGCTTAAATATTTTGTTCTTTAAAGTTCTTATAACTCTTTCAACAATTGAGGCTTTTTTGGTTGAAAAAGTAGAATAATGATTAATTTTATATTTTTTCATTAATCTTAAAAAAATACTATTATAGAACTCTTTACCTAAATCAGTTTGCAGGTTTTTAGGACTTCGTCCAGAATGCAGCAAACGTTGAAAAGCCTCTGTAACTTCTTCTTTATTTTTTTGTTTTAGTGCCTGCACCCAAACATATTTTGAAAAAGTATCGATGACAACTAAAATATACTTATAACCAAAATTTTCTTTCTCAAATTTTTGCATATCAGCCAAATCTGCCTGCCATAAGTCATCAATATCTCTCATTTCAACCTGTCTTCGGGGGTAATTTACTCTCGCATTTTTATGAATTTCATTTATCACATCTGCTTTGCTCATGTTTAGCAGTAATTTCATCACATATTATTTCTAATTTTGAAAAAAGCAGCTCATTGAGATTTAAACATTTACTAAAACATTCACTTCTTATTTCATCTACGTACTCTTTTGTTGCAGCATCAATAGGTATTTGAAGATATTTTAAAATTCTATTGTGACAATCGAAATTCCCCTCATTAGCTGTTTTAATTCCACATTTCAATAATTCAATTTCAGTTTATTGATGTTGTTTCAAATAATGAGCAAATTTATCAACATGAATGTTCAAAACACATGAAAGTAATGCGTGTTAGGTTTGTATGTAAGAACTTTTATACAGAAATTATTTTATTATGTTAGATTCCTTCAATTCTTCAATTATAGATATAATTTCATTATCATGGTTAGTGTTTCCAGCATCACGTGAAGCTACCAAAAGTTTCAATCTCTCAACTAACTCATTTGGATCATCCCAGTATACTAAATCTGTGTTTCGTTTGTATTTCTTTAAAGTAGGTATATTACCACCGAATTTAAGGGTATTAGTATCTTTAGAGGAGGAAAATAGTGGTTTAATTATTTTAATATATTTATCACTTTTATCTCCTTGAATTTGACCTGCGGAGCTATAATATCTCTTATGTGCGTTTGTTTCATGCAACATGTCTTTATACACTAGTGTTAGATGCAACTACCACGCAGCGCTGGCCACACCAACCGACGTCGCCTATATAAGCAGGCTGCACACCTGCGTGGCCTCTCACTCGCTGCTCAACTGTTGGAACGATCGGACGTCTTAGGAGCGTTATAGTTACCCGTTGTACCTAGGTTGTATCTAGCCCTTTTAGGTTTCCTGAATATTGTCGTTGTTGTGTTAATTTAATAGAAGTTCGGTTTGTCATCAAATGTGGTGTTATTTCAATAAAATGTTGGATAGGTTCATCTGTGCCTCATTTCCTAAGAACCCCATTTCCTTCTGGTTTGTAAAATCAGAAGTGTGTAGGTAAACTTCACGCGTCTTTGCTCGTGTTCCATCCATTCTGTTTAGTTTTGTGTGTTTTCCTGTGTGTTGGTTAAAAGGTAAGTGGTGCTGATTGTTCTACAAGTCTGTCCGTGCATATATAGATCGACAAATCGCGACTATTTCCTCCATCAACGGCATTCCTGTGATCATATCTACGTCTGATAGGCCACGTAATTATTGTGCTTTTCAACATTTATGGCTATACGCAGCGATCGCTTCCGCTCAGCATAGACGATCCACAAGACATTCGAAGACATCGTGATTTTTCATACAGTTGTCGTCGCATCAGCGGTTATTTTAGAACCCAATATTTTGTTTGATGAGTATATTTAGGAATGAAGGTTGACTTATAATTTTTCTTCAAAGTTTTCTTAAGCAAGTTGAGATAATTTCACATGTTCTTTTTGCGTCAACCCGCAAAATAGAATGCAAGACAGTCAGGCCGGACGTCGGTAGTAACACATTGATCTCTAGTGATTCTAGTTTTGGTTGTTTGTACCTTTGTAGCGTGGCGCTAGTTCGGTTTATACAGGTTTTGTTGTCAAGTTGTTACCACCAACTTTACTTGGCAGTCTGGAACGCGATTCCACGAATGTTTTAGAAGATAGCTGAGAAAACCTTGTTTGTACAGGAAGGTTGATATTTTCGGATGACTGTACGTGTTCAATAGGTGTCTAGTGAGAAAAGTCTTGTTCGTTTCTACACAAGCGAGTAGTAAAGTTTCGTTTTTAATTTGAAAGTAGGTAGCAGAGCAGTTTTGCAAAACAAAAATTGTGTCTGTAGTTGTACGGGTTGAAATCGTGCACACTCGTACGAGGTCGTACGAAAGATCATGATGGCCGAATCGTAGAAAGAAATGGTCAGGAAAAAGTGATTCTTGGGTTTACATGTGGAGTTTTTATGTAAATTTTTTGTGCAGGAACATTTTAAGTGATTGTTTGTGCACCATTGTAGGTAATTTTTCCGTAATCGGCACAATTTTATTAAGTGGAGAACAGCATAGGTTGAGTTTTGTTCCTCGTTTCGTGGAATAGCCTCATAGCAACTAAATGGACAGAAGATGTTATTTTCACGGATGACTTTGTAGCGTTGTTCAGTTAATGAAAGGACTTACTGATTCAACAAAACGAGTAAAAAATGGAGGGTTTAGCCGTAGATTATGTCGGTGTCTAGTTCACTTATTGGTTAATCGTGTTTCGGCTTTCTTTGGTGAAAAGAAAAGACAGCAAGGATGTAAGGTACACGTGGTATGGAAAAGTGCGTCGTAACGTAAAATGATGTGGTGCTGTGATGGCGTAAAGTAAAAAAATTGTTTGTATTTTCGTATAGATTTATTAGCGTCTTATTTGTGAAATACAGACATTCGACGAGCGCGCAGTAAAGTTTCTTCGAGCTAGTGTGAGTCAACATCAAGCAAGATGGGCCAATATCTGCTAGTTGCCATTCTTACTTTGTTTGTAATTGTCGACTGGTCATCGGCGATAGTCGTCGACACGCAGTGATATTATTGTTGTAGCAGTAAATTGAACTTTCGATATTGCGACACCGTGGCAATAGATCACGGGTGAACGGAGTATGTGGGTATGGTACCGACTTTCCTTTGAGATTACGTGGAGCGACACGAGATGTCTCGCTGGACCTGCTGACTGGGAGAAGATCAAGTAGGAGATGTATTAGCCCTCTGTACAGGGTTACAACAACGACTTATGTGCTATATGTGGTGGCCGCAAAACTATGGGGTTATGCGTGAATTTGAGTAAGGTTACATTTGTACGCCAAAAATAGATTGGAAGTAAGTAGGTGTCCATCCATTTGTTTAAAGGTAAGCCAGTTTTTCAAACGTGCAGAAGAGTCCTCACTAGATGATAGATAGATAACTCGTTTATTTTCACTATCGCTACCCACTTAGATTGTTCTTTTTTGTCACATTACATGATTATTATGATTACAACCTAAAAGTGTGACCGCAAGTGCTAAGACATACCGAACATTTTCTGTGCTTCGGAAGGTATGTACTTTGGCTACTGTCCCTGTTGAGGTTAGGTAATGGTTAGGTAGTAGATCCCTAACAAGGAATAAGAATAGTACCTACATATAACGATAGTTTCAAGCTGGTGATTTTTGTGTAATGTTTGTGTAGGTAGATGAGCTACCAAAATAATGCAAAAGCAGTCCTAAATTAGCTTTCAGAAGATACCAACAGTGTTTCTGTTTATTTCTCCAAGACTGGATGCTCTCCGCTTTGATTTTTTTTACTATATTTCTTATTTTAGTCTGTTTTAGAAGCTATCTGATGATATTCTGCTAGACTCAAATATGATGAGGATATTGAGCTGGTTCTAGCAGAAGTGGGATGATCCAGGAGAGTGAAGTTCACAAACTGCCGCTAACATCAGAGATCAACATTGTATGTGTTTAGAAATGACAGTGACTCCTTGAGGTACCTACTCAAAGTTATGAACTCTGTAAGGTTTTACCAATCATTATGTATCCAACTTAGATCTTTTATGCCATGATGTAGTCGTCGTAGCGAGGCAAAAATTAGGTGAATGGTTATGGAACCACTGTAGTGTTGAAATTTGTAACATAACCACTTATGTAGGTAACAACTAAAACAAAAATGGTCAGGTACGGCCGAGCAGTAGGTGCTGACGTTTGTGACTATAAAGGTTTCCTATGCATTCTTGAACGAGGCCCAGTTTTGAAGCTATAAGTGTTCCTGTTAATTGTGTGTAGATTGATAGATCTAATTTTCTACCTGTTTACAGTCTTACATTGTGCTTTTGTTTTTATGTTTTATGTGTGTTTCGGCTGGCTGAGTGGCTGGCGACAACTGATGTATCGGGATGGGTCTTCCTGTCCAAGGCTTCGCAGAGTACCGGCAAGCTGGATTCTGGCGTGTGCTTCCCGTACAAAGTTACGTGCGTGCTTTCACCACCACCGCTACGAGCTGGGACTTCTGGTGCTGTGGCTTACGTCCACTGTGCCTATGGTTTGTCTGGACAATGTCTATGGCTTGTGTCACCGGGTTGTCGTTTAATAAGCCTACGTCTATTGTGCCAGTGGTTTGTCTGTTTTCAGGTCGTTAAAGCCTATGGCTACTGTGCCTACGACTTTAACGGCTCGAGTCTGATATCAAGCAGAACTTTGGGCCTCTGATATCTGAAGGCGGGTAACTCCTGTGCTTCCAACGATCTAGTTTTTGAAGGCGGGTAGCCCCTGTGCTTCCAACGATGTTGCTTACAAAATCATGGATGGATATGGTAATGAATGACCTATCCATGGATTTGTAAGGTTACTACTGGTGTGAAAATCGCCATTCACGCCGTTCTCTTGTATGGGACTACTTATGATGAGAGTCCGGAATTTCATCATAATGGGTTTCATAAATTCATTTAGAGTTATTTGTCTGAAACTTTGTGTCTATAAGTACAGATGTCCTCAACAGAGTAACTACTATGGTAGCAAGAGTGCACGCTTGTTATCATACTGGTTCAATAACGTAATGAACAAACTAAGATCCCTACTTGCCAGCTTCCTATTTCAGACAAATAACAGTTGTGTACTAATCTGAATCAAATTCAGTGTTGTCATTCATGTGCTTAGATACTGATGACGAGTTCCATTATGTGGATGGAGTGCCATAGCAAATCCGGAACTGACTGCTTCGGGAGTGACCAGCGGTCGGGCCGTTTCATTCCTGCTGCGTCGTGTGGTGCGGTGCCGCCGGGTAGAGCGCTCGGGAGGTGCTGCAGCAGAGGGCGCCACAGGACCGGCTCCCACCAGCAGCCCGCAGCCGTCGCGTACTCTTGTCGGCCTGCGCTTCAACCGGACGCAAGATGTATCTACAAACTTGGTGAGACCAAACCAATTATTTTATTACATCATCACGTGTTGCGATGAGACTAATCACAAAACAGTAAAAAGTCGTATCTAGTGCAAGTACCCCAAGCACTTGTTAGAATGGTGAAACCTAAGGTCAAATCTGGTACAGCCAAGTACAGCTGTGCAGACTGATTAATCCATCAAGCCATTTTTTACAGTCTGACGACGATTAACTTTCTTTGTTTCGAATCTGGAATTGAATAGATGAAAGACAGAGCCTTAGCTTCAGGCTATTTTTATGTTTTGATGTTCAGAGTCTTTCTTCTGCAGGTTCTGATGACAATGAAGAGATGAAGCCAGGACAGCTACTTCGAGTGACGTGGCTGGTCATGTTCAGACGCCATCGAGGACGCTGGCATGTCAGGAGAGGCCGTGTTAGATGCAACTACCACGCAGCGCTGGCCACACCAACCGACGTCGCCTATATAAGCAGGCTGCACACCTGCGTGGCCTCTCACTCGCTGCTCAACTGTTGGAACGATCGGACGTCTTAGGAGCGTTATAGTTACCCGTTGTACCTAGGTTGTATCTAGCCCTTTTAGGTTTCCTGAATATTGTCGTTGTTGTGTTAATTTAATAGAAGTTCGGTTTGTCATCAAATGTGGTGTTATTTCAATAAAATGTTGGATAGGTTCATCTGTGCCTCATTTCCTAAGAACCCCATTTCCTTCTGGTTTGTAAAACTAGTTTATCTTTTTCAGACACTAAAGCTAGATCCGGACTTTTGCGTAGCAACAGTTCTTTTAATCCAGGTGTTAATTCATATTGTATTTTGTTATCTATAGTAACCAAACAAGTTTTAGTATTACTTAATGGGAGTTCTATCTTAGATAACTTTACAGGTTTGTTTCCCATATAAAACTGACTGTCTTTTCCATACACTCCATAAGGTACGTTGATTTTTTCATAGAGATTTACAAAATCTTCTTTAGATAATGATTTTTCAGCTATATTTTCATCCTCATCAGTATCTTCCTTATCAAACACAAAATCACTGCACGTATCAGAACTTTCATTTTCACTATTTTTATTATTCGTACTAACAGTTAAAAAGTTATCCGTTATATCAAATTCATCATCATAATTTTGTTTCAATTGACTACCATCCAACTTTTTTATTTTGATCAGACTGTTCAAAGGATCTGATATTGGTTTTAACATCTTTTTTGCATTCAGTTGATTTTCATACTCTTCATCTTGCATCGAACGTATTTTTTTTTTAATGGATTCCGCTGACTTGATAAGTTCTTTCTTTATATTCCCTGACATTTTAGTTTACTAATTACAGAATATTATGTATTTTCATGTGTAACTGCTAAATGATAGAACTAAAATGATAAGTTCATTAAAATTTGTCATTTATAAGGTCATTACGCTATGACGTCATGATCACTAGAGTATAATGTATGTGTCAAATGCTTGTCTATATCTACCATTGTTTATAGGGTCGTCTTTATTGATTATTAAAAAGCAAAATTGATTAACCCATATACTAAAGCATAGTTTTTTAAACTGTAACCATTCCATATCACTATTAACATGCTCATCGTATATATGTTTCAAATTTATATCATCTTGCTTAAAAACAATAAGTAAATTAATATTATCACGAATAAGTTGTTTAGGTACTTTTGAATATGTTTGAGACAAGTAAAAACAATCAATGTTCTTGTGCCTTCCCATGGTGAAGAAATTACGTATATTGGATTGATTTTCGCAAACAACATCATCAAAAATAAATACTGAATCAGACAAAGCCTCATTTGGATGTATTACTTGTTTTTCATCATTAAATACCATAAATGTCACCTTGGGAACTTTTCTGAACACTTCGTTTAGAAAACGATATTTTGGCTGATAAGATGTTTTTGAATAGAGATAAACGTTCTTAAAACGAAGACCATTTTCGTGCAGCAATAAAGATAACATCACATTAGTCTTACCACAGTTTGAAGGCCCACATATTATACAACGTATGGTGTTCGGAAGCAGTATACTATGTCGTTTTTTGTTTGTGACATTTGTTATATCAATATTATTTACCTCTAATGTTAGTGTTTGCTTAACAAGCTTCATTTTGTAATTAATATAGTGTGCTTGGTTTTTCTCTTTATATAGGGAATATCATAACATAAGTAGTAAAAATCAGAAGTATTTAAAAAAATATATTATATAATTAATAAGTCATACAAAAGTCATATAAAAATTAATAAGTCAAATTTAATATTAACGCCATTAAATTAATAAGTCGTACAGTAAATAAGACTAAAACTTAAACAAAAACAATTTCTCTTAATAATTAATAGTAATTTACGATTATAAAGTAAAAAATTAAATTGACATTTTATAATGACCCCACGGCAACGTACTTATATTATCTGCCAATATCTGTCTTTTATCATCAGACCTATCAAGAATTAACTTATTAATTTCTTGAGAATACAGTACATGTTTTATAGATTTGATGACATTCATTTTACTTCTCAAGCATCTATTTTTAGTTAAAGAGTTACTATAATCAGATAAATTCAATCGTTTTGTTATTGGTTTACAAACCCCTTTTGCTTTTGCTATTTTCTTTTTCAGACTTTTTATACAATAAAGTTTAGCACGTAATCCTATAAACTCTGAAATTAGATCTCCTCCAAGTTCATCTTTGAAAATTCCAGGAACTTTTGCATTGACAAGTGGCATATTGAACTGATTATTAGCATCAAAGTTACTAGTGTCAAACTTTTTTAAATTTTCTTTAATATCTTTGTAAATATCATTAGTTTTTATTAAATATAGAAGACTATCAGTATCTGTGTAACAAAGTTTAGCATTGTTCTCATAATTTTTCTTTATATAATTATAGTGGAATTTGTATAAATGATTTCGAGCTAACTCAAGTACAGTAAATCCTATATATATCGGTCTATCCAATAAAATTTTTTCATGTTTTAACTGAATAGCAACAAAGTTTTTGGAAAATATTGAAACACTTTTGAGATTAGGTTTCGCAATCAACTCACGTGCACCAATACGTTTCTTTGTTCGATTTTGTGTATCATCCCAGCTGTTAACTAGTTTTACATTTACTTGTTTTCTTTTGTTTTCAATAGTTTTTCCAAAAATTGCATTATTCAAGAGCTTAAAGAAGTCTTTATGGAAAGAAGATTTTGCAGATTGTCTTAAGGTGGTGTTTAGTTCAATGTACTTTCGCAAAAAATCGTTTTGATGGAAACGTAATATACGATGTATTTTCTTTAATATAAGTCCCTGTTTTAAACACTCTTTTAGATGAAGGGAGTGTATTACATACTCATATTTGTTATATAAGTTAGCAATTAGTTTGGGAGTTTTTCCTCCTGGAGGTGTAAATTTTTCTGGTGCAAATGGCAAATCTGAGTGGCTGTTATGCAAGTAAGTAGGATATTCCATATCAACTTCCAAAATATATCCATAATCATAATCATCTTGCACTTTCGATATATCAAATAATTTTATTTCCTCTTCACTTAAAAAATTAAATTCTGACATAGGCATTTTTTGCATCATAGCATATCCATAAAGATTATTACAGTCAAGATATATTAAATAACTTGTGGGTTTAGATTCATCATATTTCTTAAGATATTTGTTATTTGCTTTTGCATGTCGTAAAGAACATTGAGCTAAGCCACCACGTATACCTTTTTCCAGAAATTCGTATATTTCTATATCGTTAATTGTATCAAGTTCAACTTTTGTGTATAGGAGCATCGCATCCCAGCTCAAACCAGGTGATGTCACATAGTATGCTGGATCGAGACTATAATAAAGCAAGCTTATGCTTCGAAAGTTTTCGAAAATATCACATAACAATAATACATCTGACTTTAAATACAAATCTGTGTAATCTGAAAGAGATTGAATATTGAAAGTGTCCCATACTTTTTGAGCTCTTAAGAACTGATCGTCGGTAACGTGTTCCATAGTTAACGAGTTAAAAAAAAAAATTCTGTCAGGAAGTTGATTTTCTTGATATTTTTCCCATGAATTCATGTAATCATAGGGATAAATACCTTTTATACGAATCAAATCGAATTGTTCTTTGATTGGAAATGCTCTTGACAAATGTACTAGATCTTCACTTTTCAAAGTTTTTGATAATTCATCGAGGCTAGAACTCAAAAATTGGAATGAGTCTATAAACTTGAGGTCGATGTCTGTGGTTTGAGTTTTTATTGTTTTTGTTATTGAGATATATTTTTCTTTCGATTTTGGGATTATTTTGATGTCTCCATGATATTTGGTAAGTTCCTCAATAAAAAAGTGACTATCATAACCACATAAATTATGAAAAATAACAGGCACAAAACGACATACTTGATAGTTTAAATTGCAAAGCGAATGTGCAGCACCACGGTACTCGGATGTAATATGGTCGTGATCAGCTACTTTGTCACCAAACAAAAAATTTTTACAAATATGACATACTATAGCATTTTCGAAATTTATCTTTTGCTCTGTAGTTAAGGGTGACATAGGTTTTTTGTTCATCAAAATTTGAGAAATGTTAACCACATCTCTTAATAAATATTCAATGAATATTTTAACACAATCAGGTCCTTTATATGTCACAAATTTGTTCAAAGAATCATCGTAAGAACAACATATATAATAACCAAAGCAAGAAGGTTCGTGTTTTTTGTATGTTTCAGTATTGTTAGATATAACTTTAGAGTAATTTAGTAGTAAACTTTCGAAGTCTGCATAGATCACAAAATATATTTTTTGTTGCCTCTCATAGTTTTTAAACTTTATCTTATTGTTTTCAATAGGTAATATAGCAACAACTTTTGAGCAAGTATGTTTTTTATACTTTAATTCAGATGAGAAAAACTGTAGGCATTCATCACAAAAAAATAATTTTCCTTTATGACGAGTCACTTGACGTTTGACTAGGCGAACCAAATCTTTTATTAAACAGTAATGTCCTTTTCCTGATTTTTCAATATAGAGTAAATTTACATGATTAATTTTTTTTGACTGTGTAAGATATAATGGACCAGTGACATTAGATTTGTCATCTAAACCATATATGTTTACACTGATGTCTGAATTATTTTTCTCAAATAATTTTATATCATTGTATGATGGTGGAAAAGTCATATTTTGTGTATTCAGTTTTTTCAAAACAGTTAGGATAAGAAGATGTTCTACAAACATTGCTCTTAGATGGATATAAAGATGCGATAATAGACCATAAAAAACAAAAATTATCTGTATTTTGTATGTTGATGCAACTTTTTGTGTTTTTTATAACTTCTGGTAAAGGTAAAAAAGTGCCTCCTCTTAAAGGACAATATTTATTTATGTTTATTTCTAAATGACTTATAGAGTCAAAAGACCATCCAGATTTATGATGCTCAAATTCTGCAAGTTTTTGTTTCATTTTATCTATCATTCTTATGCATTGTTCTTGCAAGTTAGTACTAACCATAATAACCTCATACTTTGTGTTGAATGATTTAAGTTGTTTTTCATCCGTCTTAGGTAATAAGAAATATGCAAATAACTCAAAATTTATTTTGATAGAGTAGTTATGTTTCACTAAAGATTTATCTAATAATTTAACTATGTCATTTAAATTATCATAAAAAAATGCCTCTGGGGTCATATAAAGCTGCATAGGATTCAATCGAAATGTAACTATTCTATTTTTGAATGCATTAGCAATAATTTGAACATTTTTGAATTCAGTACTCAATAAACAATTAGATTTATGTAAATTAGTTCTTTCATGACTAAGTTTTTTAATTTTCGGTAATTTTATTTGACATTCATGACATTTGATTAGATTTTCATCATGTTTTGAGTTCAACATCAGGGTATTTCGAGTGGGAGCTGTGAATAAAAAAAAAACTTATTAGATAAATTTAAGTTGTTATTCAAATTAAACTTAAAAAATATTAATGTCTTAATAAATGCAATGAAAATCTCTATCCCTTAAACTAAGGATACAAAAAACTATGAATAAGTAATTAATTAAGACCTCTTATGTTTTAGGTAAAAGGGTAGTCATTATGTTAAAGTGAAAGTATATAGCTATAAGAGAAAAGTAAGCAAAGTAATTCAAATACCATTCTAAACGTTCGATACCGTAAGCGATATCGATATGATACTACATCGAAAACAGATAAATTTAAATCATCGATCACTGATAAACTGTTCATCTGTTATTTTACAGTATTGTTAGAGAGCGATGGTTTAAAGATTTTGTTCAAAACACTGTCATATTCATATCGTTATCGTTGTCAAAAGTTGCAAAAACAGAAGTAACATGGATACAAAAGCTTGGGGAGGGCTGCTGCCCATACTAATCGTACTTCTTATTAAAGTTCTTAACTATAATAAGAAGTACGATATGCAACAGGGCAGTCAGCGAACTCATTGCGAACTGAAGTTATATACTTAGAAAGCAGCCCCCATGCTTCAGTATCCGTATCACTTCTGTTTTTCATTGAGAAAATTAAATGTCTCCATCTATATTGGTGGTTGACACTTTCTCAATATCGTCACAGTTATAAACTTTCAACTCAACATAATGACTACCTTTTTTCTTATCATTCATTTGCTTTGCGTAGCCATTAGGTATCCTTCTCTGAATATAAGAATATAATCCTTCATTCATAGTACCATCAAATTTAATATCCTCGAAGCCTCCTCCAAATAGGTCATTTGCTGTTGTCTTTTTCTTCTTGTCTTGCTTTGTCTCTATTTTCTTATCATTTTTATTTTCAATTTTCTTTTCATTTTTCTTCTCAGTTTTCCTGTTAGTATTAGTTTTTCGACCATCCTTATTTTTCAGATCCTTTGGTAAATGTTTCACTTTCTTTGGTTTTTCGATGGATTCTACTTTCTTCTGTGCTTTTGTCACTGGTGTTTTTATGCTATCGCTAGATTTACGTTTTTTTGTTTTGTCGTTGGTATGCCCTGAGGCCACGACTGGTTGGCTGGATATCAGCTCTATAGGTTCAGGAATTGATTTTGGGTGCACCACTTGTTCTGGCATCTGTGCTTTTATTTGCGTCATGGTAGACAGTTCAATGTCGGAGGCTTCAGATGATGAATCCGATGATGAAGAGGAGGAGGAGGAGGAGGACGAAGATGATGATGTTGAAGAGGAGTAAAGAAAGTTTTCCCTTTTGCTTGACCTGAAAAAATAAATACTAACATTAGAAAAATACTAAATAGATACTAATTCTACATACTAGGTTATTTTTAGTACCTGACATTCGTTTGCTCACTACTTGTAAGATCAAAACCGACAATTTAGTTTTAGAACTTTTTTAATAATAGAAAAAGCTTTTCGACTTACTATACCTAAAAGTGACCAACACATTTTGTATGAGAAGTAAAAAATTTTGTGTGTTGTAGCAAAAGTCGACAAAACAATAATAAAAGTTGTTGCTTTTTTGACATCACTAATGTGTGGATAAATGGATGTCAGCTCCGAAAAATTACCTCACACTTACTTTAAATTTCTACACATACGTATTATTTTTCATACAAACCATTCAAACAAACAACCATACAAGATTTTTATAAGTTTCTTGCTCTTCGTATAAAAGGTTTTTGAGGATTTCATAAAAAATAACCTCAAATTGTAGTATATACTCGTAGTAGAACAAAAAAATACTCACATTTTCAATTATAGGAAGAGCTTGACTGATGAAATAGCACACACGAATATGGTATCTGAAAAAAGAAAAACCGTGTTTAGCACATATTTTATAGTTAATAAATTTAGGATAGGTATAATGTAATCCTATTTTAATAAGACTAGATTTATTTTTAATTAATGCATCATTTAAACTAGTTTAAACTATAAAATTAGTCCATTGCAGTTGAAAGAAGCATAAAAGATTTTTTTTTAATTTTCTTGCTTTTCAAACAACGTCTCTTGAGAAGTCCACAAAAAATAACCACATTTTTTAATAAATGATTCATTCAACGAAAAAAGACTCACATTTTCAATTATAGGAAGAGCTTGATTGACGATTAGCCACACATACACACACGCATACGCGAATATGGTATCTGAAAAAGTAAGAAGTGGATTTAGCATATTTATTTTATAGTAAATAGATTAAGGGTATTATCTAATTATATTATAATAAGAGCACCTTTTATTTTTAATTAATGCATCATTTAAACTATAAAACTAACCTACTGCTCAAAGAAGCATAAAATATTTCCAAAAGTTTCTTGCTTTTCAAACAACGTATCTGGAGAAAACCATAAAAATTACCACATGTTATAATACCACAATGAAGTCAACAAAAAAATACTTACATTTTTCAATTACAGAAGACTTTCAATGACGAAATAGCTTCACAACCGAATATGGAAAGTATCTGAAAAAATAAAAAGTTGGGTTAGCTATGGATATTTTTTCTAATTAATGAATTTATGTAGCATATACATTTGAAATAATTTATGTGTTCACTGGTAAAATAAATAATAAATATCAAGAATATTTCACACTAAGAAAACCAATTTCACTGTATTAGAGAGTGAGAGATTAAATTAATAAATAACATTCACACATAAACACCTTGATAAATCGCCTATTTATCATCGCACTAATAAGCGAGAATCGAACCCACAAGTTGCGATTTAAAAGATAAGGGCACCATCAACCACACCAACAGACACTCATATAAAATTATTTACTGTTTCATCTAAGATTGCTGTAAATTGTATTAAAAAGTTCACAATCAAAAGCAAATAAAATGTATGACGATAACGGAATATTTTATACAAAATGTAAATACAGGGTGTTAGGAAAAGAACCAATTTCATTTAAACCACAAGTTCTATAAGTGTAACAAAGTAAATTCGAAGTGTTTAAAAAAATTCGATAATGAAAATTTAAAAAAAAAATAAAAAAATTGTTGATCAATCCTACTAACTCAATTAGATCGTATCGATATACCCCAAACAGTGTTCATTGTAGCAATAAAATATACAGAAATTTTTGGCTTTGAAAAAAAATAATTATATGTTTAAATTTCTTATTTTGTAAACACGCTTAATGTACTTTGTTCCACTTACACTACATGTGGTTTAAAGAAAATCGGTACTTTTCCTAACACCCTGTATATTAGTACACTAGGTTATAAACTCATAGATTGTTTAGTCAGAAGAGAGATTGAAATCGATTCAATAGTTTTTAGAGCTTAAAGTAAAATTAGGCACTGAACGAACATAAAAGTATTATTGTACAGACCATGTAACTAACCAATTTTGTTAGAGAACAGCTCGATAAATTAAAAAAAGTTTATCTTCTAAATGAAGTCGATCTACTACCAACTTCAATAGTTTTCTAAGGAAAGTATAAGAAAATGTAATTTAGAAAGTTATTTGGGTTTATGGTCTGATTCACATACTTAAAAACTATGTACACTATTTCAGACGGAAATAGTACGCGTAGCTGAGTGCGGAATGAATGAGTGATTTAATTACTCACAATTAAAAAGCATAAATTCCAAAAAGTACTTACATTTTGATGCTCACTGTATCGAATCACTAAACCGAAACACAACACTTGAATCACTGAATCATGGAAGCGGAAGCTATTCACTTTTTACTGTTGGACAACATAAAAAATCTCAAAAAATCAAAATTAGAGTGAGTTGCAGGCAAGGGAAGTTGTGTTTTAAATAATATTACAACACCGTAAGTGTGAGCGAGGAAAAGATATTCGGTGTGCTTCGAAAATTCTCAATCAGCTAATTCTAGGTGGACGTACTCAGGGAAAATTCTTTTTACGGTACATAGAATATTTATAATAGGATTAAAAGTGTTAGGACTAGGATTTATTATAGTGTTTTGATAATTCAACTTAAACTTTTAAATAAAATAAATGATATAAAAAAGATTAGGCTACAACAAAATATAACAAATATAAAATAGTAATATAACAAAATATAGTAAAA
Source organism: Athrips mouffetella (assembly GCA_947532105.1). Taxonomy (NCBI): domain Eukaryota; kingdom Metazoa; phylum Arthropoda; class Insecta; order Lepidoptera; family Gelechiidae; genus Athrips; species Athrips mouffetella. Next base: position 12,459,125 of record OX383967.1, on the reverse strand, counting down.
TAATAACTATACCCCTTTCCCTCTACTCATTAAACAGATCAGAACTCATTTAACGAAAACTAGTTAAAAGGTTAGACTGGTAGTTGCACAAAGCTTCATTAAAGTTAAAGCTCCTTTAAATCTATTGCTGTCGCTTTCTTTGTCAACAAAACAGAAAGAGTCAGCAATAGACTTAAAGGAGCTTTAACTATAAAGATGCTTTGTGCAGCTGGCGGAGAGAGTGTTAGAGGCTAACATATATGTTCATATCACAAATGTATGTATATCGAACCCACGACTTGAAACATAAAAGGTACTACCAGCCACACCAACAGGACATTAAAAATCGATTCCTAAATACGATCCTGGTAAACGTTCTGAGAAAGAGTGAAGACAGAGGACTTTAATGCTAAGTATATGTACGTTTGAACTCTGGTCAACAATCTCCCACGCTGACGACAGCAAAACCATGTGGACCACCTAGTTTGAGTATTATGATTTTTCTTTGTTTTTTTATACAGGGTCTTTCAGAATAAAGCTTCATCTCGATATGATTTTAGACTTTCGGAATAATTTGCAAAGACCTCATATTTAGTACTATGGTAATAATGTACCTGCTTAAACCTTGCAAAAACTGTAATTATCATCACATTATTCAAATTTATGTGGTGGTGGGAAGATCATTCTTATAAATATATTTAATTTCATCATGTCGGTTAGTACTCAAATTTTCATCATTGTTTGATTCGTTTTATGAAGCTGAATTCAAGTTATTTTAATAACTCAATAATATCATTTGTTAAAATTTAATATAACTTAATTTTTTTAGGAATCTGAAGATTTATTCAACTTTATACCGCTTGAGAGGACGAAACAGAAGAGAAACCCTGATGAAGGTACTACAACATCACGCAAGAGAGCGAAAAATGAAATGCTATTTTCATACGTAAAAAAGCCAGGTAATGGAGTAAAAGTCATCAGAATTGAAATATATGATGCAGACAAGTTACTTAAAAATAGTGAGAAAATAATTTGTGAATGTGATTCGGAGTTGTGTACTCAATATGTTGTTAAATCAACATTTATGGATGATATTTACAAAACAACTAGAGACTTGATAAGTAAAATTCAGGACAATGTTGAAAATGGTTACTAATAAACTATTATTGAAACTCTAAGCTGTAGTTTTATTTTATAATAATCAATTACTGAATTACTGACTTATTCATAGGATACATCAGATACTCAACAAAGTATTTCTATTTGAAAAAATAGTAAAGTTATGATTTACCGAGCTGTTCATTGAATAAGTCACATATTCAAAAAAGTATTTATTGAGGTACTTGGATTACATAGTCATCCAGGTACCTCAATATTATACTACTGCCATGATAGGCCATTAAAGCTGCTTCAACTGATATAGTTTGTCTCAACCTTTTGAGTGCATAAACAAAGCGATTTAATCTGTTACAAACCAGCTCAATATGACATTTCCAGTTCAAATGCCTGTCTATCGTGATACCAAGAAATTTGAAAGTGTCAGTTTCATCAACCATTTCGTTGTTATCACTCACTTGGATCGGATATGGGTTAGCATTATACGAGATAAATTGCATGAACTTAGTTTTACTAACATTTATACGTAAGTCAATATTATTTAGCCATTTAACCAATTCACTAAGAGCATTATTTATGTCGTTTTCAAACGTAGGTCCATCTTTATTTTTACATTCTATTATGAGTGTTGTGTCATCTGCGAATTGAACACAACTATGACAAGTAGCCTTAGGAAGATCGTTTAAGTACAAAAGAAACAGTAACGGCCCAAGAACACTACCTTGCGGCACACCTTTATTAGTGACTCTAAAATTGGAACGATAGCTTTGCTTCGTGATAATGCCATTCGATTCATTAACATTACATATCTCAGTACATTGTTGCCTATTTTTAAGAAAGCTTTCTAGCCAATCAAATGCTGGACCACGAATCCCATATAGTTTTAACTTTTGTAAGAGCAATACGTGGTTCACTAAATCAAATGCTTTGGTCATGTCAAGAAACAAGGCCACTGTGGGTGTACCCCTATTAAGATTTTGAGTAATGATACGCAGTAGGCTAAAACATGCATGTACGGTTGACAAGCCTTGACGAATGCCATATTGTTCTGGCTGAAGTATGTTATGCTTGACTAGAAAGTTCTTTAATCTAGTCTGCATCGCTCTTTCGAAAACTTTGGATAGTATAGGGACTAATGAAATAGGCCTATAATTGTCAGGATCCAAATTATCACCTTTTCTAAATAAGGGTTTGATCACACTAATTTTGAGGCTATCAGGAAATATGCCTTCTGATAAGGAAAGGTTTATTAAATGTGTTAAAGGATTGCAAATAAGAGTGGCACATGCCTTTAGGATCCTTGTAATCATGGTATCGAAACCACTCGCGCTACTGTTCTTCAGAGACATAATGATATTATATACCTCGGATTCCGTGACAGGTCTAAGGAAAATTGTATGAGCTATCACAGGTTGTGAATTTAAATTTGAGTGGGCATTATTTGAAGAATATGTCAAGTCTGTAAAATAATTATTAAAAACAGTACATATGTCGTAGGGATCAGAATATTCAATATTATTATATTTTATTTTGTCAATGGTACTAGAATTATACAAGTCATTTGAAATTGTCGAAGAAATCGTATTCCATGTCGCCTTACATTTATTTTTATGATTTTGTATATATTTAAAATTCTTAATTTTCTGAGCATTATTTATACATTGTTTTAAAATACTATCATATGTCTTAAATTTGGATTTAATAATCTTATTATTTATTAATCTTTTTATTTATTTTTGTTTTTCTGTAATGTAAATTATTTAATTTAATACACTTTTGCGTGACTGCGCGTCCATAACTACGACGGTATTTTTAACTTAGTGGTACGGAACCCTCGGTGCGCGAGATCGACTCGCACTTGACCGACTTTTTCATCTCTTTGCATCAAATTAGAAATAAACTGAAAACGAGACTATCAAAGCATGAATTTTATTGTCGTCCCAGTCCCATGTGTATTGTTTAGAGTGAATCGAATGCCGTCCACGACACCATTTATTTTTATTGTTGTTTTGGTACAAATAGTTAGGCTGTCTTATATCTGTTTTTTGGTTTGCAGAAATTGCCTTCAGAGTGTCGTCTGCTTCTGCAAGCAGATTCTGAATTCCTAGATCAAAATAGAATCCAGCCAGCTTAGCACGCTGCCCGAGAGAAAATATATCTCGAAGAAATATCACTTTGTTTGAGAAATTATGTCATCTAATCTATTACCTCCAAGCGCGAAGAAATGTCAGTGGAGGAAAATGTTTAGCAAATCCACAAATTACATTTTTGATATTTTAGACAGATATAGCTTTATACATGTAGCCTTCCTTGTCTTTCAAAATGTGTCGCACTGCTCGGATGTCAAAAAAAACGTGACCATGCTTAAAGTCTTTAATTCAGGTAGAAGCAATGTAAGTATTCCCAATAAAATGCAGAATTTGTTACAACTTAGAGAAATTTACAGTTTAATTTATGAATACTTTAAAAATACGTGTGGTATATTGTAAAAATATTATCTTCTTTTTATGTTTGAGTAACGTTGGACTGCTTTTTTTTTCTTGTTTGTCAAGTAGATGTTATTGTATAGTAATTCTATGATTATATTACTTAAGTTATGTAATTTAATTCAAAGTTGTTTTTTCGCTTATTTAGAAGTTATAAGATGTTTTGTTATATTAATTTTCGGCAGATGGCCTTGTTTCCAATGCCGTAATAAATTTAAAAAAAAAAGTCTTTAATCTATGGGCTTAGATAAACTGACAACTGCAGCGTTCAACTGCAGCAATCCCGTTTGCCTCAAACGTGGCGTTAAGCCTTAGCTAAGTGTTATAAAACAAAACGTATCTTATATCTACATTACAGAAAAAAATAAATAAATAAGAAGATAAATATATCCAAATTTAAGAAATATGATAGTATTTTGAAACAATGTATAAATAATGCTCAAAAAATTAAAATTCTTAAATTTATACACAATCATAAAAATAAATGTAAGGCGACATGGAATACGATTTCTTCGACAATTTCAAATGACTTGTATAATTCTAGTACCATTGACAAAATAAAATATAATAATATTGAATATTCTGATCCCTATGACATATGTACTGTTTTTAATAATTATTTTATAGACTTGACATATTCTTCAAATAATGCCCACTTAAATTTAAATTCACAACCTGTGATAGCTCATACAATTTCCTTAGACCTGTCGCGGAATCCGAGGTATATAATATCATTATGTCTCTGAAGAACAGTAGCGCGAGTGGTTTCGATACCATGATTACAAGGATCCTAAAGGCATGTGCCACTCATTTGCAATCCTTTAACACATTTAATAAACCTTTCCTTATACATACATAACATCACGCCTCTTTCCCGTTGGGGTAGGCAGAGACCACAGTCCTCCACCTGCTACGATCTTGACATACTTCCCTTGCTTCCTGTACTTTCATCAATCCTTTCATACATGCTCGTCGGTTTAGGGTACTTTTAACCTGGCCTTTATTCAGAACGTCCTGAATTGGGTCCTGGTACGTTCGCCTAGGCCTTCCCCTTCCAACGTTTCCATTCACTCTCGCCTGGTAGATCTCTTTCGTCAATCTTCGTTAATTCATCCTCTCTACATGATCAAACCATCTCAGCATCCCTTTCTAGATTTTGGTCACTACGTCTTCTTTTACGCCACACCGTTCTCTTATCACACTATTTCTAATCCTGTCACTCAATTTAATACCAATCATACTCCTTAGCGCTCTCATTTCCACTGCATTAATTCAACTTTCATGCTTCTTCTGCCATACCCAGCTTTCACTGCCATACATCAGTGTTGGTGTTGGCACTTTCCTTATCAGAAGGCATATTTCCTGATAGCCTCAAAATTAGTGTGATCAAACCCTTATTTAAAAAGGGTGACAATTTGGATCTTGACAATTATAGGCCTATTTCATTAGTCCCCATACTATCCAAAGTTTTCGAAAGAGCGATGCAGACTAGATTAAAGGAATTTCTAGTCAAGCATAACATACTTCAGCCAGAACAATATGGCATTCGTCAAGGCTTGTCGACCGTACATGCATGTTTTGACCTAGTGCGTATCATTACTCAAAATATTAATAGGGGTACACCCACAGTGGCCTTGTTTCTTGACATGACCAAAGCATTCGATTTAGTGAACCACGTATTGCTCTTACAAAAGTTACAACTATATGGGATTCGTGGTCCAGCATTTGATTGGCTAGAAAGCTTTCTTAAAATTAGGCAACAATGTACTGAGATATGTAATGTTAATGAATCGAATGGCGTTATCACCAAGCAAAGCTATCGTTCCAATTTTAGAGTCACTAATAAAGGTGTGCCGCAAGGTAGTGTTCTTGGGCCGTTACTGTTTCTTTTGTATGAAAACGATCTTCCTAAGGCTACTTGTCATAGTTGTGTTCAATTCGCAGTTGACACAATACTCATAATAGAATGTAAAAATAAAGATGGACCTACGTTTGAAAATTACATAAATAATGCTCTTAGTGAACTGGTTAAATGGCTAAATAATATTGACTTACGTATTAATGTTAGTAAAACTAAGTTCATGCAATTTATCTCGTATAATGCTAACCCACATCCTATCCAAGTGAGTGATAAGAACGAAATGGTTGATGAAACTGACACTTTCAAATTTCTTGGTATCACGATAGACAGGCATTTGAACTGGAAATGTCATATTGAGCTGGTTTGTAACAGATTAAATCGCTTTGTTTATGCACTCAAAAGGTTGAGACAAACTATATTAGTTGAAGCAGCTTTAATGGCCTATCATGGCTATGTCTCCTCTATCCTTGGCTATGGCTTGATACTGTGGGGTAATTCTGTAGATATTGATAGGGCCTTTAAACTCCAGAAAAAGTGCATCCGCGCAATATGCAACGCTAATTCGATGACAGCTGTAGACCTTTTTTAAACAACTTAATATACAACCCCTTCCTTGTATGTATATTAGAGACGTGTGTATTTTTTAATTGGAAAACTCGTGGAGAAGTTACGTTACGACAAACAAGATCAAAGATTATGAATTTACTGTATCAACCTCTTGCTAGGAAAGACATTTACAAGAGGAACATATTTAATATGAGCATTTTGTTATTTAATAAGCTACCTGACAATTTTAAAATTATGACTAAAGATGCACTGAAAAATTGTTTGAAAAAATGGCTATTAAAACATTGCTTTTACAGTATGAAAGAATTTCTAGATTTTAAAGTTAATGAATAGTTTAATTTTGACATATTGAATATTGACATACTCTATATAATTTAAATTCACATTAGTTATATTTGCATGCTTACGTGTAAGCTGAAAACACTGTACTCTTCTAACTTAAGATCCTCAACTACTGTTTTCTTGCGAATAAAGATATTTGTATTTGTATGTAGGCGTTTGCCTAGAAAACTAAACTGTAAACGAAAATTCAATCCTCTTAAAAAAACGTTTGTTTTTGTTTTGGGAAGATCGTTAAAATTATTACGATCACCTTCACATTTTAAAAACTAACCATAGTAACAATTAATAATTCAGCGTCATAAAGTTTGTGAACGATGGCAAGAAGTAACGATGTCATTGTGAAATGTAACGAATTTCATGATAGATTTCTGTTTTACGTTCAATAAAGAAAGAAAAGTTTTTTTAGATATTTTATAGATATTTAATAATAGAATTCTATTTCATCTTGTTGTATCAAATTCGAATTATAAAAACATTGAAATGATTCCTTCTTTACAAGGTTGTTGTTATTGTCTGTTTATTTTTCCAATTGGTTTCATCTGCAACGCGCTTGCTTTCATCTCCTGTAACTAATACTCTTCTTCCCAACCATAACCTTCCTTAAACCCTCCATTACATGCAACAATGTTACCGCAATATTGGCCTTTTGGCCTGGAGAATATGAAAAGTTTAGCTTTAAAATAATATGTGCAGTCCAGCACTGCAGCTTTGTTCCAGCTGAAAATTTAAGGATATACCTTTTGTAATTTGTGTGCACGAAGCCGAGACCAAGAAACTTGAATTTGGTCTTTAACGTCTTACGTCGTAAAAAAGGACATTTTAGAGGGATTAGGGAAATCGGGAACATTTTAGTAGTTACATAAAAGGGACATAAAAGTCCCTAAATATCTACTTATAGATTACACTATCGCTTACTAATAGGGTTTTAGCTTTATCCCGGCCTTATCCTTTTTGGATAATCCTTTAGTTGACTGAACTCCCGAAACTCCCCTAACCTTGGTTAGAAGCGGATTTGTTGTTTCGTTTAGTCTGTACCAACCTGATATCCTATTCTGTAGCGGTAACGACATACATTTTCACGTGTGAAATTGCGGGTGAAATTCCAAATTGAACAGTGGTTAAGTCATTTCAGCGGACATCTGATGGCTAGTAAATTCAGACTCTGTCTCTGTTAATTAGGCTAGGACTTTCCTAATTTTTATATTTTTATAGACACGTGAGTTTGAAAGAGATGCGTGAAGAGACTGGCGGTTATGCATAAACTTACCCGAAAAAACATGCTACTACGAGTATTCTCTTTGAGGTGATTTGTGGAATGATAATTGAATTTATATTAGTTGTTACGAGTAGCACTTAGTACTGAATTACCGTTAGTTTGAAAAAATTAATATGTGTCCGTCCGTATTAGTTGATTCAAATATTCTTCATGAATGGTGATCACATCACACCTACTCGTAGCTGAATTCAAATACTAATTCAGCATACATTGCTGGGAGGCTTGGTTATGTTAATTGAAATGTCCTGACTTCAACGAGCAATGTATGCCGAATTAGTCTTTGAATTCAGCTAGGTTTAATCACTCCTTTACATAGAAAGGTTTATTTTTGTCTTAGGATCTGAAACCTTGCTAGTACGAAAGTATCTACGACATTGAAAGGGTCGTTTCGTCTACCCAAATCAATAAGCTTACTGGTAATTCTCCTTTATCTTGGTAGGTTGAGCTAGATATAAAGTCTGTCTTTTTAGGGTTCCGAACCAAAATGGTAAAAACGGAACCCTTATGGTGCGACTTCGTCTGTCTGTCTGTCACACCTGTTATCTCAGCAACTACTTACGCTAAGTTATAATGAAAAATATATTTAAAAAAATACCATTCCCCCCCCCTTATATCTGAAGTTTGCAAAACAAAAATTTGAATTAATTACAATTGATAGAGATTTATGTAAGTAGCACAGTTTTTCAGATTCTGCAAAAAACCTTTTCAAACAACTTAGTTTTGCTCTTTTTCTTTTAAATATTTTTCTTATTTAATATTTTTTATAATTTCATTTTATGTTAATACAGAACCCTCAATGCGTGGGTCTAACTCGAACTTCACCGGTGTTTTATTTTCACTAATGCTTTGCCAACGCTTACGCTCTTCTTTTACTTTGTTTGCCTCCCCGTGAAATCTAAGCTATTCTTCTACTTTGTCCACTTCTTTTAAAACCTGGTTAAAAATTAAAAGACAGTTGTAGAGCAGAGGTGCTGCCACTTTAAGAAAAAATATTATTGCGTCACAAATATAAAAACTTTTCATTATATTAGTATTGTTCGTTTCGCGGCAATATGGGGTAGCAATACAGGGTGTAAAAAAGCACGATGATCCTTCTAAGGGGTGATTCTACATCACTAATAGATTGTAAAAAAAATTAGTATTTAATTTTTTTTTGTGTGTGATCATGAAATTTCATTTTACTTCGATTTACATTACAGTAATTTATTGAAATGGATAGGTTCTTGCTAGGGACTGGATATAATGACAAAAAACATCTTTGCCTGCATCACCAGCTGATCATAGAGGTCACTGAACCTCCAAGCGCTTCAATTCTTCTTGAGATAAAACAATTTTTTTTACGAATTTTTTTTTATTTTTTATTCAATCTATTAGTGATGTAGAATCACCCCTTATAGAATCATCGTACTTTTTTGCACCTTGTATTTTAAAACCCGTCATATGATAACTTGGCTTATCGTAAATAGAAGATTATCCTAACAGAAAGTGTTAAGATAAAATATTTTTTTCTAAATAGCTTTATATTGGTAAAGTACCAAAAACGGCCACTTATAGAACTTTACCAATAAAAAGCTAATTATTATAAGCTAAGCTAGTAAGCTATGATGTGATAGGATATAAAATATACAACTACCCCATATTTCCGCGACATAGTAATGAAAAGTTTTGTATAATTTAACAATAAATTTATTTCTTGATTCTGCAACCGCCTTAACAGAACGCAAGCCTTTAGATAAAACTAGCTTCTACCCGCGACTTTGTGCGCATGTTAAAAAAAAATAAACCAGTAAATAAATAGTGTTTAAGTCAAACTGTTAGCTATCAAACAAACAAGTTTCATTTTAATGAAACAATTCCAAAGATTTTAATCGGTTCAGTAGTTTTTACGTAATGCTCGAACAAATAAACAAACAGACAAAAAATTAAAAAATCTGCGATTTGGATTCAGGGACATCAAAATAGCATAACGTGATAAGTTTTTTTTTTATAATGTCTTCAGTGTAAAGAAAAAAACAATTTACATTTTCATGATAAGTAGTAGTAAAGGGGTTTCCATGCTGACTGACTGAAACTTTGAAGAGAGCGGGAAGTTAGTGCTAATACATATTCTAGAGCTAGAACTACATACTCAAACGTTAACTTAGGTACCTTGCAAGCAGATTGCACAGAGGTTATTCGAGCTATAAATGATTCAGGAATATTTTAACTATATGTCTTAGAACAATATTTCTACAAAGTTTTAATCACGTGTTTTAATATACACCGTGGGCCCGAGAAACCCGGAAAACTTTAGCCAGGTAGTTTTGACCATTGTATAAGTAAATAATGTTTATGAACATAGGTCCAAGAGTGTAATTTTAACTTAGCTATTTTTTGAAACAAAATAAAATCAATGAAATGAACTTGTAGTTAGGGTGCTGGCTGCAATTTGGAAATACGATTTGCTCATGATTCATATTAATAGGGATGATATATGCTCGATACGAATCGATTTGATCCTTACAAGTTTTTCTGTGTGTCGCTGCGTTTTTGAGTTAAAGCAAACAAAATTAAAATAAGATACTAAATAATGTTTTTTTGTCTGCCTTTGAGGCTCCTGTTTAAAATACTTCTGAAGATGTAGAAAATCGAAGAGGCAGACATGCAGGGCTCTGCATTATCACGGGACGAAGTAGTGAATTTTTGCATTTTGAAGCGCTGTTACTTTACGACGCAGGGCTATTACGGTGGTAGACCATTTTTCTGGGGTTTTATACATTGTATTTAATCAGATAGTCATAGTCTGCCAGGTGTACGTTTCATTGTCAAATTTTAAAATAGTTTAAACTTTATTCCTCAAAAACGTAGGGATGTGGATGTCCGCCAATATTTTTTGTATCTTTTAGAGGATGCTCCTTATCATCAGTCAAAGAGGCAGACATGAGCAAATCATATAGAAATTTGTCCTTCATCACCCTTACTATTGTAATTCCTTGTAAACGAATTCCTGGTGACACTTGACGACCGCTCCAACACGATACAACTACGCTATGTCATTTTTATTAGGGTTTGTTCAACGGGGGATTATGCAATTCAACTTGTAAATTTATGAATATAACGAATATCTTGAAAAGTAAGCGATTTTGGACAATACGTTATACCACTTTTCTTACTCCAATTTGACATCAGAATCTATGGTTTAATATCTTTCGGATTACTCGGGCCCACCGTGCATATGGGGTGTAAGGGACAGCCTTCCGAATACTGAAAGGGCATGATCAGTCAACGTAACTAAACAACTTTCAGGAAATGAAAAAAAAATTCGGCCTCTCCACACAAAGTTTCAAACTTGATTGGACAGTTTGTATGGAGAGGCCGATTTTTTTTTTCATTTCCTGAAAGTGTTATTCGCTGAAAGTTATTCAGATACGTTAACTGAACATGCCCTTTCAGTATTCGGAAGGCTGTCCCTTACACCCTGTATATTTTTACTCCATATACGTGGTAAAATAAAAGTTGCTGTACCTACTTAATTTGTAGAATAAGCCCAGAAATGTAGTAAAAGCTGTACAGAGCTACTCAATTTCAGGGACCCAATTCCTAAATATCACCAAGCGATAATTGAGATTAATAGTAAAATTAAAAACCCCAGAACAACTTTAAGGGGTAAATCATCGTAACATCCCATGAAACACCCACCGCAGGAGAGCTCCCTCCAGAACTCCAACAAAAACGTGTGGTTCTTAGGAGATTATCTACCATAGTCACTACCCTTGTAAGCGTTGCGGCTGGCGACCGCTGTTGTAAGATGGTACGATACACAGAAAGATGCTGCTGCCCATCTTTCAGCCCTTAGCTGCCACTTATTAATATATGAATACTAGCTGTTGCCCAAGGCTTCGCTCGCGTGGATTCCGTATTTAGGTTGTTACCGGTTTTCCAAAGCAATGAGATATTTTAGTCCAGGGAAATTATTATTTATCCCATCATTTCGGGGTAATTTTAAACTAAGGAAAAACAGGACTAACTTTGCGCAAATCAATGAGTATAATTCAAGATCCAGCTGAATTTTAAATAATATACAGACGTTAATCATAAATTACTCAGAACAGAGGAACTTAGCAGCAGTATCCTAAGAAACGTAAAGAGAGAGATGAAAATGTAAAGAGAGAGATGAGAGACACCTTAAAGTAATATTTCAAAACAGTGCCAATTCGCAGAAGTAATTGAGAAAAACTAAAACCCTCTCCCTCTCTCTCCCTCTCCCCCCTTTATCTCCCCCTCCCCCTACCTCTGTCTCTCCCCCTCCTCCCTCTCCCCCTGCCCCTCCCTCTCCCCCTCCCCCTCCCTCTCTCCCTCCCTCTCCCCTTCCCCTCCTCCCTCTCCCTCTACTTTACCTGTACCTGTACCTCTACCTCTCTACGTCTCTACCTCTCTACATCTCTACGTCTCTACCTCTCTACGTCTCTACTTCTCTACCTCTCTACCTCTCTACTACCTCTCTACCTCTCTACCTCTGTACCTCTACCTCTCCCTATCTCTGCCCCTATCCCTACCCCTAACGCCAATTTAACCGCTATCCCTAACATAGAAACGTAACCCATATTTATTTTTAGACATTTCAAACCTATCGCACCCCAACCCCATCCCCAGGGGATGATGGTATTTCATGTCCACCACGTTGGATTTCAAAGTTGTTGTAGCTTTCGTAATCAGCGACCCGATAAACCGTACAAACGACACCCATATTGGTTTTTAGTCATTTCAAACTTATCGCACCCCAACTCCATCCCCAGGGGGATGATGGCATTTCACGTCCACCACTTTGGATTTCAAAATTGTTGTAGTTTTCGTAATCAGTGACCCGATAAACCATACACCTTACTAAACGAAACAGAGTCCTGTTCAGTAAAGCTCGTGCAGCTGGTGCAGACCTCAAATTTAAATATGTTTGGACCAACAACGGTAACATTTTTATGCGACGATCGGAAACCAGTTCAATTCTGAGAGTTAGCTCTGAATCAATATTACAAAAACTGCTTGGTAATGGGCCTGGAAAACCTAGAAATCTCCTCTCCGGCGATGTTTCTGGTACTTCCAACAACATTTGATGTTTTTGTTTTAATACGACTTCCTTGCTTATATTCTGGTATAACATATTCTATGCCGCGTCAAACCGAGCATTGTTTCTACGTGGGTTTGCAAACTGCGCAACTCTTATTAATTTTCTGATTTTCACTGCGTCCAATACTGAAGTTTTAAAAGCCTTTTTTACCTGCATATTTTCTGTTTGTGAAAAGTATTTAGCTGCTGATATAAAGACTATACTCCTATCTGCTTTAACACTCTTTAAATCCTCTAAAACTCTAAACTCCATTCTTTCTTATAATAACATTTTTAGTTATGGGTAGTCTTGATTTACTAACAAATATTGATGATTCCTTTAATATAACTTGTAAAGCAATTCAGCCAGAAAACTGTAAGATAACTTTAAACCTAAATTATGAATTTAAGATCTTGACTGTGAACATAAGGAGTATCTATAAAAATTTTGATGCCTTGCTAGTTCTTTTACAACGACTTAAGACTGAATTTGACGTGATTTTACTGACTGAATGTTGGCTTAGCGACACTACGGTTATTGACGATATTTCAGGTTATTCAGCCTTCTACTCAACCCGAAACATTAATCAGAATGGTGGGGTGGTAGCTTACGTAAGAGACTTGTGGAATGTTGCGGTCTCTGAACCCAATCTAATAGATGCGTGCGGGCTCTTACTTGATATTCCTGAGGTATTATCTATAATAGGAATGTATAGATCACCGTCTTTTAGGAACACTTCAAATTTTTTGAATTCCTTGGATGAATGCTTAAAACTGCTAAAAGACAAGTCCACCATTATCATTGCAGGAGACATAAATATTGATATACTTTCCTCTAATTCATCTCAAATCGACCCCTCTGAATATCTCTGCTTGACTGCCGAACACTCTCTCCAACCTGCTATCACGCTGCCAACGAGACTTGACTCCTGCTTAGACCATATATTTGTCAAAACCAGTTCCTCTGTACTTGGACTGGTATGTGATACAGAATTTACCGATCACAAGCCTGCCATAGTAGGCCTTAATATTAAAAAGCCAAAAAAACAGACAAACGGCCTGAGAACTAAGAAAATAACGGACTTTGAGGGAGTTTCAAGGGAATTACAAAGCGTTGACTGGAGTAACGTTACAAACATGACAGATGTTAACGACGCAGTAGGTGTGTTCCTTGGCATCCTAAATGCCTCAGTCGATAAACATACTAGGACTATTCGTGTTAGCAGGAGTAAATTCACTATAGAACCTTGGATGACCCCTGGCCTACTTCTATGTGCGCGTCATCGAGATCATCTACACTCACTAGTCAGACAGTATCCGGACGACAAAATACTTAAACTGTCGTACACTAGATACAGAAATTTTTATAACAACTTGATCCGTAAACTTAAAACACAATATGACAGCGCAGATATAGAATTTAACAAAAATAACCCAAAAGGCTTATGGACATCCATCTTAAAGATATGCAGATCAAGTAAGAAATCACGTCAGGCTAAGGATCTTTTGACTCTGACTGAGAATGCTTCTGATTCTTTAAACATTGTAAATAATTTTTTCTCAACCGTAGGAAAAAACTTAGCCAACAATATTCTTAGTCAATCAAGTGTTACCGAAGATGATCTTGCTGCCTCTATAAACACCAATGATGGTCCTCATAACTCACTTTTTTTGACGCCTACTGACCCGGAGGAAGTTGAACTACTAATCAGGCATCTTAAAACAGACAGCGCTCCTGGCCTAGATGGAATTAATAACAATTTAGTTAAGGCTATCGGGAATGACATAATACAACCGTTAACGCATATTTTTAACCTTAGCCTAAGTACAGGCAATTTTCCTAATGCGTGGAAAATTGCTGCTGTAACTCCTATCTACAAAGACGGTTCCAGAGATTCTCCTAACAACTATCGACCTATTTCTCTTCTTAGTGTCTTTTCTAAAATACTAGAAAAAAATCGTTAATAGGCGGCTTGTATCGTTTTTAGAGGACTCTGGATTACTTAGTCATAGACAGTTCGGTTTTAGAAAGAAAAAGTCAACTGAAGATGCTATCTCCGAATTAGTTAATTTAGTATCCTCCTACCTTGACAAGCAATATCACTGTATTGGTGCCTTTCTCGATTTGGCCAAGGCCTTCGACACAGTTTCAATTCCAATTCTGCTTCGAAAGTTGGAGCAACTAGGAATTCGTGGTCACGCCTTAGCCTGGTTTCATAGCTATCTTTCAGAAAGAGGACAGATGGTTCGGATAGACTCACATGTAAGCAAGGTGCAACGAATTAATTACGGTGTTCCCCAGGGAAGTATTCTTGGTCCGACCCTGTTTATTATTTACATGAACGATATTCACAATCTCAGTATGCCCTCGGCGGAAATTATATGCTACGCAGACGACACAGCCGTATTATTTTTTGGAAAAAGCTGGGAGAATACTTTCCGCTTGGCCGAACAGGGTATGTCTTGTATTTCAAACTGGCTACAAAAGAATTTATTAACGTTGAACACCAAAAAAACTAAATATATTTGTTTCCATAAAGCGGCTTCCTCACGTCCACCGGAATCACCTGGTATAAAAATCCACAAGTGTTTCTCAAATTCTACACCTCCTACTCATCCATGTAACTGTGAATACATTCTAAAAACAACCGAATTAAGATATCTAGGAGTAATGCTGGATGAAAAACTCAATTTTAAATCCCAAATTGCCGCTCTGTCGGCTCGAATCCGAAAAATTATTGGAGTGATGAAAAAATTACGTAATGTAGTTAGTTTTCACATCATAAAAACTGTTTATTTAGCGATATGTCAATCTCTTTTAAATTATTGTATAGGTATTTGGGGAGGCGCCGCAAAGACTCACTTGATTGCCTTAGAAAGAGCTCAACGTGGAGTTCTGAAAGTAATGTTAAAAAAACCATTTAGGTTCCCCACTAACACTTTGTATCAAGAGGCTCAGGTTTTGCGGGTTCGGCAGCTGTACATCGCTAAAGCATCCCTTAGCCTTCACAGCCAAGTTCTCAAATTGGATGAGTACCCCCTCTTATTGCAGAAACGCGTCTTTAAAATACCAATTCCAGCAGCTAAAACTACTTTCGCTAGAAGATTTCCTACTTACGCTTATTCTGCAATTTATAACCAAATTATCAAATTTTGCGACATAAAAAAATCGACAGTATTGGAAGCTAAAACCATAATTCAAAATTGGCTTAGCACTTTAGATTATCAACAAACAGAATTAATTATACCTTTTAGACAATAATATTTCGGTAGTATAGTAGTATATGCACTAGGTAATAAATAAATTCTTAAATTAATTTGAATAGCAGCTACAACGCACTTTGTTAGATTTAATTACTATTATTTTCCTTTTAAGTTATCACTTTAAGCTATATAGACAACTCGGTAACCAAATGTACATAGGTTTCCCAAGATACAGGCTTCGCCTAGTTTGGGGACCACTGGTAATGATTGTATCAACCTAGACGTAAGTTTCGCTTTAAGAATATAAATGTATTAATTTTTAGAGTTAGTATCCTATGTCTAAGTTGTAATTCTGTTTTTAATAAAGTATTATTGTATTGTATTATTGTATTGTATACAAACGACACCCATATTCACATTTCAACCCTATTGCACCCCAACCCCATTCCAAGGGAATGATGGTATTTAACGTCTACCACGTTGGATTTCAAAATTGTTGTAGTTTTCGTAATCAGCGACCCGATAAACCATACAAACGATACCCATATTGGTTTTTAGACTTTTTCACCCCATTTCCCTTTTTTAGGGGTTGAATTTGGGGTGAAATTTCAATAACAGTGATGAACGTTGCATAGAATTACATCATTAATGCCTAAATAATAAATTATGTGGATTTTACTTTAAAAATAAAGAATTTTCAACTTCATCCCCCTTTTCACCCTTAAGGGTGTCGAATTTTCAAAAACCCTGACACACGTAAATATTAATTTTTAGTCGTCAGCCTAAATACAAATTTCGAAGATCCTAACTTCAAAACTGCCGGACTTTCATACAAACTTTCATCCCCTATTTTACCCCCTTAGGGGTGGAATTTTGTAAAACCCTTTCTTAGTGCACCCCTAGGCCTCATAAGGAACCTACATGCCAAATTTGGAATCTCTAGACCCAGCGGTTTGGGCTGTGCGTTGATATGTCAGTCAGTCAGTCAGTCAGTCACCTTCTTCTTTTATATGTCTAAATACAAATTTCGAAGATCCTAACTTCAAAACTGCCGGACTGTCATACAAACTTTCATTTTACCCCCTTAGGGGTGGAATTTTGTAAAACCCTTTCTTAGTGCACCCCTAGGCCTCATAAGGAACCTACATGCCAAATTTGGATCTCTAGACCCAGCGGTTTGGCCTGTGCGTTGATATGTCAGTCAGTCACCTTCTTTCTTTTATATGTATAGATTAACAATCACACATTTTTTTTAAATATTTAACGAATACAGTGTTTTCCTTTTTGCGTTATTATATTATTATTTATTCACATATAATTCTTGACTTCATTTATTTTATCACCTTATGTGTGCCTTGTGATAACTCAGAGTAGAGCCCCAGCCTGTAAAATGCTGGAGGGAAAGAGCTCCCTGTGCAGTAGAGTTGCCGTGCTTGTAATGATGATGACGTAGCTGTGTACAGACAAGGAGCGGAAAGCTTATCATAATATACAAAAATTAACAATTAAAATTTATATTTCAACGATTTATCATATTGAACTTTTAAAAAGAGATTTTTTTTTGTGATATGTTTTATTCAAAAATAAACTAGTTTCTAAGTGAAAAATATGACGAATCTATTTCTATGTCTATTCAGGTGCTATCTGGTAACAAAATTAATTAAACAGTGAACCTCTAAAACAAAATAATAAGATAACAGAAGCCACTTCTTTAATGATTTTTTGTTAAAACTTAACAAAAATCTGAGGCTCTCACGGCCTAGAAATACCGATAAATAAGCCTTTAATGAATTCGTTTAAAACCTTTCAAGGGCTTATTCTTCAGGCTATAAGCAACGCTTTACCTACTTACAAGTAAATTAAAATCGATTTTTAAGTCTCCATATAAATTATAAGCTCTCAAAGGCTATAGAAGGCTCTGAATACCATTGAAATTAGTAATATTTTAATTAAATATGTAAGTATATATTTTATTCATAAAATAATAGAATATGAACAATATTATTTGAATCGAGCATAATTTTCGGTTATACATTAACCAACACTCCACGCCTTTTCCTTGGTAGACAAGAAAAAAAAGTGTACGATGTTGACATACTTCTCTCGCTTTTTCAACTCTTATTAGCCTTTCGGTACTTCTTCTAATTTTGGTCTTGGAACGTTTTTCCACTTCCAAAATTTTCATTCATCCTCTCCTTGTAGTTTTTTTTTTATTTACACTTTCCTATTCTAATTCTCAACACGAGTTTTGCACACGAACATTTACACAATAGTAGAGAAACCTGTGAGAGAAACAAACCTTTCTTTAAAATAATTGATTGAATATTGATTACCTTCATATTAATGTTTACATATATTTTTTTAATATGTCGGTTTTTTTTTCTGTCTTTATAATAATAACAGATTTCCTCTTAATTTTCAATATCCCAGATTGTTACTCTCTATTTTTGTTTTAAAAACAAAATAAAAGAAAATATTTCCATTTGTTGCTGTCAAGGCTATGTGGACTAGGCTAGGGTCTCGACCTCCTGAGCGAGAGCCAAGATGCTTACAAAGTGTCGCTATTAGTTCTCAAGCCCATGTCCATCATTTTACTCTTTCGACTATCAGCAAATTACCTATCTAGATCGCTTGGGGCTCTTCTGCTGACGCCGAGACTATTGGTCATTTTGACCAAATCGGTCCGGTATAAGTTCTATGGATGCTCAAAGTCGGGATTTTTGAAGTTCGATTTACTCTTTTTACTATCAGCAAATTTTATATCTTAATCGCTTAGGGCTCTTCTACTGACGTATAGTCTATATTGCATTTTGCTCAAATCGGTCCGGATAAGGTTCTATGGACGCTCAAAGTCGGGACTTTTGAAAAACGATTTACTCTTTTTACTATCAGCAAATTTCATGTCTACATCGATGAGCGGTCTTACACTGATGACTAAACTGAAAACCATTTGGATCGAATCGGTCCGGATAAAATTTTATGACCACTTTAATAATGAAAAATTAAACTGCTAAAATAGAAATCGTCGCGTTCTTACCGCAATATTTGACAAATCAAAGAAATAATAGGTTGCAAAACTAATATTTAAACGATTTTTTACTAAAAACCATTCTCAGATCTTAACTTCTGATGATGGAGACGTACTGCCCGCATAAACGGTAAGAGCCATGAGTGTGCTGCTCTAACAAATTTTGCTCAAAATCTATGTCAAATTCATATGCGCAAAGAAAAAAAACAAAATGGCTGATTTCACATTGGTGACTATTACCAGTCCTGGATTAGAATGTTGGGACTATCAGCAAATTTAATATTTTAATCGCTTAGGGCTCTTCTACTGACGTATAGTCTATATTTCATTTTGCTCAAATCGGTCCGGATAAGGTTCTATTGACGCTCAAAGTCAGGACTTTTGAAAAAGGTTTTACTGTTTTTACTATCAGAAAACTTCATGTCTGCATCGATGAGCGGTCTTAAACTAATGACTTAACCGAAAACCATTTGGATCGAATCGGTCCGGATAAAATTTTATGATCACTTTAGTTATGAAAAATTAAACCACTTAAGTAGAAATCGACAAGTTCTTACCGCATATTTCGACAAATCAAAGAAGTAATGGGTCGCAAAACTAATATTTAAACCATTTAATGAATAAAACCATTCTAAGATCTTAACTTCTGATGATGGAGACGTCCTGCTCGCATAAACGGTAAGAGCCATGGGTGTGCTGCTCTAAAAATTTTGCTCAAAATCTTAGTCAAATTCAAATGACCAAAGAAAAAAAACAAAATAGTTGATTTCACATTGGTGACTATTACCAGTCCTGGATTTAATAGTTGGAGCTATCATTAAATTTTATATCTAAATGACTTGGGGTTCTCCTGCTGACAAATAGTCTACATTGCATTTTGCTCAAATCGGTCCGGATAAGATTCTATGGACGCTCAAAGTCGGGACTTTTGAAAAAAGATTTACTTTTTTTTTACTATCAGCAAATTACTTATCTAGATCACTTGGGGCTCTTCTACTGATGCCGAAACTATTGGTCACTTTGACTAAATCGGTCCGGTATAAGTTCTATGGATGCTTAAATTCGGTGTTTTTGAAGTTTGATTTACTTTTTTTACTATAAGGAAACTTTATATCTTAATCGCTTTGGGCTCTCCTACTGACGGCTAGTCTATATTGCATTTTGCTTAAATCGGTCCGGATAAGGTTCTATGGACGCTCAAAGTCGGGACTTTTGAAAAACGATTTACTGTTTTTACTATCAGCAAATTTCATATCTACATTGATGAGCGGTCTTAAACTGATGACTAAACTGAAAACCATTTGGATCGAATCGGTCCGGATAAAATTTTATGACCACTTTAGTTACGAAAAATTAAACCGCTAAAGTAGATATCGTCAAGTTCTTACCGCATATTTCGACAAATCAAAAAAATTATAGGTCGCAAAACTAATATTTAAACCATTTTATGAATAAAACCATTCTAAGATCTTAACTTCTGATGATGGAGACGTACTGCTCGCATAAGCAGTAAGAGCCATAAGTGTGCTGCTCTAACAAATTTTGCTCAAAATCTAAGTCAAATTCATATGAGCAAAGAAAAAAAACAAAATAGCTAATTACACATTGGTGACTATTACCAGTCCTGGATTTAATGGTTGGTACTATCACCAAATTTTATATCTAAATGACTTGGGGCTCTCCTGCTGACAAATAGTCTATATTGCATTTTGCTCAAATCGGTCCGGATAAGATTCTATGGACGCTCAAAGTCGGGACTTTTGAAAAAAAGATTTGCTTTTTTTTACTATCAGAAAATTACTTATCTAGATCACTTGGGGCTCTTCTACTGATGCCGAAACTATTGGTCACTTTGACTAAATAGGTCCGGTATAAGTTCTATGGATGCTCAAAGTCGGAGTTTTTGAATTTTTCTCAAATAAACTGGTCATAAAATTTTATCCGGACCGATTTGATCCAAATTGTTTTCAGTTTAATAATCAGTTTAAGATCTCTCATCGATGTAGATATGAAATTTGCTGATAGTAAAAAGAGTAAATTGTTTTTCAAAAGTCCCGACTTTGAGCGTCCATAGAACCTTATCCGGACCGATTTAAGCAAAATGCAATATAGACTAGCCATCAGTAGGAGAGCCCCAAGTGAATAAGATATAAAGTTTCCTGATAGTAAAAAAAGTAAATCAAACTTCAAAAACCCCTACTTTGAGCATCCATAGAACTTATATCGGACCGATTTAGTCAAAGTGACCAATAGTTTTGGCATCAGTAGAAGAGCCCCAAGTGATCTAGATAAGTAATTTGCTGATAGTAAAAAAAAGTAAATCTTTTTTCAAAAGTCCCGACTTTGAGCGTCCATAGAATCTTATCCGGACCGATTTGAGCAAAATGCAATATAGACTATTTGTCAGCAGGAGAGCCCCAAGTCATTTAGATATAAAATTTGGTGATAGTACCAACCATTAAATCCAGGACTGGTAATAGTCACCAATGTGTAATTAGCTATTTTGTTTTTTTTCTTTGCTCATATGAATTTGACTTAGATTTTGAGCAAAATTTGTTAGAGCAGCACACTCATGGCTCTTACTGCTTATGCGAGCAGTACGTCTCCATCATCACAAGTTAAGATCTTAGAATGGTTTTAGTCATAAAATGGTTTAAATATTAGTTTTGCGACCTATTATTTCTTTTATTTGTCGAAATATGCGGTAAGAACTTGACGATTTCTACTTTAGCGGTTTAATTTTTCGTAACTAAAGTGGTCATAAAATTTTATCCGGACCGATTCGATCCAAATGGTTTTCGGTTAAGTCATTACTTTAAGACCGCTCATCAATGTAGACATGAAATTTGCTGATAGTAAAAACAGTAAAACGTTTTTCAAAAGTCCCGACTTTGAGCGTCAATAAAACCTTATCCGGATCGATTTGACATACATACATACATACATACATAACATCACGCCTCTTTCCCGTTGGGGTAGGCAGAGACCACAGTCCTCCACCTGCTACGATCTTGACATACTTCCCTTGCTTCCTGTACTTTCATCAATCCTTTCATACATGCTCGTCGGTTTAGGGTACTTTTAACCTGGCCTTTATTCAGAACGTCCTGAATTTGGTCCTGGTACTGAGCAAAATGCAATATAGACTATACGTCAGTAGAAGAGCCCTAAGCGATTAAAATATTAAATTTGCTGATAGTCCCAACATTCAAATCCAGGACTGGTTATAGTCACCAATAAGAAATCAGCCATTTTGTTTTTTTTCTTTGCGCATATGAATTTGACATAGATTTTGAGCAAAATTTGTTAGAGCAGCACACTCATGGCTCTTACCGTTTATGCAAGCAGTACGTCTCCATCATCAGAAGTTAAGATCTGAGAATGGTTTTATTAAAAAATTGTTTAAATATTAGTTTTACAACCGATTATTCCTTTGATTTGTCAAATATTGCGGTAAGAACGCGACAATTTCTATTTTAGCAGTTTAATTTTTCATTATTAAAGTGGTCATAAAATTTTATCCGGACCGATTCGATCCAAATGATTTTCAGTTTAGTCATCAGTGTAAGACCGCTCATCGATGTAGACATGAAATTTGCTGATAGTAAAAAGAGTAAATCGTTTTTCAAAAGTCCCGACTTTGAGCGTCCATAGAACCTTATCCGGACCGATTTGAGCAAAATGCAATATAGACTATCCGTCAGTAGAAGAGCCCCAAGCGATTAAGATATAAAATTTGCTGATAGTAAAAAGAGTAAATCGAACTTCAAAAATCCCGACTTTGAGCATCCATAGAACTTATACCGGACCGATTTGGTCAAAATGACCAATAGTCTCGGCGTCAGCAGAAGAGCCCCAAGCGATCTAGATAGGTAATTTGCTGATAGTCGAAAGAGTAAAATGATGGACATGGGCTTGAGAACTATATGAATATAAAACCACCTGGCCTCTTACAAAGTAAATGTACAATATTTTCCCTTATAAGTATAAAGTGTAGGATAGCTTAAAAATCAGCCGGCCGATTTTTTCTCCATATTTTCTGAATGTTTCATTCACTGAAAGTTGTATAGTTTTGTTGACCGCGATGATTCCCTTTCACTATTTGGAAATATTTCCCTTACACACTGTATAATATACGTATCTCAACAAATCTAATCACAACGCAGAAAAGTCGGTAGCCCATGGATTTTTTAAAGAAACAAAATACGAAGTCAACAAGGAACCCTTATAGTTTCGCCATGTCCGTCTGTCTGCGGCTTAGCTCAGGGACCTTTAGTACTAGAAGCTGTAATTTTGTATGGATATACATTTTATCTACGTCGACATTTTGAGAGAACAAAATCTTGAAAATATTTAACTACAACAAATGCTCCAAGAGTTATGCACGGCAAGCTTTGAGTCTGGATTGATGATGAACATGTCAAAGACCAAACTTATGACAAACAGCACCAAATATAGCGTAACTGTAGATGGCGAGAGAATGCAGTATGTCCAGGAATACTTATATCTGGGCCAAATAGTTTCCTTCCAGGCACGACAAGACAAAGAAGTTGCTAGACGCACTGAAAATGCCTGGAGAAGCTATTGGTCCATGAAAAGCTACATAAAAAGCGATCTTCCGATCACATTGAAGCGCAAACTAATGGACAGCTGCATTCTCCCGATTCTTACGTACGGTGCACAGGCTTGGTCTTTGACAGAATATCAAAGATCCAGGCTCACGGTTTGCCAACGAGCAATGGAGCGCGGTATGCTGGGTCTGAAGCTAACTGATCGGGTCAGAAACACCATACTGCGCTCTACAACACAAATAGCCGACGTAGCCTATACCGCCGCCAAGCTCAAATGGGACTGGGCAGGCCACGTGTCCCGTATGTCGCCGGACCTATGGGCGAAGACCACCACTACCTGGCAGCCGCAAACCGACAAAAGGCGTCGAGGCCGACCAAGGCGCCGATGGCGCGATGAACTTGACACCTTTTGCAAGGCCTGGCAAGAGCGGGCTTTAGATAGGGACCAATGGAGGGAAGAGAGAGAGGCCTTTGCCCAGCAGTGGGACATTATAGGCTAGATAAGATGAGATAAGGTAAACTAGGGGTTAAACCCTACAAGTAAAGTAGGGGTAAAAATGTTTTTGTCTACTCCGTCGTGTGGGGTCACGTTAGGTGGGTCTTCTCAAAATAATTTTAGTCTGCTAATTTCATTTTTCGATTTAGGGATCCATTTGCGAAATATTTGCAAAGCGCAATTTTTGTTGGAGTCGAGTGTTCCCCCGGTTATGATTGAAAGTGTGAAAAAATTAATAGTCTGATAAAATTAAAAGGAAAACTATCACAGCTAAAAAGGCTTCACAGATTAATAAGCTATAGCCAAAATCTAGAAATAATGAAAATAGCAATCAGGCGCTAGTACCTAGCTGAGCACTAGGATGTAAAAAGTTAATGTTGGTGAACGTTTGAAATACTTTATCAAAGCATGCTTTGCCATAAAGAGTCCTAAAAAACTACTAAATCCTACGGCCTGACACGAACTTGGACGGTTTTTTCTACTTACACAACTTTAAATTTAAGCGGCCATCCATGATGTGATTGATATGTATTCCATTAGCAAGTCCAATATTATGAAATATTCTTTAAAATTACGTCCGAATTTATTTTGTGTCTAGGCATGTTTTGTAAATAAAATAAAACTCAATAGCAGTATCAGGATATTGGCACGAGCCGCCGATACCTGTGGGAAAACGTATCAAATGGAGGTCAAAGCGAGGCTTTCTCGTCTGAATACCTACAACATCGGAAACTTTCATGTAAGCAAAATTTTATTAGAAATGTATGGTTTCTATTATTGGATCAAACAAAACATGAGTGTTTGGTTTTACGTGATTTATTTTTTATTTTCTCATTCAATACATTATTTCTTTCTCTTTCTTCACTCCCGAAATCAACATTTTTATTAAAAAAAAATATATTTTATATTATCGATGAAGATAGCTGTAAATTACCCTTAACGTTTCGAATGTGGTCGGAGCGAACTTAAAATATAGAGTCGATAAAAAAGCGCTGAGTCAATCGGAAAAAACAAATTACTTAAATAAATTTAAAACTGCACACTCAATTTGAAGTGGTTTGTTTTAGTTGGAAGTTGTATTAAAGTTTTCGACATAGGTATCTTCCCTATTCTGGACCATTTAGCTTCCTCATTCATAGATGCACTTACATTTTAATACGCGCCCCAGGTGAAAATTTAAACGGTCGTTGAATCGTTGAAAATTGCCGACGATCATGCTCATTCAACTGAGTGAAAGCAGTGGTGGAATTTATTGTTTACTTTATGAAACTGAAATTCAATTGTGGCTTTTGTGGATTCAATAAAATTACATCCTGTGCAATTTACCAAAAGTTATATAATATACCTTGCATCAGCGAGGGGAGTTGCAGGGCTTCTTATATCCTGCCGTGTGTTTGATATGAGATCGTAGGCCCGATCCATTGGGAGTCGTATACGGCGTACAAAATTACTCGGGCTATGACCGTTAATGTGCAGAAGTAAAAAAATTAGTCGCGGGGGTGAGCGCGGCAGGTGGGGGGAGGCGAGCGAATCGTTCATTGGCTCTCCGCCTGTCACCCATGCGCAGAAAATAACCGTCATGGACACACTTACCTATCCTGAACGCGCTATATGCGAGTTCAAGTTCAGTGAGATGTGATAGGTATAAGTATAGTTATGTAGTCTCTCTTCAATGTCTATTCTCGAATTATATTTTTACAATCATAATGCCTTCATCTTCGTATCAATGATGATATACCAGGTTGAATATCTAAGGCATGAAATAAAATATGAAATATATTTATAATGTGACGAATTTGGGTACCTATATAAGTAGTTCAGCAGTTGTATTGCCTTGGTGCGTTTCATCAAATTCTAGCGTTGCATGTGTTCACATATTCTAGTTTTAATTAGAACTATTATTTTGATCCTAAATGAAAATTAACGAAAAACATATATACACAACATGAGAACAAGTTTATATAAGAACATAATACTTATCTAACATAATACTTATCTAAGTTCTCAAGTAGCCACATTTTAGTAAGTCTTTTAAATTTGTTGTTCGGTTCATTTTTAAAAGAAACCGGCAGTTTTTCAAAAATATCTACTCACATATTAAATTATTTTTTTGAAGCTAGTCTTAAGTGTTGGCTTGTATAATTTTTGTAAATATTGTGTTCTTAATTTTCGGTTAGTTACATCTTTTTGGTATCGAATTGCCTGTCGGTTTGTAATCTTCGCGTGAAGGCCGCATTAGACTAATGGAATGGAATAAACAGCCTGTTTTGGTGATCAAAACCTTGTACGCGTGACTTTCTGCACGCAACTGCTTTTAGATATTTAAAACCAAAACTGTCCCCTTCCTAACTTCCTAATTTAATTAAAAATTAGTTTCTTGTTTAATCACATACTTTATCTACAGTTATCTCGTGAACTTTGAAATATGATTCAAAAAGTTGATACATAAAGTTGAATATGCAGAGTACTTATTTCTATCAATAAAAATAAAAAATTTACCATTAAGTAACGATTATTGTATAAAAATTTTGCATAGGTGTCACTTATTTTATTTTTTTAATCATTACATAACTCTTGAATAAAATTCTCCTTGAACCTAAACTTTTTTTTTTTGTTATTTAGCAATAGCACAGGCAATAGTCAACCCATATTTGGGGACATTTCTGCCAGTGTCGTGCTCTAGAATATTCTTAAATTTTTGGAATTTCACTTTTTAGAAGTTAATAATATGGCGAACCGCCAGTGTTGAATGGGGAAATGGTTCATTGCTCCCCCCGTAAAGCGATAGTGGACTTTAATTAATTCACTGCATAAAACACTATCTTTATTATCCACTAAATCACTACATACTCAAAAAACTAGAATTTCAACCGAGCAGCCAAGTGCCCATGCCGAGTTCCCGCCAAAAAGTCCTAAACTTATGTTTAATAGAATTTTCTAAAGGGCTCGTTAGTAATGTGTATTTTTTCTTAGTAGCTGTCAAATATCAGTAGCATATTTATAAAGTGTAGGTACATTATAAACTACCTATTATTTTGGAGCAATAGCTACAATTATTTCATCTGTGGCGAAAAAGATGCGCACGCAGCCTGGATTTAGTAGGCCTTGGAGATAGGTATTAGATTTGCCGCCATTTCTAAATGCTTACCTTTTTCAAGTATTTTGTGCCTGTGAAAGTTTATTGATAAAGTGGAGATACCTAGTGGTACAGGCAGGATACATGCAGTGACACCAGAAGATAGTCTTGAAGTAGCTACTAAAATAACTAATGATTTTCACCCATATAAGTCCAGAAACTAAACGACAAACCCTACAGTGAATTGGGCAAGAATTAAAATCGAAAAGCAAACCACGTCCTGTTAAGAAAATGTTCTGCTTGTTTATTTCAAAGACCTAGTAGATCGATATAAGGCAGCTTCTTTACACACAAGACAGAACTATAATGTACGTAAAAGTAAGTTGCTTTTGTTGTTCACTTATCTTTGTTTGATTTATAAATAATTACCTACCTAATATGAGTGAAGATAAAGTAGTAATATGCAACTGCATATATGGATTAAAACACTCGTTTGATACTATTATCACGCGAGGCGTAACCTGTCTTATTATGACAGTTGCATGAACAACTATTAACTACTTATGGATTAATCAAAAATAGAATCGCAAATTACGTAAATTTCGCAAGTTCAATGCGACCTTCCAATTATAGTACGTTTATTGACGAGTTCTTCAATAAACAATAACATTCATAGAGGGATCTTTGGAATCCCTAGAAACATAAGCTTGCTTGAAACTGTGTTTACGTTTTACGCAATGTTTATAGTTTATTGACAGCATGTAAAGTTGCGCTTATAGCAGAACTTCAGGCGATGACAGTTCAAAGCGATTAGAATGAAACTAATATTTCTGTGAAGACTGATATAAATAATACCCACATGAATATATGGTTCTTCTATAAATAATGCACATATATTTAGTGTGTTACTCAAATCATGAAATTTAAGAACTTTCTCGACAAAACATGGGTGCCACTAAACGCATTTTGCAATGCACTCGTAAAATAAGAGCACACTTTAAGACTTTAGTCTCGTTTTAGATGGCTAACGGTTTGCTGACGGGTGACAAATAACAATAGAAGACTTTATCGAAAGAAAAACGTGAAATAATAGAAGAAAACGAGTTACATTTTCTTTTTCTTAAATTTTTAGTTTAACGAATATTGTGTAACATTTTATGTAGGTACACACGGCCGCACGCCAATGGAAACACTTTGATCTTCAGCGTGTCTCTGGTTGCGGGCGTTTCTAGCAAAGCGCTGATTCAGCTTATACTGGTTTTGTTCCTCCGTGCTTGTTGCTGTGCGTACTTATTGAGAAGTTTCCTTCACTAAATAAAAATTTATTTCTACATAATATACATGCCTGATAGCATAAACTTGTAGCTAAAAGTTTTTTCCTCCATAAATATCGTTTTTTATCTTTCTTCCGTTTCTCAATATGTGATTCTTGTTAAGATTGTATTAAATAAAGCATTAAAGGTAGGTACTTTTTTAATAAGACCGATGAGCTGATTTTATTGGATAATTTCCAAATGTCGTACAACAAAAGTTTATCCTACAGGTTTTGCACTTATCATGTAGGTAAACGAGTTTATTAAAACAAGGCTTGGTCATAAACTTACATACATACATACATAACATCACGCCTTGTTCCCGTCGGGGTAGGCAGAGACCACAGTTCTCCACCTGCTACGATCTTGACATACTTCCCTTGCTTCCTGAACCTTCATCAATCCTTTCATACATGCTCGTCGGTTTAGGGTACTTTTAACCTGGCCTTTATTCAGAACGTCCTGAATTTGGTCCTGGTACGTTCGCCGAGGCCTTCCCCTTCCAACGTTTCCATTCACTCTCGCCTTGCGGATCTCTTTCGTCAATCTTCCTTCATTCATCCTCTCTATATGACCAAACCATCTCAGCATCCCTTTCTCAATTTTAGTCACTACGTCTTATTTAACGCCACAACGTTCTCTTATCACACTATTTCTAATCCTGTCACTCAATTTCACACCAATCATACTCCTCAACGCTCTCATTTCTACTGCATTAATTCTAATTTCATGCTTTTTCTGCCATACCCAGCTTTCACTGCCGTACATCAGTGTTGGTACTGTGCACTTGCGGAACCCTAAAAATTTTAAAATGCATAAAATACTATTTAGAGGAACTGTCAAAAGTTTAGCTCGATACGATTAGAAAAGAAAGATGACAACAGGGGACAGTTGTGAGAGAATGGCGTGTGGGAAATTAGAAAAAAATTGAATAAAAACGGAGGAAATGGTTTCAAGGTTTGGTGGAACCAAACAAGGGAAAATTTGCTAAAATGCGGCATGTTGCAGGATGAAATTCATATATAAGGGCGACACGCAAAAAAAAATCGTGAAACGCTCCAAATAATCTGGATGAATCTTTGGGACGACTGTGAGGAAAGACGATAGGAAACTGGATTTCTGTGAGTTATAATCTTTTATTTTGTAGCTCGCGAAGAATAGACTTCATACAGCTGATGTGACGAATCTTTTGAAGGAGGCTATGATCCTGGATTGTGGGTTCCTTCAATTGAGATAAAGATAGGGATTGCTTCGTGTAGGATATAGTATAGGAAGGTTTATTTGCGTATAATTTCAAGACGCTAACATTCAGAATTTGATTCCAAATTGTATAGAATAAGTGGTGTGAAACTAACGTTATGTAAGTATTCAATTTTGTGGTTTTCCATCTTTTATTTATTTTCGGTTCAAAGTTGTTGTGTGTATTTGAATTAAGGTGAAATGTGACTTAATGAAATTTATAATTTCTTCCAGGTTGTGTGAGCTAAATAACGTTGAGAAAAATCAGATTTCAAAGTCAAAAGAGGAAGAGTTGAATGGAGAATATTTGCAGCTTTACAGATCTACCTGCGGGATCATAAGAGGCTTGTACTGTGTGATACTTTAAGTAAAATTGTTATTCCCTCTTAATGATTTTCTTTTGTAAACATTAATAACTCTGCGAGAATTATAACATACTGTGTTTCTAATCTGAGACGTTATTTGTAGATAGTAATAAAGATTTCCTTTACCCATAATTAAGTATAAACTAGTTCTGCAAATGTCTTTGTTCGCGTATAGCTAGGCAGGATAATGTTCTATTTCTAAACAGGTACAGGAATTACAAAGAACTCTATAGACATGGAATAGCAAACCACAAATGACAAAACGTGAAGGCTAAAAAAGGTATTGCTTGGATTGTAAAGGTAATGTAAATTTCATTGTGATTAATCTTTTCCTTTACAGAGAAATTGATTAAAATAGTCCTTGGTGAAATCATAGAAACTGGACTTTGATGTATATTTTGTCATCGTTTCAAGGTGGCTTTAGATGTTGTATATTTTGTCATCATTTCAAAGTGACTTTAGACGATGTATATTTTTTTTCATCATTTCAAGGAGACTTTAGACGATGTATATTTTTTATACTTTTTTAGGTAGATTTGTCTCTGTTGACATTATTGTCTAATAGTCAACAAATAAATCATTTTTGATTTAGTTTTACTCAAAGCTAGACGCTATTTTTGAAATCTTTATAATATTTTTTATCTCTTTAATAAAAATTAAATCAAAACCCAAAATCAAAATGGAAGAAAATATTAATACATTAAATAATTACCTTTTTAGAAAATAATATAAAATCTTTGGCCCTAAATCAAAATTCCAGTTTTTAATATACTAGTGTCATCATATGATAAGATTTAAAAATAATACTTTGTCAGATCAAAAGAATTTAGAACGTCAATTCAAAATCTTAAAATAAAATATCTTCAAACTAAAGCTTGGATATAATTTGTGACATTTTATTGTGAAATAAAGGGTAAGTTTAAGTAGAGTGAATATAATAAATAATATTATTACAAATAATAATAAATTGTTTTGATAGTGATTTTGAATCTTTTGCCTCAATTTCCCAAAATTGGAACATGCTGAGAGCATTACTACATTTCAGTACTCATGTTCATAGGAGGTGCTTATCTTTCCTTTTACTATCATTCTATAGGAGTCCCAGATTTTGAGATTAAGAAATACTTGCTCTCAGGTTTATTTAGTTCGACCAAGCATGGAAGGATGCCCTCGTGACATGTGTCTCCGATGTCCACTATATTGGTTGTGGCAAATGTATGTCGCGTGTCACTGGAGTATCTGTCTAAGTCTATCTGATAATATCAACCTTCGGATTTATTTATTTTAATCATTCATGGGCCGGAGCCCTCAAGCCTAAAAGGGTCTGATACTAAAGTTCTTCTCGTTCTATTTGTGTGGGATTTCGCTGATTCATCCTGATTTCTCCCATCTGTATGTGTGGGATGAATTGGTGTTATTCCGGTACAAATGGAGGGATATTAGCAAGGTGTTTTAACGTTGGATTTTGGAATTGGTGTTTCTTGTGTTATGTGCTAATAACGCTTGCCCATTATTGGTTGCGTCGTTTGAGTGGCATATACCGCGGAAGGATCTCCTGATCTTAGCGTTAGATTACCAAATGTAGTGTAGTTAGACAACTTAAAACTTTCTCCTTATGTGAAGGGACATTCTAGTTTAGTCTAATGACATTAAATTGTTTATAAGGAATAAATTAGAATTGTCTTGAATCAAATGAAGAATATTCTTGATGGAGACATTACGTTCGTTCGTGGGTTGCTTCTTGTAAAGTGTGTTGACGACGTTCGCCCGTAAGGCTGCGACGGCTGTACGACACTCTGACCTTGGGGGACCTCTGAACTTTATGTGTGTCATCCTAAAGTAGTTAAATAATCTATTTAATCTTCATTGAATCATACAGGAATCTAAACCTTATAAGATTCTATGTTTTATTTTTCCTTAATAAAACTTGTCATAATTTATCATACTTAAAATTATACTTTGACTCAGTGTGAAACCACCTTTAACATTACTAAATAGATTCTTGAAAACAATAATGGAACGGAAATTATAATGTTTAGTTTCTTTCATTGTAGATTTTCCGAATATTTAAGTATATACAATAATCCCATTTTTATACTTCTTTTGAGTCCTCTTTTAAAAGAACATCGAGTTTTAGCTAGTGTTGTTTACGCTAAATTCTCCCAGTGTTCTTGGTTTTGAATACTCGATGCTTTTGATTTTTCCCTTAAGGTCTTAAATCATAAATGTTTGGCCCAACCTAGCTTAGATACTACTATCCCGTATCTTCTCGGTTCTGGTCATCATACTTCACTTCACCTTCAGTAATCTTTTGTCATACTTACTTCTTATATTTTCTTCTTCGAAATATGCTGGGTAATCCCATTATAGTTTAGATGCAATTCATTTTATTTAAATGAGTGTTTAGACTGGGGTTACTCTACATAATCCTTGTCCTGCGTGGGTTGGTAACGGAAAAGAGATTTAGCTACGCATCACAAGTGAGAGCTATGAAGGATATACGGAGACCTTGTTGGTGCAATAAAGTCACTCAGTGACTGGGGGGGAGGGAAGTTGCCCTTCAAACTCTTTATGTCTCTCGTTATAAAACCGTTATTGATCTAGGCTGGCCATGCAAGCAATAATACTATACCCGTATCTAGTACAGACTTCACACTTGGACGTGTGGAGCTGGCTAATTATTTTCAGTTTAACTTATTTCAAAACAAACTAAGGGATTCGATGAAGTCGATCATTGTCTGCCCGGAGGGATTACAGGAAGAGCTCATTTTGTAGGAGTGCCTTGTTTTCCTAAAGGAAGACTGTATGCTTCGTGTGCCTGGCGGGCTCGGTGACCAGCTCTGGTATGGGTGACTAAAAGAAATAGTCAAATACCCTGTGAACCCTGGATGAGTCAGTGATTGTCCCTTAAAGGTGGGCCACGTGGAAGTCGGGTTTTGACGCGGGGCATGAACATACCGGGGGGAGACATCATCACCGTCTGGGTTGTACTGTGGTTAGTTAGTTCCACTCTCCACATACATTAACCCTAGTCTTTACTGTAGTTTAAGTTTTCGATGGGATTTCCGGCTCCGCGAGGATGATCAGAATCCTGACGATCCAGTTGGATTGTTAGGGTAGTTTAGCGTCATGTCATCGTGAACTGGGTGATGATATGCCTCGGACCTAGGACTTAGGGTAGAGGAAGCCTAGGACGAGCTGTTTGGGGCGAAGGTGGTGCTCCAAACCTGGGGATTGTCCCCACATTATTTTTATTACTTCATTTATATTAACATAGGTTTCCTTTCAGAAACTTAACGGCTATAATAATATTGCATTGTAAAAGAGATGAAACCTTTCCTAAATTGATGAATCTACATGAGTTCCGATGAATTACTCCAGTCAATATGAGACTAAATTTAAATAAATAGTGATCCAATATAAAATTAAATAACACAAATTAGACATGTAAAGATTAGGATTATATTCTAATATAAGTATTAAAATAATAAGTGTGTTTTTTTTTCATTCTTCTATTACCACTCTCCACCGAGCAGAATCTGTAAATTACAAAATATTATAAGGATATAAAACGGAATGACGTAGGATTCAGGAAAAAAATATAATATTCTTAAAGGATATTATTCTAGACGATCAACTTTGGCCAAAACTTTCACGTATCTGATTTGAGGATCCTATTGGAAGGGACTTCAGATCTGTACAGTACCAAAACGCCTCCATGAACAGCCAGACGAGCCTTGTGAGACACCTTCTGACTCTTCATAAAAGCATGCAGAGCACCATTCACCATGTTTCCAGCATTCACTCTTCTTTCAATATCACTTTAACACTTTCCATCTCTCGTAAACTTAGAACCCAGATACACAAACTCCTTCACTTGTTCGACTTGTTCACCACCTATTAATATAGTACACTCTGTCATACACTCTTCTCTTTCAAGTACCATTACTTTCGTCTTGCTTACATTAATTTTCATTCCTTTCCTATCAAAAGCCACATTCATCTTTGTTACCATCTCCTGTAACTCGTCAGCAGATGACGCAAGTATAACTTGGTCATCAGCGTAGAGAAGACATTTGATGAGTAACTCATTCATTCTCAGTCCACACATACTCTCTTTCAGATCAGTCAAACAATTATCCATGAATAGATTAAACAGACAAGGTGACGCTACACATCCCTGCCTAACACCTTTTTCGATGCTAAACAGTGTACGCCCCGTTTATTCTGACGCAAGCACTGGAATCCTCATAGAGAGATTTCAGTGCTTGAATCAACTATCAAAAAAATAATAACTAATCAAAAAATAGTTATTTATGCAACTGTTGCGTAATGAGAGTAATTTTAACACGAGATCTGGTTTTTGATACGAGGCGCAGCCGAGTATTAAAATAGTATAGATCGAGTGTTAAAATGACTAATTACGTATAGTTGCATACAAAACTTTATCTACGACCGACGAAATTTTTTTTTTTTTAAAGAGTAGTGATCAATTTATTGAACTAAGAGGACAGTTAGTACAGTTAATTAAAGTTATTCCCGAAGTTATTCCAGATCCAGAGCTTGTGGATGGCGTTGCTTTAACATTAATTTCATGTATATGGTTACTGACAGCCTCTTGTCGAATCATGTTCTCCTGGTACATACTTTCCATTTTGTTCAAATCACTTCTTTTGTTGCCAATGTCACTTTATATAGAAGCGAGCCAACTGTCAGCTTCTTGTCGATTTATGTACTCCTAGTCACGCCTGGTACTCTCCGTTTTCTTTTAAATATAGGTAGGCAGTCGTCACCCCAGTAAAAAGTATTTTTACAAAATTACTTTAAAATAGGCTGTATGTAGTACTGTGGTAGTATTCCCTTAGCCTATGCCGATTGAAAATTATATATTATAACAGTTGCGGAATGAAAATCCATACTCCATTTCCGTACTGCTCGTAGTATGGAACAGTGTGGAAATGAAAATGACAGCGGACAATGACCTCAATTTCAATCTGTCATTGGTTTCGAATTCGGAATATTCCGGTACGGGAGTAGATAAATAAACTTATACGTATAGATTTCTATAATAGCTTTATATTTCTCATTGTAGTTTACTAACGACTAGTTACTAATACTTCCCTGTCTTATATTACCCGTTTTTGCTGTAAATGTTAAATCGATGTTTTTAAATAATGCAAGTGAAAGCGAGCGTGAACCGTAAATATCAGTTATTTACAATCCAGCTGTCAAATGCACTGCTGGACCAAGAATAGATAGCCCCCTTGCCTCGGCAGAGCTGATATATTCCATAAGTGTATAACGTGGTTTATCGTTCGTTAACCTGTAATGGGAGAGACTATTTTTAAGACTTATTAGGCATACTAAGCACATTCATTTGTCATAAACAGATTTTTGTAAGTTGATAGATTATGAAGAAAAATAGCGAGTTTGCAGCAACCGTAAATAATATTTATTGTCTTTTGCATATTCAAAACGAAAGAAAGAGCTCTTGCCTTGAAATATTGTAATTTTTTATTTTTCGACGTTGATGAATTAAACCGTATGCAGTAGGTACAAGCGTTAATATAAGATAAGAAAAGTTTTAAGTATCTGAATGACTGACACTCTCTCGCACTAACCGACGCATTTAAGGGTGTTTTTCTTCTGTTTTCATTTATTTATTCTTCTTTCTTATTTTTATCCAAGGCCGAGCTTGTGGTGCCTTGCACAAAACCTGCTGGGATGAAACTTGGCACAATTCAAGTAAACACTTATAGGTAATATTTAAGAAGTGGTGCTTCCCGGCAGGATGCGACAGAGATGCACAGTGGGGCATAATGTCGAAAATAAGTCATAACACTTTCATCCATTATTTCACACCCTTAGAGGATGACTTTTGAAAAATCCTTTCTGATGTGGTGTTTGTGATATTAGTTAAATTAGCACACAAAATTTCGAACGTGTAGCTAAAGCGGTTACGAGTCGGCGTCAGTCAGTCAGTCGGTCAGGACATCTTTTTATTGACATTTTAGTATGCTATACCAAGTTTGACACTCGATTCGCCTTGTTGGATCTCCTACTATTTGTTTATTTTTAGACTGCTCGGTGAATAAAAAAAACTTAACTGCGTCTCTGTGGTAATGTACACCCTTATCTCGTGGCTCAAAAGAAGAATCCTGAGCGTAGCGAGGTTTTCAAGTCACGAGACGCGAAATAACTTTGCTGCCGCACGAAACACAAAATTTTTTCACCTTACTACAGCGAGGAAAATGCTAACGAATAGTGCCAGTACCTTATACCAAAATTCATCATCTTCATAAGTGCATAGTACACACGGCCGCACATCAGTAGAAACACTTTTGGATCTTATGGCGTGGTAATAGAGTTGAAAAAGTTTCTACCGACAAGCGGTTGACCGTACCAAGATATACAAACTAAGCAATAATTCTGAATCCAATGCAGGTGGACCCGCAGACACAAAATATGTAAAGTTTCATTCACGCCCAATGCATCCACTGTACGGTAATTGTGCTGTATTGAATTGGACGTGTAGCAAATCAACGAATTCTGTAACAAATCCACCTCATTCGTCAATCCACAGCTACGGTTCCAATTTGTCTGTGAATAATTAGAGGCACTAATTACAACTGTCGATCTGTCCGGTCGTCTGACATGCGAAATAAATAAATACATTTGTTTCGAACACCAACCTTTTTCTTATTTGAGAATGGAGAGAAATCCCTGAAATCTTAAACAATAAAATTAATTCTGTAAGATTGAATTTCTAAAATTG
This sequence comes from Athrips mouffetella, assembly GCA_947532105.1. Lineage (NCBI taxonomy): Eukaryota > Metazoa > Arthropoda > Insecta > Lepidoptera > Gelechiidae > Athrips > Athrips mouffetella. The sequence goes on along the minus strand of OX383967.1, from coordinate 12,422,349 downwards.
TCTTAAAAACACAACTGGACTCTTGTGTGCTTCAATAGCCAAATTTTATTTCGTGATGAATGTTCTGATCGTCAAAAATAATTGTTTTTTAGGGTTCCGTAGTCAACAAGGCACCCTTATAGTTGCGATGTGTCCCTCTGTCTGTCTGTCTTTTTTGGTATGTGTATACAAATTAGTTATAAGTATATTAGTTACGCCTACAAAGTGGAGAAATAAAATAAAAAAAATTTGGTACTTTCCCTAGACGTAAAGAGGGGATGTTTTTTTCTCAACTACACCAAAAAAAATTCAGTGGTAGTATACAGGGTGTAAAAAAAGTACGATGATCCTTCCAAGGGGTAATTCTACATCACTAATAGATTGTTACAAAAAATATACAGGTTGTAAGGGACGGTGTACCGAAAACTGAAAAGGCGTGCTCAGTCAAATAAACTGAACAACTTTCCCAAAGAAACAATTTTGGGAAATGAGAAAAAATTTTGACTTCTCCATATAAACTGTTCGATTAGAGTGACCAATTTGTATGGAGAGGTCAAATGTTTTTTTCATTTCCCAAAAAAGTTTCTTTGGGAAAGTTGTTCAGTTTCGTTAACTGAGCACGCCCTTTGAGTTTTCGGTACACCGTCCCTTACACCCTGTATAAAAAACACTTTAAATGTTTAAAATTTTTGGGTGATCATGAAATTTGATTTTCCATCGAATTACATTACAGTAATTTATTGAAATGAATAGGTACCTTCTAGTGACTAGATATTCTAACAAACAAAAACATATTTGTGTTGTAAATTAAAAAGGAAAACTATCACAGCTAAGTAGGCTATAAAGCCTACCGCTTATAAAGGTTAGCGAGTAATAGTCATAAAATAATAGAAATAGCAATAGGCGCTCGACTTTGCAGTTCGTTAGGAGGGAAAATGTTTCTGAATACATCAGAACCTGCTTAACAAGAATAATTCCTGAGGCAACTACGGAATCCCTTCATTGCGCGTGGCCCAACACGCTTTTGGCTGTTTTTTTTTAATTTATGGTAGAGCAAGAGAGTCTGTCACTTTGCGACACAGGCCCATACATGCTTATTTTTTATCGATGCAGATATTTGTTTTGTTATCCCGTACAAATTTCATATTCTAATGTGATTTTTTTTATTTTTCAATATATTTTTATGAGAAGTTGTTCAGTAACAAAACTTCCATCCATTTAATTGATTTCCATCAACGCTGCCTCAAACAATAATAATTAAGATTTTTTTCTGAAAACTTGTTTAGGTGTTGTTCTAGCGGTTTAGGCAATTGTTATTAAGATGGCTATAATTTTCTATGCTATAGTTCTATATACCAGGCCACTCAGAAAGTATTGCGAAAAATAGTTTTTATATATGGGAGACTGGCCGGTCAGAATCTTTTTCGAAAATATGATTACTTGTAAGTAAAAATATGTGTGTTCCATTTTCAAAATTTCCCTCCACATTTTTTGCGAGCCAATTCAAAGTATCGTGTCTTACTGAAAAATGGATCTGCGCCGGGAACATTTTAGAGCTATGATTTTTTTCAAGTGTCGCCTGAAACCGGATGAATCGTTCGATAGACTTCAAATGGCATTTATGGATGAAGGCCCCTCCAAGGCAACCGTGTATCGTTGGTATAACGAATTTAGGCGCGGTCGACCAACCTTGGGGGATGAAGGAAGAAGCGGTCGCCCTTTGACGGCTATTACGGAAGAAAACGTGCTAGCAGTGAAAAATTTAATCCAAGATAATAGGCGAATTACATATCAGGAGATTCAGCACATATTAAAGATTGGATCGGGAAGCGTTCACGAGATTCTACACGGGCATCTTCGCGTGAGGAGGATAGTATCGCGCTGGGTGCCGCACTACCTCACCGACGCTCAGAAGCAGGCCCGGGTGGAATGGTGCCGTGATATGCTGAACAAATTTGAAGCAGGCTCGTCTCGGCGTGTTTACGACATCGTAACAGGTGATGAGTCCTGGATTTATCAATACGATCCAGAAACCAAGCGCCAGTCGACAGTTTGGGTGTTTCAAAATGAACCAACGCCTACCAAAGTGAAGCGATCTCGAAGCGGGGGGAAGATTTTGATCGCCAGCTTTTTTAATTTGACTGGCCACTTGGCCTCAATTCCCTTACGAGATCAAAGAAGCATCAACGCCGAATGGTATACTACCAAATGTTTACCAGAAGTTTTTTCTGTTGTGAGCAACAAGCGACCAAACACAGGGCTCCGCGGACTACTGCTCCACCACGACAATGCGCCTGCACACACCGCGCTCAAAACGAGGGACTTCCTGGACAGCACACCAGTCAAACTCCTGGGTCACCCTCCTTACAGCCCTGATCTAGCACCGTGTGACTTCTTTTTATTTCCAAAAATAAAAAATCAGCTCAAGGGGATACAATTTTCGTCACCGGAAGATGCGCTGGCTGCGTTCGAGCAGGCTGTAAACGAGGTGTCTACGGCGGACTGGAAAAAGTGTTTTGAAAACTGGTTCAGACGCATGAATCTTTGTATAGAGGCTGGTGGAGAGTACTTTGAAAAGATTTAATAAAAATATATGTACCTGTAGAACAATTTTTTTTAGTGTCGCAAATATTTCTGAGTGTCCCACGTATTATAGTTGAAAATTATTGTAGTTGCTCAAGTCTAGTCGCTCTGAATTCAATCCATATAGGCAATTAAATAGCAGAATTAATTTATCTTTGTGCCGCACATCTCGCAGCCGTTTGCTCAAGTTGTAAGTGAGTTAATAAATGAACGTATACATCGTAACTTCAGAGCGCAAATACTGTTTCATCTGCTGTCTCCTCCGGCGATAATTTTATTGACACTGTAGTCTGTTCAAATACGATAAATGAAGCTCTAATTTATGTACGTATTTATTATTTTTATTCAAACCGTCCAAATGTTTCGAGTCAAATTAAGACGTTACAAATTGTAAAAGTAGAATTTTATACAGGGTGTTCATTTGATTGCGTGCCATAGCTCAGGGGCGGGATCAGTATCAGTAACTAAACAAGGTCGAAAAACGAATATAAATTTTTGACCTCCCATAGAAAATGCATCAGCTGATAGTGCATTTTGTATGGGAGGTCAAATTTGGTTTTTCGTTTTTCGACATATGTTCATTGGGAAAAGTTGTTTAGTTACTGATACTGATCCCGCCCCTGACACGTAATCAAATGAACACCCTGTATAGGTACGTTGCTTTGTTTGACTTTTGGGAGAAACCATCATTGATGATCAAGGAATGATCGATTCTTTGGTAATGGTACCTCGATTTGGTAACACTCGCTACCACACATACGAGTGCAAGATATTATTTTTCTGCACTATGGATCCAAGGTCTGAAATAAAACTTTTTTTTCCTTGCCTTACATTCAATTGGGAAATCGTTTTGCTCTTGTTCAGGTACTAAGCTATTTCACTCAAATCATTTATTTACGTTAAAATGTATCCGAAAGTACCTTCCATCCCATTTGCACACCGTCTGTTTTCGTTTCGCTGAGTCATATCAGTTAAAGCTCGTATATTTTAAAATTTACCGCTCCAGTACCGAATTCAATTTCACAGCGAACCATAATCAACTTGTCAGAGGCATTACGGCGGTTGTTGTAATAAGTTATTTTCTTATTCTTAACGTTTGCTGATAGTTATTTTATGAAACTATTACTCGGATTTCAGAATAAACGTTATGTCAGTAATATTCTTTCTATTTTAGATTCGCTCTATGAATAGCTATCGTTTCGCGCGAGTGATTCAGAAATTGCGGGTGGTCTCATGATTTATGCATACAACATGTCACATTGCTGGTAATATATGGATCTGTTTCCTCAAACTGTTCATCTTTCGCTTAGTTAGTAATTGTATATGTATTTGATTCATTACACTCTTCTATATTTGGCGTAGGTATGTGCTAAACCAACTCATTTAAATGTATTACTGGACTTCCTCATTGCGATTTTTCCTGCATTTTTTTCTATATGTGTACCCGAGTTCATATAACCCGAATCTCTTAAGTCGCGAGTGAATAGGCTTCTTCTGGGCAAGCTCGATCCATCGTCGACCTCATCTCTGTCTTCAAGACTAGATCGAGGTCAAGAGTAAGCCTATTTGCAATAAAAAATAATACAGATAAAGCTCTCATAATAGGTTCAATCGTGTAAGCTGTTATCAATATCATATAGACAACAGTATTGCAAAACATATGTGGAGGCTAAATTCAACAATTTTTGTTCTAGGACTTTTAAAGTAAGTAGTTAAAAACCGGTCAAGTGCCAGTCGGACTCGCGCGCCGAGGGTTCCGATATACCTATAGTATTTTTGAAAGCAATAAAGTCCATTTTTAGGACCGCAAAACTAAATTTGTTTGTGAAGGTTTTTTGCAGATTTATAAAAAACTGTGCAATTTAGAAAGATCATTTTATTTTTGCTGCAATATTTACATAAACTTCTATGGGGGAATGATATTTTTTTGTTATTTTTAGGGTTCCGTACCTACCTCAAAAGAAAAAAACGGAACCCTTATAGGATCACTTTGTTGTCCGTCTGTCTGTCTGTCTGTCAAGACCCTTTATCTCACGAACGGGTAGAGGTATCAGGTTGAAATTAATATTATATATTAGGATCCATAAACCACACAAGATCTGAAAATTTAAATTTTTTACAACGACGCAATCAAAAGATATGGCATTTTATATCCTCATCTCCATACATTTATGCAAAAATGCAAAACCTACAGGGTACTTCCCGTTGACCTAAAATTATGAAATTCGGCAAGAAGCTAGGTCTCACAGTACAAATAATGAGAAAAGTCTGAAATCATTAAATATTACAACTTTTCTCACAACTAATGGTAACCAATTGTGGTGAGCTCCCGTTTCAAGAACATTCATATAAGAGAGGGGTCAAGTTGGATGGTCGCTGAGGCGATTTTTGTTTTAGTTCTATTTTAAAAACGGGAACACATGCAAACTTGAAAATTGGTATGTTTATAGTGCATAAGCTATAAAATAACAACAAATAATAAAATATAGTCAAGCGCGTGTCGGACTAAAAAAAAAAAGCACATTAACTTTCTGAAATTGCAACTAATGCAATTATGATTATGTGGTGGTACGGAACCCTCTTTGAGCGAGTCCGACTCGCACTTGGCCGGTTTTTTCATTATAACATGAAAACGAAGAGTCGTGAAAAAGTACAATAAAATACTTTTTCACGACTCTTACAAGTAAAGTTCTTTTAAATGATACCCCACTCGATCCAGTAACGACAATTTGAAAATTTGCCTTTTTGCCGCCCCCCCCCCCCCCTATTTGCCCCCCCCGCTTTACATTAATAATCATATTTTTTTTTTAATTTACAATAGTTGGGCAACGAGATTCTAAAACTATTCCAAATTTCAAGGCGATAGTATGAGTGGTTGCTGAAATACAGGTGTGACAGACAGGCAGACAGACGCACACACAAAGTCGCACCATGAGGTTTCCTTTTTTACCATTTTGGTATTGGAACCCTAAAAATGACTTCCTATACTGACTTATTAGACCGATCGGCTGATCTTTTTAGGGTTCCGTACCTCAAAAGAAAAAAACGGAACCCTTATAGGATCACTTTGTTGTCCGTCTGTCTGTCTGTCTGTCTGTCTGTCTGTCTGTCTTTCTGTCTGTCTGTCAAGACCCTTTATCTCACGAACGGGTAAATGTATCAGGTTGAAACTAATACCATATATTAGGATCCATGAACCACACAAGATCTGAAAATTTAATTTTTTTACAACGACGCAATCAAAAGATATGGCATTTTATGTCCTCATCTCCATACATTTATTAAAAAATGCAAAACCTACAGGGTACTTCCCGTTGACCTAAAATTATGAAATTTGGCAAGAAGCTAGGTCTCACAGTACAAATAATGGGAAAAGTCTGAAATCATTAAATATTTCAACTTTTCTCCCAACTAATAGCAACCAATTGTGGTGAGCTCCCGTTTCAAGAACTTTCATATAAGAGAGGGGTCAAGTTGAATGGTCGCTTAGGCGATTTTTGTTTTAGTTCTATTTTAAAAACGGGAACACTTACAAACTTGAAAATTGGTAAGTTTATAGTGCATAAGCTATAAAATAACAACAAATAATAAAATTTGGTCAAGCGCGTGTCGGACTCAAAAAATCTAGCACATTAACTTACTGAAATTTCAACTAATACAATTATGTTTATGTGGTGGTACGGAACCCTCAGTGCGCGAGTCCGACTCGCACTTGGCCGGTTTTTTTAAATAAGTAAAGATATTAAATTTTATATCACGTAACATAGCCTAAAACTCTTAAAAGGTTTTTCACGAATAAGCCTATAACTGCAAATGTTTTATTTTTGATTACAGACGACTTGACCTATGGAAGACAAAATCTGAAATCGCGAAAAAATATTAGTTTTCCCCACGTTTTGGTAAAACTAAGTGTAAAAATTTATAAAACATATGATAAAATGTGTACGCTGACGTATAAAAATTGTTCGTAATTATGAGTAGAGCAATACTTTTAAAATAGGTACAAAATACAGATGTACAAATACGAGTATATCTCTAGACAACTCAAGCCGCGGATTCAAACCAAGGAACTAAACAACTTTCCCCAAGGAAAATAGGTCGAAAGTCGAAAAAAAAAATGTCACCCTTATAAATTGCATTTTGCATCATGGTGCATTTTGTATGGGAAGGCAAAAAATTATTTCGCATTTTGATGACCTGTGTTCCTCGGAGAAAGTTGTTCAGTTTCATGGGCCGAATTCACGGTTTCAGTTTTAAGAGATGTTTTTGCTTGTTCTCGTGCAAAATTGGTAGTCATCAGGACATCCCATGAAACATCCAATACAAGACAGGGAACTCCCTCCAAAATTCCAGCTTTCACTGAAACAATGTGGAGGGGAAGTACCATAGTCACCACGCTTGTTAGCGTTACGGCTAGCACCATGGACCACTGTTGTTAGTGACCGCAGAATGTAAGATTATACGATGCTCATCCTCTAATTGATTATACCTAAATCGCCTCCTACGACACCCACGGGTAGAGATGGGTTGGTACTATTCTTAACCGGCACCACACGTGGCAAAAATGGTAGTACTTACTAATAAACCTAATATGCAGTTTTCGTTGAAAAATATTAAATAAAAAATGCTAACATAAAACTATACCATAAACCCTCTCACATAACTTTCCTACGCTCACAAATTAAAATACACTTCTAACTTCTACAATTGAAGTACTTCAAGAAGCAAACAAAAGCTGGCAATCCATCGAAATTGCGATAGTCATATGAAAAATTAAAGAGGTTGACGAAGTCGCTAAACAAAGACGCTTGATTGATGAAAGCAAAAAGTAGGTTGAGTGGGGACCGCACTGTACGTAGTGGCTCAGACTTTCGGTACGCGTGCCGCTCTCCCGGGCCCTTCGCTTCTCATTATCGTCTGAAGGCACCTCTGCATAATAAATGTGAATAGGTAATAAGTTGGTTTATATGTCTATCCGTTTATAGGGCAGACACCCAGGTAAAGAGTTTGGAAATTGAACTCTATTTACAATTTTAGAGGTTGTGAGCACACAATAGAACCATAAAAGCTCAGTAGTGGTGAGTTAGTACATTGTTAAATTAACAATTTAGTCCATTTTACAAACTTTTTAGTGGTCTCATACGCGACCATTGGCCTATAAAGGGCTATACAACAAGAATTTTTATTCATTTTTAATTCTAACGTCCAGTGATTCTCTAACTGCATATTCCAATTAAGGGCGAGTCGGACTTGCGCGCCAAGGGTTCGATATTCATGTTATATTTTAAGCTTGTTTGTAGAACACTATGTTACTTAAAGGAATCGCTTTATTTTGCTGTAATATTTACATAAACATTTATCAACTATGACTACTTTAGCGAACTTCTGAGATAAGAGGGGGTTAGGGTTATTTTTTAGACACTTTTCATCATAACTTGAAAACTGAGTCATAAAAATATACAAACACTGAAACATATTTTTTATAATTTTCTTTGCAACAAAGTTGGGCAAGCATATTTTGAAACTATTTCAAATTTCAAGTCGAGAGCTTTAGTAAATGCTGGGATAGACAGGTGTGACAGTTAGATAGAGTCGCACCATAAGGGTTCCTTTTTTGCCATTTTGGTTTGGAACCCTAAAAATTGCTTGAGAAAAAAGTTCTGACTTCTCATATTAAAAAGTGGTGACGTGAATTTTGTGTGGAAAGTCAAAATGTTTTTTAACATTTTCTTTTGTTTCTAACAAACTATTCAAGAAGTTGCTTGTTTGTATTAGCGAATCGCTAAGCTCCGAGATTAAAACTAACGAAAATTCACATTGTACTCTATCCCTAAAACGACTTTAATAGGCTATTATAAATGACAGAACAAGAGTAGAACTGCTACGGAGCTTGATTTTGCTACAGCGTAGAGGCGTGGTGTAGCAAGTTACCCAGCCTTACCGTCTACACTTGATCGCAGTAAAAAAACTTTTGAAACAAAGTACCTGCATATCGTATTCTTCTTTGATTCGTGTGAAGTTCGACGATATAAATTAGTAAATCGTAAGAATTTTTATTATTCAAAGTAAACTAATGTATATTTTTGTTTGTTTTCTTTCAGAGACCAGCGTAAGCAGCATCTAGGCAAATATGGTGGGCGAGACAGTAGGCATCCTCTTCTGGAAATATAACACAAATAGTAAGTACTAAGTTTTACCAAGCCTGAAGAATGTAAACTAAACAACTTATACCGAAAGGAACGGGGGTCAGAAAACGATAAATATTTTTGTACATACCTCAACCAATCGATTGATTTCGGGCTATGATGTTTCATGGGAAATGATGGGTCCAACCTATGCGAGACAATAATTTTAAATGAGGGTAGATGATGACTAGTAGTATACCGTCACAATAGTAGTTTACCTCTCCGGCAAATGCAACTCAGCCAAAACGTCGAGAAAAGTAAGGTAATTTAATTTTCATAATTAAAAGGTGTAACATAAAGGTTATGATTCTGCCTTCTATGATTCTGCCCATGGAAACTGATCAACTTTCTCTAAAGAACATCGGTAAAAATACAAAAACAAATTCTGACCTTCCATACAAAATACGCTCTCACCTTATTATTTAATCGTATGGCATAATAATACAGTAACTAAAGAAACATTATACTAATAAATCTACAAATCTAAATTAAGAGCTTTCAGCCATTTGATTGCGTCGTCATTAAGGATGAACAGGTCTTCAGGTGGACCAGGATATCTATCAAAGGACACTCTGTAAGTATGTGCCACATCGATTGCACATCGGCGCCGCAAGGACAACAGGGAGAGTCAATCCAACGCTCTCAGCTGATTCAGTTTCTTTGTTCCTTAGGGAAAGTTGTTCAGTATCATGGGCAGAATCACATCCTTCCGGGTTGGTATATCCTTTTTGTTACACCTTGTATAAGTATCGCGCTAAGGCCCGGAATGAAATAAAAATGATGTTCAGTTTGAAGTTTTCTGACAAGTTCTTCTCTTTGAAAGTCAGCTTTACCAATACAACGTTTTACGAGTAAATTAAAACATGCATGTCTATACCATACATAGTTTCAATTACTAGTATTACATTTAGTACCTGGGCGACCGAGCTTTGCTCTGTATCATCTTAACCAAATCTCAATAACAGATGGCGCTCTAGGGATTCTGAAACACGCTGTTTTCAAGAAATAATAAAAAAAATGGAAACAAAAAAATTTTCCAGACATGAAACGTAGCTTGATCGATATTTTTCCCCCGAAAACCCGCGTATAGAAAATTTCATTCAAATGTTAGTTTTATAAATTACAAATATTGCTCGTTTAATAGTATTTATTTATTTAGTTCAAATTCATTAGAATATGCAAAATAATAAATGTATTGTCAAAAGAAGCAGTCTTATTGGTTGGAATTTTCCAGCTCACATATTAGATTCCTCGCACAGCTTTGGTGAAAAACCATCCTTACCTAAAATGTTTCTTATTTTTAATGTGGTTTTAAGCAATTTTAAGATTATTTCCTTTGAGAGAGTCTCTTAATGACGCTCTTTCATTCCTTCAAAGTATTTCAATTTACGTCCTGTTTGTCAGTTGCTTAAAAATCTTCCGATACAGTCATGTTGCCATGTTCGAGAAAAGAAGAAGCTATAGGGAACCAGATCAGAATGAAATCAGACGAGCACAGTGGATAGGGCAGCAATTCGTAGCTCAAATTCAAAAATTTGGTTACATTACATAGGTATATACTCGTACAGTCCCATAGTCCGCTGACTAACAATTTCTCATTTTTTTCTCTGTTTTACATCCAAAAATAAAAAAGCGAATAAGGATCTATTTTGTTCGTTTTCCATTTTATCGAGAAACACAAAACACATGTCCTAAAAATGGATTCTAAATAAATCTTATCTTGTCTTAGTAGGTGGGACTGAATTCCCAGCCTCAGAGCACTTTGACCCTATTTGATCTGTTGTGCTTCCCCTGTCTAAATGCTTCTACGATCATCCACTGTCTTCAAATATGCTCGTTATGAGCTTTGATGAAGATTTCAGGGAAAGGAGCCTTTAGTCTTTTGGTGTTGGGTAACCCTAACCCAGAATCTTCATACGCTTATTAACGAAGGTGTTGCATGTGCACAGCAGGTTTTCCATGCGTTTGCTTTCTCACCACTCTGCAGGTGGCTATTTCCGGCAGACCCATCTTCTGGAGGTGTTCTCTAAGCCAAAATAGCCGGTGAGGGTGCCCACAATGTCACGGGTCTGTTACTGCATGAAGTGACATATTTTTGTGGTACCTAGAAATTTTTGAATGAGTTAGTCCAACAGTGTTTACCCACTCGGTGCAGTGCCTTCTCTCGGCATAGTGCGGTTCTGATGGTACTCTTTGATAATTCAATAAAAGGTTCAGGTCTAATCAAGATCTTTATAATCCCTCCCTGGCTACTCTCCAAATAAATACAAACCGCTGAATTAGTCAGGAATTCAGTACAGTGTAATTCAAAAGATGGTAGTACACGATAGTAATTCTATATGTTAAATTCTCTCAAAAAAGTCCTCAACAAGGGTGCTTATTGATCAGGTAAGTACTTACTCTTCTTCTTATTTAAGAGCTACGCTCTTGTCGGTGGAGTAACTTCCACGCCTTCCTATCTTCTGCAACTTGTCTGACTTTCTGATACGACACGACATTTATTTTTTCCTTAATCTGGTCCATGTAGCAACGTCTTGGCCTTCCTCTACCTCTCCTTCCCTCAACCTTTCCTTCTATGATAGTTTTTAAAAATTTGTCGTGTCGTATCAGATGTCCCAACATGTTCCCTCGTCTATTTTCAATAGTATTTAATATGCTTCTTCTTTCATTAACCATGTTTAACACCTCTTCATTAGTTTTCTTTTCTGTCCAGCTGATTTTCTCCATCCTCCTCCAACACTTACTCAGGTAAATAAAATACTTTTGCCTACCAAATAATTCCCTTTTCTTATCCTATTAATTGTGTCCGTTTCAAAATCAAAAGTCAAAATTTAGCTGTCCTAGCAAGTCTGTCAGAGGTAAGATTTACATTCCGTGGATTTACAGGAATTATATTAAAACTTAATATATGTTAACTTAATTAGATTCCTTCACCAAAAAATTATGTTTTCAAGAGACTTTACTCAATAAAATATCCATTTCGGTAGCTATTTACCTTTCCACTCACGACACAAGTCGCCTTAATAATACTCCGATTTATTCTCGTTTCGCCGGCGCTTTTCGACCTATGACTTTTACGAGATTGCCACAAATACACAAGTAGATTCTTGTACAAATGAAAAGGCATTCAGTTCACTTTCTCTTGTATAAATTTATTCGCGATGTAATGTATGAATATACATTTACGTTCCACAATTTTCCTCAAATAAAGTTAGATTCAGATTCAGATAATTTTATTCAATGTAGATTCTTTACAGAATACTTATTGAATGTCATGCAGAATACAATGCAAATAGAGCGAGTCTACGCCGTTTCGGATCGTGCTATGGCAGCGTAAAAGAAACGGCAAGAAACCACTGCAGCACGGCCTACTTTAAGAGTCGGCTTTTTACAATGTGTTTCTTGTGTTTCGCTGGAATGTCAGAGCACCATACCTTTTTGTCATTCATATAGTCATCCAATCTATAGTAAGCTTTTTTACATAACGTTTGCTTTACACATTCTTTAAACTTTCTCTCAGGTAATTGCACTATATTGTCAGGTATTTTGTTGTAGTATCGTATACACAGACCAACGAAAGATGTATTGACTTTAGTTAATCTAGTATATGGTTGATCAATTTTATGCTTATTTCTAGTATTAAAATTATGCCTGTCACAAATTTTTGGTAATTGATGAATGTTCTTTCTAGCATACATTATATTTTCATAGATATACTGGCATGGCACTGTCATAATGTTGATTTCCTTGAACAGTTCTCTCAGGGAATCACGAGTCTTCAGGCAATAAATTGCTCTTATAGCCCTCTTTTGTAAAACGAATATTGAATGTATATCAGCTGCTCGGCCCCAAAGCAGTATGCCATAAGACATAATGCTATGGAAGTAGCTAAAGTAAACCAGCCTTGCAGTAGCTACATCAGTAAGTTGTCTGATTTTTCTAACAGCATATGCAGCCGAGCTCAATCGACCAGAAAGAGCCGTTATATGAGGGCCCCATTGAAGTTTAGAGTCTAGTGTTAACCCTAAGAAAACTGTACTATTTACAAAATCTAATGGCTCATTATTCAATACTATGTTATGTGAAGTAGACCTTACATTTGGTAGTAGTTACTTGCAAAGGTATATCGTTTGGCTTGGAAATAAGCGTAGTATTTTCAAATAACTTTAAGTTTCAGACCTGTGTGGTTTCCTTTCAAAAACTTTGACAACTGATATATTATTAAAGAAGTTTGAAATTTAACAGAATTCTACGAAACTAAGGCTGATAAATGATAAAGGATATCTAAACTAACTAAAGTTACAAAAACATAACTTTGTATAATTTTAACTAATGGAATTAGGTTTGCTATGCTATCAATTTAAAAATTTTGTGTAATCAGTAATCAAAATTTGTTTACTTTGTGTGGTAGGTAGTGGTAATACTTTGAGACATATCATCCTTATATTTGTTACAGTAGCCGAAGAGGCGACGACGCGGTGAGGTGCGATGGAGGGCGCGGCCGGCGACGAGCTACTGGACTGGGAAGCGCTGTACGTGCGGCTGGCTCCAGCCAATGGCAGCGAGTACTGGAATGCCACTGCCTCGCCCAACAGCACCTGGTGGGATGCCGCCGCGCCCTACGACTCCCCCGCCGCGCTCATCCGAGCTGCTGCGAAAGCCGTCATTCTCGGCCTTCTCATACTCGCTACCGTAGTTGGTAAGATCATTTACGATTGGTTTCGGTTTCCGTAGTTGGTAAGGTTTATTTACCAGGACACAATCTTCCCTGGTCCATATGGAAGTCACTGAACAGACTGCGGTCTGGCCGTTGGCAGGTGCGGGGAACTTATGAAGTGGTGGGGCTTCTCTGATAACGAAAAGTGTGTGTGCGGCATTTTGCAAGCCATGACACACTTGCTGTCGTGCCCTATTTCTGCAGTTTCTTGCAGTTTTCTGATCACCGTCGGTCTATAGCACCTGTTGCCTTATATTTTGCAATCAGTATGGGTTGCAAGATCAATGACCGACCTCACAATCCTTTGTGTCAGAGTTGATGAGCCGCCAAAAGCCTCTCACATGGCTCATTAACGACTAATTCTGTAGATAGTAGCCGGGACCAACAGCTAATCGTGCCTTCCGAAGCACAGCAATATTTTACTTTTCGGACAGTCAAGTGATCGAGAGCCGAACACTCTACCCACTAGACGACGAATGCTATAGTGAAACTACTAAACTAGGTACTTGAAACTTGAAGTACTTTGATACTAATAAGAAACCAACGAGAGTTTCCCTCCCTGAGAACTAAGACAGGATGTCTGTAGGTGTCGATTAGTTGATTTCACTGGCTGATGCCAACAAGGGTAAGGAAGCCATTACTCTTTGAACTGAAACAGCTGTAGTGGTAGTACCTTTAAATGTACGCCAGGAAATGTTAAGGGGCAGAAAGGTTTTCTTCTTCTTTTAAACATTCTCTCTAAAACTTTCTTCAAAATTCTTCTACTTCTAAATCTTTTTTAAATCTTAAAAGAAAGTTTTTCGAGTGATGACCATGCAGTTAAAGTAACAAGATTTCGTTTCTAAGGTAGCCGAACCGATTATTTAATTATGGATCTTTAAAGAAAGACAAACTATCTCGGCTAGAACGATGGTGATGGTACTCGTATCTACCGACGGTTTAACAAAAAATTCTGCAAATAGTGACTACTAAACAGCCATTCCCATGTTTACTCTATTTTAAATAATAGCCATGACCCGCCTCTAGTCCCTACTTCAATAGGCGTTTCTATTTGTCAAATAAACATTGATATGGGACGTAGAAACCCTGCTATCTATTGCCACTCCAAGAGATTGTACATTGGATGATTTACGATGTCCCTCAATAGGGACACGGGATTGTGTTCTCTACGATCTACGATTAAACTTTGTGACTCCGTCTAGTCTGCTCCATTTAAAGTGACATGCAAATCATAAAGACGATGGCTATACAGCAACAATAATGGCTATCAAATGTTGTAGCAGTTATATTATAGCCAAGTTATAGCAGTAGATAAACCTACTTATTGCTTGTCGATTCTATGACAGTTGAACTTTGTCTTTCTAATCAACTCAAGATATTGCAAAGAATGGTCACAGCTTCTGTTCTGATTAACATCAAGCACTCCCTTTTAGCATTCGTTCCTTGTAGCCTGCGTTTCAATTAACAATAGGTTAAAGAAATTATGTGTAATATTTTCACTGCGAATCGGAAATCATGACAGAATGTCTCAACTTCATGAAATATTTTGAGTTGGTATTTAACCTTATTTTATTTGCAGGTAATGTGTTCGTGATAGCCGCTATACTTCTAGAGCGACACCTACGCAGTGCGGCGAACCAGTTGATCCTATCGCTGGCCGTGGCAGATCTTCTGGTCGCGTGCCTGGTGATGCCGCTCGGAGCAGTCTACGAGGTGGCACAGCGCTGGACGCTGGGGCCCGAACTCTGCGACATGTGGACCTCAGGAGACGTTCTCTGCTGCACTGCTTCGATTCTGCATCTCGTCGCAATCGCGCTTGATAGGTTAGCTCTATCATTGCATTATGAATTGATCGTGCCAAGAAAGATCAGTGAGTAACAGTAATTTTTATTGTTTCAGATATTGGGCTGTGACAAACATAGATTATATTCACGCAAGAACAGCGCAACGCATTGGTGCGATGATTGCCTGTGTATGGGTAGTCAGCTTCCTCGTATGCATCGCCCCACTACTAGGTTGGAAGGACCCCGACTGGAACCGCCGCGTCTCTGAAGAGTTGCGCTGCATCGTCAGTCAAGACGTCGGATATCAAATATTCGCAACGGCTTCCTCGTTTTATGTTCCAGTACTAATCATTTTGATATTATACTGGCGAATATACCAAACTGCCAGAAAGAGAATACGTCGGCGGCGTGCGGCGACCGCCCGGGGCGGGCCCCCTCCGGTGCCGTCGGGAGGAGCGCTGGTCGCGGCCGGCGGTAGTGGGGGCATCGCGGCTGCAGTCGTCGCCGTCATCGGCCGCCCGCTCCCCACTATATCGGAGACGACGACGACGGGCTTCACTAACGTATCCTCTAACAACACGAGCCCGGAAAAACAGTCTTGTGTGAACGGTCTCGAAGCGGATCCACCGACGACGGGCTACGGAGCCGTCGCCGCCGCATACTACCCGACGCTCGTCAGACGAAAACCAAAGGAGAATGCGGATTCTAAGAGAGAAAGAAAAGCAGCTAAGACATTGGCAATAATAACGGGTGCGTTCGTAGCGTGCTGGCTTCCTTTCTTCGTGCTAGCGATCCTAGTGCCGACGTGCGACTGCGAGGTGAGTCCGGTGCTGACGTCGTTCTCGCTGTGGCTGGGCTACTTCAACTCGACGCTGAACCCGGTCATCTACACGGTGTTCAGCCCCGAGTTCCGGCACGCGTTCCAGCGGCTGCTGTGCGGTCGCCGCGCGCGCCGCCGCCGCGCCCCCCCGTAGTCTCCCCGCCCCCCGCTACCGCCCTCGTCCTTCCCTGACTGACCTCGTCATAACTCGATACTACACGTTATGTTACCTTGTTACATTTTCAGAGATATATTTACACCCTTTTATTTTTTGTACCTACGTGATTAATGTGAATATGATTACCTGTCTAGTTAATAAATCACAAATTCTCATCGTGTTGTTTTATTATTCTTGAATTCGAATTAAATATCCTAAATACCCTCGACATAGGTAAGTACGTATGTAACTGATTTAACGTAAGCCATTATGTAAGCTAAGTAAAAGCAAATTTCAGTTTGAACCAACATTCGAAAACCACTTTCGGATAAATCGAGGTCGCTGTTTCCACAAACCAGGTAAAATTAAATCAAATTCATTTACGTTGAATTGAAGTATTAATATAATTGAAACTACCTGAAACGATACATTACAGCACAGGCTCTCCTAATTGGTTTTACACAAAAGCTCTCGAGATGGGACCATATTGATGAATTTTCGGAAACTAAATAATTATTTCCAAACTAATATTAAGCTCGTTTATGTGGGTTTATGAACCTGTAAGGGCGCGATATGTTCCTTGGGCGCGACATGTTCCTTTGGCACGACACACATCGGCAGGTTCTAAACTACAAACTATATCGTGTAGTTGAATAGACTACTCAACCAAGTTAAATGAACTTTTATTAATATTAGATTTTATATGAAATCACTAGAAATCACACACCTAGTTTAGGGATCTGGTAATTCCACTCTTTTTTTTCTTTTTTACAAGAAGTAAATCTGTATACATGTAGTTTCTATAGTAGTGGTTAGTCATCATTCTAACATTGTACCTTTGATTTTCAATAAAGACTATTTATTCAAAGTAAGAAATTATTGAAAACAGAAGTAGGTAACGGGTTCTTACCACGATATTGGTTTTTAATGCGCTCCTGATATGATATACTTAGCGTAGTGATTTCTTAATGGAACTTCAATGTATGCACTTCAATGAACGCACAGAGTGTGGATGGTACATAAAGCGCGGCGTTCGAACGTGCGGTACAAAACGGTTCACGCTGCGCCGTTCATACAAACTCGAACGTCGGCCGTCGAACGCATGCTTTTTGCGAGACGCACCGTATGATCCGTGTCACGTTGCGAGGTTTATAGAAACACGAACGGCATGCGTCGAACGCACGTAAACACGCATCATTTCATTTAACTGAGCAATAAAGCTCTGAGTCGATATCGAAGTAGCAAGAATGATGAGCACAAAAAGATTTACAAGAGTTTTAAGAACCAATTAAGTGTAATAATGCTTGCGGAAATCGTGCTTATTTTGATCAGCGCATAAATGTTAATTCCAACGATTTAAAAAAAACTATGGAAAAATCTTAAGAAGGATGTTCTTACTGATCCAGACGAGATTATCAAGAACTTTCTTACTCTACCTTGTTCAGAATCGGTCCCGGTTGCCGAAATTTCCTACTTTGAACAAAATCGTTTAAATCAAAGTGTTTTTAGCCTACAAACAGTGGATGAAGCACTAGTCGGCAAGGCTATATTCTTTCAATTACGTCGAATGCACAGGGTGTGGATGGTATTGATTCGGATATGGTCCTTTTAACTCTACACTACCGTTTATAACCGCAATCATAAACAAATCAATATCGCCTTCTACCTTTCCGATATCTTAGAAGACAGGCCTTAATACACCAATTCCTAAAGTCACTGCTCCTCTATGTTACAAGGATCTCAGACCGATAAGTCTTTTACCTTATTTGTCCCGCTTACCCCTACCGGCCCACTGATCCCGGTTGCTAAACAAAACTGCAGTAACTCTGACTTTACAGCAATATTTCTTTGCACTTTCATAGAATTTAAATATGAATATCTACTACATTAAACTGCAGTAAGAGTTATCACTGTTGTTGTTGTAAGACGAATAGAACATTGAAAGTTTACTGGGCACTTAGTAAAAACGAAGTAACACTCCTTACTGTGTTACAATTAAGTATAGATTGGTAATTTTATAAAACTACAATGCTACAAAAAGGTGCAGTAAGTAGTTGCAGTTTTCTTTAGTATCGAGTAATGATGTAACTTGAGTGATCACTAAGTACAAATGCAGTGAGGATCATTACAGCATCAGAAATAAGTATCTTCTAGTCTTTATATAACTAAAACAACAATGCTTATCAAAAGTGCAGAAAAGAATTCCACTACACTTTTGTTTAGTGATATATACAGGGTGTCAATTTGATTGCGTGCCATAGCTAAAGGGGTGTTTCAGTAACAATAAAGAAACACAAAAAAATATTTTAAATAATTCTACTTAAAAGCACCTCCTAAGCTATGGCACGCAATTAAATTAACACCTAACAACTTGCTTATCAAGACCGCATAGCATAGATTTTTACTGTACTCTTGTATAGTACAAAAAATGTAAGTGTATGAAAATACCATAAGCCTCAGAACAGTAACAATTCATAATGCGGTCATGCGAAGCAATATACATTTAAATAGGGCCGTTGCTGCATTCTCTCTATATAAAAGTACCACTTAGAAAATAGCTAGCAAAATATGAGTCAAATCATCGTATAGATCTCGTTGCAAGGATTCCAAATCTGTAAATAACTCAATTTTTGTAAAATTGGTCCTTACTGCCTTCTTGAGAAGCGCGGCAGTATAATACTTTGCTCTGCCTTTACAAGGAGAAAATATGGTCTAAATGCAATCTGTTTACTCAAACAAAAACTACACGAATGCAGAATATTCAAGCTTTATCTGATAAAGCTAATATTTAGTTTCACTATACAGAGTGAAAGGGACAGGTTTCAAAAAACTGAAAGGGCATGATCAGTCAATGTAACTGAACATATTTCAGTCGATAAAACTTTTAGGAAATGAAAACTATAAGAGCAACTCATATATACCGCGAGTTTGTAGGTTATTCAACAATAAAATGTCACAGCATACCGACTTATTTTTCAAGAAGGCAGCTCAGTTTAAAACCTTTATTAATAATGACTTCTTTTTATAAGTTTTTTACAGCTATATTTCTAATTTGAGGCACGATTTATTTTATTATTCCATACGTAAAAAAAAAAATATTTTTTTTTTTAGGTGGCACAAACACCCAGTCTACATTAGTTTAGTAGGTACATATAAAATATAAGTATATTTTAATGTTTGTTTAGTTTTAAGTTGTTTTATCCGATTGTTACTCACGTTAATTCATGCATGTCAAGCTCGTCACTTCGGACTTTGTATTGTTCTACTTATTTCATAAAGCATAGAAGCTACAGTTGCGCTGTAAGTGTTGAGCTTGACCTGCTTTTGATATTACCTATAGAATTTAGTTTTTGATGTGTTTTTTTAAGCCTACCTTCAGT
Organism: Athrips mouffetella; assembly: GCA_947532105.1. Taxonomy (NCBI): domain Eukaryota; kingdom Metazoa; phylum Arthropoda; class Insecta; order Lepidoptera; family Gelechiidae; genus Athrips; species Athrips mouffetella. The sequence goes on along the minus strand of OX383967.1, from coordinate 12,402,744 downwards.
TCTTTTTTATCTTAAGTTTCATTTTTATAGGTGAAAACTTGTTAATGGCCGAGATCCTACCTAATGTATAATGAGTAATGTGTAAAAAATAAGGCTGTAAGTTTTCCAAACAAAATAAAATAAAAATAAAAATAAAATAAAATAAAAAAAGTAATATCGGCCTCTCCTTACAAAATGGTAAAGATTGGATAGTTTATATGGAGAGGCTGTTTGCTTTTTAATTTGATAAATGTTGTATTCGCTGAAAATAATGCCCTTTCAGTTTTTGGAAGCCTGTATCTTACACCCTGAAACTTGTGTGCTCCCATGGAATTTATAATATAGGATCGAAAGCCGCACTAAACGTCAGAGGCAGTAAGTGTAAACGAACCAATCAGAAATTCTTCCATATGTAATGTACTATTAAAAATTATTCCAAGGAGTTTTATTTCACGGGGTTGCATGCCCTATTCACAGTCAATTTGACAAGGTATCCTACCAATTTAGCGACACATCTACGGATCCTTCCGTCTCTCATCGAATTCAAATTCAAAACTGTAATCAAGCAGAAATTATGTAAGAAGGGTTATTATAAAATATCAGATTATCTAGAAGAGAAAAATCCATGGGATTAGACTACGGTTCTAACAGGCTAATTCAAAATTAAAACTGACCTATGTATGTTGTATATCAACCTTGTACATTCAAACATATTTAAAAGAGCGCGTGGGTTTTTATTGTCGCTTCTTTTTTTTCCCACAATGGCGCCACATTGTTTGTGAAGCGATGTAGTTTAGCTGACGTCATTAAGAGATTTTAATATCCAACAATGAATAAACGATTTTGATTTGATTTGATTTGATTTCTCATTATCATCAGGATGATTCGCTTGTTTGTTAACGCATAACACGCACACAGTCACACTTTGACAAGACCTCAAAGACCTTTGAAAGGTCAGGTTTGGTTACGGAAAGTTCGGTCGCGGAAAGATCCGCAGCGGAAGGTACCGCACTGGTGTGTCATAGGTACGGTCAACCGCTTGTAGGTAGAAACTTTTTCAACTCTATTACCATGCCATAAGGTCCAAAAGCGTTTCTACTGATGTGCGGCCGTGTGTACCTACTAGTCGGCATTTTCAGTCGAAAGTAATGCGTCGGAAAGTACCGTAAAAGTGTCCATTCCGAAGCTTTAATTAAATAACATATCTGTTAAACAAAACTGCATAATCATTTCCTTAATAAAACTCTTCCATAGTTTGCAACAAGTTTGTATGTATTTTATTTACCTGTATATATTTATAGATAGATATATATTTATTTATTCTTATACTTACATTGTATGTTTACATTATTTATTTATATTTATTGTATTGCAGTAGTATATTAATATTATAAGTATATTGGCACACTACTACAGTTTTCATTCAAACTTTCCTGCATGCAAAGGTTGTCTGGAAGAGATCGCTCCTAGCGATAAGACCGCCTTTGTCACCCTGGATTTAAGAGTCTCCTTTTATTGTTAATGTGTTTTGTGTGTGACAATAAAGTATTTATCTATCTATTTGTTTCAAAGTAGAATTGTATCAAAGTCGTTTTCGTTATCGAAAGTTAAGAGCAGACCTCCTGAGTGTAATGGAGAAAAACTAGTGTATTTTAACGACAACCATGCTGTGTAAGAGCGTAGGTATAATATTTTTGACAATAGCAGTCTTTATTGTTATTACAGGGGCGATAAGTTCTGCCATAATTTATGCTCATATTACTAAATTAACGGTACTTTTTATAGTCAGCTTTATGACAATGATATTTCATTACTGTTGCTGCTGGTCGTTTCCTTTCAGAATATCGAATAACTGCTTTTCACTTTAACGTCTATAACAATGTTGCATGCTCGATAAAACCGCGGAGTATATCTTTATTTGCTTTTATTTTCATCAAGTATCTTCTTATATCAGTTTATAAGTAAAAAATGTTCTTATTAAAACCATCCCATTAATATTAGTTTTTGAAGTAGAGCCAAGCAAGAGCAGAACAAGCTTGTCACTCGCAGTTCGACTATAGATCCTAGTGGCTCCTGCAGCGCTTGAAAGTAGAACGCTACAAAGTCTAATATGTCGAGCTTGACGTGTTGTTGACTGTACCTGCCTTTCAGACCTGCCTGCAAGTCGGACTTACGCATTCTACTATCTAGGGTCCTTACCTTTTGATAAACGAAATTTTAATGGTAGGTTCAAAAATAGTGTGCCTTTACCCTTCCAGCCGAAACAACGCGAGAACTTCTGCTTCCTCACGGCAGATCAAAAGCAACGGGGTGGTACTTCACTTATCCAGACGGATTTTTCATAAAAAAAATTGCATTGTTGAGTACGTAAACGACTTTTGCTTTAAGTGCGTTATCACAAACATTAAAACATAAGCGAATTGCAAAGTCATCTGCCAGCGGTTACTTTGGTAAAGGATAAAATATTTTTTAATCTCACAAAATATTAGGATTCTTTCATCACTTTATGACGTAAGATAAAATAAAAGCTACGTCACAAGCTCGGAAAACTTTGCTTTATTCAAAATCTTCGTGCAAAAGTCGTTTTTGGCCGCTAGCGTGGAAAAGTTTTTAATATCAGAACATGATAATTAATAAAATTATGGTATAAAGTACCTACTGGCACTATTCGTTACAATTTTCTTCGCTTTTGTCAAGTGAAAAATTTTATATTTCGCTTGGCAGCAAAGTTATTTCGCGTCTCGTGCCTCGGAACCTCTCGCTTCGCTCAGAATTCTTCTTTTCTTTCGATTGCTCGAGTTTCAATACAAGGCACTCGCGCCACATAACAATTTTGCTGCCTTGCATATCAAATAACAATTCCCAGGCCCTTTGTAGGGAGGGCTCAGGCGGAAAGTCTGTGGCTGGTAGTGACAGATGACAAACTAGCTGCAAAGCTGTCAGGAACCCATTAGGCTACGGAGCAAGCACAACCGCAAGTGTACCCCGCCATCCTTCTTCGATTTCACTTCGACTCCATTCTTTAACCGCTTATACGCTTATTTCCAAAATCGGTATTAGCAACTTAAAATTTTGCCCTCTTAATATGAAATATTTACACATTCGCTTATCCATAAATTACCGGAAGTCTTTCATTTCAACTATTTGCAGTAGGTCTGACGATACCTACTTAATGTGATATCTTAATGTGATGTCCTAAAGGAGACGTTTAACTAATACTACGCCAAAATGAAATCTATTTAGTCAAAATTACTTCTTAGCCTCTCCCTCAGTTCTAAGAATTGTAACCATAAGTAGGTATTATACCGTCTTGGCCAAAATAAATGAACGCCAGGCACTCTCATCTTGTGCCAGTCTGGTGTTATCCTGAAAGGACATATTTAGGGCAATAGTCCAACAGATAAAACTTTATCGCGTCGTGAGTCAATAAGTCGTGCTGACTTTTCTTAAGGGACCGGACGAGAATAGGCTTGTGACGTGCCTAGCGTGCCCTTTAGTCCTGGTTGAGTGAGCCAAATCATGTTACAATTATACCCTACCCAAAGGCCCAAGTCAACGCTCGCCCTCAACCGATCAATGACTTGCGACTTCGTATTTGATTTCGATGTTCATGTACAAACAGCTAAAAACCACAGCTAACTTGTTCTAATTTAATTACAGGCTTTACGGATTCATTTCCATTAAAATTTTACCAATTACAAATAATTTAAAAAGGTTCGCATACCAAACAAAACCGAGCTACGGTGTACTGACATTTTTCACGCAGACCCCAAAATATTTAAAAGCAGTCGCTTAGCCCCAGCTGCCCATTCGCGCAGGACGTAAATTGTAGGCACCCTTGTAAATTACTGGCAAATGTTCTTTTTGGAGTGCGGGACCTAAAACACGGCGCACAGTTTCCTTTGGGGTAGGGTAAGTATGCAAATCGCCAGCTTAATGTGCCCAAATGTAGATAGCTAAAATTTGTGACTGTCCTAGCATGTGGTCGCCGTTCACATGGACCGGAAAATTAATGTTTTTGAACAAGGGAACTTTGTGCGCGGGCTATGGAAATTTCTTTAGAGAAATTAACGAACTTTCAAATATGTCACTCCAATGAGAAAAACGCTATATGGCAATAGTACATTAAAATGCAAGTGCGCTATTTTGGATAGCCGAGGGTGTAATTACCAACGCGCACGAGCTTTTTACGACGTTTTTCAACACATTTGCGAATAAAAACAAATCAAATTGGTTACCTTTAAAATACTAAACTTTGCTAACCTTACGTCCACCGCACGTCCACCGGAACATTTTGTCGGCTGCATATGTTCATGCTTCCCTTTAATTTTACCAAATTTCAAAATTGTATTTTGTGTATGAGTATTTGAGACGGTTCAGTATCAGTTTTTTTATATGTAGTAGTCGACACTATTAGAAATAATTCCAATAATAAACACGACAAATATTTGTAAAATGGCGCGCATTCTTTCTTTTTCAGCGGTCACAGATTATACGTCGCGTGAGGAGCCCCCAAAACATTACCATGTTATCTTACACCATCAATCTTTTATCAATTATTAGTCAACCTAGTAACCAAGCTATAAAAAAAAGTAATTGTCACTCGGTACCCAAACATTCTATTCCATTTACCTTGAAATAAATTATCAAAAATTGAATATCTTGTTACGTAAATGACAAATTTATTGTTAATTAGTTAACTACTATAAATAATTTCATAAAATCAACATTCATTTATGATATTTTCTCGAAGTCAGCTTGAAAATTTTAGTAACATAATAAGCATAAAAACTCCTTGCTCTTTGCCGATTTAAAAAAAAAAAAAAAACACTAGTTAAGTAATATTATGACAAAAACACGCGTGTTTAATGAGCTGGATTATGGACCTTAATACAGTGCAAATAGAGCTGTTTTATGAGCAAATGTGTTGAAAAATGTTTTATACACTTTATTACTAAAACAACTTTCTTATAAATTTTCTTTAGAAATGTAGCGGATTTTCTTGTATAAATGGAATCGTTAACGAACACGACATGCAATGTAGTTGCAACTAAGCTGCAATTGAGGGAGGTTTAAACAGTCAATGGTCTGGCGTAGTAGCCTGGACTTTACATTGTTTTCTGTCGGGTAAAGCTGTCTTAGTGGTAAAATAGATTAATAGAACTCTGGATTGTAGTTGTGGTTAAGTCTAGCCAACGAAATTTATGGGTTCGTTTCGTTAATCTTGCCACTTTTACACAGTGCGGTTTAACTGTGAATTTAAATCTTAATGTTCCCAAATATTTCTTGCGTCGCTTTTTCATTCTTTTAAAACCATGTTGAAGAATCGATCAACTGTAAAAATTTAATATTTTTAAAAGTAGATATTTTTAATAGTGGTATCATAATTTCCTTAGCCTTATTCCATTTTTACGAAGTTGGCTATCTAACCTAGGCCTAGGGGTTTAGTCGACTGACTGCCATGTGCGCTCGGCAACCCAGAGGGTGAACCAGACAAAATCCTAGATTACGCTTTGCCAGGCAGTGGCCAACCTGGCGGTCAGAATTTTCAAGCCGCCTAATGGCCTTTGACAGCATAACGACTACTAAGTAAGAGTTGGCGGGACAAACGGTTTAACGTGCCTTCTGAAGCTCAGAAACGCTCTCGTTGTTGAACCGTAGCGGTCATCCATGTGGGTTCTGACTCTGACTACGGCCAATTTACTTTTATTTATTTTATTTATTAAGGTCTACCAACAGTTGCTTACACTATTACATACATAATGAAAAAGAGTGTTATTAATACATATTAAAGAGTAACAACTACTTAAAGTTGCTTAATTCTCGTGATCGTAAAGAAAGAGCATCTATTACTCGGTCACGATTAAAGTATCTGCTTTGTATATCCTATTAATAAATACAAATATGATATCTATGCTGTGTATCTTTCTGCTTGCATCAGGATAGAAAGCTTTAAAATAATCGATCAATTTATTTGGATCGTAAATCTAGATGTTTTTGACACTGCATTACATTAGCAACTTTCTGATCACGATGACTTCCTTTTGAAAGAAATCGTTTCTTTTAATAAAAATATACAGGGTGTTAGAAAAAATACCGATTTCCTTTAATCCATATGTTTTATAAGTGGAACAAAGTACATTAAGAGTGTTTACAAAATAGAAGAAAATAAAAAGTTGAAAAAAATATTTTTATTTTTCAAAACCAAAGAGAAAAAAATGTCTGGACCGAGGAGGCGATGTTTAACGAGTGTAGGTATATTTTATTGCTACAATGAACACTGTTTGGGATATATCGGTGCGATACAATTGAGTTAGTAGGGTTGAACAACTAAATTTTAATATACATTTTTTGTTTTTCATTTTTTTTTTAAACACTTAATATATGTACTTTGTTCCACTTATAGACCTTGTGGTTTAAAGGAAATCGGTACTTTTCCTAACACCCTGTATAGGTACTTAGTCGAAACGTGAGTGCAGCGCAGTAATGGCACCGAGCCAATTTGTGGCGCAAGCGATTTATCAAACTTCGGAGAAATCGGCGACGACTGAGAAAAATATTGAAAATATATTTTATATTTTCAGTCTTCCGTCGCTTTGAAGCTGACAGTCGCTTGAGTCAACATTGTTGGTCTTTGATGAAAAATAAACTTTTCGTAATGAATACCAGATAATCTTCTTTTAGCTTGTGGAGCTCTATTTTTTAGATAATCATTTAAAAATATTATAGTAACCTAGAACGCCCTAGCTTTACACGCGAATCTCGAACTTTGAGTGCATACAAAAGCCCATAGAAAAAAGCACTTTCAGGTTTTTCCTGATTTCGTAAAAGTTAAGTAAAATTTGATAAATTTTTCTTTTCATACAAACATTCTCCTGAAAGTTATGAACAGTACAAAAAGGAATCAGCCAAATCGGTCCAAACCTTCATCACTTGAGTTACAATCCTTCATCATTACATATTGCATTCATTTTTATGTATTAGATTCATCTAGCTAAATAAGGTACAATCAAACATCGCGATCCGTCTAGCTATAGATCTTATTTTAGTACAGACATTTAATTAAAAATAGTCATGTTTTGACTAATTATCCATTTAAAACGTCAAAGGAGAAAGAACTATTGTTTTGCAAACAAATGAATTGTCGTCATTAAGAAGAGTCACGATTCAATTTCGTCGATTAGGTTTGGAGTGTTGTCTGAAATCAGCAACAAGTTACGCTTGAGTGATCGCACGGTTTTGATGATCATGAAACATTAATCAAGTTGACGCCTCCATGGATCATCGCTTCCAGTTAGGGAGTCGCACTTTAAAAACAGAATAAGAATGATTATTTTTATTTTATTTTTATTTATTCAGGAACAAACGGTTACATCTAAATATATAAAAGAGCATGTCCTGACTGACTGACTGATTCATCAACGCCGGGCCGTAACCGCTATAGATACAGATCTGAAATTTTGTACACAGGTTCTATGTGCGTCAAAACCACCAACTAAGAAAGGATTTTGGAAAATTCATCTCCCAAGGGGGTGAAATAAGGGATGAAAGTTTGTATGAAAGTCCTTTGTTTCTTGAGCTAGATTCACACAAATTTGAATTTAAGCTTCTGATAAAAAATAAAGAAATACGTGTTTAAGCATTTCTTAAAAATCATCCTTCAAGGGGGTGAAAAAGGGGATGATTTTTTTCCGTGTGTTGGTCTATAAGTCTTTCAGTTTTAAAGGTAGAATTATAGAAATTTGTATTTAAGCTTTTGGTAAAAAATAAAAAAGTACGTGTTTTAGAATTTTCCAAAATTCATCCACTAAGGGGGTGAAATAGGGGGTGAAAGTTTGTATGAAAGTCCGTCAGTTTTGAAGTTAGGATCTTTAAAATTTGTATTTAGGCTGACGACTAAAAACTAAGTTTGACATGTCTCAGGGTTTTTGAAAATCCTACACCCTAAGGGGTGAAAAGGGGGATGAAGTTGAAAATCCTTCATTTTCAAAGTAAAATCCACAAAATTTATTGTTTAGGCATTAGGGTTGTAATTCTGTGGAATGTACATCACTTTTATTGAAATTTCACCCCAAATTCAACCCCTAAAAGAGGAAAATGGGGTGAAAAGTCTAAAAACCAATATGGGTATCGTTTGTATGGTTTATCGGGTCGCTGATTACGAAAACTACAACAATTTTGAAATCCAACGTGGTGGACGTGAAATACCATCATCCCCTAGAGATGGGGTTGAAGTGCGAAAGGGTTGAAATGTTTAAAAATCAATATGGGTGTCGTTTGTATGGTTTATCGGGTCGCTGATTACAAAAAATACATCAATTTTGAAATCCATCGTGGTGGACGTGGCATACCATAATCCCCTAGGGATGGGGTTGGGGTGCGATAGGTTTGAAATGTCTAAAATCAATCTGAGAGAGTGCGAGAGGGAGAGTTAGAGGGAGGGCGAAGGGGGAGGGTGGTAGAGGGGGGGGTGAGGGATGGGGGAGAGAGGGAGGGGGAAAGGGAGGGGGGAGAGGGAGGGTGAGGGGGGAAGAGGGAGGGGCAAGGTAGAGGAAGAGAGAGAGGGAGGGGGAGAGAGAGGTAGGGGTAGAGGCAGAAGAAGCGGTAGAGGTAAAGTTAGAGGTAGAGGAAGAGGTAGAGTAGAGGTAGATGGAGGGGGAGAAGGAGGGGAAGGGAAAATGGGGAGAGGGAGGGAAATGGGGAGATGGAGGGGAAAGGAGCGGGAGAAGGAGGGGGAGAAATGGGAGAGGTAGGAGGGGGAGGGGGATACAGAGTGAGGGGGAGGGGGAGAGGGAGATAGAGGGAGAGAGAGGAACGGGGAGAGGGTTTAAGTTTTTCTCAATTACTTCTGCGAGTTGGCTCTGTTTTAAAATATAACGTAAAGGAGTCTCTCATATCTCTCACTACATTTGTTAGGTTAAGTGGCAATTTTAAGGCATAATACTGCTGCTAAGTTCCTCTGTTCTGAGGAATTTATGAGTAACGTCTGTATATTATATAAAATTTAGCTGGATCTTGAATTATACTCATTGATTTGCGCAGGGTTAGTCCCGTTTTTCCTTAGTTTAAAATTACCCCGAAATGACGGGAAAATATCTCATTACTTCGGGAAACCGGTAACAACATAAATACGAAATCCACGCGAGCGAAGCCGCGGGCAACAGCTAGTATTTAATATTGATAAAACATAATTTTCTTATAATAATTACCTATAGCTCCCTCAATTTATAAACTAGCTACATATTAAGTTACTGTATAATTTTATTTATGAATAGATTGACATATTCCTTTTATTTATTGTTTAATGTTGGACATATGAACTTAAAACTCTCTTTAACATGCCTACGGAAATATTAAAAATGTCTAAATCAGAAAATTTGCAATTATCCAATTTACAACTTCGCCTAATAAAACTGTTAGCAACGTAATCGCAATTAAAAAAAAGGTTTTTTTCACGACAACAGCGTTTCATTCTGCGAGGTACACAAAAACAAATTTCTTGCAAATGCATATGAAAATTCACTCTTAAACGATACTATCTTTGTGAGGAGATGGAACTTTCAGCCTTTATGTTTCAGCCATTTATCACAGTGACGTAATGCAGCTGTCATTCCGAGACAGATTACATATGCAAAGAGCGAGCCGGATTTGTGAGCATAAAATCACATTCCTAACATACATTTATTCAAAAGATCTGCCTACATAAGCAACAAAATTTCCACCAAAAAAGCATTCTCTCACATACTTGCGGAAACAAGATCACGTCGCGAACTTATCACACAGCTCCACAAATTTCTTTCAGATACCGTACCAACAATAAAACTTTCCGATCACTTTGGCATCTTCCACAACTTGTGTAAACCTTTTACCTCTCAAAGTATCGCCCTGAGTAGTTTAATAAATTAAGATCAGAGCAAGGTATCTTTGCGAACTTTAAAGAAAATGAATATTATTTGTTTTTCTGTTACCAAAAAAAAATTTTTATTTACACAGGATTCATTGACCTGCTAATACTTACTTTTCAGATTTAGGCTTTCCAAATAAAAAAATAAAAAAATATAAATGAGGTAACTATTATACCGAAAACTGAACAGGCGTGCCCGCTCAGTCGACGAAACTGAACAACTTTCCCAAAGAAACATTTTTGGGAAACGAAAAAAGTTTTTGACCTTTCCATAAACTGTTTGATCAATGTAATCAATTTGTTTGGAGAGGTCAAAAACTTTTCTCATTTCCCAAAAATTTTTCTTTGGGAAAGTTGTTCAGTTTCGTTGCCTGAGCATTCACTTCCGTTCAGTTTTCATTACACCGTCCCTTACACCCTTTATAATATGTGCTAAGGTTGGCATTTATAAATTTGTGAATCTATTTTATAGCAATCAATTAAGATGCAATTAAGATGCAAGTGCGCTATTTTAGTGATTACGATCGGGGCTCGAGAATTGCATCCCGAGCCACAGGCGAGGGCGTAATGGAGTCGAGAGTGTAATTACCAAAAAGCACGCGCTTCTTACGACGTTTTTCAACACATTTGCAAATAAAAACAAGTAAATTTGCTTACTTTTTTCCGAAGGTAATTCGTTACGTACACTTGATACTCCAGACTTGTGATTTGTGTCTAAGTACTTTCGACATTAAGAAACTGCATTAGTTACTGTATTTTATTTGTAGAAGTCGACAATTTTGAAAATAATTGCAGCAATCACCACAAATATTTGTAAAAAAGGCGCGCGCATTTCTTTTTTAACCGACTTCAAAAAAGGAGGAGTTTCTATGTTTCACTGTATGTATTTTTTTTTTCAGCAAACACAGATTACACATGCGCGCGCAGGAGGCACGTTGACTAAACTGCCAAACAGCCTAATCCATGAATTATTTAAAATGAAATATATTCTTACATAAAAGACAAATTTGTTGTTAGTTAGTTGAATTATTTGTATATTTTACAAGTTGAGTTATGCGCGATTGAAAAAACATCTTACATTAGCTCGATTCAGCTGGAAAGAAACTAAGTATTAAGCTGTTTCTTTTATAGTTTGGAGGTTATTGGATTTGCTATGATTCTCAAAACTGAGGAAACAACTGCAGAGAGACTCCTCACCAACCATTTGTATACCAATGTATTTTGAGTTATTTTGGACAACTCTAGTTGAGAATAACCTAAATGGAATCCAGGTAGGTATTTGGAAAATTGGAATTTACGATCCCACAAGACCGCAAATATTTGCGGGGTCCGCACCCGCACCCGTACCTAACTAACTTTCATTATTGAATTGACCCACGACCTAATAAAACAATGGCGCTCAGAGGTATGATACAATTAACCACGATATAAGACGAATGGAATATATAAATAGCTGGGTCGTCTGTGCAGCTGGTGTAAGTCAGACTTGCATCATTCAGGAAATTCATCAGGAAAGTTTTATGTGTAAAAATGAAAATCTTACCATTTCACGTTTTGAATTATGTGTATTATACGACGGTAAGAAATGATGATGTCAGTTTCGCTAACTGAATTACGAGTATGTACCTGTACCTGTTTTAATAAAGAGTAGCTAATTTGACTGGGTAGTTAGCTAGCAAATGTGTTTTCTTTAGCACGAATCTCACTTACACTGATAATAGCTGTCTATTGCTTTTATAGACATCCAAAATGTTGGCATTGAAAATACGGTTCAAAGATATAATATCTTTTTAAAGTATGCAATTCCAGTGCGGGTCAGTATACCCTGAGTTAAGTTGGTATTAAAACTTGTACTAACTTTTAACTGAGAGTACTAATAATGAATATAAATAATCTTAGAGCAACGCGTCAAACCGCGCAAGCCCTTGCGCGCGAAAATCGTGTTACTCTATGTAAATAATCAATAACTATTAATAGAATAGTAGAATACCTCAGGCAGAAATTAGAAAAAAACGTAAAAAAAGAAAGAAAAGAAGAAGGATCGCAAGTGATTGCATACCAAACTGCTACGTTACAATTTCGGACAGACAGACGGACGGACGTACGGATGACGACGGCATAAGTATAGTGATACGGTTCTACTGGTAGCTATCTAATCCACCTGTAGTAAGTTTTGCTTTTTTTTCTATAACACAACCTAAAAACAGCATTATTACGGTAATACATATTTTACTCCACTTCGTTGGATTTAAATTGAACGCTAAAAGTCAATTTATACACGTCGTATTAAAGAGAGAACATAAAATAGCAATCTAATTTTTTGAAATATCGCAGGAAAAGATAGGCCTGACCTTGACACCTTGAGCGATTCATTTCCACCTTTCGTTCTAAAAGAGGGGTCGTCGTCGATTGGGCATAATAATAATATACAGGGTGTAAAAAGATATATCCTGTAAAGTGAAACTGTAAATTCAACTAAACATTATACTGAAAAAAAAAAAACGTTTATCCAACTTGTTAATTAAATTTTGCAAAACCTCTCGGGTTGAATTGGTTGATCAGCTGACCGACTCAATTTTAGGCATTGCCCGTGGAACACCCGCGTGGTTCACCTGGGTGTACAACGGGAGATTTTTTTCTCCCGTGGAACACCTAAGTTCACCTAGGTGTTCCGCTCAGGCTCAATTTGTATAAAAAAGCAAATAATTTTTTGCAGATTTTCAAAAGTCATAAATCAAAAGTTGTTTAGTTTCATTTCAGAGCTTCCAGTCGAGAGGTTTAGCGCAATTTACTCAACCAAATTTATTATCACAATGAAGCTGTTTTAATTGGAAGTAAAAAATCCTTTTCGAACAAAGTTCTTTGGGAAACGTTGTACAATTCCTTGGTCGGAATCCACAGTTTCATCCAGTTTTTGGGTAATATCTTTTTCAATACATTTGCTCGAAAAACATTCTTACAAGGACGTAAACATTTCTCGTAAGTAGTAACATACCGAACTAGTGCGGTAAGTAAGAAAGTATACTACCAAGGAGCTTTACACTGTGATCATAAAATTATTTTATTTCTGCCCTGCTCTTGTGTGATAAATGGCGGCTAGGTGCCGTTTTGCGATAAAAGGCGACTTAGAGACTCACCCTTTCCGGGTGACAAACTCATGCCGATGGTAAACCCTCGACTTCGTCTCGGGTTTACAAAACGTCAACTCGTTTCTAATAACCTTACTTACGGCACTTGTATCTTAAACTACTATTACCATCTATATATTGGGTAATATATTTTTCTATGGGTGTCATAAGGAGACATTTTGCTAGCAAGGTACTAAAAAAAGTTGGTACTAAGCCCACTTATTGCATAATTTTTCTATTGCAGCCTTTCTTATGTGCACGTATTAAGAAAAACGTCATTCATAGTAACCATCACCGGTGATAAGTTAGACCAGGGTATTCCTTGCGGGGTGTTGGCCCCATGCTAGCGAAACGTCTCTGAAAGACACCCTATATAATAGTACGAGTAAATGCAGTCTGTGAAGTTAGCTCAAGCCGGGCGGTATTTGCAGTGCCGAGCGCCGCCGCCGTTACGGCTGCCATTAGTTAATGGACGGCCAGGGGTGATACGGCACACGCTTCGCATAGTGCTTGCGACTGCGACTAAACGTTTATAAGTACTGATGTTATTTCTTCATACCTTGCTGTTTCTTGCTGTAAGGGACGGTGTATCGAAATTTGACAAGGCTATTAAGCAAGTCATTTCAGTTATCGGTATTCCGTAACTTACAACCCATATAAAGTTAATCTTCGAGTGAAAATACGCAAGCAACACATACTCGTAATATGTCAACTTGACAAAATGCGTGCTTAGAAATTGCAATTTAGACAAAAGTTTAAGACTATCATCATTATCATCGTATCAGCCAAAAAACGTAGATATAGACCTCCCCCGAATATCTCCATGACGACCGGTCCTGCGCAGCTCGTATCCTGCGGCTTCCCGCGATCTTGACTAGATCGTCCGTCCACTGCCCAAGCGCGTTTGATGCTAAAATCATCAGTCCAAATTCATCACATTTACACAAGTATTTCGTGCACTTTGATCTATGTTTTATGAATATAACTATGTGTAAAACTTGAATTATAGTGTAGCATTAATGTATAAACAACAACTTAGAAATACAAAGCGGCTAGCAATGTACTCAAATGGAAGTGCTCTGTCGCCGTCTTTAGAATTTGCCCCACACCGCGGGTGATGGTCTCAAGTGTTAGAAACACTATCAGTTTACGGCTCTCAACGAATGTATTTTTCAAATGAAAATATATTTTTTTTTTAATCGAATTGAACCGAAACTACAAGATTATAAAATTTATTCAGTGTTTGCAAAGCTGATGTCATGCAGCAATATTTTTTTTAAATCTTAATATGTAAGAAAAATGATATCCTACTCAGACCATGAAAAAGAATTTTTAGGTATAAATTTATATAAAAGTCGCTTTTCTATTTGACACACATACACATTGTCCAAAAATTTATACCTAAAAATACCCTACCTCATACATATCCTACCTCAGCCTAGAAAAATGAACATAAAGACGAATTATTTTCATAGTCCCATACTTAATTTTGCTGTCACATTGGTTGTCTAGAAAATGGCAAAAAATACATATTAAAAAATATGACAGACGGCACTTGGGGTGTTGTTTGGTATACATATTTCCACAAACCTCTCGGTTACTTGCTCAACCAATGAAACTGTTTGTTCGACGACTTTTAAGAATTAGCAGATTCTTTTTTTGCTTCTTCATACACAATGACTAGTAGGGTATTAATTACCAAAAATGCTTAAATTACTAACAAGCAACTAACACCCTGTATCACTGACTGTACCAATTCCAATGAGCCGGTTTCGCAGCTACGCGTCAACTGAGTATTTAAAGGTGTCGATAGATGGCGCTGAAGAGACTTGCTAAAGAACTTAAAATAAATCTGTCATAGATGAAGCGTGAAGTAAATAAACCTAATTAAACAACACTAGGAAAAAATAAGTTGACAATTAAATTTTCCTACAACAACGCCATCTATCAAGAAAATTAAAACTAGTTTTTCTTTTTTTTAAACCGGCTCATTAATAAAGCATCGAAATCTTCTCTAAGTACTCACTGGCTTTCAAATGAAGCCATTCTCGCTAATGCCGGCGCGATCCGCTTGCGAGCAAAATATGTAAATTATGACGCTGAGGGTTTATCTGCAAAAATTCGGGTCTAGGGAGAGCTCAGCGAAACTACAATATCTCATCAAACGCTGGATTAGCAATTCAAAACGCAACGGCAGCTGTCTCTGATGGCAAAAATCACGCCTAAGTATATTTGGTGTAAACAATTCCTAAAAACTGAAACTGTGCATGGAGACTCAGACACTGAATAACTTTTTTCAATAAACTTATGTTGTTAGACTTCTTCCTATAGAAAATTCATCATAACATCCCTTGAAACGTCCACTGCAGGACGGAGTTCCCTCCTTAAGTTTCACGTTTACCACGCTTGTTAGCGTTACGGTTGGTACCATGGACCGTGGTTGTTGGTCACCGCAGTATATAATATAGTACGATACACAGAAGGACGCTGCTGCCCATACTCCTACTAAGAGTAGTCGCCTCTTACTTACACCCACGGGTAGGGGTAGGTTGGTACTATTCTTTACAGGTACTACTTATTGTTTACCGGCTACTTCTTTACGGGCACCATAGAAAATTGTATCACATTATATCAACTTATTTGTGTTTTGAATGGTGTCACCTTTTTTGTTTGACCTATATTCGTTCCTTGAAAAAGTTGATCAGTTTCATTGTCCGAATTCACAGTTTCTGTTTTCGGTAGTTGTCCTTTCACATCCTGTTTACAGGGTGTTTGGTATATCTCTGAAAACCTCTCGGGAGGTTATTCTATCCATGTAGCTGAACAACTTTCCCTAAGGAACAAAGGTCGTAATATGAAAAAAAAGGACAGGTTGCACTCCGGGAGTGCCGGCAGAAGTGAAAACTTATACATCAACGTTGTGCATTTTGGAATATTTTGGAATGGTTAGGGAATAATTTCGCACGAATTGTTTTATTTATCAGTATAAAAGTACATACAATATTCATTTATTGCGCTATCGTAGACAAACATGACAATTTATATTAAATAAAGACCACAGAGCAGTTTCTGCTCTGTGATATAGACAATCTTCGTGAGATCTGACGCGCCGCTAAAGAAGTTTTCACTTCAAAACTTAAACATCTAACGCGAGATCTGACTCGACATATGACGTGAATTTAAAAAAAAATAACCATCTAAAAAAGTGCCAAGTGCCGCTAAAGAAGTTTTCACTTCAAAAATTTTACTTCCCTTCCCTTCCCTTAGCTGATGCAGTTTCTGTGGGACGTTGATATTTTTTTTTCTTTTTTCGACCTGAATTCTTTAGGGGTGCTTAGCACCCAAGAGGTTATCAAACACCCTGTATAAGAATCTGCTTTTACTTATAAAAAGTATTTTTAAAGTAATGAAATATTAATCGTATTTCTTATCACAGAAGGAAGTCATTGTAGCTCTCTCGGAATAAAAAGATTCTTCATTATAAGTTAGGTTATGACTAGCACTATATGCTTCATTTGAGGGCGATGCAAGTTATCCTACGTCATCGAGTACAAGAAATTTGCAACTTTATTGAAAGTACTGGCCTATTACATAGAGCCCGCCCAGAACCTTTTTTTACGCGCGAGTTGAACTCGCGCGTTGCCGAGAAAGAAACTATTCTGGACGCAATATATGTAGCTCTAGTATCTCGGCAACGCGCGAGTGCCTACGCGCGAGCCGACTCGCGCGTAAAAGAAGGTTCTGGACGGGCCCTTAGATCCACATTACGATGGTCTGCCAATGCGTAACCTGGCAGGTTCGGTCAGACCTGTTAATAAATGTTACGTTTGGTTTTGTGTAAAAAAAAAAACAATAGTCTTTCTAGTTATTAAAGTTTGTTACATTGTGCGTCGGATTAAATTTATTTTATATTACTGAGCCGAGCACGACAATTAACAATTATTTTACAATTAGAAGTTTTGGTTCAAATTGCCAAACCAGGGGGGTGATCGTGGTAATTTCAACGACATTTCCAAAACAAAAACGTTTGCCTCAAAAGTCATGTTAAGTCTTAACTAAGTGTTTTAGGCAAACGTTTTTGTTTTGGTAATATCGTTGAAATTACCACGATCACCCCCCTGATGTGTCACAAAATGTTTAAAGTAAACTCGTGATCATAGATCATCAAAACCTAGTTCATATAGGATCAGTCTATAATTCAATTCTAGTGTTAGAGCTCTCATAAAACAAGGCGCCTGTCGCTGTAAATCGCAAAATAGCGCCATCGCCTCCGACGCCATGTAGTCAATAACTAAACATTCACATTTTTTTTTGTTACAGGTGAGCAAACGAGCAGGTGGGCAGCCTGATGGTAAGTGGTCACCACCGCCCATAACACCCACAGTCTTATTAATGGCATATTTTGACACTAATAAGACAGCTAAGCGTGTTGCTCACTTTGAGAACTAAGATGATATGTCTCATGTGCCGGTAATTTCGCTGGCTCCCTTGTCCTTCAAACCGAAACACAGAGCAGTGCAAACACTGCTGCTTCACGGCAGAAAAAAACAAGGGGGTGGTACTTCCCCAGACGGACTTTGCACAAAAGCTCTACCACCTCTTAAAGATGCTTAATTATCACATAAATTTTTATCAAAAATAATAAATATGATAAATACATATCAGACAAACCTGTGGTCACCAATCACGACGATTGCCACAACGCTAACAGAGTGGTGACTTACCATATTTTGATGTAATTTGGAAAAGTCCCTGTCTAGTAGAGTAAAATGTTTTATATGATAAAATCAAAGGATAAAATGAAATACGTTATAGGTATATTTACAACTGAATATCTGGGTCGTCGAAAAGTCACCGACTTCCTGCACTAAACTTATTTGGGACGCATATGTGTAAAATTATTTTATTTGTGTATAGGATTTTCAGTAACTACCAATGAATCTTCAGTACAAATACAATTCCATATTCAAAACACATGAACCAAGACAGATTTTCTACAGTTTTGTTTGCAAGATAAAAAGCAGCATCAAAAATAGCCGAAGCTTCTTTGATGTTCATATCACGTTTTGAGGCGAAAAGGCAGAAATCCAGACATGCCAACTAAAGGAACAAAGCTATGTAAGTATAGATTCACGTTATCACATACATATTAATGTGAGTTTCAGGTTGGAATATAACAGGGTTTTATGTTTCCTGACTGGTGCCAACTTTGTAGACATAATTTCCTGATTCGCGATCGCACTGTACTTGTCTTTCATCATCATCATTATAACATCCCATGAAATGTCCACTACAGGACAGGAAGCTCCCTCCAGAATTCCAGCTTTTACTGGAAAAATGTGGAGGGGAAGTACCATAGTCTCCTCACTTGTCAGCGTTACGGCTGGCACCATGGACCGTGGTTGTAGGTGACCGCAGTAAGTAAGATGGTATGATACACAGGAGGATGCTGCTGCCCATCCTCCAGTTTATAACCCTTAGTCGCCTCTTACGACACTCACGGGTGTGTATGGGTTGGTGGTATTCTTTGCCGACACCACACTGGACTGCCGGCACCACGCGTACTTGTAGTTTTACTGCAAGTTTTAAATTCAGCGATTTAAATTGAAAACTGCAATTCAAATAGGGCATTTCAGGGTTTTATGGACATCGTGATAATTTGAACGATTTTATAATGTCGCAAGCAAATCTTATAATTAAAAATTCGCCGTTTACAAACGGTTTTATAAAACGGTTGTTGGATCAGTACTGGTGCATTTTAGGTTAGTCGGTTAAGGCAAACCTAACCCATTCGGAATCCCATTTGGGATGGTTTAGATTGGGTTAGGTTATCTTACGACCACAACGCACGAGGGAGCGGCTGGCGAGTGCCAGAAATGAATTCCGCTTCTTTATGTAAAATGCCGAGGCAATATATAAAATGACAAATTTAAAAATTTGTAAAATGCCAAAGCATTATGTGAAGCCGCGAATTATACAATTTGTATGCGACAGTGTAATTTCCAAAAGTTTTTCAGTTACATGGGTGGAACTAATTAATGCCCGAGAGATTTTGCGTATTTATTTAGAACTAGCTGTACCCGCGGCTACGCCCGCGTGAAATTCAGAGAATGTGCAGTCTCTCCCTCTCCCTCCCTCTCCCTCTTCCCATCCCTATCCCTGCCCCTAACCCTATCCTGAACGCCATCTCAACCGCTGTCCCTATCCTTATATAAACATAGAAACGACACCCATATTGATTTTTAGACATTTTAACCCTATCGCACCCCAACCCCATCCTCAGGGGATGATGGTATTTCACGACCACCACGTTGGATTTCAAAATTGTTGTAGTTTTCGTAACCAGCGACCCGATAAACCATACAATCGACACCTATATTGATTTTTAGATATATCAACCCTATCGCATCCCAACCCCATCCCCAGGGGATGATGGTATTTCACGTCCACCACGTTGGATTTCAAAATTGTTTTAGTTTTCGTAATCAACGACCCGATAAACCACACAAACGATACCCATATTGGTTTTGAGACTTCTTCACCCCATTTCCCTTATGTATGGGTTGAATTTCGGGTGGAATTTCAATAACAGTGATGTACGTTCCACAGAATTAAAACCCTAATGCCTAGATAATAAATTTTGTGGATTTTACTTTGAAAATGAAGGATTTTCAACTTCATATCCCTTTTCACCCCTTAGGGTGTAAAATTTTCAAAAACCCTGAGACACGTAAAACTTAGTTTTTAGTCGTCAGTCTAAATAAAAATTTTGAAGATCCTAACTTTAAAACTAACGGACTTTCATACAAACTTTCATCCCTTATTTCACTCCCTTAGGGGATGAATTTTGGAAAATTCTAAAACACGTACTTTAAATTTTTTACCGAAAGCACAAATTTTTATAATTCTACCTTTAAAACTGAAAGACTTATAGACCAACATACGGAAACAAAAACATCCCCTTTTTCACCCCCTTGAAGGGTAATTTTTAAGAAATGCTTAAACACGTGTTTCTTTATTTTTTACCAGAAGCTTAAATTTAAATTTGTGTGAATCTAGCTCAAGAAACAAAGGACTTTCATACAAATTTTCATCCCTTATTTCACCCTCTTGGGGGATGAATTTTCCAAAATCCTTTCTTAATGGGTGGTTTTGACGCACATAAAACCTGTGTACAAAATTTCAGATCTGTATCTATAGCGGTTACGGCTCGACGTTGATGAATCAGTCAGTCAGTCAGTCAGGACATGCTCTTTTATATATTTAGATAGATTACACGTTTTTGCTTAATTTTAGCCTGTTACTTAAACCATCAAACTGAACGACCAATAAAATGCGCTATCATCTGGTGCAGTTTCTATGGAAAGGTTTTCGTTTTACCCGACCGCGGTGTAGCCCAAAAGGAGGGTTATGTATTTGACCTATATGTATGTAAGTATGTATATCCGTTTCTTTGTTCCCTCGTAACTACTAAACAGCTGCACGGATTTTGATCGTTAAATTTGCTTTATTAGCGCAAGTGACAGTGAGTATATTAAATTATGAAAAGTTAATAGGGTGCATTTTTAGAGCCAAATTGAGCGTGATGAAAATTTTGTTTTCTCCTAAACCTGTGAAAAGAGGTATCGTATTAAAGGGTTTTAAGAGGCGATCACAAAAATATACACAACTTAAGTACGTATTTAAGTACGTATTTGACGTAACAAATCTGAATCTAAAAAGTTGGAAATAAAAGAATATTTATAAACAATAACCCGACTGCGTATCAAAAAGGAGGAAACGAGCCCTAGGATCTTAGTAAACTTGAATTTTATAAGATATTGCAGGCGAGGACGAACAAAACTATAGGTATGTAAACCACCCTATGATCCACCCTGGATCTTTTCAAGGTAAGAGTGAACCGGCATCTTCTATCTATCTATATAGCTTCTATGTAAGAATGCTATATCTTCGGCTCTTTCGTCACTTATCATCAGTTGAGATAGGAGTCAAATGCTTAGCTAAAATAAATGGTACAGCAGCACTGCACTTACTTTCTCGCAATACTCAAGGAAAAGTTAACAACCACAAACTTAAATTTATAATGCCATACACATAGTATGGAAATACAAACTTTTATTTACGTTTTTCCAAAAAAATGTCCGAATGAAATAAACAGATCAATTCAGAATTCAAATTGTCAAACATTAAAACAAACAAACCTCAAAAGATTTCGAGTAAATCACATGTTTAACTTTTGGTAGTACCTACTGGAACAGCCTCTATATACATTTTCACAGATCAATGGATACTACCGTAGGATACTTGCATGGAGATTTTGTTAATTTCCCAACAAATGTTCCTTAAGGATTATTGTTCAGTTTAGTCTATTGAGCAAGCCCTTTCAGTTTTTGGTACACCCTGTGTACTAAATTTTATTCAAAAAATCATAAAGAATATCTAGTCAGTTAGACAACCAATCCAGGATTAATATTATAGAAAATTTTAATAAACTCAGTGGAACCAATTTTGGGTAAATCACATATTTACGATTTGGTGGTACAGGAACACCCCTTATATGAAACTACACAGATCATTTGATACTGGCGAAAGATATCTTACATGGAGATGCTTTGTCATGCAAAGTTTTATCAAGATTCTATGAGCCGTTTTTGAGAAAATTTAAATTTTTCATTTTCGTTGTATGACAGCTACCCTCAAAATGAGAGCCAGCAAAAAACCACTTGGAACCCTTCGATGGATTTTCATAAAACTCCTAAATTCAAAATATGGTGTCAATCAGACCATTCGTTTAGCCGCTAGGCCAAAGCGTGACGGACAGACCGACCGTCGCACCGACCGACCGACCGACCGACCGACGGACGGACATTTTTGGGAGACTTGTTTTTTATGATATACGAGTATAAGTGATATATAGAACACATTTTTGAGAAAATTAGAAAAACTTTTTTTTTCACGAATACAATACCTTTCTCGCTCCGCTCGAAAGTAAAAATAAATAGAAAGCCCATCACAAAACGTATTTTCCTCTTTTCTGTTACGTAGTCGGTTTTTTTAATCGTATTTTGAACTATGTTCCCTGAAAGAGTTAATCAGTTTCATGGTCTAAATAACATAACAATAACTTGCGTGACGTGTCCAACATGAATAGAATTTGGAACCCCTAGTAGACCAGGGTAGAAACCGAGTAGAGGGAGAGAGAGAAAGAGAGAGTAGTGTAGAGTAGAACTTGCACTTCGCCAGTATTTTATCAAGCTTCTATAGGCATATTTTTGTTAATGTTACCAATGCCTAGTAACTAAACACACGAGTAAACTAACATTACTATTAACTATTCCGTTAGCCATATATCATGATTACAAAGATTACTTCTAACGTCAAATTAGACTGATAAGCAACTCGGCAATAACAAACTACCTTTTGTTAGTATACTCAACTTTAGTTTAGGAATATTTTACAGTTTAACTGAAATAATGTACTTGACTACAAACTTTGAAAACAAAAATGGCAATGGAACTTAGAGGAGCTACGTCGTAGACAGTAACGTAGCACAGGTAATACTAGTAATTTATTAGCGCATTTATCTTTACATACAGTTTTTAGGGTTCCGTACCCCAATATAAAAAACCGGCCAAGTGCGAGTCGGACTCGCGCACTGAGGGTTCCGTACCACCACATAAACATAATTGTATTAGTTGAAATTTCAGTAAGTTAATGTGCTAGATTTTTTGAGTCCGACACGCGCTTGACCAAATTTTATTATTTGTTGTTATTTTATAGCTTATGCACTATAAACATACCAATTTTCAAGTTTGTAAGTGTTCCCGTTTTTAAATAGAACTAAAACAAAAATCGCCTCAGCGACCATCCAACTTGACCCCTCTCTTATATTAATGTCCTTGAAACGGGAGCTCACCACAATTGGTTGCCATTAGTTGTGAGAAAAGTTGTAATATTTAATGATTTCAGACTTTTCCCATTATTTGTACTGTGAGACCTAGCTTCTTGCGAAATTTCATAATTTTAGGTCAACGGGAAGTACCCTGTAGGTTTTGCATTTTTGAGTAAATGTATGGAGATGAGGACATAAAATGCTATATCTTTTGATTGCGTCGTTGTAAAAAATTTAAATTTTCAGATCTTGTGTGGTTCATGGATCCCAATATGTGGTATTAATTTCAACCTGATACCTTTACCCGTTCGTGAGATATAGGGTCATGACAGACAGACAGACAGACAGACAGACAGACAGACAGACAGACAGACAGACAGACAGACAGACAGACGGACAACAAAGTGATCCTATAAGGGTTCTGTTTTTTTCTTTTGAGGTACGGAACCCTAAAAAACGGAACCCTTATAGAATCACTTTGTTGTCCGTCTGTCAGTCAAGAGCCTTTTTCTCACGAACGAGAAGAGGTATCAGGTTGAAATTGATAACGAATATTAAAATCCATTAACCACACAAGATCTGAAAAATTAAATTTTTTACAACGACGCAATCAAAAGATATGGCTTTTTATGTCCTCACATTTATGCAAAAAAGCAAAACCTACAGGGAACTTCCCGTTGACCTAAAATTATTAAATTTGGCAAGAAGCTAGGTCTCACAGTACAAATAAAGGGAAAAGTCTAAAATCATTAAATATTTCAATTTTTCTCACAACTAATAGTAACCAATTAAGGTGAGCTCCCGTTTTAAGAACTTTATATAAAAGAGGGGCAAGTTGGATGGTCGCGGAGTTTTTAAAATCAAAGAGCAAAAGCTTTTAGTATATCATATGGTAGATAGGTACGGAACCCTAAGGGCGCGAGTCCGACTCGCAGTTGGCCGGTTTTTTTTTGATCATCTATTCTTGGTCTTTTAGAAAAGTAAAAGGAAATAGATGCTATCGAAACGAGAGAAGAAAACAATCTATCAAGTAAACTATTAGCTTGATATTATAAGCAACGAGGCAATAACAAGAATTTTAATATACTAGTGAAAGGTACTGCACATTTCATTAGTATATTAAAATTCTGTTTAGGAACATACACCGTTTAACCTAAGTTATATAATTGACTACAAACTTTGAAAACAAAAACGGCAATGTAAATCGAAGACACCGTCGTAGCAATAACGTAGAGGAGCTACGTCGTAGATAAAAACGTAGCGCAGTTAATAACATTAACTTATTATAAAATAAATAAATAAATAAAAAAGCTTTTATTTTTCCTTACACAATATGGTACATGATATGACTTAAGTTTTGGTTAGTATTTGTTAGTGTGTTCTTAAACTATAATTAGTTGTGTTAGTTTTCTGTGTAAGGACCGCTTCTTGCGGTAAAAGCCTCCTCCATTTTAGACCACTGTGTCCTTTGTCTTGCTGCTCTACTCCACAGCTTTCCTGCTACTTCTACGATGTCATCACTCCACCTTTTATTAGCGCACTTTATCTTTACTTACAGGTTTTTATAAATCACCGACTCGTTGGTCTTCTAGGAAAGTAAGAGAAAAGAGTAGCCATCAAAACGAGAGAAGAAGACGAGCGAACCAGTAAACATAACTACAACAGTGTCTAGTAATTTGTGAGGACGATAAAATTAAAGTGCTAAACAAAGAGCATTATTCACTGTTCTACGAGTACAAGGTTTAACAGACAGGACCTCTCATACAAGTTGCGGTTGTTCAGTTTCATGGGCAGATTCACATTCTTCAGCATTAGTATACCCTTTTTGTTACACCCTGAAGAGTGACTGCACGGATTTCGCATTTTTTGCTTTTATAAGTGCAATTGTGGTTTAAAGAGAAAGAAAAATTGGGAAAGACTGAAAGTGTTTTTAAAAGGAATTTTTGCGTATGATGTCGTGAAAGGAAACTTTAAGGCAGGAACGAAATCGCGAGCACAGCTAGTACTTAATAAAATATTGGACATAAGTTAAAAACAGTCACCATCGTGTCGTGTAAGGTCCATGAGCAACCTGACAGACCCTGCTGTCAGACTTTTTGAGCCGCCAAAGCCATCTGACATGTCTCAGTAACGACTACATCCTTTACTTAGTAGCCGAGACTTTCGGAATCATTTAACTTTTAAGACAATCAGATAATTCATCCTGCAATGTCCACACGAAACTGAAAAAGTCACACAAAGTTAATTTTGTTTAACAGTGTACGTACCGGGAATCGAACCCAAATCCTCCGGATTGAGAGCCGACCGCTGTAACCAATATACCACGGAGACTGGTCTTTTCATATCATTTTAAACCATTGTTATTACACAAGCGCGATACGTACTTACTTGTTGCAGCAGTGGAATTCTCTGCCTCTGCACGTGTTCCCGAGTTCATATAACCCGAATCTATTCAAGTCGCGAGTGAATAGACTTTTTCTGGGCAAGCTCGTTCCATCGTCAACCTCAGTTATGTCTCAAGCCTAGATCGTGGTCAAGAGTAAGCCCATTGACAATTTAAAAAAATACAGGGCGTAAGGGACAGGTTGCCAAAAACTAAAAGGGCATGATCAGTCTATGAAACTGAACAACTTCTTCCAAAAAAACATAACACTGGAAACGCAAAAAAATCGGCCGCACCATACAAAATTGCTAATTTTATTGGACAGTTTGAATAGAAAGGCCGTTTTTCTTTTTCACGTTTCCGATGATATTTTTTGGTCATTTTTTGGTAAAAGTTGTTCAGTTTATCGACTGATCTAGATAATACCCTCAGTTTTTGCCAAACTGTCCTTTACATCCTGTATTATATCGTACATCATTGTTTTCGTCAAAACAAAGATAAGATAGCAATATAATACCTAATATGAGAAGGATAGGAAAGATGTTTCTGACATAAATTAAATAAATATACAGGTTGAAACAAACGGACGGTGTACCGAAAACTGAACGGGCGTGCTCAGTCAGAGAAACTGAACAACTTTCCCAAAAACACATTCCTTATCCTTACTTAATCAACTGCATTCCTTTCAGTAGGTATGTTATTCGGACCGTAAAACTGAACAACTTTCCTTTCAACCTATGTTAGGTTGCAATACGATAAAAAAATATAATCCCATAGAAACTGCATCAAACTGCAGCTGATAGCGCATTTTATATGGGAGGTCAAATTTTTCTTTTCGTATTTTGACCTGTTTTCCTAAAGGAAAGTTGTTCAGTTTTATCGTCCGGGTAGCATAGCGATTAATTAGAGAGCATCCTGTATATCGAAACAATTACGTCAATAACAAGACAAACTAAATCTAGGCTTATTCAATTTTCGACCTTTAGGCACAAAAGAAAACGACGAACATAACAAATAAACTTATTAGAAGCCTGATTCAGCAGACGTGATAGTTGTAACGAAATGAAATCGCTGGGGCCTAAACGAAATCGTCGGAGAAATAAATAGAAGAAGAATTGGTACAATTTCTGACGTTACACCACTCAACGCCTAAAGTGTCTTTCCAGATTTGATAACATACTTTCTTTTTAATTGCATACCACGCGTCCTGTCCATCCCATATATTGCACTTTTCATGACTCTTGAATTCTAACAGATGGCGCAACTATGTGAAAATATGTTTCGTAATATTATAAACTTTTTAAAGTTAGTACAGCATATTCTTCTCATAAAAAGATTATAAGTTATGTTTTCATGATTAAATCTTCGTTTTTATTAACGCCATCTATTGAACCCCTGCAAAAGCATTGTTGTGTGATGGAACATTCTCAAGTGCTCTCACGTTTTATGTGCAATTTTGTAACTTCACAAAAACGGAATGAAACGGTTTTTGGCGTGTGGCTTCCACGCGGAAAGCAGAAAGCGGATTCCACGAAATAATTATCTCAAAGTTAAGATAAATAAACAAAAACGTCGATAATTAATTTAGTGTTGAAAATCTGAATGATATTGAATGACAAGACAAATGAGGATTCCACGAAAGAATATGACTTTGAGTAAACAAATATTTTGTAGTCAAGAAAAGATTTCTTTTCAATAACATGAGGCACAACTTTGTTACAAAAAAATTGTGAATATTTTGTTTTTTCTTAATTTCATGAAAGAATGCGGAGTTTTGTAAACATAAATTTTTCATTTAAGAAGACAGGCAGTCACAAGTAACCACAATATACCTACTGTAGCGTTATCGCTCATATTCCTTTTTCGTGTTCGATACTTTTTGCTTCTTTCTCTGTGTATTGACTGGCTGTTTGTATTCTTTGACAGTGGATTCAAAATTTTGGTTTTCATTTTTCTGTGCTGATTATTTATTTGGCATTGGTGAGAAAACAAATTAAATACCTAGCAAAATATTTCTTAAAATCTTGCATTTTAGCGAGCTTTATATAAACCCAGTTTTAATACAGCTATTTTGCTTTTTGCATTTGTGCTTATGCTGTGACATGCTCGTAGAAGCCAAGGACTTTAGCTCGATGTAAACTCCTCAATTTTGTAAGTATTTTTGTCTTTACGTAATATTTGTTACTGAGAGGTTGCCACTCTCTTATGACGCATTTTTATTCGTGCAGCTAAAGCTGCCCGATTACGGGCAGTAGGTTCCGGCTTGCACCTGCAACACTACCTAGCCCTGTCTCCAGAGAGACTTCTTGTCATCTGCAGCTTGCGCCGTGCTCTCTACCGCAGCCTCTCTTCAACTACGGGTTTCTCAACAACGCAGGAAGACGCCACGAACTGCGCAAAACCTACTGCAACAAATTCTCAGATATTTAAACCTTTTATATTTTTAGTTTTTTGTTTCAAAATTCAAAAATGCGCCTCCGGAAGCGCCATGATTTTTTGGATCCGAATCTTTGGCTGTAATTTTATACCTTTAGAACTTTGATCCGCGATACTTTGCGGAAGGTACGACTATGACCATATTTAGCTAGACGCTGTAGTAATGAGTTAGGTGGCCACTTTAAGTTATCACTAGTTTTACCAAGCGAAAGTATCTACTAGCTATAGACGGAGCGTTTAACCTGACGCACGCATCGCGGATTTAATTCCAAATTTATTCGTCATATTTTTAACGCCTATCAATGATTTTTAATACTTTAAACTATATTATTTTCTTAAATTTAATCACGAATCGTTCAATCAAATTTTAACTTTATTTCGTTGGTTTTATATTAGTGAAATCATACTAAACTGTGTTCTATTTGATTTTATTAAAATATTGTGTGTTATATCTCTTTGTTTGTTTGGTTAGTTTAAGGTAAGTTAACTCTTACTCTATTTTAGGTAATTGCAATACATTTTCAATTTAATTAACTTTATTTCACTGCACTACTTACCTTCACAGAAAAATGCGTAAACTGTCATGTTTTGACATACCTACAATTATTATCCTTTTACTTTAAAAATTGAGGTTATTTTATTTACAAAACGTCGCGTTCTTTCGTGGAATCACGTGCATTGAATATTACTCTATGTGCATACCCAACATTAGTATTCAGTTTCATGTATTCTATGGTATAGACTAAGATATATTATAATAAAATTGTTTCCAATTTGCTTTATTGAATACGACTGTCTGTAAATATCTGTAAAAACAAAAAAGGGTCTTCAACACATTTGCTCATAAAACAGCTATATTTGCACTTTGATAAGGTCCATAATCCAGCTTATTAAACACACGTGCTTTTTTCATTAATATTACCGCACTAGTGTTGTATTTTTGGCTTTTTAGGGTTCCGTACCTCAAAATAAAAAACGGAACCTTATAGGATCACTTTGTTGTCCGTCTGTCCGTCTGTCTGTCAAGACCCTTTTTCTTACAAACGGGTAGAGGTATCAGATTGAAATTAATAACGAATATTAAAGTGCATGACCCACACAATATCTGAAAATTTAATTTTTTTAGAACGACGCAATCAAAAATATGGTGTACAAAAGTCCCAAAATTACCAACAGGACGTCCCGGATTATCGGATAAAATAAAACACAGGAGTCAGTAGTAAGTGAGGTATATATTTGCTTGCGCTTGCGGGGTTCTTCTCGCTGCAGCGCAGCTGCAGCGGGGAGAGCCTTTCTGGCCTGGGGCCACTGAGGCTGGTGTCACTCGACGCCTGCTACTACAGGCGTGTCACGGGGGGCGGCCTCCCGAGGGGCCTGTCGAGTCCGGTCTTCACGCCGCGGCGAGGCAGCCCACCAGGTGATTCCCCGTTGGGGGAGGCCTAGTGAGCGCCTGCGAGCCAGCGGCGGCTTCTCTTCGTCGGAGGTGGGCGGGCGCGGTGCGGCGTCGGCACGCTTGCGCGGCGCGCGCGCACTGCGCACGTCGTGGTTGGGGGCTGGTGGTAGGGGCCCACAGTCCTGACTACTCGACGGGGAGTAGTGGACGTGGGCTGCCTGGTGTGGAGGGGAGGGGCCTCAGCATCCTGTCCTCATGCGAGCCAGGATGGAGACACCCTCCGTGACAATCGCCGCCGGGTCGGTGCCTGCCCTCACGGCCTTGAGGACGGAGAGCAGGAGCTCGATGGCGAGGTCGATTGCGTCGGCTGCGTTGCTAGTGGTCGCCCCCGGGTGCTTCACCGTCTTGCCCACGTTTTGTGGGGCGGCGACCGCTTCCTGGGGCGTCTGATTCGGCGTGGGTGTTGCAGCTGTGCTGGGAGGCGCCTTCGACTGCTTCGCCTTCCTCCCCGCGGGAGGCGGGGCGGCGACCGCTTTCGACGGCGCTAGTTGCGGAGGGATAAGGCCGGCTGAGATGGCGGCGGCGGCGGCTGGATTGGTGGAGGCGGCGGCTGGATTGGCGGAGGCGGACCCCTTCTTCCTCCTCCTTCCTCTCCTCTTTCTGACCGGCCCACCGGGCTCGTTCGCGGAGGCCATGAGTGACCCCGGCGCGTTCGACTCTCCCTTGGGCTCGGCGACGACCCTGGCCGGTGTTGTGGTCTGGGTGGAGGTTCGCGGTGCGGTGCCGGCTTTCTTGTTGCGAACCTCGCGGCGCAGGATTGCGCACGCGAGGCTGTTCGCCGGGTGGGCCTGCCCGCAGTTCGCGCAGGTGGCGGGCTCGGTGCGTGGGCGTGGGCACTCCTTCGCCGGGTGCTCCTCGCCGCAGCAGACGCAGGCTTGCCGCCGGTGGCAATTGTGCGAGCTGTGTCGGAACAGCTGGCACCGGTGGCATTGCGGGACTCTCTGCTTCCCACGCCATCCCTCGATCTTCACGCCGGGCACACACAGGAGCTCGCTCACTGCGTAAATGCTCGGGGTGAGGTTTGGCGTGTAGGTGAGCTGGGCGAAGTGAATGCACCCAGGGCGTCCTCGGCGGGCTTGGATGGGGCGCACGAACTGCGGTTCGTAGCCCAAGCCGCGTAGCTCGTCGGCGATGTCGTCCGGGCTCGTGTCGGCTGGCAGACCGCGTATCGCGACCTTCAGCGGCTTTTCTTCTTTCGGCGCGTAGGCGAACCACGAGAGTCCGGTCTGCCCCTCCAGCGCAGTGAGGTAGCGCTGGTAGGCCCGGAACTCATCAGCGGTTTGCGCCAGGAAGCGCAACCCCTTGCCGTAGGGGCGCACATTCGGCGCGTGGCCCAACTGCTCCTTCAGAGCACGGAGGTGGCGGGCCCAGTCGGGGAAGTTATCCACCACTATAGGGGGTGGCTTCCGCGCCGACCGGGGCTGTCCTGCGGCTGGCTTCGCGTTTGGGGCCATCTGCTGCGTCACCGGGGTAGGGGGCGGCGAGCGGGGTTTGGCGGAGGCGGCCGCACCCGCGTATGAGGCGGGGGGCGGGGTAGGTGGCAGCGTCGGTGCGGGGGCCGTCGATGTAGACGGCGGCGGCGTCGTTGTTTGGTCCATGTCTTGCGATGTGGACTGCGGCGACAGGGTGAGCCGGCGGGGCGCCGGTTGCGGAGCGGGGGGGGAGGCCGGGGGCCTGTCCCTCCTTTCAAGGCGCGGGTCACGCCATGGGACCTGCGTCGGCGGCTTATAGGTAACTAGTGGCGTGGGCTGGATGGCCCAGGGAGGCGGCTGTCGGGGGCCCGCGGTTGCGGGGGATTTCGTCGGGGTGCGGTGAAGCGGCGGCGAGGCGGGCGCCTTTGCGGCGCGCTCGTTGGCGTATTCTTCCCGAAGGTAGAAGGCCTGGGCAACATTGCGGGGTGTCCTCGGTCTCTTCTTAACCTTCGCGATGGAGGCGGGGGGAGTCATGTCTCCCTAAGAGGCAGCGTGCTGGGTGTCGCGTCCACACGTAGACAAAACCTACCCCCAGAGGGGCTGGGGGCAGGTGGGCGAGTCGTACGCGGTTTGTGGGTATCTGGGCTCCTCACGTCATGTAAACAACCCAGAATACCCACCGCGAGGTAATATCTACCGAATGTGGGTAGTCAGAAAAAGTGCGCGGACTGGATCTGACCTCCTCGACGCGACAGGCGAGATCCGGTATATATTTGCAACATACAAATTGGGGTCATTAAAGTAGGTTGACCCAACGATAGCGTGTTTTACGATGTCGACATAAGTGAATAACGCCATCTATCGAACTAACGAACTAAAACTTATTCTACTCTGAACGAGGGCTTTAACATACCGCCCGCCATGGACCGTATATGACGTGTCCATAAAAAAAAACATCATAATATCAAATGTGTCACGACACGACACGACGTAACATATGGAAAATAATACATTTAATTTCTTACCTATTTAACTGAGTAATCATAGTGTTGTTTGGTTTTGAGTTGACAATAAAACAGTAACAGATCAAGATTATGTAAAGAAACTTTGTGGAAAAAAATAAAAAAAATCTGAATTTCTATAATTTCTGAAGGTTAAACTCATACCAATAAGTACGAATGCAACTTGAAACTAATAGTTATTATTACTTACTCGGCAATGGGCAAAATTATAAGTTTAGACATGGATCGGTTGAAAACTTGCCCCTTGCACTTCAACTTGACGACACGAGTAATGCCATCAGTCCCAGTGTATTTCTCCACGATGACGCCGAGCAACCATCGAGTTGGAGGTAAGCCATCTTCCTTTACCAACACAACCGAACCTAATTTTGGTTCATCGATTTGTTTAGTCCACTTATATCTGTGCTGTAGTTGGGTAAGGTATTCTTCTGACCATCTACGCCAGAATTCTTGAACCATCCGTTGCGTGAGATGCCATCGCTTTAGGCTGCTTACTGTGGATTTTTCATAATTCATGTCTGGAACGAGCACCAAGGGCTCGCCAACCAGAAAATGTCCCGGTGTCAACGGAGTTGGATCATTTGGATCAGTTGACAACTGGGATATGGGCCTCGAGTTGAGGCAAGCCTCGATTTGAGATAGTGTAGTCGTCATCTCCTCGAACGTAAGTGTGCTTGTCCCGATGACTCTTGCCAGATGAAACTTGGTAGACTTCACTCCCGCTTCCCACAATCCTCCAAAGTTTGGAGAATGGGGAGGGATGAAGTGCCAAGTTGTTCCGTTAGTCGCAAGCCAATCAGCTATCTCCATTGCTACACTCGACTTTTCCACATCTAACAGCTCTCTCAGCTGTCGTGCAGCACCTACAAAGGTAGTGCCATTATCGCTCCACAAAAGGATATATTTGCGTATTCGGAAGATAGTTGAGCATCATTTGCGGTCCTCCATGTAAGGTTCGCTGATGCGCATCATCAACTATCAGTTTTGTGAGGTGAGAGCTATGAGGAATTATAAAAGGGTGTTTCATATCTTCCCCGATTGAAGCATTTTGTAGTCTCCCGCCTACACGCAAAACTCCATCTTCATCGAGATATGGGAGTAGAGACAGAAGTTTACTCTTTTTGCTAATGCTCTTGTTGGCCTTCAAATTCTCAACTTCGTCTCGAAAATGGGTTTTCTGACACATCTTTATGCAGTTGACGTATGTTTTGTGCAGTTCTTCAACTGACAATATGCTGTGCTGTTTAATTTTTTCTTTTTTCTTTTCAGGTTGCTTCCAGTGCAGAACCCGTCTACAGTACGACAGGACCCGGACGAGTTTTCTCAAGGATGAGAACCGTGACAGCAACTCTTCGCTGTGTCGCCCTTCATCATTTGTCGTCACGTGACAATTCACCTTCACCTTCTTTTCTTCTAGCTTTGTATCCATCACCCGGTCCTTGCAGTAGTCTATGCTAAGACTATGCAACCAATGCGGTCCGTGTTTCCACAGCAGATTCTGAGCACACTCAGCAGGAGGAAGACCTCTGGATGCACAATCTGCGGGGTTGTCCACGCCTTTTACATGGGACCACTGGTTTCCGTCCATGGTGGTGAGGATGTCAGAAACCCTGTTCGCGACAAACGTCTTCCACCTGCTGGGATGACTACTTAGCCACGCCAGAACTATAGTCGAGTCTGACCATGCGCGAATGTTCGACTTTGCCACATTCAGGGTAGTACCGACTTCGCTAAGTAGTTTGGCTAACAAAGAGGCCCCACATTACTCTGAGCGAGGAATTGATACCTGCTTGATCGGTGCGACTCTTGTCTTGGAGGTGATCAAACGGACATGAACATTGTTGTCCTTGTCAACCACTCGTGCGTATACCACTGCAGCGTAGGCTACATTGGATGCGTCCGAAAAGCCGTGCAGCTCTAGACTTTGATCGGTCTTGTTAATTTTAATCCAACGAGGGATGACGAATTCCTCTAAATTTACTAAGTCTCCCCTGAAACTTAGCCAATCCTGAAGCAGTTGGGCAGGAAGCGGATCGTCCCAGCCAATGCCTGAAACCCAAAGCCTTTGTATGAACACCTTGGCTGAGATGATTGCTGGCGCTAACCATCCTATAGGGTCAAACAATCTTGCGATGTCCGCAATCACCTTCCTTTTGGTTATTAACGAACTTGTTAAAGGAGGCAGGTTAACCTTGAAGCGAAATTCATCTGTTTCCCGTACCCATGTCAGACCAAGGATCTTCAAAACCCCGTCCGTCTTCAGGTCTATGTGGTGGTCAAGTAATGACGCCGTATTGCTAACAGCATTGAGCAATTCCGTGCTATTACTTGACCACTTCTGAAGAGGGAAGCCACCTCGATTCAATAGTTTGGTCAGTTGGTCAACCACTTGTATACCCTCTGCGACAGAATGACAACCAGTCATTAAATCATCGACGTAAAAGTCGTTAATAACCCTGTCTGCATCCAGCGGAAACTCAGAACCCTCATCATGTGCGACCTGTTGAAGTGCACGAACTGCAAGATAAGGAGCTGCTGACGTTCCAAACGTGACACGCAGTAGCCTGTAATGTTCCAGCTCATCTCCTGGGTTGTCACGCCATAGAATACGCTGAAAATCTGCGTCTTCGTCACATACTTTTACCTGACGGTACATTTTGACAATGTCTGCAACTAGCGAGATTGGATAGCAGCGCCATTTCATCACTAAATGTCGCAGTTCAGGTTGAATTCTAGGGCCGATCGACAGGTCACTATTTAAGGAAGCCCCGTTAGTTCCTTTGCAGGACGCGTCAAACACTATCCTTACCTTACTTGAGTCCTTGTCTTCACGCACGACAGCGTGGTGAGGAAGGTAGACGGCGTCGCTTTTGGTTTTATCCTCACAGGTCTCCATATGCCCCATGGCTAGGTACTCTTTAATAACCTTCGAGTATTCGACCTTGAGTGTAGGATTACTCAATAAGCGCTTTTCCAAGCACAAAAACCGCTTCCGTGCAATGTCCTGCAAACCACCGTGCTTGCAAGAAGGGTTTTCCTTTTTGAACGGAAGTTTGACGATGTATCGTCCAAACTCGTCTCTTTTCGTTGTTTCACGAAACAACTCCTCGCAATAGTCTTCTTCTACAGTCAATATCGTTTTGCACGTCACTGGTTCTGATTCCAATTCCCAAAACCTTTTTAGTAATGCGTCGTCGTTAGCTTCGTTGACAGTGACAGTATGACACTTTAGTTGACTGCCAGATTGATCACTTGTATTGAATTCTTCAACTACTCCTGACAAAATCCAGCCAAGCCTAGTTTTTTGAGCGATCAATGATCCATTCGTACCTTGGATAAGACCACTCATCATAATTTTGCTGTACACTTCAGCACCTAGCAACAAGTCAATACAACCTGGACGATTGAAAGTTGGGTCAGCAAGTTTCAGTGTAGGTAAAGCCTTCATTTGTGAAAGGTTCACCATGACCTTAGTACTAGGCATCAAGGATGTGATTTTATTAAGCACATGCGCTTTGACCCGTAATGAAAATGATGGATCATTACGTGAAGTGATGAGCAGATTCACCGAAAATTTGGATTCCAGTGAACCCGAGCCTCCAACTCCTGAAATTTTTACACCTTCTCTGACCCTTTTGAGGCCAAGGAGTTGAGCTGCGGACTCAGTTAGAAATGACGCTTGAGACCCCTGGTCCAGCAGTGCTCTCAAGACGCTAGCCGAACTGCCTTTGGTTGGTGCGCTGACGTTAACCAAAGCAGTAGCCAATAAAACAGTGCTTTGAGAAGAAGAAAGGCAAGACGTAACTGTCTTTGGGCCTTCTACTTCTTCAGCCTTTACAGTCTCTTCTAGACTACTCACGATTGCAACAGTTTTCATTGGATCATGAGTTGACCCCGACTTATTAACCTGTGGTATCTTGGGATGGAGCAATGTGTGATGTCGCTTTTTACATAAACGGCAAGTTGTCGACACTGTACACCCATATACTGTGTGCTCTGAGCTCAAACAGTTGTAGCATAAATGCTGATTTTGCACAAACTGACGTCTAGCATCGACGCTTTCTTTGAAAAACTTCTTGCAGTTGTTCAGTTTATGTTTTTCCGAACAAAATGTACATGCGGATGTGACGGATGTGACTGTGTGCGAGTTTTTTGTATGTTGACCACTATCTCTTTCTTTTTCGGTAATTTTATACTCTAAGGATCTGAAGCGTGTCTCCAAGAATTCTTCGAACTCTTTATATTTTGGCAAATCTTGTCCTGACTCACCCATTTTAGCTTCCCATTTTGCTCTTGATTCTGGATCAAGTTTCTGGCCGATAACGTAAATGAGAATAATATCCCAAGAGGATGTAGACACTCCTAAATTGCCTAAAGCCTGAAGACATTCGCTTGTTGTATCGAGCAGCTGTCGAATGGAAATTGCAGATTCCTGAGACAAATTCCTTTGATTCATCATACGCCTGATGATAGAATTTGCCATAGATCTTTTGTTCTCGTATCGAGAAACCAATCTGTCCCAACAGATTTTATAATTGTCTGCTGTTACTGCAATATTCTTCACAAGAGCTTCGGCTTCTCCGACTAGAGATAACTTCAGATAGTGTAATTTTTGAACGCTATCCAGGGACTCGTTTTTATCTACCAACGATTTGAACATATCTTTATAATTAGCCCACTCCGAATATTTACCGGAAAATTTCGGTAATACAATTTCCGGTAATTTTACAGAGAGTTTTTTAGATTCATTGTTACCCTTCGATTCGTTATCCTTTTTAGGTTTAATTTTCGACAAGGTTTCTTTTAATAGTCCCTTATATGCTATATACTCTTCCTCTGTTTCTTCAAAGACATTGTTAATAGCATATTCAGTTTTAGAAAAGTCTTCCCTTTTCATTTCGAACACAAGTTTACGATGAGTGCTTTGGAAAGTATTCCATTGCGCCTCCAAATTTTATAACCTAGTTTCTAAATAAGCTAAAGTTATGCGATCTTTGGGTGACTTTTTAAAATTTCCCATACCTTTGGCAATTGTAGCTGCAAGATCTTCTTGCGTTTTTATGTAATTATCAGCCATATTGTAAATAAAAATGGGCAAAACAAAGAAAACAAAAAGTAAACTAATATTTTACAATAATACAAAGACGTTATAAGGCTGGAAAATAAAGTCTGTATACAATAAAAAACTACTTTCAACAACTAAGTTAAGTTCAGCTAAAGATGACACGAAAATTTTACAAGTCCAGTAAAATGAACACAAGATTTCTTCTAAGTCCAGTAAAAAAACGCTCGAAATTTTTCTAAGTGTTTGAACACTTTGCACGTCGGTCGAAAATCGGGCATAGGTTCCCCGTCGGTTCACTTTTTTTCGAAATTATTCTAAGTCCCTCATGCACACTTGAAATTTTTCTAAGTCTCTGTTGTCTGTTGTCTGTAGGTTGACCCAACGATAGCGTGTTTTACGATGTCGACATAAGTGAATAACGCCATCTATCGAACTAACGAACTAAAACTTATTCTACTCTGAACGAGGGCTTTAACATATGGCTTTTTATGTCCTCATCTCCATACATTTATGCACTAAAGCAAAACCTAGAGGGTACTTCCCGTTGACCTAAAATTATGAAATTTGGCAAGAATCTAGTTCTCACAGTACAAATAAAGGGAAAAGTCTAAAATCATAAAATATTTAAAAAAATCGCAACTAATAATAACCAATTAAGGTAAGCTCCCGTTTCAAGAACTTTTCTATAAAAGAAGGGTCAAGTTGAATGGTCGCGGAGATTCTATAGTCAAAGAGCAAAAGCTTTTAGTATATCATATGGTAGATAGGTACGGAACTCTTAGGGCGCGAGTCCGACTCGCACTTGGCCGGGTTTTTTTTTATCGGAAAAATGCAAGAAGTTTCTATCTATAACATTCATAATAATTTAATGAATTAAGAAACTGTGTTCGATAATAAGTATGATAAACGTTAATTAAACGAAAATATTGATTTTAATCAACTAACTAACTACAAATTTGTCTTCAAAGTAACAATATATTCAATTTTAAAATAATTTGAAACGTAGGCTGTTTGGTAGTGTAGTCATTGTCTCCTGCGCGCGCATGTATAATCTGTGTCTTCGAAAAAAGTTATACGCGCGCCATTTTAACAGATATTTCTTGTTGTTAAATTGTAATTATTAAAAAAATTACTTATACAAATAAAAAAACAGTAATTAGTGTAGAACGTCGAAAATACTTAAACAAAAAACACAAGTCCGGTGTATCGGGTGACGTAGAAATGTGAGGAAAACGTCTAAGAAATTTCCTTCGGAAAAAAGGTAAGCGATTTGATTTGTTTTTATTCGCAAATGTATCAAAAACGTCGTAAGAAGCTTGTGCGCTTTGGTGATTACACCCTCGGCTCCATTACGCCCTCGCCTGCGGCTCGGGCTGCATTTTCTGAGCCTCGGGCGTAATATTCAAAATAGCGCACGTACATCTTAATGTAGTATTATGGGCGCAAAAATCTATATAGCTAGAAAAAACTGTTTCCTCCGTATATTCGAGTAGAGCTCGGTTGCCCAAGACGAGTCAAATAACAACAGTCTACTTTTCGTACTGCGTAGACAATTTACTTGAACGACTCTCTTTGACATTGTCGAGGAAACCTTAATTTTAAAATTCATATTTGAAGTGGTAATATTGAAAGTTTTGACAACCTATGTTTAATTTAACGTGTTGGCGACTAAGAAAAGTACCATTCCATCTCTTCCTGTGGTTGTCGTAAAAGGTTACTAAGGAATCTCGAACAGGAAGATTTATTTTTGCGTATAATACCATCATACTGCGGTCACCAACCACCACCGTCCATTGCGCCAGTCCAAGCGTGGTGACTATGACAGAATGTACCACGCATTTTTGCTGTGAAATTCTGGGAGGAGCTCCCTATCCCGTATAGGACTTAGGGGATTTAATGATAAAGCTCACAGATTTTTTTCTATGTTATAGTTCACATTAAAAACAAAAGTAACACTATTGAAATCATACCTAAAATCTTGCAAATAAAAACATACTTTCGAATGTTGTTTAGTGTGATGCAATGTAAGACATGAGGCGCAACGCCAACTGACCCTTTGACCTCTAGTGTAACTATCATTCACGGCTAGCCTTCCAACGTCAGTCATCATCA
Source organism: Athrips mouffetella (assembly GCA_947532105.1). Lineage (NCBI taxonomy): Eukaryota > Metazoa > Arthropoda > Insecta > Lepidoptera > Gelechiidae > Athrips > Athrips mouffetella. The sequence goes on along the minus strand of OX383967.1, from coordinate 12,363,958 downwards.
TAACATCTCATAAAATGTCCACTGCAGGACAGGTAGCTCCCTCTAGAACTGCAGCAAAAACGCGTTATACTTAGGACGGGATTAACCATTATCACCACGCTTGAAAATTTGCGGCTGGCAATCGCTGTTGTTGGTGACCGCAGTATGTGAGATGGTACCATCCCTATACAGAAAGATGCTACTGCCCATCCGCCGGTTAATAAGCCCTTATTCGTCTCTTACGACACTTGCGTGAAAAGAGAATACATGGGATTAGGCTCCAGTTCTAACAGGCTAATTAAATTCAAAATTCAAATTGACTTATGTTTATTGTATCAACCCTGTACATTCAAACATATTTAAAAGAGCGCGTGGGTTTTTATTGTCGCTTCTTTTTTTCCCACCATGGCGCCAATTTGTTTGTGAAGCGATGTAGTTTAGCTGACGTCATTAAGAGATTTTAATATCCAACAATGAATAAACAATTTTGAGTTTGAGTTTTTATGGGTTGATACTATTCTTTCCCAGCACCACACGGACGTCAATAATTTAACCGAATCAATGCTGTTGAATAAAACTGGACGATAACATTCAAGCTTATCTTCAGAAACCACATTCTGGCCGCCCATTCCTACTATCAGCGTCGTAGATATCCTATTACACAGGATTTATTTCCTTTAGTTACTGCGGAAGCCGTGTTCGGGTTAATTACCCTGTCTCCGAGGGGCGTCCCCGGCCTTTCATTTACGTAGACGACGGCTTGTTACGCGCTATTAGTTCCGTTACACGTTCATACGGATCATGAATGTCACATCCGATTTGTCTGCTACTCGTGCCAGGGTTGAACCGAGAATATGTTTGACTTTATGCAATAAATTTAGTTTTATGTCATTAATTGAACAAAACATTGTTTTACCATAGAGGAAAGAAAAAATAATTTATTTCTATTAATATTTATCTTTATTTATTTCTATTTATCTATTTCTTTCCTCTATGCTTTTACCTATTGTAAGGAAAAATAATTACAAAATTCCTGTTATAACTTTACTTATACTTTTTAATGTAATAAAAGGGAAACCAAAGCACGATTTTTAAGTAGATACAAGCCAATTAGCTTTAAAAAAACATTCATTTCCGCCCACTAAAGCCTTCTAAGAAAGCGGAGATAAGAGCAAGGAAAATGCATTAAAAGGAGCGATATTCCACTTGTTCGTTGAGCTACCGCGAGAAAATATTAAGAAGACTAATTAATTCATTTCTCGCGAAGTTTTTTTTTGGTAGATATTGACACATAAGAAGACAAATCTCAATACGGCACAAAAAAAAGACAAGTATAATCTGAAACAGCGCTCTACAAACCCTAAAAACCCAAGATTCGTTAAAAAAATGCTTTTTATTCATTGTAGGATATTAACAATCTCTTACTGACATGGTTCCTTGTTCAGTAGTTAGTTTACTTTTACGTAGCTTCATAAAAAAGTAATCGGATATTTTATAATAATTAATAACCTCTCATGTACAACTTTTTATTGATCAAGGTCATATGCTGATTTGCGGCCGACTTTACCAAACTGAAAATACTTCTCCGGTAAGTTTAAGATTCCGGAGGTGGCTTTTCCCACAGGACATGTCCGTAACTCGCTTGTAATATGCAAGTGGCGTATCAGGGAAGTTGGGGAAGCCTCACGAATTTCCCCACGCCTCGTTTGAATTACAAGTTACAAATCCCGTGACTTGCGCCTTCCTTATCTTGACAAGTTGACACTTGAGCTACGCCCGCTCGAATAAAATACTCGTCGGACCAAAACAATTCATTTGAAAAAGATTCTTTGCAAATTGCTTCTTATGTAGAAAACTTGAAAAATAAATACTTAGCTACTTACTTCACTCATCATCATATCGTGTGGGTTGCAAGGTCGATGACCGACCTCACAAACCCTGGTGTCAGAGTTGTTGAGCCGCCAAAGGCCTCTGACATGGCTCATTAACGACTACATCCGTAGATAGTAGTCGGGACCAACGGCTTTACGTGCCTTCCGAAGCACGGAATCATCTAACTTTTCGGGCAATCAGGTGATTCATCCTGCAATGCCCTAACCAAACTGGGGAGGTCGCACAAAGAGATTTTTGTTTTTTTTTTGACAGTGTCCCCACTGGGAATCGAACCCAGAACCTCCGGATCGAGAGCCGAACCCTCTAACCACTAGACCACGGAGGCTGTTACTTCACTGTATTTTTGTAAGCCTTACACCACAAATACACGTCAGCTACGAAAAGTAATTGTTTTTCATATTATGGGACCAAATAGGGCAATATAACAGAACAGGAAAAAGAACATAGTGGAATACGAAACGAAAAAGGGAACAGAGCAAAACAACACCAATATTGCTCGACATCATATATAGATTTATGACCTCTACTAAACTTTGCAATATAAATACGAGATAGACACCATAAGACCTAATTTGGTGTGAGTAGGTTGTTTTTTTTTTACCTTTGAGCGAAGCGAGAAAGGTGTTGTATTCTAATTTTCTCAAAAATGTGTTCCATATAACTTTATTAAAAGCAAGTCTCTAAAAAATGTCCGTCGGTCGGTAGGTCGGTCGGTAAACGAAACCATATTGAAATATTTTTTTTTTTCATTATTTATCGAAGGATTCTTAGTGGTTTCTTGCTGGCTCTCATTTTGGGGGTAAGTAAGGGGTGTTCCAGTACTACCAAAATATAAACATTTGATTTATTCATAATTTGTTAAGTTGAGTTTATTGAAATGTTCTATAATTTTATTTCTGGATTGGTTATCGAACTGACTGGATATTCTATTTGAATTTTGTTTTGCAAAAATCTAGTATACAGGGTATCTAAAACTGAAAGGGCTTGCTCAGTAGACTAAACTGAACAACTTTCCTTAAACTAAATGAAAAAATCTCCATGCAAGTACACTAAAGGCTGTTCCAGCATTATATATTCTGTGGTTCCAGTACAACCAAAATTTAAACATCTTAGTTACTAGAAATAGTTCGCAATTAGTTTGTTTTGATGTTTATTAATTTGAATTCTGAATTGATCTGCATATTTCATAAGAGCATTTTTTGGAAAAAAAAACTTAAATATGAGTTTGTATTTCCGTACTTTGTGTATGGCATTACAAATTTAAATTTGCAGTTGGTACTTTTTACTTACATATCGCGAGAAAGTAAGTGCAGTGCTGCTGTACCATTTATTTTAAGTATGTTTTTCAGATAAACTTCAAGACAAACCTATTAGATGACAGGTTTTGCGGGGTCTTATATTATAATTAGATACTTTCTTCACTTATAGTTACTAGGCCCTGAGACTAGTGGCTTTCTATAATCTCAAACGCTATAGAATAGAATAAAAATGTATACATTAGTCGTCACGCAACATTTCGTTAGCTAATGTCAATCCCATACATTTCCATTCTACTCGTATTATTTATTTTATTTTTATTTATTTATTTGTAGGAAAACCATCAGTTTCTAATACTTACTAAAAAACTTACACATATACAGGTAACTAATAACAGGTTTTCACAAGTAGAGTTACTATAAACAATATTAAAAAGCCAGAAACTCTAAATTAAAGGTAACACACAGTAGTTTTCAAACCAGGTAGACTACGAGAAAGAAATTATTAGGAGCAATATACAAAATAATACTAATAGGTATTGAAGGAAAAAAGGTTCCAAACCGATACATCTCGCTAAAAGAAGAACTCACTGCTCATTAGGCGCCTAGCTGTGGTAATACTAGTGCCAAAAAGATCTAGACCTAGATCATCTGCTTTTTTATTAAAGTTGCTGCTTGCTCGATACAAAAAACTGTTTTGCCTGTAGTTGGTAGAGGCTTGCGGGAGGGCTAACGCTGGCGAGTGACGGCACCGGTTGGGCGCGACAAACCCGAGTCTTTCCAGCAATTGCGGACAATCAATGGTATTACAGGTTAGCTTTAATATAAGCAAGATATCGGCGATGTTTCGCCGAGTTTCAAGAGGCAAAATATGGAATTTTCTACATAAGTCATGGTACCTTTCAGATTTATACGGTAATTTGAGCCGATAACACAAATGTTTGATAAACTTTCTTTGGACATTCTCAATACGAGAAATATAAGTCTTGTACCTGGGATTCCAGATTTGAGACCCAAACTCAAGGGAGCTACGAACAAAAGCGCAGTATAAGACTTTGAGAGCTTTAGCTTCCTTAAAATCCCTAGTACTACGGAGAACAAACCCGAGTGCTTTGGAAGCTTTGTTAACTATACTATTAATATGACAGTCGAAGATCAATTTATTATCATGAAAGACTCCTAAATCCCACACAGACGATTCACGTTGCAATATTTGACCTTTGAGCCGATAATCATACCGAACGCTGTTTGTTTTCCGAGTAAACGTTATCAAAGAACACTTAGCTGGGTTTAAGTCTAACTTATTTAGCAGACAGTAAGAATCTAGCCTGTTTAAGTCTGACTGCAGTGCCTCAGCATCCGCTTGAGAAGATATAGTGCTAAAAATCTTCATGTCGTCAGCAAAACATAATAACTGTGTATGTTTGAAGCAAGTGCTGATATCGTTGATAAAGATGGTGAATAATAAGGGTCCAATCAAAGACCCTTGTGGGACTCCACTTGGCACCTTAACCCAACTAGATATGTAATTCTTGATGACGACAGCCTGCGTACGATTTTCGATATATGATGAAAACCACCTTAGTAAGTCACCTCTCACACCTATGAGTTCAAGCTTCAACAAGAGTATTGAGTGATCGATTCGATCGAACGCTTTACTGTAGTCAGTATAGATTGCGTCTACTTGTTGTCCTTTGTCCATTGATAATGTTATAAAGTCATTGAATAGAATTAAATTAGTTGTAGTGGACCGGCCCGGCAAAAAACCATGTTGACTAAGACTCAAAGATTGTTTTAAGGCCAACGATAATTGCTTCTGAATAACCTGCTCAAAGACTTTAGAAATTATACATAATTTTGATATGGGTCTATAGTTTGTTACCTCCGTTTTGGGACCTTTTTTGTGAACGGGTGTTATATAAGCAGACTTCCAGATCCCTGGCATCGAACATTTCGCTAAAGACCTTTTAAACAATAGAGCAATCGGAATGGCTATACTGTCAGCACAACCAATCAAGAAACGTGCTGGGAGGTGGTCTGGACCTGCAGACTTGGAGGGATCTAACTTACGCAAGATACCCCTAATCGTATCTTCGTCAATTTCAATGTGACTTATGTCAGACACCGATTCTCGCCTAGCTGGAACTGGAGAGCAATAGGTATTATCGGGATCTAAGAAAGTAGACTGAAAAAACTCCGAAAAAACATTACAAATAGCTTCACCCGTATTGACAACTTCTTTTTTATATGTAAGACAACTAGGGATTGCATTAGACCTAGATCTCGTGCTGACAAAACCCCAAAAACATTTCGGATTATCAACTATAGACTTTTCAACCTTTTTAATATGATCAGAATAACAACAATTCTACTAGCATTTGCGATTGTAGAAAGCCACTTGAATCTACTGGTATCATCGTCTAATTATAACGTACATATCAAACCTTATGTAGTCTCTGTTATTCCATAAACCCAGGTAGTCGGAAACAAATAGGTACTTACTGCAAACTTTATTTTTGTTTTAGTTGTCGTAAAATTACTTGATGTTGAGTTACTTACTGTGCTCAAACTTTTATGAACGCCAATCAATCACTTACTTCGGAACTTTTAAGTGCTCACCTTTCTTATTAACGTCACTTTGTTAAAGCATCATCATTAACGTCAGAACTATAACAGCCGTGCAAGTTTTTAGGCCATTTTGAATTTTTATACTGTCGCTTCTTGTGGGTTTTTGACGAATTTTGTGCAAAGTTGATATAGCTCCTCTAGCGGCAATAATTGGTACTACATCAAGCTTTGCATGATCAGGGGGGTTTGAGGGAAGGGCTGAGGGGAGTGGTGTAAAAGGGGGTGAGGGGAGGGAAGTGAGGCTGTGTTTAGTTATTAATTACTTGTCAACTCTTTTTATTGTTTTTAGATATGTCTCTTCATGACATCAGCTTAATTACAACGCTTTACCAATATTTCTGTCAAAGTAATTTTCACGTTCGCTAGATGGCGTTATTAGATTGTAAAACGCGCTATCATTGTGTTTAACGCGTCACATAAGGGCTCCCTCGTAATTTCGCCGGCCAGTTTTTTCTGTGAATATTATGTTACCATGTGCAGCAGTGTAAAAAATATAGTGTACAAATAAAAGTGAGTGTTTAACTATCTATTGGTCCTTCGAGCCGGATGAACTGTAAGTAAAGTGCAAGTGTCAAAAATAACATAGTGCAATAGAACAGTGGTTTAAAGACTTAGAAAAATCAGTGAACATTAACTTAGCCGATTTCGTGAGTAAAAATGACTTAGAAAATTTCGAGGGATAAAAACACTTAGAAAAATTCAGTGAACATTGACTTAGCCGATTTCGTGAGTAAAAAAAGACTTAGAAAATTTCGAATGATAAAATCACTTAGAAAAATTTGAATAAACTTTAACTTAGTCTCTCAGTGATCAATTTTGGACTTGTATTTTTTTACGGATTGAACTTTAACAATTTATTGGTGTGGACTTTGTCATTTGATGAGATACACGGACAATTTAACTTTTGTTATTTATTCACAATTTAGTTCGTGATCATGGCGGACAAGGCTGTAACACAACACGTGTCTATTATGACCCAGAATACTCTAAAAATTGAAAAATTACTCTCGAACACAAAGAAAGTTTCTAAGGATAAACGAACAAGAGGTTTCTTAGACGCACGTATGGAAGCACTAAACGAGTATTGGACGATTTACACAAAGAGTTACCACGTTCTTGTGATATCAGTGAAAGAGGAAATTTTGAGGCAAGACTATAACTTTGATATTAACGAAAATTATGAAGAAACTGAAGAAAACTATTTAGAATTAAAGTCTTGGCTTAAAGATAAATTATATGAAATAAAAAAAACCAAGAGTGAATCTGAAACGGATCCAGAAGTTCCCAAACTGAGACCAAAGCTTCCAACTATAGCCATACCACAGTTTTCTGGTGATTATAATGAGTGGACAAGCTACAGAGATATCTTTCGTTCTTTGGTACATGATGATGACCGTTTGTCTAAAATTGAAAAACATCATTATTTAAAATTAAGTTTATCTGGAGAAGCTGAACAGTTACTCAAAAATTATTCACTAACTGAAGCAAACTATGATGATGCCTGGAAGAAGCTTAATGATAGATATGAAAACAAGCGTGTAATTGTTAATAACATTTTAAGCCGCTTTCTAAACCAGAAAAAGCTAACAACGGAATCTGCAAAGGGTATAAAAGATCTTTTAGATACAACAAACCAATGTTTAACATCACTGAAAAATTTGAAAGTCAATTCTTGGAATGCAATAGTCGTGCATATTTTAGTCTCAAAGTTAGATATTGAATCTCACAAACTTTGGGAACAATCTTTAGAAAGTTCAACAAGCATTCCTACACATGATGAATTAAACAGTTTCCTCGAGAAAAGATTCCGAACAATGGAAATGGTAAATCTGTCACAACCACAACATAGAAAGGATACACAAAAAACCGGCCAACAAATACCTAAAGCAACTACTTCTTTTAAAAGTTTTGCCACTGAAGTCGAAAACACCTGCACTTACTGCTCACAGAATCATTATATTTGCCACTGTAAAGGTTTTGCCACCCTGCCCGTTTCTGAACGACAAGATTTCATAAAGAAAAATAACATTTGTTTTAACTGCCTAGTGAAAGGTCACTCAGTATCTAATTGTAGACAAAGAACAGTCTGCAAAATATGTGGACGTCGACATCATACGTTGTTACACTTTACACCCTCTCCGAAAAATGACACTGCTGCCAAAGGTGAAAAAGAAAAGGAGACACAAAAAAGTGAACAAGAGAAAGAGACACCAAAGGGAAATAATACTGAATCTAAGGCTTCTTGCAACCTTAGCGTGAACCTGAAGGCTGAAACAAACGATGATCTAGTTATCTTAGCTACTGCGATGATTAATGTGGATTCAAAGAACAAGGGTACTTACACACTGAGAGCTCTTATTGACCAAGGCTCACAGGGTTCTTTTATTTCTGAGGCAGCTTCGCAACTGTTGAATCTTGATCGCACTCCTGTCATTGGCAAAATCTCTGGAATATCAAATTCATCAGTGGTAACTACAAAGTCTATGGTTACACTTACAATACACTCCTACAAAGAAGATACGTCAACATTTGAAGTAAATGCGTATGTTCTGAAGAAACTCACCTCATTGTTACCTTCACGTGAATTTCCACAAGAGACTTGGCCTTCGTCTATGCAGTTGGATCTAGCTGACCCCAACTTTCACAAGCCAGGATCTATCGATGTTCTACTTGGTGCCGACGTGCATGCTCACATACTACTAGAAGGCTTACACAAGTATAATTCTCTTATCGCACTCAACTCTCGTCTTGGTTGGTTGATATCAGGCAGAGTTTCACAATCTGATACTGCAGCACAAGAACACAATATGGTTGTTACTCACACTAAAATCGAGGTAGATCAGTTACTTAGACGCTTCTGGGAGATTGAAGAGAATTTACCTGACAAAAAACCAATTACTGATTTAGAGAAGAAATGTGAACAACATTACAAAAATACTCACACACGCAATGATGACGGACGTTACATTGTGCGTTTACCGTTCAAAGATGATCCCCCCAAAAACCTTGGTGACGCTAAACCAATTGCTGTCAGTCGTTTACAACAAATGGAGAAACGTTTTGCACACAAGCCAGAGTTTAAGGAACAATATCACAAATTCATTAAGGAATATGAAGCACAAGGTCATATGATAATGGTACCTGAAAATGAAAAGAAAACACAGAGAGTTTATCACTTACCTCACCACGCTGTCCTTAGGCCGACGAGTCTAAGCACCAAACTACGTGTAGTCTTCGACGGAAGCGCTGCACCTGAAAATGGAGAATCGTTGAACGAAGCACTATTGATTGGATGTTCCCTTCAACAAGATGTCAGAGACTTGATCACAAGATGGAGACAACACAAATTTTGCCTGGTCGCTGACATCCAGAAAATGTACAGACAGATTTTGATATCCAAAGATGATGTTGATTATCAGAGAATTCTATGGCGAGTATCTCCAACACAACCTATAAATGAATATAGGTTACTTACCGTGACGTATGGAACATCGTGTGCTCCATTTTTAGCCATTCGAACACTTCACCAACTTGCTGACGATGAAAGGCATGATTTTCCCGTTGAAGCCCAAATCCTAAAAAATGACGTGTACATGGACGATTTGATGACTGGTGCGTCTACCGAAGGAGATGCAGTGATCTTGCAAAAAAGGATTACCGACTTATTAGCTCGCGGTGGCTTTCCTTTACACAAATGGGCGTCTAACAGTAAAGTAGTATTGTCACAAATTCCTGAAATTGACAAGGAATCTCAAGATGCCGTGAATATAAAAGTCGAAGATACTGTTAAAACATTAGGTATCACCTGGAACTCACAAAGGGACAATTTCGAACTAAATTTGAATTTAAATAATTCTGATGAGACTGCCACAAAACGAAATGTATTGTCCACCATTGCCAAAACATTCGACCCACTGGGTTGGCTAACACCTGGAAAGATACTATTCAAAATATTTATGCAAAAGTTGTGGTTAGCTGGCTTAGATTGGGACGAAGAGTTACACACAGATCTGAAAGAAGAGTGGATGAATCTTTTGGATCGCTTCACGCACGCTGAAACTATTCAGTTCCCACGATGGCTTGGAGTTTCTGATGACACAACTAAACGGGAACTGCATGGATTTAGTGATGCCTCATGTGCTGCCTATGCTGGAGTGGTGTATCTCAGAGTTCAGGAAATTGATGGCTCAGTAAAAGTATATCTTGTGTGGGCAAAATCCAAGGTAGCACCGGTCAAACAAGTTTCACTCCCACGCCTCGAACTCTGCGGTGCAGTTCTCTTAGCTAATATGATACAACATATTAAGACTGTATTAACCATACCTGACGATGATGTATATGCTTGGACGGATTCTACCATAGTTTTGGCATGGCTGCGTAAAACACCGAATACATGGACAACATTTGTTGCAAACCGTACTTCGGAAATTTTGACCCTCACGAATAGCAATCAATGGAATCATGTTAGTTCTGCAAATAATCCAGCTGATTTGGCATCCCGCGGAACTTACCCAGCTGATTTACGCCAGTCACAGCTATGGTGGAATGGCCCACAATTCTTATGGAATGATAGTAAAATTGCACATGCTCAAATTGATGTCCCTGTAACAGATTTGGAAGTAAAAGTTAAAACCAAAATACAAACAAATACAAACCTTATTGAGAATGATGATGCAATCTCCTATCTAACGAGATTCTCTAAACTGACAAAATTGATACGTGTAACTGCTTATTGTTTGCGATTTGTTAAATTATGTCGAGCTAAGATAGCTAAAAAGCCGTTTACTGAGCCCGTTTACCTTACTTCAAACGAGCTTGATGATGCCTTGAACCGGTGTATCAAACTCTCACAATCAACTTCGTTCAGTGATGAAATCTCTCGCTTGTCACAGGGTGAACGAGTTCAGAAATCGAGTAAAATATATGTGCTTAACCCATTTATTGATGAAAAAGGTATTCTCCGTGTTGGTGGCAGACTTGCTAATGCTGAGATTTCAAATGAAATGAAACATCCTATCCTTCTGAGTAACAATTGTGCTTTTTCAAAACTTGTTGTTTCTAATTCTCATTTGAAAACTCTGCATGGAGGTCACCAACTTACTTTAAACATGATTCGGCAAAAATATTGGATTGTCAGAGCTAAGAATCTCGTAAAAACCACAATCACAAAATGTATACCATGTTTTAAACAAAAGGCTAATCCACTTGTGCCCTTTATGGCAAACCTACCAGAATTTCGTGTCAAACCGAGTCGCCCCTTTCTCACAAGTGGAGTAGACTTTGCTGGACCGTTTACTATGAAACTATACCCTGGAAGATGCAAAAAAACCTGTAAATCGTATGTATGTTTATTCGTTTGTACGGTAACAAAGGCCATTCACCTTGAATTAGTTACAGACCTTACGTCTGCTGCTTTTTTGGCGGCGTTTCGACGCTTCACAGCTCGGCGTGGTCACTGTAAAGATATTTATAGTGATTGCGGTACAAACTTCGTAGGAGCGTCCCGAGAACTAAATCAAGCTTTCAAAGATTCTAAATCGCAGCTTCTAACTGAAGTTTCAGAACTTTTGGCCAATGACCACACTCAATGGCATTTTTTACCACCCGGAGCACCTCATTTTGGAGGAATTTGGGAGTCAGGGGTGAAAAGTATTAAAGGACATGTCAAACGTGTAATTGGACAAGCAATTTTAACGTATGAAGAGCTCGCTACTCTTTTAACCCAAGTTGAGGCGTGTGTTAATTCTCGTCCACTTACACTTGTAAATGCTACTCTCGATGAACCTCCCCTAACACCTGGACACTTTCTTGTGGGAGAACCTTTAATTAGTGTACCAGAACCATCCTTGCTCGATGTAAAAGTAAGCCCTCTAAATCGCTGGCACATGATCCAACGTATGGTACAGTGTTTATGGCAACGATGGCAAAATGAATATCTAACGACCTTGCAACATCGTTACAAATGGAATAAGGATCAACCTGATCTTGCTGTGGGCACTGTCGTTTTAGTAAAGGATGAGAGACTTCCCCCAGGTAAATGGCTTTTGGGACGTATTATTCGGAAGCACCCAGGTGCAGATGGCGTAACCAGAGTCGTTACTTTACAATATAAAGATAGCTTCTTTAAAAGACCAATTGCAAAATTGTGCCCTCTGCCTCTGAATGCTTCCAATTTACCTTAGTTTTAAGATTCCTTTTTATTTCTTTCTCTTTTTGCTGAAGAATTATGTTTTTTTCTTGTTTGAAGGACTGTAATCGTCCTTGGGCGGCGGAATGTTTAGTTATTAATTACTTGTCAACTCTTTTTATTGTTTTTAGATATGTCTCTTCATGACATCAGCTTAATTACAACGCTTTACCAATATTTCTGTCAAAGTAATTTTCACGTTCGCTAGATGGCGTTATTAGATTGTAAAACGCGCTATCATTGTGTTTAACGCGTCACATAAGGGCTCCCTCGTAATTTCGCCGGCCAGTTTTTTCTGTGAATATTATGTTACCATGTGCAGCAGTGTAAAAAATATAGTGTACAAATAAAAGTGAGTGTTTTAATTATCTAGGCTGTGTTGCGGGGTAGTGATGAGCGTGAGGGGGTGTTGACGGAGGTGAGAAGGGTGAGTGGGGGTTGAAGGGAGAGGGGGGTGAGGGGAGAGGGAAGACCCTTTCTAGAGGTGAGTGAGGGAAGTGGGTGTTGAGTGGACGTGGGTACGGTCAACCGCTCGTCGGTGTTTCTACTGACGTGCTGTTGAGTGTACGTGCTCTTGAATTTACCTATCTACATAGACGTATTTACTTCAAACTTACGGCCGCATCAAGGATACAGCCAATCGGGGATTTTCTACTGTCGTTGATCTTTTTCCTACCAAAATCTTATATGAAAAAAATATACTTTACTTTCAGTAGTTAAAAACAAGCAATATTTTCTGAGCAGTACCTCAGAAAGTTAACATCGTATTTCCTATTAGTCTAAGAGATGGAACGTAAATCACACGTAATTTTTTTTATCGAAAGAAATTGTTTGTTCAAGACCAAAAATGTAGACTTGGTGCAGGCAAGCGTCTGGGAGATATAAGCAAGGCTATTCAATAAGGATAGGAACCTTAATCGTTGGAACAACATGAAAATGTTCTTTAGCATTTGAAGATATTCTTACCTACATTTACAGATTTTGATACTGTACAATCAGCAAGAAAAAGGCACTAACTTTTTGCTGCATTTAAAACGATCGTTAAAAACATCCTGGCACTACTACCTCAACCTATTACCTCAACCAGCATCTACAACACTAGCGGGACTGTGTGTGTGTAGAGTAGTTGCAAGTATTTTTTGGCAAATTTTCTGTCGATTAATTATATATTTTTTCCAACATCTGTAAATATAACACAGGCTCTTAAATGATATTCAATGATTATCTTTATTTTTTATATTACCGAAATGCAACTGTGCGTTTAAGTGCCAGAATGTAACATATTTTTAGTCGAGAAACTCACCACAACAAAACTGAAGCAATCTCATTCGTAACAAAATGACGCGTGACTTAGGTTCGCAGCTCTTAGTCTATATTTTTCTTGCCAGACGCCAGAAAAGTAAAAAGTTCTGTAAGTGTAAGTATATCATCAATTCCCGGGAGCTACGGAAAAATGCGCAAAAACAACAAGACAAAGTATGAAAAAGTGGGTTTATTTTCGTATCAAGTATATCCCCATCCCCCTTGTATAACTTTATTACGTTAACGTATGGTGTTATGGGTGGAAAGAATGTAAGTGCCTATTAGACAGAAAACTGAATTTACTGCTCTTTTCACATACGCAGCGTCTATGACTCAAATTTATAGGTCATTCTTTTACATTTTAGATAGAGAATGGCAATTGATTAATTCTTCCATGTGAGGTTGCAGCTGAAACTGATAATTTAGATGTCGTACCAATTAGATGATTGTTTACTTTTATTGGACTCTCGGATTCTCTCGTTTTGCGTTCTTTTTTTTCTAGAGTGGGGCAGCCTATTTCAAACCCCCACTTGCAAATCTTTCTTGTCCACAAAGCCTGCTCGATTCTCTAATTGCTGCAGGCACCTGGAAACTTTCTGAAAACTCATACTCTACTAACTAGTTCTTAACTCCCTCCGTAGTCAAGTTGGAGGAGAGCTGCCTCTCAATCCAGAGGTTGTGTTGTGGGTACGCCGACGATTTAGAGGATTCCTGTGCACAGAGAAAACTATTGTATTCTAAGGGCGCTTCTCTAGTCATGCGGATGTTTGTCTACGTGCGGATCTGGTACGCTTGCGCGCTGTCCGCATTTGATCATTTCATTAAATATGCTATCCGCATACGTGACGTGGATGGCACGCAAGACAGGAGAAGCATGTATGAAGTCCGCATTTGATAATTTCATACAAATTTCCTGTCTTGCGTGCCATCCGCGTTACGCATGCGGATGGAATTTGAAATAATCAAATTGGACGCAGCACCTTGCTGCTTTTAAACCACGATTGGAATTCACATCTAATGCCGGTGCGTGTAAACCGAGACTGACATGCAGTTCTACTCCTATAAGTTGACTGAGGAACTGTGGTCTCCCTTGTGATACGCCCACCGAGGAACTCCGCCAGGCCTAGCCTGAACACTGCGTTACTTTACGCCACCTTCGCGTCATCCCCCCCAAGAGAGGAAGACGGTGTCTGTTCTATGTAGAGTTAGAACCGACGCCCAGGGTCGAGGTCTTTGGAACGCCTCTACACACTCTCACGCCTCTACACTGACACGACTCTCTGAACTGCTTCCGCACTCAGAGATGCATTAGGTGCGCTGGAGACTATGCCGCGGCAGACTGCCAGCGCCCCAAGGATCAATAGACTATGTGTGCGAATTGTGGTAAGGACCACACAGCAAACGAACGTCAGCGTTTGTCATTAGCAAGTTCCGCGCTGAAAACTGGAGGGGATTACCACAAACCCTCGGTGAGCTTCTAGTAATTAATCCTTAATGGCGGCCTTGAGGGAGATGAACTGGAACTTGCGTGCTGACGTCATCTTGTACGGACGGACCAAGTTGGCACGTTTCCTTAAATGTGCCTAATTTACAGAAGGCAAAGGTGACCATGACACTAGCTGCGTTTTCGCGTTGGTTGACACTTTGCACCAGAAACGACCTAGACCGGTATTGATCGTCTTGTGTCCTGAGTCGGTGCTTGATCTCCCTAATAAGTTCAAAGGCTTCCGCACTCCAGCAACCCACCGTCTTGACCGTGAACGGCACGAAATGGTTCAGGTCCAGGAGTGCAGCATACTTGCCTCGCTTGGGCATCGCCGCCAACTCAGCTGCTGCACCGGCTGTCTGCGTAGTGCGGCTAAGGTAACTAGGGGCAAAAGATTTGACGCAATCAAATACAATGAAAATTTATATTTATATGCGACACATAACTGTTGTTTAAAAAATCGTGGCCAGACGCTTTAAATAAGACACTAACATAAATGAAAATATAAGCCTCTACTTAAATAAGTAAATGCAGACAAATAAAAGTAGCAACATAAAAGTAGAACAAAAAATTGGTATACATATCACATAGAAACTCCATTTTCGTTGACTTTATCGTGTTGTATCTGTGTCGCTCCCCATTTTATCTTCATGTAAATGTAAGTGAAAGTAATGAAGACAAAACGTGGAAGGTTTACCTTTATAAAGTTGAATCATGAGTCATGACGCTATTCTTATGATGAATGGCATGCGATCGTGGAGGAGAGATTAAATGGCTGTCTTTCGCGGAAGAAACTCTTAGTTTTCTCCATTTTGGTCTATTTAATAGCACTAATTTTATTTTACAACTTTGGTTCAGCAACAGCATTTTGGATTATGTTTATTAGTTTTAATTAAATGAGCTGACTGGTTAATTTCATATGAAGAGTCTTTATTTATCTCTAAATTATAAAAATTGTTATATTTAGCGTCCAGAATAAACCCCATACAGGTTTTATACGAATTTTGAAACTGTAACACCCTTCATCCATATCATAACTTAAATTAATATATATCACATAGAGTCAATACCTGCAAGCGTAAAGTTTTCCAATATAATGTACTCGTATACCATTACTTAAGTTTTCTAACTTAAGTAATGGTATACGAGATTATATTAAATTAACTAAAAGTAATAATTTTTTTCCAATACTTACGCTACCACCTATGCACATACGAATCTTGATTAAAAAACCGGTCAAGTGCGAGTCGGACTCGCGCGCCGAGGGTTCCGATATACCTATAGTATTTTTGGAAGCAATAAAGTCCATTTTCAGGACCGCAAAACTAAATTTGTTTGTAAAGGTTTTTTGCAGATTTCTGAAAAACTGTGCAACTTAGAAAGATCGTTTTATTTTTGCTGTAAAGTTTACATAAACCTCTGTCAACTGTAATTAATTCAGATTTTCCCTTACTCAAACTTCGGAGATAAGGGGGGGGGGAATGGTATTTTTTTTGACATTTTTCATCATAACTTGAAAACTAAGAAACTTAAAAAAATACAAAAATATATTTTAAAATGTACAAGTAAAGCCCTTTCATATGATACCCCACTCGACCTAGTAGCGACAATTTGAAATTTGGCCCCCCCTATTTTGGCCCCCTTTACATTAATAATCATACTTTTTTCAAAAAATTTTCATGTGCAATTAAGTTGGGCAACTATATTCTAAAACTATTCCAAATTTCAGCTCGATAGCGTAAGTGGTTGCTGAGATATAGAGGTGTGACAGACAGACGGACAGACAGACAGACAGAGCGGCACCATAAGGGTTCCTTTTTTTTACCATTTTGGTATCGGAACCCTAAAAATGGTGTGTAAATTGATACTTTCGACCGGGGCTCTAAGAACCGAATGTGTTGGGGATTAAATCTCGAGCTCGAAACAGAATAAGCCGTATTCAATTCGCGTCGGCAATCTCTTTTACGAGAAGAAGCCGCGCCGTGGAATGTAATACCGATACCAATCGACTTCTGTGATGTAAGTACTAGTACTACACTACACTAATATTCAATAGCTATTATCATCATAATATCAGCCGAAGGACGTCCACTGCTGGACGCAGACCGCTGCTAGTTAGGCTTAGGTATACTGGTTTTGTTTCCACTTACATGGCAGCAGCCGTGCGTACAATCTTATTTATCAAGTAAAAATTAAAAATAATAATAAAAAATATTTATTCTAAACTCGTTTTCCAACGAAATATCCCTAATGGTGAATTTAAACACTTACAATTAGAAATAACATAGCTTGTATGGCAGGTTTCGGATGTAGTATTTTTGTTTATTAATTACGTTATTAGTTCATAGTTTTAGACAGAAGCACTATAGTTTGTCTGTCTGTTTAAACTGATCTCAAAATAGCGGTAAGGCCACAGTAAAGAGATGGGCGATGGGCTTATCAGCAGTATGGAAGCTTCATACAAATGTCCAAAATGGCGCACTCACACAGACGCACTTCTCTACAGGCCGCTAAGCAAAGTTCGTTGTCACGTGAAGGGAAGCGGTGGGTCAGTTTGCTGTCGGTCGTTTTATCATGTCATATTGTGCGGCATATGGATGTATTATTATTATTATATTTCTGCCCTGCCCTTGTGTGATAAATGGCGACTTAGAGACTTACCCTTTCCGGGTGTGATAAAAGGCGACAAAGTCTCTTACTCTGCCATTGTGTCATAAAAGGCGACTTAGTGACTTAACCTTCCCTTGTGTGATAAAAGGTGACTAAGTGTCTTAAGCTACCCTTGTGTCATAAAAGGCGACTAAGTGTCCTAATCTTTGTTTGAAATTGAATTTGTTTGAATTTGTTTTGAATTTGTTTAAAATTCGTTTTCGTTTTTCATTTATTATTTAATGTATTTATTTATTGTTTGGTTCTGCAATGTATGGGTCTTTGTTACTCGAAAAATATTTTTTTTATTTGATGTTTGATTTGTTACCAAAGATTTCGGACCTTTCCTTTATTTTTACTATCGAGCGGAGCGAGAAAGGTATTGTATTCGTGAAAAAAAAAGTTTTTCTAATTTTCTCAAAAATGTGTTCTATATCACTTATACATCATAAAAACAAGTCTCCCAAAAATGTCCGTCCGTCGGTCGGTCGGTCGGTCGGTCGGTCCGTCGGTCGGTCGGTCCGTCTGTCGTCGGTCTTTCCGTCACGCTTTGGCCTAGCGGCTAAACGAATGGTCCGATTGACACCATATTTTGAATTTAGGAGTTTTATGCAAATCCATCGAACGGTTGCAAGTGGTTTCTTGCTGGCTCTCATTTTGAGGGTAGCTGTGATACAACGAAAATGAAAAATTGAAATTTTCTCAAAAACGGCTCATAGAATCTTGATGAAACTTTGCACGACCAAGCATCTCCATGTAAGATATCTTGTGCCAGTATCAATTGATCTGTGTAATTTCATATAAGCGGTGTTCCGGTACCACCAAATCATAAATATGTGAGTTACCCAAAATTGGTTCCATTGAGTTTATTAAAATTTTCTATAATATTAATCCTGGATTGGTTGTCAACCTGACCGGATATTTTTTATGATTTTTTGAATAAAATTTAGTACACAGGGTGTACCAAAAACTGAAAGGGCTTGCTCAGTAGACTAAACTGAACAATTATCCATAAGGAACATGTGTTGGGAAATTAAAAAAATCTTCATGCAAGTATCCTACGGTAGTATCTATTGATCTGTGAAAATTCATATAAAGGGTGTTCTAGTACTACCAAAAGTTAAACATGTCATTTACTCGAAATCGTTTGAGGTTTGTTTGTTTTGATGTTTGACAATTTGATTTCTGAATTGATCTGTATATTTCATTCGAACATTTTTTTGGAAAAACGTAAATAATAGTTTGTTTCATGGAGATCTTTAGGGGAGGCCTATGTCCAGCAGTGGACGTCGTGGACATGAAGATGATGATTTCCATACTGTGTGTATGGCATTACAAATTTAAGTTTGCGGTTGATAGTTTTTCCTTGAGTATTGCGAGAAAGTAAATGCTGTGCTGCTGTACCATTTATTCTGTGTTTGTTACAACCCTGACGCTCCAATGATGCAAGATACGATTTTCAAAAAATAGGCCGACTTTACACACTGCTGATAAGCCCATCTCTTTACTGAACATATGTCCTGTGAGACAACTGGAATCAGAGTAGTGTCATAGGAAATGTTATTTTACCTATGACACTACCGGTAGTGTCATGGGAAAGAAAAATTCCCCATGATACTACTGGTAGTGCCACGCAGTTGTGCCACGGGAAACAAACGCTGTATAGGCTTATACGTTTGTCCGATGTGAAGCTATCTCCGGATCCGCTCCGCATTCGCGGACATCTCCGCCGGACGCCCGCGTCGCACTGATCCAGGCTTAAGAGTGGCGTTCTTTAATGTGCCGCCCATTTTTTGCTGGTTTCTTACATACTTAAATTTAAAATTATAGTTGAACATTTTGATACCAAATTTTAGTGATAAGTATTGTACCTGCATCGATTTGAAGAAATATTTTCTCGCTTCTATTTAATAAGCTACTTTTTACGATCAGAAAGCGATGGTGCGCGGAACCCCCAACTGCGCGGAGCCCGTAACATTTGCTACCCTTGCTACGTGGCCAATCTGCCACTGCCTAGAAAGCGGATTAATATAATAGATGAAGAAGTATGGAAACTCCTAACAAACGTCCAAAAATGAGACACTTACTCATGCACACACCGTTACAGGAAAATAAGCAGTTTTCGCGCTGAAGTTAATCGTGGGTGCCGTGTCGTCTATTGAAGCAGTCAGGTTTTTCCAGGGACTAGGGTTTTTCATTCCATGTCAATTAATTTGCCATAATTTTCTTATTTCTATAATTCTGGGTAACGACCCTGACGCTCCGACGCACCATAGTTTTTTTTTTAAGTAAAAAGTTCTTTAGCGGCGCTTGGCATTTTTTTAGATGGGTAAAAAATGTGAAACTCGCGTCAGATGTCGCGTCAGATTCGTAGCCTGATCGAAAAAGCGTCAACTCTCAACCGTATTGTTTTACAAAACGGGTTTTTATTCAGTGACATCAAAGAAGTACGCAAGCAATGGCGCGATCG
This sequence comes from Athrips mouffetella, assembly GCA_947532105.1. NCBI lineage: Eukaryota > Metazoa > Arthropoda > Insecta > Lepidoptera > Gelechiidae > Athrips > Athrips mouffetella. Next base: position 12,344,108 of record OX383967.1, on the reverse strand, counting down.
ACCCTTACAAAAAGCATAATATTAAAAAAATCAAGTTTTCAGTTCTGCCGGCACTCCCGGAGTGCAACCCGTCTTTCTTTTTAATAAAAGGGCTCAGTTTCCGTACTGCTTTAGCTTATATATTTAGTCTTATTTGCTGCTTATATACCTACAAAAACAAGGAAAGTGCCGACATTCGTCAAATAACACGGAATACGTGACCCATAAAATAACACAAAAAAAAAAGATTTTTTTTCTCGACGCTATGGATCTTAATCCAATGTTTAATCATGGAACTGGATAAGTCCCGCTTTGCAGAAGTGTGCTGAGCTTGTGTTTCATATCTTCTTTCGCGAAATGGCCTGAAGCGACTCATTTGATTAGCTCTCAGCTAGGTTTTAAATAAAACGCCAGGAAGGGAGAGGAATGTTAATTCTATGGAGAATAGGGAACATGCACGATTTTTTTTTATTCAAGAGATTTATTCTCATTCATGCAATAAACAGACTTGTAAATTAATTTTTCGAATAACTATAATATTTAAAAAGATATAAGCCATCTAAGATTTGTTTCTGTCTCTTTCTAGCAAAACGAAATTTAATATGGAGTTTATATGGCCGTAGTGAATTGTGACGTCACTATTCATGTCGGATCTCTCTGTCTAATTAGTAGTTTTAAATGCTTATATCGGCCGTATTTCTTAGCCAATTTTAATTTTAATTTCACTTTTTGTCATCTCTACTACGGTATTTTCATATTTTATTAATAAATGCGACTAATAAAATTTGTGCATGTTCCCTATTGTGGTTGTTTACTATGATACAGGAAAGAACTGTGAAAAACATACGTTAGTATTATATAGTCTAAGGAAAAACCGGAGACAGAATCTGTAGATTCTGACCATGAAACTGTCAAACCCGGGCACTACATACATCAATTAAATAGAAAGACGAAAAAAACATTATCTTTCCATATAAACTGCATCTTGTAAAAATGCATTTTGTATAGGAAGTCAAAAAAAAATTTCGCATATCGGCCTAATGTTCGATTTAGGGAAAGCTGTTCAGGGTATCTGTTCACACTAGTTGCTTTTAGGGTTCCGTACACAAAGGGTGAAAAACGGGACCTTATTGATGTGCTTACGATTTCTGTCTGTCCGTCTGTCAGCGGGCTGTATCTCATGAATCGTAATAAGAAGAAATTTGAAATTTTCACAAATTCTGATATCTGTTGCCGCTACTACAACAAATTAAAAAAAAATAAAAAACACTAGGGGGGCTCCAAAACAGCTAAAGGGGGGCGCGAAAAAAAATGAAGTTTGACCTACCCCATCGAGTGGGGTATCGTTTTTAGAGCTCGTTGAGTACTGTATTTTTTGTTTTAAATAATAATTAAAAAAAAAAAGATGACAGGATGCCACCAAAGACAGCTTCTTTTACAAAATTTTGTTTGGGCTGTATCACATGAACAGGTAATAGTTGAATCAAGGATGTTTAAGTACTCGTAGCAGTACTTTCTGCTAAGGATGGAGCGATAAGCGTATACATTTCTTGCGAGGGACCTCCATACTAAAATGTATAAATTCTTATCAATTCCTAAAAACGTAAAATTTTCATCTTTCTCTCGGAGAAATATGTGACTTAGGACTAATAAATGTCATTACCACAGTTTTTCTGGTGAAAATACTTACCATTCAGGAGAAACGGTGTTAAAAATCATGTATAAAATGGCTATTACGAATCATTTAGGCTTCCGCTTCAATTTACAAGTTGAGAAAGATATATTTTCAATTTCGCAAACAACGTTTAGCTAAAACGTTAGATTTTTAAAGATTTTTGTAAAACTTAACCGGGATTTTTAGCCGAAGTTGAAATTTTCACAGATTTTGTATATCTGTTGCTGCTATAACAACACATACTCAAAATAAAAAAAAATAAGGGAGGCTTCCCTACTACAAACGTGTTTTTAGGCGCTTTTTGTTAGATTTTTTTAGCTCTATCGTAAAAACGAGAACATTCACAAACGCTAAAATTTTAATATTTATAGTGCTATAAGCTATCAAATCATCATCATCATCATATCAGCCGAAAGACGTCCACTGCTGGACATAGGCCTCCCCTAAAGATCCCCATGACAAATAACATAATATAATAAAAATTTATCAAGTGCGAGTCGGACTCAAAAAATCTAGCACAGTAAGGTACCGAATGTTCAACTAATACAATTAATATTATGTAATGGTATGGAACCCTGGGTGCACGAGTCCGACTCGCACTTGGCCGGTTTTAATAATAGAATACGCTAGTAGAATAGAATGAAAACGTACTATGAAGATATTAGAGGCAACATTTCGTTAGCTTATGTCAATCTCATACATTGTTACCCGACTGCGGCGAAGCCCATATGGAGGGTTATGTGTTTGACCTGTAAGTATGTATGTCCGATTCTTTGTTCCCTCGTAATTAACAAACGGCTGAACTGATTTTGATAAGTATATATTGTTAAATTTGTTTAAATAACGCGAGTGACATCGGGTATACTAAAATTTAAAAAAATGAATATGGCGGATTTACGAGGCAAAGTTGAGCATCTTAAAAAAAAAATTCTATTCCCCCAAACCAACAACAGGGGGTATCAAAATGAAGGGCTTATAGGCGATCACAAAAATATAAACAACTTACATGCTCAAGCAAATCTTCGAATCAAATCTGAAAAAATAAAAATATTCAAAACAAGAAACCCGATTGCGTAAAACAAAAAAACCGTCCAAGTGCGTGTCGGTCCACGCGCAATGTAGGGTTCCGTAGTAAAGTTGCATGAGGAATTCTTATTGTTGAGCAAGTATTTATTTTTTAGTTGGGTACCTAACTTTTTCTTTTCTAACGACCAGTGAGGTTTAGCGCCTGATTGCTATTGATATTTCTATTATTTTCAGTTTTTCGGCTATTACTCATTAACTTGTAAATCCTACTTACTTTTTTTCAAGATTTTATTTTACATCTTTGTCGGTGTGGATGAAATGTATATTTGTACGGAATAACAGCCTTTAATAATAAGGGTCTCCGAGCTAAGCCACGGACAGACAGACAGACGGACATGATAAATCTATAAGGGTTCCTTGTTGACTACGGAACTCTAAAAAGTGCTCTTTTGCAAACTCATAACATAATATTTTTAAGTCCTATCTAACGACACCCTACACCATAGGGTCGATAAGAAAAAAAAAGTCATCCACTCTTTACGTGTAGGGAAGGTAACATAAAAAAAAACCGGCCAAGTGCGAGTCGGACTCGCGCACTGAGGGTTCCGTACCACCACATAATCATAATTGTATTAGTTGAAATTTCAGTAAGTTAATGTGCTAGATTTTTTGAGTCTGACACGCGCTTGACCAAATTTTATTATTTGATGTTATTTTATAGCTTATGAACTATAAACATACCAATTTTCAAGTTTGTAAGTGTTCCCGTTTTTAAATAGAACTAAAACAAAAATCGCCTCAGCAACCATCCAACTTGACCCCTCTCTTATATGAATGTTCTTGAAACGGGAGCTCACCACAATTGGTTACTATTAGTTGTGAGAAAAGTTGTAATATTTAATGATTTCAGACTTTTCCCATTATTTGTACTGTGAGACCTAGCTTCTTGCCAAATTTCATAATTTTAGGTCAACGGGAAGTACCCTGTAGGTTTTTCATTTTTGAATAAATGTATGGAGATGAGGACATAAAATGCCATATCTTTTGATTGCGTCGTTGTAAAAAATTTAAATTTTCAGATCTTGTGTGGTTCATGGATCCTAATATATGGTATTAATTTCAACCTGATACCTTTACCCGTTCGTGAGATAAAGGGTCTTGACAGACAGACAGACAGACAGACAGACAGACAGACAGACAGACGGACAACAAAGTGATCCTATAAGGGTTCCGTTTTTTTCTTTTGAGGTACGGAACCCTAAAAAAGAGAAAAACAAGCTAGGATCTAGGATTTGGTTAACTTCAATTTCTTAAGATAGTGCAGACGAACAACACAATTATGTTTTTTTACTTTTGTAAATGGGGCCCAAATGGGGCACAACATTTTGAATTGTCGATATTAGGTCAAGTATACGGTATTATTTCTACATTTCAAAATAGGCTTTTGTAATTTTTTACGACAAATAGTATTCAAGTTATGCTGAAAAATTACAAAAAATACCATTGCCCCCTTATCTCCGAAGTGTGCCAAACGAAAAAACCGTTCTTTTTATGGTTGATAGAGGTTTATGTAAATACTACAGCAAAAACAAAATATATCTCTAAGCACAGCTTTTTTAGAAATCTGCAGAAAACTTTTACAAACAAACTTAGTTTTGCGGTCCCAAAAATTTACGTTAGTGCTTCTAAAAATACTACAGTCATATCGGAACCCTCAGCGCGTGGGTCCGAGAGCCGGACTTCACCGGTTTTAAATCCACATTTTTAGTTGTCGGGAGATTTCACACTCTGTTTAATTTGCTTAGAGAAAATTTTAGAATTTCAAATTAAATAAGTTTGTAAGTCAAGTCAATTTCCAAACTGTTAATTGTTCTGAAATTAGCCGGAGCTAATTTACTTCATTTCAGCCGACTAAGTGACAAGATCATCAAATTAAACTTCGTCAAGTGCGCGGCCCAAATGAATTTGCTAATTACGATCACATTTTTTAAATTCCTTCTCACCTACTTAATTACCTACAAAGTCTAAAAACACAAACTAACTGAAGGATCCACCCATGAAACTGAACCACTTTTTTCGAGTTGTACTCGCGCGCCGAGGGTTCCGTTATATCTATAACCTTTTAAGAAGCAATTTTTTTTTTCATTTATTAAGGTCAACAAACAGTTTCACAATAAGTTATTACTTATAAAGTAGACATAAAAAAAAAATTGTAAAACCCACAACATTGACCCCATTTGTGGACCGCAAAACTAAGCTTGTTTGCAAAGGTTTTTTGCAGATTTCTAAAACTGTGCTACTCAGAGAGCTCGTTGTATATTTGCTGTAATATTCACATAAACCTCTAACGAGAAGTATTAATTCCCACCATAAGGGTTCCTTTTTTATTTAGGGTGCACAGGCTTGGTCTTTGACAGAACATCAAAGATCCAGGCTCACGGTTTGCCAGCGAACAATGGAGTGCAGTATGTTGGGTCTGAAACTGACAGATCGGGTCAGAAATATCATACAGCGCTCAAAAAAAAAAATCAAACCACCACCTGGCAGCCGCAGAGCGACAGGAGGCGTCGAGGCCGACCAAGGCGCCGATGGCGCGATGAACTTGACGTCTTTTGTACAAATTGGCAAGAGCAGGCTCTCAATAGGGACGAATGGCCTTTGCCCAGCAGTGGGACAGTAACGGCTAAATAAGATAAGAAGATAAGATAAGTCAACAAGGAATCCAGTTTCGTCATGTACAGTCTGCTCCCGATAACTCACCCCCCTAGCGCGCTCCCCTACCGCGCTCTTTCGAGAAATTGAAGAACTGTTTAAACAGCCTACACAACCAGGCCACTGTCCGAAATAGTGTCATCTATTTTTGAATAATATAACTACGTAATAAGACCCTCATAACCTAAAATCTTTCTCTAAGTTGTATTTACCCAGCTGGACTGTTTGTCCCAGTTACTCGTCGAATCCGACTCGGATGGGCACCGTTCGGGAAGCTCCGCAACATCTTCACGTCCAAAATACCGCAGTGTCTCAAGACGAAAGTCTTTGACCAGTGTGTGTTGCCAGTGATGACATATGGAACCGAGACGTGGCCGCTCACGATGGGCCTTATCAGGAAGCTCAAGGTCACCCAAAGAGCTATGGAAAGGGCTATGCTCGGAGTCTCTCTGCGAGATCGAATCAGAAATGAGGAGATCCGCAGAAGAACAAAAGTAACTGACATAGCTCTGAGAGTCGCTAAACTAAAGTGGCAGTGGGCAGGGCACATCGCAAGAAGAACCGATGGCCGATGGGGCGTAAGGGTTCTAGAGTGGCGACCACGTACCGGAAGACGAAGCGTTGGCAGGCCCCCCACAAGGTGGACCGACGATCTTGTCAAGGTCGCGGGAAGCCGCTGGATGCGAGCAGCGCAGGACCGGTCGTCATGGGGATCTTTAGGGGAGGCCTATGTCCAGCAGTGGACGTCTTTCGGCTGATATGATGAACCTAAAATGCGTATGCTTATTTCATGCACCTTCTCTATAGCCTTCCTGGCGTAGTGGTTTTAGCCGTTGCATGACAAACATTGAGCTCACGGGTCGAGTCTGAGCTATGTATATTTTTTGTCTCTTATTCACTTTTTTTTATGATAATATTAATTCATAGTTTAAGTAATAGATATGGTGTTAAAACAAACAAAATATAATTATTTTTAGACAGTTCATTAAAAATTTCATTTAAAACTAGACACTAAAGAATCATGGTTTTTTATCTCAAATGAACCAACATGTAAATATTACAATCTACATCTTTCGAGATTTTTGAAATGATTCTTAAAAAATATACAAAAATAAAAATTCATAACAAAAGAAAACAATCCAAAATATAAAAATATTAACACTTGCAAGATCAAAGGTTCCTCCTGGGTTGGTAGACATGTTTACTCCACTAGATTTTCATCCATCTTTATCCGAAATGAATTTTATTTCTTCAGGAAAGTGTATTTGTTCTCCCAATCAAAATTTTAAAGTCTTGCTTCACGATGAGCTGTTGCTGAGCAGATGTTTTCGATTTAGATATGTTAAAGGTTTTATTACATCCTCGTGGTCAACTTTGACAATATCATGATGATGATGTTCCTTTGCTGTTGCTTCATTAACATCGCCAGTTTTTCGTATTATCGAACCCACAAACGCACCGTTTTTTCTAATAAAAGGAGAAAACAAATACATTATGAGAACACCACAACACTTCACTCTTTGCCAGGCCTGTGACACTCCGCACTCTAGGTATGCAATGCGGCGCTAGAAGCTGGCTGGGTAAGGCAGTCGATTGCCACGCGTGCAATTGACTGCCATGCCGGCTTTTGCGAGAGTACCTACATCTTTCAATTTTACTAAAAATAACGATGGATAATAAAAAGAAAAAGGGATATTGTTGCGTCTATGGATGCTTAAAAACTAGTGATACCCCGGATTTACGACTTTTTTCATGAAGTAAGGGAAAAGTCCAAACAGCGATCAATACCATCTTTGAATGGACAAAAAATGGCGTATTAAGCTAAATGAATCCAAATCTGTTCATATAGATTTTACAAATAAAACTCCAATTAACCATCCGGTGTTCATAAACCACCAAGTGATACCGTACGAAAATACAGCCAAATACCTTGGTATGACACTAGACGCAAAGCTTCGCTGGAAAGCTCATGTCAAAAAGAAACGTGACGAGCTGGAGCTCCGCTACAGAAATATGTACTGGCTGCTTGGAAAACATTATTCGTTGTCAGCTCAGAACAAATTATTACTATATAAACAAGTCCTCATGCCGATATGGACTTACGGTATCCAGCTGTGGGGCTGTACCAAACAAAGCAACATAGAAACTATACAACGGTTCCAAAACAAAGTACTCAGAGGTATTGTTAATGCGCCCTGGTACATAAGAAATAACGACCTCCATCGGGACCTTAAGGTGGAATCCGTTGCTAGTATTATTAAAAAAATTGCCGAAGCTCATGAAAAATGACTTCATCACCACGTTAATGTTGAGGCTATCCAGCTCCTTGACAATACGGACATAGTTAGAAGACTACAAAGGACAAAACCTTTCGAGTTAGTGTAGTGCTAATTATTAAGAACACACGAACAAAGTGACTTCCCCTTAATAGAGACAATAAGTAAAGTGTTAATGGACACATTCTTAATTTAACTCTATCATAGCAATTTAAGTTAAATTTAAATTACTCATTAGCCAAACTTATAAGGCTAGATTGTAATAAGAATGAAGTACTTAATTATATTAGGTGCGTCATTTACGACAAAAAAAAATTAAGTAAGTTTACCTATATTTACAAAAGCTAGGTACCTACTTACGAATAAAGGTTGTGTTTTTTATTAAGAAACAGATTAGATACCTAACTTATTACAACAATTGCCGAAATTAAATTAAACTTAGGTACTTACTAATAGGTACAGTCAAGAGTACGTCAAGCATGACACTAAGGACTTTATATTGTTCTTATTTTTATCGCTTATGGGGATGAAAGATCGCGTTGCAAGTGTCTGGTTTGACCTGCTCTTGACTTTAACTTTTAGGTAATACCTACTAGTATATAGGTAGGTGACCTGTGTAGACTGTAAACCAAGAAACAATATAATAACAATATTTTTCTAAATTTAAGCACGTTTTGGTTCAATTTTGCATAATCAATTGAAATAAGACAATAACCTGTATCTAGGCTTTATTATGCAAAATGACATCATGAACAAAGTTCAGTTTCTTAGATAACGCATAGTACAGATAAAATATATCACATATACCTACCCTTTTTTTGCGTCTAGAAGTAGGTACATCGAATAGAGCAAGCAATGTAATACCTAAATAGTAGGTACTTATGGCGCGATCACACCTAGCAGAATTCAAAGACTAATTCGGCATACATTGCTGGAAGGCTTGGTTATGTTAATTGCAATATCCTTACTTCAACGAGCAATGTATACCGAATTAGTCTTTGAATTCAGCTAGGTGTGATCGTGGCTTTAGCCTATAATAGGTAGATAGGTACCTTCAAATAATTTGGCGCGGCGGCAGCGGCAACCGGCGGTGCAGCTTCAAAGTACCTACCTAAGTTCATAGCAAATATGCCGCCGCCGGCATAACGATCAAAGCAAGAACAAAAATTTCACATAATACCTATCTACAAACTTAAATAAACAATTTCGTAAAAACAAAAGATAGGTAAAGAGATTTTTTGCCAACCTAGGTATTTTGTTATCACTTGCAAAAATTTCCATTGGTAAGTAAGCATTTGTATGTTTCTTCTTCTTCTTCTTTTCGAGTCAATGGCAAAACTGACTGTTGTTTGATTGAATAATATTACATACCTACTTGCGTCTCGCTCAGTATCTCGTAAAGTGACAATCCTGACCCGTCTTAGCCCACCTGTCCGCGATCACTCGCGATTTGAAAACGTGTCCTAAGCGGTACACTGCAAGTATCGACTTTATGTTTAGAACATAAGGTTGAAATTTGTCGGCACCCCGCTTGAGAATGTCGGATCTGTAAACGTTAGTTTACTATTATTTAATCTGTGCTCTTGCTTTATTTATTTTGCACAAATTTTCTACTTACTGCGATATGAATCTTTCCAGAAATATTTTTAATACTATTATTCCCATAGTGTTATAATTTTGCACTTTAAACTGATTTTTAATTTAATGTTTTTTTAATGACACATGATAAATAATTGAAGAAATCGTGTGACTAAGAGCATCTCAAAGCGAATTTTGATTTGTATCCTGATGCAAACCACCTTCATTGTTATATGTTCGCGTCACTTGCTCTGCTATCATAGCTGATCAAAACATATGATGACAAATTTATCAAACTCTCAACAAGCTTAATCTCAACAAGTTAAAGGTGTTTTTGTTATAAAAACATAATTATAGTCTAATGGAATCTAAGAAAACACAAAATAAGTAAAATGAATACGATCTGACCGAATAACGAGCCCAGATCAAGTTTGAGCGTATAGTTTTCAACTTACTCAATAGATGACGCTTTCCAGAATGTAAATTACCATTTTACTTACTGGGGGGTTAGATAATGCAAACTTTGACTGTACATATGTCTGTCTGTCTGACCCCTTTAGTACTACGTACATAGTTGTAATTTGATGTGGATACACATTTTATCTACGCCAACAAAATGGCGTGGGATGCGAAATTTTTAGTTGGAGTTGAGTAAGACTACGAAACCCTATACTGCGCCCGACACGCACATGGTCGGTTTTTACAACATGGGTTCGGAACCCTAAAAATAGGTCTCCCATCAATTTGCGCTATCAGAACAGAAGGGGGGGCCCTTATCTCCGAAGTTTGTGAAAGGAAAAATCTTGAATTAATGACAGTTGACAGAAATTTATGTAAACATTACAGCTTTGCGGTCCTAAAAATGGACTTTATTGCTTCCAAAAATATAAAAAGTATATCGGAACCCTCGGCGCGCGAGACCGACTCGCACTTGACCGGTTTTTTTTTTCAGTATGACATGGGCAGATTTACATCCACCAGGGTTGTTCCTTTTTGAGACACATTGTATGTTAATTACGTAAAGAAATAGTTACATGGACAAATAGGGTTGATATACCCCTTTTGTTACCTTGTATAAATTAATTTAGATCGTATAAAAACTTTTCCTCTTTTTTTATCCTCAAATAAAGGATTTACAATTTTTTTTAAATTTTCTTATAGTAAGGAGTGAAGCAAGAAGCTAATAATTCGTCTTTATTCTAAGTTAGCCGCTTCATGAGCTGATACCTAATTTGTTCTTAATTGCGGGATCTTCCACATAAACATTAGGTATATAGTCGCAGATGCTTTACAAAATTAAAAACCCGGCCAATGAGAGTCCGAATCGCGCACCGAGCGTTTTGTACCACCACAGAGCAATATAATACTGGGGTACCACCACGGTACCACTAACGTAAAATTACTGTCTTTTATGGACGCGCAGTCACGCAGAAGTGTACTTGATCCGATTTTGATTATTTGTTGTTTTTCTGTAGCTTATGGATTGTAAACATACAAATTTTCACTTTTGTAAGTATTCCCGATTTAAATATAGAGCTAAACAAAAAAACTGGCCAAGTGCATGTCATGTCATGGCCACGAGCAGTATAGGGTTCCTCAGTTTTTTCACGATTTTTTATAGCAAAGCTGGTTTTGATTAACTATTTCATAACGTCAACGTTTTATCTCCTAATGCTCAGCAATATCCCAGGCTAGAAGATGAAAAAGAAAACGAAATAATAGGGTGTTTATATCTTTTACCTTGGTTGTAAACCGTAGGTGTAAACACCTCTTGAAAGTTCATCTGGATGGCGCTGCAGGTCAGCATAAGGAAAATCTGTCATATTGGCACATGTAATTATTGAAAATGATTACAAGGTGGCTACGCGAGTATCTTCCCGAGCTCTTGCACCGGCGGGAGCCCCATGACAAAGGAGAAGCGCTACAAGTCGGAGACTTCGTCCTCATCGTCGACAACATTCTGCCGCGACACGTGACAGCGCGGAATAATCGTCGTTGTGCATCCGGGACCAGACGGCGTGGTACGAGCCGCCGACATACAGATGCGAGGTGGGATCTTTAGAAGACTCAGGTCTAATTAGAATCTAATTAGAAAGGTTTAAATAAAAGGAAAGAAAACACGCAAGAACAGCATTGCCGCACCCCGCGATTCGCTCGCCCCCCGCGCTCCTCGGTAGCCCCGTAAATGGTGGATTTAGTATAAAAAAAGGTCGCTGGCGGCTAGCGCCATTCAGTAGAATCCGGCGGACTATAGGAAACAACTAGAAGAAAGAAGTTTTCCTCTCAGCGAGGAGGTTGGCTGTAGCTGTAGCTCTACCACACGACGGAGGCGATTTTATTTATTCGCTCCTGCCCTCCGCTTCAATCGCACTGTGCCATACGGTACAGTTTCATTTACGCAACTCAACAATTAGATCAGGTAAAACATAACCTCCTCTTTCTGGGCCAGTTATAAACTAGAGTAATAAAAAAAATTGTACTTCCTATCAACTTTTTGAGTCCCAATTTGCTTGGTAAAAACACAAAAGGCTGTGTTACTGGTATCAGCGTGCCCACACGATACCTTTGTTTCATTTGGCTAGTCCCGAGGGCATTAATAACTTTCTGATCAAAGCCTGAACAAACTTTTGAGTTCATGAATGTATGCTATTGGAAACTTTTAATAGAAACAAAGAAATATTTTTATTTTTATATTTTCAAACCGAAGGAAAATTTTCCGTCGAATATATTTTTAATATATGAAATGCAAGTACGAAATGCAGCAAGTAAGTAGTAAAAGCGCTACGCTATAAATTCCCAAAACCAGATAGGTACCCTCTCAATGTCAATGTGTTACCACTGAATTTCGACCGACTATACCTACAATGTCTAGATACTAGGGGATGATTGTGGTATTTTTATTTTATTATTGGTTAAATACCTTCTTCAAAAAAATAAGCAAAGAATCCCTAGCGACATAGCTTTGAATTAAAATAGCGAGACTTATGAAAGGTTCTTCCTAAGCCGACCGTGCGGCTGACACGTCTCAGCCGATACTTGAAGATATCTCTGTATTGTTTGCATTAAACAATGATAGGCGACTGGACAGATGACATTTAGCGTATCTTTGCTAAATAAATCAGCCATGACCTACCGTTGGATTCTACTTCTTTGTAAATAATAGTAGATTAGTAGCCAAGGGCTGTAAGGCATCAATTGCAGCCCGAGATATTTAGGCGCACGAGCGCAGCAAGGGCGCCTATAGTTCGAGGGTGCAATTGATGCTTACACCCGAGCTAACTACTCTGCTTTACATCTCGATTGTGAGGTAAGTAGGTCCTTAGTACCACCAAATTGTAGGTGACCAATTAGCGCTATAGGGTAATAATGTAGCTAGAAAAGCCCTAGGGCGGTAAGTAATTAAAACGCCCGCCGCCCCGCTGCTGGAGGCGGTCATCAAGGCGGACGTTACAATTACTTACCGCCCTAGGGCTTTTCTAGCTACATTATTACCCTAGAGCGCTAATTGGTCACCTACAAGCCCCATTTGGGGGTAATAAGGACCTACTTACCGAATATGAGAGATGTAAAGTAAATTAATAAAAGAGTTAAAAAATTACAACGTGATCTTTTAACAACTAATTTACAGAACAATGACGTTAATCATCGCAACATAAAACAAAAACGGCCAAGAGCGAGTCGGAGTCGCACACCGAGGGTTCCGTACAAACCTGTAGGTATAAGTAAGTTATAGTATTTTTATTAATAATTTTTTTTTAATTTGATGTAACTAAAAATTTAAGGTTTTAATTCTTAAAACCTTAAATTTTTAGTTCCTTAATGAGTGCTATAAAACGTTGCTTCTAGCTTTTAGGTTTTGAATCCCTTTCGAGTAGTTGCGAGTTTCAAAATATTCTTTTGATTGAGTTGACATAGAAGTTTGATTTTGTTACATCTTAAAGGTATTATTGACCTGAGTATTTGATATGAATTTCAATTTAATACCTCTACGCGTTCATGAGGAAAAGGGTAGTAAATTTAAAATTATAAAAAATATTTTTATTATATGATGTAATATAAAAATTATTAGGGTTCCGTACTCAACGAGGAACCCTCATAGTTTCGTCATGTCCAACTGTCTGTCTGTCTGTCCGCGGCTTAGCTCAGAGACCCTTAGTACTAGAAAGCTGGAATTTTGTACGGATATGGGTAGATCTACAAACTATGGACGAAACTTAGTTTGATATCGGCCAACATTTTTTTAAACATTCTGGTTGCGGAATTCAGTCTAATAACATGAGTACAACGTCTTTTAGCGCATCTAGAGCGGAACAGTCAAAATATTTAATAGTTTTCGATTTATGGCCATTTTAAGGAAATCAAGCCACAGGAAACTGAGAAGGTCACCAGGAAACTGAGAAAAACAACAAAAACCTATAGAGATCAACGTTTATTTATCATGTATTACATAAATTTTAGAATTTGTATTATTAAATTAAGTTTTAATAGTACCAGTACCTTTATTATTAACAAAAAATAGCTTTATGCTTGGCTTAGATACTAATTCTATACTTAAACAGTCTTAAACAGTAAATCTAGACATCAAATGATCATTGAGCATTATGTATTATAATTCTAAGTTTAATAAAGTAAAATCTTCTTAAAGATAGTAAACAACATGAACATATGAAGTCTGAGGCTTAAAGACACTTTAATCTACTATTATAATAGTATTATTTCACCGCAGGTCTACTATTATTTCACCGCAGGTAGTAGGGGGCCCAAGTACCACGAAAGCCGACGTGGGAAAGGCTGCCCCGCCAACTAGCGAACAATCCCGAAATGCTTCATTGTGCCAGCTGGCGACTGGACGGGAGGACCCGATGGACCCATTTCGGGGGGGCTCGGGCGTCCCCGCAGTCTCCAGATAAGTTCCCCACAGGTCGAATAAGCTGAAACGTCCAATTAGAGAAAGGAGTAGCATCTCGACCATTCTTCCGTTTCCCCACCACACACTCCTCAAAATGTCAAAAGTCAAAAACAAGAATAAAGTTACCAAACGGCGGCACTTCCTAGCTCCCGCTAAAAGTGCACCTAACAAACATCAGGGGGTTGCACTCAAATATCGACCCGGTCCATCATCATCTCGAGACCGAGAAGCCACACTTATTCTTTTTAACGGACACGCAAATAGGAACACCGTCGGACGCGGCGTACCTCAACTACCCAGGATACTCGTTGGAACACAAGTTCAAAAAACGAGCTGGGGTCTGTGTGTACGTTCGCGATGACATTTGCTATCGGCGTTTCCGTTGCTTTGAGGTTTCCGGGTTTTCTACAATCTGGCTACTGGTAGACACCGGGGTCGAGAAATCTCTCTACGTCGGTGTCTATCGGTCGCACAGCAGTGACGAAGAGACAACCAGGCTCTTTGAACAGCTAACGGAGAAGGCGGATTGTGCCCAACAACGGTACCGTTGGGCAACGGTAGCGCAGTTTCATTTTCTGGGGGACTTTAATGCCCACCACAGCGAGTGGTTGTTCCCATACCAGAAAACTGACCACGCTGGGAGAGAGGCACGCAAACTAGCACTGTCTCTAGATCACACCCAGCTGGTTAATGTTGCTACGCGGGTGCCAGACGTTCACGGACACACGCCCAATTGCTTGGACTTGCTGCTGATCACAGATCCGGACAGGAACTCCGTGTCGATATCAGCCCCGCTGGGAACATCCGACCACTGTCTGGTGAAGTCAGTGTCGATCATCTCTCCTCCGGATTATAGCTCAAGAGGCACGAGGCGAGTTTGGCGATACGAGTCAGCAGACTGGGATGAGATGCGGCACTTCTTTGCATCCTACCCATGGCAGCCAGTGTGTTTTTCTTCGGGCGACCCCACCTGTTCAGCTGAAGCGGTTGCAGATGTGATACGGCAGGGAATGGAATACTACATTCCGTTCTCCGATATACCGCTCGGTCACAAAGCCCGACCTTGGTTCAATGCGGACTGCACTCGCGCTGAGGCTCGAATGCAGTCTGCATACCAAGCCTGGGTTCAAGCCCGTGACCGCGAAGTAATTCTGCTGCAAAGTCCTGCAAGCGGTTGATCCGGAAGGCTCGTTACGACCACGTCAGTCGCATAGGGACCAAACTTGCATCCTACCCCTCTGGTAGTAAACAATTTTGGTCCCTTTCCAAGTCAGTCCAAACCAACTTCTGCCGTCCTACATTACCTCCCCTGCTGAAACCAGACGGATGTTTTAGTATGAACTTATCAGGATCCTGGATGGTTCTCAGTATACCGGGTTTCAATTTGACAGGCACCTGAGAGCAGGATCCTGAGAATTTCTATCTAATATTAAAAAAAAACGGATGTATTTATAACATTAAACCAAAATGAAGCAAAACTATGCCTTTGCGTCAGCAACTTACATATCAAAACGCTATAATTACTCATTACTCATATTAAGTAAAAAAATATCTTACCAGGATTCTGGGAACTCCACTGATTACGACACCACTTCCCTTGCTGACCGCGACGGGCTGACTAAACAACGCGCTAGGTGCGAAAAGCTAGATGATATTATTTGTCTCTTTCGTACGTCTGATCGACTCAGCTGAACGGCAACATCGCACACCAAAAAGCCTAGCTGGTATTTGCTTATTTTACACCGACCAGGATCCTGATATGAAATCGTGGGGACAAAATGTTGACAAGATTTTTTAAATATATTTTTGGGAAAATAAGATAATAATTATTCTACCTAGCAAGAAGAAATAGTAAACTCATTAATTTGGGTATCATATGACCTTGATACAGAAAATTTAATAAATCACGACGCACTCTTTACTAGAATTTGTCCGAGGGACAGTACAGGATCCTGAGAATTTGACACTTTGAACAAAGATTTCGTTGTGTAAATAATTTTTAATATTAATTAATTTCAGTGACCAACTAGAAACAGCTTAAAATAACAGTATTCCATACAAATAAATTACTTTGAAACATTTTTTTTTGTATAATTTGGCTGAGCCGCTAAAAATTCCTTACTTTGTAGATCTACCCATATACATTCCATCTACGCCGACAAAGTGGTAGATAAAATTTTGAAAATATTTTTTTTACGGTACCTCCCCTACAAGTAAAGTGGGGATGAATATTTTTTTTCTTGTCTACCCCATAGTTTGGGGAGTCGTTGGATAGGTCTTTAAAAAATAATGTGTCTGCACAAATAATTTTTCGATTTAGGGATCCGTTTGAGAAATATTAAGCTTGAAAGCGTAATTTTTTGTTGGAGTCAAGTGTCCCCCCCCTGCCGGCTAAACGGTTGTTATTGGGAGTGTGGAAAAATTCACAGTAGTTGCATATAGGGTGACTTTTAATTAGTTCTTGATAGAAAAAGGTATGAATGTACTCATGATACTGAACAATTTTCTCCAAGGAACATAGGTCGAAATACGAAAATCAAGTATTGACTTCCCATAGAAAATACATCAGCTGATAGCGCATTTTGTATAATCCGTCAAATTTGGTTTTTCGTATTTCGACCTATGTTCCTTGGGAAAAGTTGTTCAGTATCATGAGTACATGCATATCTTTTGCTATTAAGAACTAATTAAAAGTCACCCTATATATGATGAAGTTAAAAGGAAAACTATCAAAATTAAGTAGACTTCACAGGTTAAAGTTAAAGTCAAAATCGTTTATTCATTGTTGGATAACTAAAGAAGCGACAATTAAAAACCCACGCGCTCTTTTAAATATGTTTTGATATACAACAAACATAAGTCAGTTTTAATTTTGAATTAGCCTGTTAGAACCGTAGCCTAATCCCATGGATTATTCTCTTCTAGATAATCTGATATTTTATAATAACCCTTCTTATACAATTTCTGCTTGATAAGAGTTTTAAATTTATCTAACGGTAAACTTTAAATATCAGTGGGTACCTTATTATAGAAGCGTATACATTGACCTTTATATGTTTTACCAATTTTGTGAACATGGCATGAATCAACTTGCTCCTCAAGTTGATTCTTGTTTCTTATGTTGATACTGTGCCTGTCACAATTTTTCTCAAAAATATGTTTATTCTGTATATATTAAATGTATGTATTAAATTCTCATATAAATTCTCATAAATGTATTGCGACACAAAAGTCAAAATGTTGATTTCATTTAATGAGCTATAGCCGAAAAACTGAAAATAATAAAAAATTGCAATAGCAATCAGGCTGGGATATTGCTGAGCATTAGGAGGTAAAAAGTTTATAATATAAACGTTATGAAATACTTAATCAAAACCCGCTTTGCGATAATAAATCGTAAACAACTACGGAACCCTATACTACGCGTGGCCCGACACGCACTTGGCCGGTTTTTTTCCTTTATCTGTGATATAAGACGTTGCTTCGTACCAAATTTCAATATTCTGAGTTCACGGGAAGTTTCCTGTAGGTTTTGATTCTCTTGCGATTGTCGCAAAACTCGAAAATTTGCGGCCTAAGCGGCTGTATCTTTTGATAGCGTTGGCTTAGAAGTTTGATTTTTTCACAGCTCCAAGGGACAATAGACTTGAGTATTTGATATGAATTTCAGCTTGATACCTCCACGCGTTCCTGAGAAAAAGGATCTCGACAGACGGACAACAAAGTGATTCTATAAGGATTCCGTTTTTTCCTTTTGAGGTACAGAACCCTAAAAACCACTGCTGGTTAAACAACACCCCCAAAACTTCACAGCACAAATACGTAGTATATATACAGGGTGTAAGGAACAGGTTGGCAAAAACTAAAAGGGCATGCATGATCAGTCTATGAAACTGAACAACTTTTTTGAGAAAATTCAACCGCTCCATACAAAATAAAAATTTTTTTTGGACCTTTTTAAAAGTCCGATATTTTTTTTACATTTCCGGTGATATTTCCCTGGGTAAAAGTTATTCAGTTTTGTTGATTGATCACGCCCTTTCAGTTTTTGCCACCCTGTATTTTAGGGGGGAGTCCTGTCATTTTCTTTTGTAACTGTATTGGACAAACTGCGAATTGGACAAAGCGGGTCTAAACGATCTGCTTTTTGGACGAAAAGCTTATCGGACAAGTAAAAAATAGGCATGCCCGAAAAGGCCCGCAGGATAGAAATAAGTAGTTATTCAATAAGGTAATTACAATATCTAAGTAGAAGCATGCAAAAGCAGGTTTTTATGGAATCTCTGTAAGTGAACATGGCCACTGAATGTAAGAATCCTAAAAAAGTTTCAAGGTTAATCGATCAATAAAAACACAAAAATGACCTCAGGTGTAAAAAGTATATCTAGGCATGCCCGAAAAGGCCCGCAGGATAGAAATAAGTAGTTATTCAGGTAATTACAATATCTAAGTAGTAGCAGGCAAAAGCAGGTTTTATGGTTTTTCTGTAAGTGAACATGGTCACTGAATGCAAGAATCCTAAGAAAGTTTCAAGGTTAATCGATCAATAAAATCACAAAAATGGCCTCGGGTGGTCAAGTACACACTGATTGACTGTAATAGCTCTAAATTGATCACGCTATCATTAAGGTAATATGATTCGTATCTCATCAAAAAACCATGTTTCTATTTTTGTAGAGTAACCTCCAACGAATATCAAGGGTATATTAAAGTTGTTGTTGTTTGTTTATTTTGTTAATGTTAGTGATGTGATTCATACTGACTGTCTAGCGGTGGAAAAGTTACACTCTAGTCCAAAGGTCGTGATTTTAGGAAACGTGGCATTTAGGAATGATTGAAACATCAATTTGTGATTTTTTTCCTCTTAGATCTTGCGTTACTCTCCTGCGAGATGAAAGGCGAGTTGATGTATGGGCCATCACACATAGCTCTTCACTTATCATTCTAATTTTGATGCCTAGGCTCGTGGGTGCTCGAGCCCATGAGCACCTAAGAGCCTAGGCATAAAAATTACTACGTGATTCCAATGGTCAAAAACTTTAAATAGCGACTCTCCAAATCAGCCGGTCTTCGGTATTTCGGAGTGCGAAGACCCCTTTCTATATTTCTGGCATTTCTTTATTATCGAGGGCTCTAAAGGCGCCGCTAGTTCTGACGAGGTTAGCCTCAAGAACTTAATTTGTTGAACTCTGCTTAATTTTGGAGCTGAAACAGACGTTCTCCACAAAAAAGACCACTGAGTTTCGGTGTCTTATATGATTGCGTCTCTTTTTGTACGTCTGGTCTTTACTCCGCCTATGCGGCAAATGCACCCTAAGCATGCCATGACACAAACATGACCACCCACGGTGCTTTCTAAAAGTCGGCGCCCCTGAGATGAGAAGTCATTTATTGTTATTCCCTTTGGAAAAGCCCTTCAGTTTTATCGGCGGAGCATTCCCTCGAAGTTATGGGTATCAACCTTATACCTACCTAAAAGCAAAAATCACCCGAAAAATTCCAAAAGTTACGTCACTGAACTTTTGGAATTCAGAAATAAATTATGCAGATGTGTGCCTTTATGGTAAATACTTAGTTTGAATGTGAAAGGGTTAGCGAGGCGGGCGGTTTTCTACTTTGAGCCAAAGTTTTCCCGCGTCAGTCATTACTCCAACTCGGTATTGCCACACCTGCTTTTCTAAAAATAAACCGAAACAGAATATAAGAAATAATGTATAGTCCGAATAGTTTGATGACGGTCAAAGAGAGTGATCACAGAAAGAGAGTTCAGAAAATCCAGGCTTTTTAGATTTTTATTCTAATATTGAAACGGTAAACAATTAAATTAAAATCTTAGAAAAACATGATAATGTTAGGGATAGACACAAGTGCAAATATTCTTCAAAAACATGATTGGACCTAGTTGGCTCACAAGAAAAAAATCGTAATGTTACCTCTTTAATCAAACACACACACACATACATTTTATCACATTTTTTCAATTTTGTTTTAATATAAGTAATTTGGTAACTAGTATGACTCATTCACAAAAATAAAGTTAAAATCTGATTTGAGTAAATTTAATATTTAGATTTTATTCCGACTTTTCATCATACTAAATAATTACGAAAAACGTTGAAAATGTGCAAAAATCGTATTTCATATAGGTTATCGTAAAAAATATTGAGATTAATATTATATAATCTTTGGCTCTGTCCTGCTGTCATATCATTATAATCAAATTACATTATTTCAAGTTTAAATGTAGTCGATACCAATTGTTGCCTGAATCCGTCTGAGTCTCAGTACCCTTAGTCAAACTTTTCAAACATTTTGAAAAGATTTTAGCCTATCAAAATAAAAATTTGGAGCAAAACTATTGTTATTGATTTATTTCTTAAAATCCCTGACAGAGTCAAACTTTACAAGATTATTCTTACTAATTATAGTTGCTATACATGATGCTGCTGTTTGTACAATACTTTGATAATTTTTGGTTCCTTTTGCCGCATGGCAACCCAGATTCAACATTCCCGCCTGCTCGCTACTTTGGACAGCTGACAGCTCCCTAATGAGTTCGCCGACTGAACCAAAAACCGCAACTTTTGTAAATTCAACGCCACCATCAGGGTAAGAAGCTTCCTGATTTTAAACAACAGCACTGAAAATAAAATTATTATCAAACTACTCAGTTCAGTTTTTCAAGCTTTTTTAAAAATTTATTATACCTTGCTACATATAATTAAACCTCGCTTACAATTAGTTTTCACTAACGAATTTAGTTGTGCAGAACTTAATGTTGTTTAAACACAACATTGCAAAACTTTGGTTACATTCCATATATCCTAAAGCACCCACAGAACACAAGCGTACGTAATTGAATCACTTTTTAATTTTTCGATACGATATCTAGTACCTACCCACAGCATACTTAAATAAATAGGGGGACATTTCATGCCTGGTGTAACGAACTAGATAAAGACAGCCTACCATAATGATCATGACAATTTTATACATACAAAACATTAGAGAGCGACAGGTGTCGGTGGATGGTCACCGTCTGTCGCACTCCTGTACTATACTTTCTAATCTGGGACGGTCGTTGAGCGAAACGAGTCAGCGACTCGCTGTCACGACGCGAGCGGTCGACGATGCAAGCGACGGTCATCGATGCAAGCGACAGTCGCCGACACCTATCGCTCGTCTTTGGTACACTTACACACACCCGATAACAACTGGGTTCTCGTAGGTAGTTTAGCAACCTATTTCTTCAGGACGCAAGGCGAAGTTGATTTAGCAACTGGACAGGGTAATTTTGGCTTGTTCTCGCATTTTGACATAGTTGGACACTGCAAAAGTTTCAACCAGCACGATATTATTGTGATCATCTAGTTAAACTCAAAATAAAAGATTCTTTGCTACAAATAACGTCATGAAACAAGATTCGAAAATATATTGTAAAATATTAAAACCTAAAAGTTGGTTCTCTAGCTGTAAGGGCACAATTTTGAGGCCTCAGCTATGATTGTATGTTCTTTTTTTACAGGCTTTTATTTAACTTGCAATGTATGTATGTATGTAAGAACTATATTTGTTCGGGTGGAATCTTGCAACTCAATTTTGAGCAGATATTTTCAACCGATTGAGCTGAAATTTTGTATACACGTTTAGTTAGCTGTGTGACGTCATTCTAAATCTAACATGGCGGGAAATCCAAGATGGTGGACTAGTTATTTTTATAGCACCCCTACCATATGGGTATCGAATGAAAGGGTTTGCTGTAAATAACTTGAGAAATTGTGTGACGTCATTCTAAATTCAAATTGGCGAAAAATCCAAGATGGTGGACTAGTTATTTTTATTGCACCACTACAATATGGGTATCAAATGAAAGGGCTTGCTGTAAATAACTCGGAAAATTGACGTCATTCTAAATCCAAAATGGCGGAAAATTTTAGATGGTGGAGTAGTTATTTTTATTGCACCCCTACAATATGGGTGTCAAATGAAAGGGCTTGATGTAAATAACTCTAAAAATAAAGAGTGTATGTATGTATGTATGAAACTATATTTGTTCGGGTGGAATCTTGCAACTTAATTTTGAAGCAGATACCTTCAACCGATTGAGCTGAAATTTTGTATACACGTTTGGATTGGATGACAATGTATAGTTATCTGTGTGACGTCATTCTAAATCCAAAATGGCAGAAACTACAAGATGGTGAACTAGTTTTTTTCATTGCACCCCTCTAATATGGATATCAAATGAAAGGGTTTGCTGTAAATAACTCGAAAAATTTATGTATGTATGTAACTATGTTTGTTCGGGTGGAATCTTGCAACTCAATTTTGAAGCAGACATCTTGAGATTGAGCTGGAATTTTGTATACACGTTTAGATTAGATGACCTTGCATGGTAAGCTGTGTAACGTCATTCTAAATCCAACATGGCGAAAAATCCAAGATGGTGGACTAGTTATTTTTATCGTACCCCTACCATATGGGTATCAAATGAAAGGGCTTGCTGTAAATAACTTGAAAAATAAAGAGACATCACTCTGTCTAACATGGCAGAATTCTAAAGATGGCGGACTAAGTTTTTTATGCTTTCCTACAATATGGGTATCAAATAAATGGAGTTGCTGAAAATACGATTGCAAGTTAAACTCTGTTGCTCCAATCCGTCTGAAATTTTGGTGTACTGGGTTTTTTGAAGTCCTCGATTATGATATTGAGGTCGATTTTTTCGATTCTGTAGCATCGATTGGTAAACTTTGATTTGTTTAAGTTAGCAAACGACCTTGCAACAATGATGCGTTGAATAAGATGAACAGACTGAACAACCTGTCCAACGATAACTAAAAAGTGAAAAATAAAGTCAAAGTAAAAAACTTGTAAAAAAAAAACTTTTTCAAATGCGCTAAAAAGAATAAAATAAAATTTTCCTTTAAAACTTTTACTATCAACTTATAACGTCATTACACAATTTACATGAAATAAAAGTCTTTCGCGAGATTGAACTGTAAAACAAGTAAATAACTAAGTAAGTAACTGATAAACAAGTAAATTAAACAATTTGATCTGATTTATTTCAATTTTTAAAATTTTCAAATTACGAGTACTAAATCTCGCGACAAGCTTTTATTTCATGTAAATTGTGTAATGACGTTATAAGTTAATAGTAAAAGTTTGAAAGGAAAATTTTATTTTATTCTTTTTGGCGCATTTCAATAAAAGCTTGTTTTTAAAAAGGTTTTTTTACTTTTATTTATAATTATCATTGCTGAAATAACCAAAAGTAGGTAACTTAGAAAACATTGCATTGCCAAGGCAAAAATATTTTTTAATAATCGGAATCTTTGAGAGCCGAACTTGGGGTACAATAATGTGACTTTACAAAGAAGTAACTGTAAACAAAATTTGTGTTAATCTTTAGATTCGAAGCCAAGCGCAACAACTTTTGTTCTATTATCTATGAATAAATATTCTTTTGATTGCAACTCGCGTGATACAGTTTTCATGAGCAGTAAAAAACTTATTTCGCGTTTCTACATATGTTCCTTGGAAAATGTTGTTTAGTTTTACAGTCTGAAA
Source organism: Athrips mouffetella (assembly GCA_947532105.1). Lineage (NCBI taxonomy): Eukaryota > Metazoa > Arthropoda > Insecta > Lepidoptera > Gelechiidae > Athrips > Athrips mouffetella. Next base: position 12,320,380 of record OX383967.1, on the reverse strand, counting down.
ATCTCAGATAAAGGACTAAAGCACAGCGAGGTTCAAATGTCTTTGGTCTGAATCCACTGTTTCAGTTTTCAGGATATGTCTTTTTAAACCATGTACAAATAATAACAGGAGTTTATATCTATCTCTGTGGCTCAGCTAACCAAACTGGTTCTTGGCCTCCGACATCAAAGCACGCCACGCTTCCCTGTTCTGTACCAAATCCATCCAGTCGGGTACTCCTAGCTCGTTTAAATCCCTGGCGACTTCATCCTTCCATCGGTATCCTGACCTACCAACAGGACGGCGACATCCCGATGATGGCTTACCTTGATGGACACCTTGATACGAGCTCTTTGCCGCTCGATTCCCTGCCATCGTGGCTCGAAAGTCAGCTCTTCTTGATAAACCACTTCTCTAACCTTCATCATAATTTTTTGTTGTTCCCGAAATCTTTCGCATGATTTACCGTTCGACAAGTAATAGTTTTTCTTCTTCGTTTAACGTCAGCGTCCAAGCCTTACTATAATGCATAAGGCTCCTACTATACATACCTATGTAAAAAAATATTTTCTTTTGTAAAATGTCCGTTTTCTTACCGCTACGACCTCGAGACTGACGCTCGAGGGGCCAGAACCGTCCACTTGCTTGCAATGGCAGTAGGGTCGCTCAGCACTGCGCGACACCGACTCTTCATCCAATTTACACTGTACCATGTTCGTGGTTGCACATTTGCAAGCCTTCAGTACCTCTGCCGAAAGCGAATCAGCGAAGTATTTAATAATTATTATAAATCATATAATACAGGGTCTGAAAAGACATCTCTAGAAAACTGAAAATGTTTATTAAGACCATGAAACTGAATAAATTTCCCCAAGGTGGAAACTCGAAAATTTATTTCAGTAAAGTAGGTATCTCAACATTATGTTTTGCGAGTGGCTGTGTCCGTCGCCCCATCAGCAGTCGAATACAAGCTAACCTGGAGCACAGTTGTTTCATTTGCTGACGGATCAACTGCCTCCGAAATATTGACGACGATTCGAACGCAAGCAAAACTGCATCATCTGATAGGTGAATTTTGTATGGGAAATTCTTTATTTCTTTACATGTGTACCTTGGGGAAAGTTGTTGATTTCATGATTTGAATCAACTTTGGTATCAACGTATTTAGTTTTTGGGAGATGTCTTTTATACCCTGAATATCCCTGTATAATAAATATGCCCTTCTTTGCAGTTTTGATTGAAGACAGACTTGTTATTTTTATGAAAATTTTTGCTCCATGCATGCACTTAACCTCTTCTGCAGGTTTTTAAAGTAAGTAATCCTACCTTATAGGGACAAGGAAAGCTCTGATATTATAGGTCATATCCCATACAGGGTGTAAGGGACAAGTTGGCCATTCAACGTAACTAAACAACTTTCAGTGAATAAAACTTTCACGAAATGAAAAAAAAATCGGCCTGGGCATGGCCATTCAACGTAACTAAACAACTTTCAGTGAATAAAACTTTCACGAAATGAAAAAAAAATCGGCCTGGGCATGGCCATTCAACGTAACTAAACAACTTTCAGTGAATAAAACTTTCACGAAATGAAAAAAAAATCGGCCTCTCCATACAAACTGTCCAATTAAATCTGCAATTTTGTATGGTGAAGCAGATTTTTTTTAAGTTGTTCACTTACGTTGACAGATTTTCAATATTTGCCAACGGGCCACCCCTACGTATATGTCATCCCAGTCGACTTATTTTTTTTTATTACCCCTATAGATTACTAGATTTTTGCCGCACCTTCGCATACATACATAGTAGAGAGGTTTTATTCAAAGCGATTGGTATTTTTAAATGGCATACAAATTCCTCTTTCGAAAAATTTTTCACATTTACACTAAGTGAGTGGCATTTATGACGGAATACAGGGATCAGCTAATTGGTCCAATATTGAAGTGCCACTTTTGGAGCAATTATAATCTATCTATAAACCTTTTACATGATTGCATACGTACGTAGAGACATTTTTTTTCCTGAATTTTTGTTTTCAATACAAAAACACTTTCACTGAAACCTCCAAAGTCAAGTGGGTTCTGGGTTCGATTTCCGGTGAGGACACTATCAAACAAAAATCACTTTGTCCGACAACCCCAGTTTGATTAGGACATTTAAGGACGAATCCCCATTGCAAAAGTAAGATTATTTCGTGATTCGGAAGGCACGACAAGCCGTTGGTCCTTGCTACTATACAACGTACAAGAATAGTACCAACCCATCTCTACCCTTGGGTGTCGAAAAAGGCGACTAAGGGCTTATGAACCGGAGGATTGGCAGCAGCATCTATCTGTGTATCATACCATCTCACATACTGCGGTCACTAACAACAGCGGCCGCCAGCCGCAACGCTTACAAGCGTGGTGACTATGGTAAATCCCCTCCTAAGTACCACGCGTCTTTGCGTTTTATTTCTGGAGGAAGCCCTGTCCTGCAGTGGACGTTTCATGGGATGTTATGATGAGGCAAGGGACAAGGGTTGGTTCCTACGTTCCCAGACGGACTATGCACTAAAGCCCTACCTTCAACTAGAGCTAGAATTATACACAGGTTTCCACTTACGTGGCTGCACTAGGTTGATGGCCAAGTATTTAATAGTTTCATCAAGGACGGCTGAAATGATAGCTTAAATATAGACACGAAGAAAGTAGGTAATTATAAAATATGATAGAAAAACATTTCTTAGGTCTGGACGCGCAGTTTCGCAGAAGTGTATTAAATGTACGCGAGTCCGACACGCACTGGACCAGTTTTTATTATTTGTTGTTACTATATAGATTACGCACCATAAACATATTAATTTTCACGCTCATAAGTGTTCCCATTTTCACGATAGAGCTAAAACAGAAATCGAGCATAATTCGTTTTAAAAACACGTATTTTATTTTTTTTATTTGTCGTTATAGCGGCAACAGAAATACAAAATATGTGAAAATTTCAACTGTCTGTCCATTACGGTTCATGAGATACAGTCCGCTGACAGATAGACATCAGGGGCATATTAATAGGGTCCCAGTTTTCACCCTTTGGGTACGGAACCCTAAAAAAACGGTTGAAGTAGAGTACACGACAGCTCAGAAGTGCGGGCGAAATGTATGGCACACCTTATATCTAATTTAAAAATCTCTCTCTGTTATTTAGACCATGAAACTGAACAACGTTCACAGCCTAGCCCACCGGCGCAAAGTAAGTGCTTTGAAACATCTTTTTCATCTCATCTATTCTAAAATCGCTGAACGGTTCGTCAATAAAGGCGAACAAAATAGCTGTTTTCTCCAAGAGACTTTCGTAGCGGGTAAAAATGAGATTTAAAATTAGAATTTGAATTTAGGTCCACCATAAGGATATTTTAGGTCAACCATAGAGGTCAAACCAAAATATTGTATGAAAAATGATACTGGCCGGTTGTATTATTAAAATTATTATGAATATAAAAAAAGGAATATGCTCTACATGTAAACAAGACTACCAACCAAAGAGGTTCTGTTCCTAACTGACACAAAAATGTCAATAACATTTTCAGTTGTTACAAATAATACTTAATGTGATTTTTAGTATTGTTTCATCAAGTAATAATATTGAAATGGTATTTTATATTTAAAATTAATGACGAGTGTGTGTCTCAATGAGCCTCTTATTCTTTTCTCATAGAGGGAGATGAAAAGTAGAGTGTATTACGCGGCTGCAAAAATATTTTTACCTTGGGCGACCTATTGAATCCCTCGCTACGTTCAGGATTCTACTCTAGAATCCCTCGCCATGCTCGGGATTCTACGCAAGAATCCTTCACTTCGCTCTGGATTCAAAGTAGCGCCCTCGCCTTAAAAATATTATTTTACAGCCTTGTGAGACAATCTACTATTTATAATGCACACGGCTAAGGTCTGCGTCTGTGTTTCCGAGCTCTTATAACCTGAATCTTTTTCATTCGCGAGGCTTCTTCTGGGCAAGCTCGTTCCATCGTCGACCTCATCTCTATCCTCTGCTGCAGTGGTTTCTTGCCGCTCTTTTACGCTGCCATAGCACGATCCAAAACGGTGTAGACTCGCTCTATTTGCATTGTATTCTGCATGACATTCAATAAGTATTCTGTAAAGAATCTACATTGAATAAAATTATCTGAATCTGAATTGTCAGGGCTAGATCGAGGTCAAGAGTAAGCCTAAAGTCAGTAAAAAAAAAATATGGAACACAGGTCGAAATACGAAAAAAAAATCAACTTCCCATATTACATAGAAGTATAGAACTATAAAGTCCTAATGAAATAATTAACATAATTTCAGCATGTTACTCAGACCACGATACTAATCACTTTTTTCCAAGGAACATAGGTCACAGAACAAAATATATTTTTGACCTCCCATAGAAACTGCAACATAAAGCTGAAAGCGCATTTTGTATGGGAGGTCAAATTTGGTTTTTCGTATTTCGACCTACTATGAAAAGTTGTTCAGTTTCACGGGCAGATCCACACCCTACAGTATTATCAAACCTTTCCGTTATACGCTGTGTTATAGTTATGCTTACTTTCTATGAAAGGTATTTTTGCATCATCCGGGCCTGCCACGAGGGGTTTAACTTTGTTTTTAATTTTCCTATGCACTATTGGATCAGGCAAGCTATTGTCCACCAGTTGGTCTGTAGTTTTTCCATGCAATCTATAAAATGTCAAGAGTTCTAAGAAAAATCTAGATATTGGGTATAAAACAAAAAAGTAATTATAACATTTAAAGATTAAAAGCGGGCAGTCGGCAACCCTATAACGACGCTACCAGAACTTTAGGGTGCTGCATACTAAAAAGGTACATCTTAAAATACAGCGTTATGATACAGGCAGGCTTACCGACTGCCGGCTCTCTCCATGTGTTAGCATTTTGCAGCTTTACTTAAACCTCTGAAGCATCATGTCAAAATTTTAAGGAATCAAAAAGAAAATGTAGTTGTTTACGTAATAAGGTATACCTATACTTGAATAAACTTCAAACAATTTTAATAAATTTTCCATTTTCTGGGAACTCTATGGGAAATTGACATAGGGGTTATATGTCAATTTTCAAAGTGTTCCCGTTTCGGCACAACGGGGCTTTAGAGGTTAACTGTATTAGGGGCACGGCACGGCAGTGCCCCCACCAAGTCTAGAAAAAAAATTAGTCTTCTTCTAATAAAGTTTCACAAACTACAGCAGTTTTATAAGGTGTCGAATCATACAGGCAGAGCTACGAGCTGTTCATACGACCAGAATCATGTAGGTTACATTTAGAAGGTTTTTGTAAATTTCTCATTTTATTAGGATATACAAGGTGTAACAGAAAGGGCATATCAACCCTGAAGGACGTGATTCTGTCCATGAAACTGAACAACTTTCTTTGAAGAACACAGGTCATAATAGGAAAAAAAATTACCTTACCATACAAAATGTGCTACCCTGATTCAGTTTCTATAGCAGGATTTTTTTTTTAATATTTTGACCAATGTTCTTAAGGGAAAGTTGTTCAGTTTCATGGATATATTCAAATCCTTCAGTTACACCCTGTATTATAGCGGGAGTCGAGTGATACCATTAATGAAAATTATAATTTTGAACCTGGAAGCACATGTGTTTTTGTAGAAATTTCCTCTAATTGTACCTATAGTATAGAGCAATGTAATAACCAAGTAGTAAAAATGGTCTATACTTACAGTAAAAACGCGTCATAATATGATTTGCTAATAATGCCAAATTGTAAGATCGTAGAGTCGTTTTGCGATTCCAGTCTATCTATCAATATGTTCAGGGTACGCGTTTTTTGTTCTGTTGAAAATTTTCACATATATTATGACTTTGTACACACGTCCGCTCGTCGTTAGAAATACTTAGACCTTGAGCGGGTCTCTGGTTTCAGACGTTTGTAGCGTAACGCTAGTTCTGCTTATACTGGTTTTGTTTCTAAATGCTTGCTACCTTGTGTACCATAATTGCACAGAAGAAATAATAAAGGTAATGTCACAGCATAGTACTTAAGTTCGGCCATCGTAATAGGTCAAACATATGAAAAATGACGACCTGCAAAGTGAAATGAACCCTGTGAGTTGGTGTAAGGAAACGTCAAAATGGACTTCTTATGTTGACCCTACTTTAGCGTAGTAATGGCAGAGAATAGACCAGATGGACATTCTCTGCCTGTGTGCATTTTCAAAACCTCGCCTTCCTAAAGCGAATCGCGCGGCTATTGCTGGGGTTCATTTAGCACGAGTTCTATGAGGCGACCGAGGTGTGTTATTGCTCCCGTCCACTAGCGCCCCCATCAGTTAAAAAAATATTACTCGCTAAATACAAAACTTATCCAAAATCCGGAAAGACAGATTAAAGTCAAGGTATACTAGTTTATTCAGAACCTATCAATTCTGCAAAATATAGTTCTTTGTACTTACAGATACAAAAAGTGCGAAAAACGGCCACTTTTAGCAGTTTTTGTATCTGTAACTACGGTAAATTTTATTTTACAGAGTAAATAGTTTCTAAATAAACAAAGTTATCTATACTTCAATCTGTCTTTCCAGATTTTCGATAAGTTTTGTATTTAGTAATATTTTTTTTATTTAGGCTGTAAAAAATTTTTTTTTCTAAGAAAATGTTTAGAAAACACACGAATTACGTTTTTGTTATTTTAGACAGACATGAATACATGTCTTATTCTCACAAAATGAGCTGCACTACTTAGTTGTCATGTAATTTCTATCAGCCTAGATAAACGCAAAACGTTCTAATACGAGCGGCGACCGTCATTTGACCTACGTTATTTGATACAAAGATAAGCCCCATGTTAAATCTTCATAAAAGTGATGCTAAGATTAGAAATATTTGAAAAAAAAAATTGAATTGGCCGAAAGTTCAAAATAAAGTACCACTTCCGGTGAAAAAAAAAAATGGTACTTACGTCATTTGATACCGAGATAGAAATTGTGGCATCAAGTAACAATTTATTTGTAGTGACAGAAACACCTAGTCTGCCAGTTCCTGTATGGCCGTAAGTGCTCGACAGACGGTTTCAAAGACAATGATCCGGACCCCTCTACCTACGTCATCTGATACAAAGATGAATTACATATCAGATGCTAGGTAGTAATCCTACATTCAAGTATATACTAGTCTGCCGAAGCTATTCTGGCCGAAACCCTCCGTGACAGACCTAATATGATACCTAGGAACCCTTGTGGCATTGTGTGTATGTGTCCTCAAATTGCTTCCTTGGCAGCTTAATCGCTAGACTGCCATTGGCGTGACACACACATGTTCGATTCAGCATGATCGGTTCGGCATGTTCGGTTTGGCTTTTTCTTAGAACTTGAGTAGTCCGTTGTATGAGAAAAGCCGAACCGAACATGCCGACCCACTTATTTACGTAGCAACCGTTCAACATTTTAGTTATTTTCAAATGGGATTATAGGCTTTCACCTGAGGCGATCATAAAAAAAAATTAAAAAAATATTTATTCATCTTTGTATCAGATGACGTAGGTAGAGAGGTCCGGATTGCTACGCAGTTAAGCGGGCCGGCATGTTCGGTTCGGCTTTTCTCATACAATGGACTACTCAAGTTCTAAGAAAAAGCTGAACCGAACATGCCGAACCGAACATGCCGAACCGAACATGCTGAATCGAACATGTGTGTGTCACGCCAATGGCAGTCTAGCGATTTAAGCTGCCAAGGAAGCAATTTGAGGACACATACACACAATGCCACAAGGGTTCCTAGATATCATATTAGGTCTGTCACGGAGGGTTTCGGCCAGAATAGCTTCATCAGACTAGTATATACTTGAATGTAGGATTACTACCTAACATCTGATATGTAATTCATCTTTGTATCAGATGACGTAGGTAGAGGGGTCCGGATCATTGTCTTTGAAACCGTCTGTCGATCACTTACGGCCATACAGGAAATGGCAGACTAGGTGTTTCTGTCACTACAAATAAATTGTTAATTGTTACTATTGTTATATGACCGCCTCAGGTGAAAGCCGATAATCCCATTCGAAAATAACTAAAATGTTGAACGGTTGCTACGTAAATAAGCGGTCCAGCATCTTCGGTTCGGCTTTTCTCATACAACGGACTACTCAAGTTCTAAGAAAAAGCCGAACCGAATATGCCGAACCGAACATGCCGAACCGAACATGCTGAATCGAACATGTGTGTGTCACGCCAATGGCAGTCTAGTGATTTAAGCTGCCAACGAAGCAATTTGAGGACACATACACACAATGCCACAAGGGTTCCTAGGTATCATATTAGGTCTGTCACGGAGGGTTTCGGCCAGAATAGCTTCGGCAGACTAGTATATACTTGAATGTAGGATTACTACAGCAATATTTGCTGTCCCGATATTACTTTCGATGGTCTTGTAAGAAAGATTGCTGTAGGCAAGTTTGACATAAACACCACTGTTGTTATCGTGGTAGGCAATCATTCTGACATAAGTAGATTAAAATTAAACAATTTTGTGACATTGTTAAACAAGATACAGAGTGAAACTAAGTGTAGGTTTATTCTGTGTAACTTTCCATACTGTTCAAATGTTACTGAGCAACACAACAAATGTATACACAGAATGAATTTACATTTACAAAATTTGACAAGTCGTCATAGTGACATTTTATATCTTGACATGAATATCTTTGTAAGTTATTTTAGATTGACAAAGGATACTATGTATCTGCCTCTTAAGTTTAAGAAAGACCTGGCTACATTGATAGCATATAATATATCTGACTCTGTTATAGGAAGTTATACACAAAAAACTTCTATAGTTAGTAACATTACAAACACCAATTCTTTAAACTAGTTCATACGACAAAAGAGGGTTTTCCTACACAAAATTTTACTGAAGTAAATGAAAAAAAACCTTCTGGCAAAAAACTTCCTATAGCAAAGACAAAGGAAAAATCTAATATTTTGAAAATTTTACATCAAAATATTCAAGGTTTTTCTGGAAAAATTTTAGAATTAGAATTATTCTTAGAAAGAACAAAATTTGACATTATTTGTCTGACAGAACACTGGCAAAAAGACTATCAAATGTTGATAAATTATGAAAATGATTGTATAACCAGTGCTTTCAATCGAAAGTCTGCTTTACACGGTGGATCACTGATTTTAGTTCGTAACAGTTTTAAGATAAAGAACCGTAAAGATATTGTTCGACTTTCGGTTGAAAGATGTATTGAAATATCTTGTGTTGAGCTGGACAAGCATGTTGTAGTATGCGTATACAGACCTCCTGCTTTTCAAAATTTTTCAATGTTCGAGTTAGTAATGGAAGATGTTTTAAAAATAGTGACAAAAGAAAATAAGTTTGTGATAGTGTGTGGTGACTTTAACGTCAATATCTTAGAAAATAATACCTATAGTAACAAACTTATAAGTCTTTTCAAATGTTTTAATTTAGAGCATGTATTTTTTGAACCTACAAGGGTGACGTCATCCTCGGCTACCTGTATTGATAACGTCTTTTGTAATTGCGATTATTATGAGAAAAGTATCATAAACTCGCTTCAGTCTGACCACTCTGGTCAAAGTGTTACTTTTAATTATTCTCGAGTAACCCAGAATATAGATATAGAAACCAGGAGCCTAACGAGCGGTAGGTTAGAAAAGTACAAAAACACGTTACTAGAAAAACTGCCCTGTCACAATTATAATACTAACAACCCTAATAACTCATATGAAGATTTATTCACATTGATTAATACTGAATTCAGTAAAATTTTCACTATTAGAAAAAAGCAAATTATTGTAAAACTCAAATTCAGTGACTGGGCTACCGCTGGTATTCGCAAAAGTAGAGAGAGACTTTTAAAATTATATGAGCTTAGAAATTATTCAAATGACGACAATTTCATTGAATATGTCAAAAATTATTCAAAATTGTTTAAATTAGTTTGTTTAAAAGCAAAATATTTTTTTCTACGGAAAAAAATACAGTCTTCTGATAACAAAATTAAGGCTGTATGGAATGTTATAAACAGTGAAACTGGAAAAGTGAAACCGCGTGACAATCAAATCACACTTCATACAAATCGCGGAACTATTACTTCAAACGTAGAAGTGGCTCAAGAATTTGATACCTTTTTTACTAATATTCCTTTGAAAACAACAGAGTCACTCAATTCATCATCTTCACTTGCTAGCGATTTACTTCAAAAGAATGTGGACGCCTGCGAAACTGAATTTGGGTTCAATCATGTCACCCCTAACGAAATTGTTAAAGCCTTTAAAAGTATTAAAATGAAAACCACTGAGGACCTATGGGGAATGTCAGTAAAAGTCTGTAGTGCGATCATTGATACTATATCTCCATATTTAGCTGTTATATTCAATGATTGTGTCGATCATGGTACATTTCCTGACTTAATGAAAAAAAGTAAAGTAGTTCCATTATTCAAAGCTGGTGACAAAAAGGATCCCAGTAATTTTAGACCAATATCAGTCTTACCTGTACTTAGTAAAATTTTTAAGAAGGTCATACTCAATCAAATGCTTTCACACTTCAATAGAAATAACTTACTACATGACCATCAATTTGGTTTCACGAAAGGGCGCAGTACAACGGATGCCGGGACTGCACTTTTAAAATACATCTTTTGCGCGTGGGAAAAATCTGAAGATGCTATTGGTATCTTCTGTGATCTATCCAAAGCATTTGATTGCGTAGATCATAGCACATTGTTGCTAAAACTTGAACATTACGGTGTTAAGAATAATTCACTTAAACTACTTAGGTCATATTTGGAAAACAGGATTCAAAAGGTACAAGTAAACAGGACGAAATCACTGGGATCTGTTGTCAAAATTGGCGTACCTCAAGGGTCCATATTAGGGCCATTTTTATTCCTTATTTATATTAATGACCTTCCTTCTGTGATGAAGAATCTGTCAAAGATTGTGTTATTTGCTGATGATACTTCATTACTATTCAATGTAAGTAGGAAATCACAAAATTATAACGAAGTCAATGATGCACTTCGACAGATTCATGCATGGTTTACTGTTAACAATCTAGTCCTAAACGCCAAAAAAACTAAATGTATTAAATTTGCACTACCAAATGTAAGGTCTACTTCACATAACATAGTATTGAATAATGAACCATTAGATTTTGTAAATAGTACAGTTTTCTTAGGGTTAACACTAGACTCTAAACTTCAATGGGGCCCTCATATAACGGCTCTTTCTGGTCGATTGAGCTCGGCTGCATATGCTGTTAGATAAATCAGACAACTTACTGATGTAGCTACTGCAAGTCTGGTTTACTTTAGCTACTTCCATAGCATTATGTCTTATGGCATACTGCTTTGGGGCCGAGCAGCTGATATACATTAAATATTCGTTTTACAAAAGAGGGCTATAAGAGCAATTTATTGCCTGAAGACTCGTGATTCCCTGAGAGAACTGTTCAAGGAAATCAACATTATGACAGTGCCATGCCAGTATATCTATGAAAATATAATGTATGCTAGAAAGAACATTCATCAATTACCTAAAATTTGTGACAGGCATAATTTTAATACTAGAAATAAGCATAAAATTGATCAACCATATACTAGATTAACTAAAGTCAATACATCTTTCGTTGGTCTGTGTATACGATACTACAACAAAATACCTGACAATATAGTGCAATTACCTGAGAGAAAGTTTAAAGAATGTGTAAAGCAAACGTTATGTAAAAAAGCTTACTACAGATTGGATGACTATATGAATAACAAAGAGGTATGGTGCTCTGATATTCCAGCGAAACACAAGAAACACATTGTAAAAAGCCGACTCTTAAAGTAGGCCGTGCTGCAGTGGTTTCTTGCCGTTTCTTTTACGCTGCCATAGCACGATCCGAAACGGCGTAGACTCGCTCTATTTGCATTGTATTCTGCATGACATTCAATAAGTATTCTGTAAAGAATCTACATTGAATAAAATTATCTGAATCTGAATCTGAATCTACCTAACATCTGATATGTAATTCATCTTTGTATCAGATGACGTAGGTAGAGAGGTCCGGATCATTGTCTTTGAAACCGTCTGTCGAGCACTTACGGCCATACAGGAACTGGCAGACTAGGTGTTTCTGTCACTACAAATAAATTGTTACTTGATGCCACAATTTCTATCTCGGTATCAAATGACGTAAGTGCCATTTATTTTTTTTCACCGGAAGTGGTACTTTATTTTGAACTTTCGGCCAATAATTTTTTTTTTTCAAATATTTATAATCTTAGCATCACTTTTATGAACATTTAACTTTAGGTCAAATGACGGTCGCCGCTCATATTATTCAGTCAACCGCAAGTCAGTGAAATTATTTGCAATTCTATTACCATGCCACAAAGTCCAAAGTGTTTCCGCCGACGTGCTACTGGGCTTACCACCGCTGCAGCAGTGGACTTTCTAATGGGATGTTTTGATTATGACAGCACAGAGAAATTGCTTATTACACTTAAATAAATTTTCAACAAACTTTCTATTATTATCACCTACTAACAATACTAACAAATACTAGCAACCATTAGTTTAAACAATTTTTTTTTTATCAAAAAATAAGAATTCTTACTAATTACTGTTGTATCTCTACGTGTTGCTTCACTTGTAATATTAGCTGCTAAGAGTTGGAGACCTGATGTCCTGACATCTGTATGTCATGGGCATGGAGGGCCTGTGCCCTGTGTCTAGTTTAGGCATCAGTCTCCCACAATTTTGTAATGCTATACAATAATAGTCTAAGCATAAAAATTCTGTCCAATTGTGGTGAGAAAATAAAAACTTACTTATGTTCTGATTATGAAATCTGACTGCAATATGTTTTGAATTTTTATAACTTACCTAGTAGGACTATATAAGAAGTAAGCAACTGCGCCTGTTCATCAATTACATCTGCAAATAATAATACTTATTAGTAAGAATAATATCAAGAAGTAGGACAAAACTGGACCAACATTTCTATTTCTTTTTCAAGTAAAAATATACTCAAAAGGTCTTTGATCATACGTTCAAGATTCAAAGAAAAAGTTTCCCCATCGTGTGTTCTAAATTTGAAATTATAAAGTTTCCTGACCCGTGCAGCTACTGAGGGCAAGACTTAGGGCACAAACTAATACCTGGGCGGTCCCAGAAATATTCGACCTTACTTACTTACTGGCAGTTTTTATTTGATTAAATACTCTTTTTAGGAAGCGTGAACATTAAGAAATTTAAATTTAGAATTCGAACGCGCTAGGTCATTTGGCATTTGTTCTGAAGCATACTTAGTGAATGTTGTCATCGAATTTTTCGATAATGGATAAAATTGGTGTTCGTTACGTAATTCAATACTTTTATTTGAAAGGTCTCAGCCCAACTAATATCAAAGTGGAGCTTGATTCTACTTTGGGGGAGTCTGCTCCTTCATTTACAACAATAAAATATTGGGTGGCAGAGTTCAAGCGCCGCTCGAGCTGCCAAGATGAACATCGCAGTAGACGACCAAATGAGGTGACTAATCCAGAAATAGTAAAAAAAATCCACAAAATTGTACTGGATGACCGTCGACTGAAAGTACGCGAGCTAGCAGATATGGTAGGCATTTCAAAAAGTGCAGTCCATCCATTTACTTATATATAAGTACTAGCCCATCGGCACGTTACAATGTCCCCAATTCGTTGGTCCGAAATCTGACGTTTAGGACCAACAAATGTCAGTCGTTGTCAGTCATATTGTCAACATTGGATGCAAATAAACTTACCAACAAAATGTTGTTCTTAGTTGAAGAAACAATATACTCTTATTATAATTATTGTTATTTCTTATTATTGTTTTTGACTATAATCCAATTAATGAAACTGAAAAACCAGGCCTAAATCACATATAAACAGTAAAAAGTTTGTTTATTTTTTTCCCGCCATATTATTTACGTTCCGTGTATTTAGCACCGACCGAAGTACTACACAACGTAGTTCACGCGATTTTTCACAGATGGCGCTATTTTTTCTTGTATGGGGAAATTTTGAACCGCTTGTTCCCAAGACCCTATCTTGACTATATAAATCTATGAGTCCATCCATAGATTTATATAGTCAAGATAGGGTCTTGGGAACAAGCGGTTCAAAAATTCCCCATACAAGAAAAAATAGCGCCATCTGTGAGAAATCGCGTGAACTACGTTGTGTAGTACTTCGGTCGGTACTAAGTACACGGAACGGAAATAATACGGCGGGAAAAAACAAAACAAACTTTTTACTGTTATTATGTGATTTAGGCCTGGTTTTTCAGTTTCATTAATTGGATTAAAGTCAAAAACAATAATAAGAAATAACAATAATAATAATAAGGGTATATTGTTTCTTCAAATAAAAACATCCATTTTGTTGGTAAGTTTATTTGCATCCAATGTTGACAATATGACTGACAACGACTGACATTTGTTGGTCCTAAACGTCAGATTTCGGACCAACGAATTGGGGACATTGTACCGTGCCGATGGGCTAGTACTTATATATAAGTAAATGAGTCCATCGTATTTTAACCAAAGAGATTTGAACCTCGCTACGGACCGAGCGCAGCGAGGTTAAAATCTCTTTGATTTTAACAGAAAACTTGGACATGAGAAAGCTATGCGCAAGATGGGTGCCGCGATTACTCACAGTAAATGCTCACAGTAGAACAAAAACAGCGCCGTGAGGATGTGTCAGTCGAATGTTTAGCAAAATTTCGCAGCAACAAAGCCGAGTTTTTGCGTCGATTTATCACCATGGATGAAACATGGGTTCATCACTTTACACCTGAGACTATGGAACAGTCAAAACAATGGACTGAAAGAGGAGAATCAGCTCCAAATCGGCATCGGCAGGAAAAGTCATGGCTTCAGTTTTCTGGGACGCGCGTGGCATAATTTTTATAGATTATCTTCCAAAAGGAAAAACCATTAATGGCGAGTATTATGCCAACTTATTGCAGCGTTTGAGTGAAGAAATAAAGAAAAAACGGCCTCACTTGTCAAAGAAAAAAGTTTTGTTTCATCAAGACAACGCTCCAGTCCACACATCTGGCATTGCAATGGCTAAAATCGAAGAATTAAAATTTGAGTTGCTTCCCCATGCACCTTATTCACCAGATTTGGCCCCGTCAGATTATTTTCTGTTCCCAAACCTAAAAAAATGGCTCGGCGGGAAAAGATTTTCGAGCAACATAGAGGTTGAGTCGTTGGTTAATGGCTATTTTGAAGAGTTTGACAATTCCTACTATAGACGTGGCATTGAAGCTATAGAGCACCGCTGGGAAAAGTGTATCGAGCTACAAGGAAGCTATGTAGAGAAATAAATATAGTTTGTCCCATTTATTTTGATTTTTCTTGGTTAGGTCGGCTACTTCTGGGACCACCCTCGTAGGCCACTACTCGTACTAGCTTAAATTTGAAGTTGAAAATCAATAGCTTTATTAAAAAAAAATTGTTACCAACATAATATTTGTGTCCACTACAGGACAGGGGACTCCCTTCAAAATTCCAGCTTTTGCTGAAACAATGTGGACGGGAAGTACCATAGTCACCACGCTTGTTAGTGTTGCGACTGGCACCATGGACCGCGGTTTTTGGTGACCGCAGTATGTAAGATGGTACGATACACAGAAGGACGCTGCTGACCATCATGACCGCTCCATACGACTCCCACAGGTAAAGATGGGTTGGTACTATTCTTTGCCGGCACCACACGGGATTTAGTCAGTAATCTCTACAAATAGCTTACGATACATGGTAGCCTGGTTGTAGTTTTTTGGGGGTACGTCCACCATTAGCTTGCACAGTTTTCCTTTGATGTGGCCCTGCAGGATGTGGTCCGAGACTCCAAGCTCGTTCTCATAAGATGTGCAGGATTTCAAGCTGCACATAAAAAAATAGAACAAAAACATGTTGCAGGAAATGTCGCACGTTAAGAAAATAATAAAATCTTTTCGCTAATCTTTTTTATTCACATCCTTTATATCAAAAAGCTCTTACATTTCAACCGCATCTTTGTACGATTTCTGAATCCTCCCTTGCATTTCCGTGAGTAGTGCATCACCAGCTGCTTCCATTTGTCGAAACAATGCCACAAGTGCTTCTATAGACTGTTCTACAAATTACAGAGATGTTTTCCTGATTTTCTTATTGTATTTCATTAAACATATTAGATTTCAATTATTTATGATGACAACATACCTGGATTGGTCACATGTTCTGATAAATAGTCGGCGTATTTTTTCACGGTCTCTGAAATTTCATTTTTATCTTCTTAATCAGAATCTTCTGTTTCTATTCCGAAATCACAGTAATAACTTTTGTCACGACAAAGTTTTTTTTCTCGCAGTTTTTATGGGGAATTGTTTTTTTCAATAGACGTTAACTTTACCTAAGGAACGCTCGGAATAAACCCAGTAGCCCTACAGTTGTGGCACCTTATATAGACTACTTTTGCCAACTTCTCTGACAAGTATTAAAAAATTATGCGAACCTTTCGCTGCTCCTTCTGGTTTATCAATAAATATTGGACAGCACATAGCAACTGCGACCAATTTAGCCAACAATTCTTTGGAGGCTGTTGCATTAGGTGTAGATGTAGCGTAACTTTTGGCGCGTTTCAATCTAAAACACAAGTTATCTCATTAATTTTTAACTACCAACAGCGTTTGCGGAATCGGAAAATGAAGAATTTACATAGTCTTGCCCACAATCTTGCCCCTATACAATAAACGGCAAATTGCGCGTAAGAGAACAGAGCGGCATCGAGCTGTTTTGACCAGGCAAAATTCGGTAAAAACTGACCTTAATTCGAAAGGTAAATCTATCGAAAAAAAAGTTATTGAATCGGGTTGTCCTTAAACCAAAATCTAGTAAATATGATCAGAATCCATATTATATCTTCTTCTCCCGAGCCTATTTCCCATATCTCTTGGGGTCGGCCCTCCTAGTCCTATTTCGCCATTCTGAGCGTTTTTGTATAATTTCCGGTTTTAAGTCCATCGTCTTCATATCTTTGGAAATGGTCCCCATCCAGGTTGTCGGTGGGCGACCTGGACGCCTTTTGGTTTGTTCAATTTGCATGACCGTTCTTGTCATGTGATCCTCATTGCGCCTCATGACATGCCCGTACCAGCGTAAGCGATTTTCTCTTAATTTATCCGTAATATTTGCCACTTTAAACGTTCCCCTTATATGTTAGTTTCTCACTTTGTCTTTAAGGGTTACGCCCCAAGACCATCGGAGCATCTTCATTTCTGTAACGTGGAGTTTTTGTTCATCTGTCTTTCGCGTGGCCCAACATTCTGAGCCATACATTAAAGCTGGTCTAATTGCTCTCTTGTATATGTTTCCTTTCACTTCAATGGGCATCTTCGCGTCACAAAGAACTCCAGTCAAGGATCGCCATTTAAGCCACGCAGCTGTTTTCCGGTTTTCGATATCTTTGTCAACGGAGGCTGTAGATGTTAAAACAGATCCTAGATATTTGAAATGGTCAACTTGTTTTAAGGGTTTGTTATCCAGTTGTGGCACTCTGTTGTTAGGTGTTCTCCCTGAGAAGCTACAGTGCATGTATTCCGTTTTGGTTCGACTCACTCTTAACCCTCTGCGTTCTAGTGCTGTGCACCATGCCATTAAGTCGGTTTGGACCTGTTGTAACGTTTCCGCTATGAGAACTATGTCGTCGGCATATAACAGTGACCAAGGGGCTGGTTTCTGAAGGTGTTCGGTGACATAGTTCATGACTATGTTGAATAACAACGGACTAAGGGTGGAACCCTGGTGGACCCCAACCCTGACCTCAAATTCTGGACCAACACCAGCAGGGCTGAGAACTCTGGTTTTGATATTGTGGTACATGTCTTTAAGAATTTCGATGTACTGTTCAGGGACTAGTTGTGCTCGTAATGCCTGCCATATAAGCTCTCTTGGAATACGATCAAACGCCTTTTCGAGATCAATAAAGACTAGATGGAGGTCCTTCTTGAGTTCCTTATACTTTTCCATAAGAATTTTTACAGTATGGATCGCATCTATTGTTCCCACTCCGCTAGTGAAGCCGCATTGGTTGGATGTAACCGTAGTGAGCTCTTTAAGTCTTTTAGCAACCACACTTTCCCAAATCTTTAGGACATGTGACGTAAGTTTGATAGCACGATAGTTTTCGCATTCTGCCACGTCGCCTTTGTTTTTGTAGAATGGTAATAAGTTGCTCTGTCTCCATCCATCAGGCATTTTCCCTTCTGTTAGGATAAGGTTCAAAAGGTTAGACAACCACAGTATACTTGACTCTCCAGCCATTTTCAGAAGTTCCGAAGGTATTTCGTCGGGTCCTGTTGCTTTGCCATTCTTCATTTTAGTAAGGGCAGCTTTCACTTCTCCTGGTGTTATAGCTTCTAGCGGGCCGTGCACTGAAGGGAGGCTGGGCAAGGGCTCCTGTGGGAACTCTTCATTTAGTAGGTGGTTGTAATACTCGCGCCATCTGTCATTGATGTCCTTATCGGAGGTTAGCAGTATACCTGCGGAGTTTTTTACATATTTATTCTGTTTTATATCTTTGGCTTGCTTGTTTCTAACTTTTGCAATTTTGAATATTTCTTTATCTGAGACAGCATTTTCCAGTCTACTATATACGCTCTCTTGCGCTATAGCTCGCGAACATGCAACTATCCTTTTGGCAAGCTTCTTAGCTTCCACATACTTTTGGCGATCCGCTTCCTCTTGCGATAATTGCCAGGTCTTAAAACACAACTTCTTTTGTGACAAAAATGATTTTACATCATCGTTCCACCAATCAGGATCTTTACCTGGTTTCAGATTGCCTTTGCCCATGCCTAGTACTTTTTTGGCTGTACTTGTTGTGTGGTTTTGAAAATCGTTCCATGTAGTATTGACGTCTATTCCAGCTGAAGTGCAAGTTCCCATAAAAACAGCAACATCTGCCGCCAAAGCTCTTCCCTGGGGTTTTTGTAGATTAAACCATTTTATCTTGGGTACAGTTTTCTTTCTGTACATGGTTTTCCACGGAACACAGAATCCATATTATATGAATTTAGTATATGAAAATCTGATCCACGTCGAAACTACAATTATCAAATATGTTAAATTAAATGCATCCTATTTTTATTACCGCCTGCTCATAATTTCACTCTGTAAATCCCCTATTAATGATGTGTAATCCTAGTGCAATCATTTTATTACCTATTTTTAGTTCTAAATATTTGAGTCATACCTTTGTGCTGCGTAAAACCAAGTTTCTTCTAAACCTTGTTTTTCTACAAGAATTTCATTGCCTCTTTTTTGCATTTCAACAATGAGGAATTCTCGGAGTATTGTTTCTGGATCTTCAACTACAATAAAGTTTTATATTTACTGTTTATATTTATTAAGGATAATCCTACTAATATTATAAACGCGAAAGTTTGTAAGTATGGATGGATGACGTTAGATGGCGTTAGGGGTAGGGATAGGGGAAGGGATAGGGAGGGGTAGAGAGAGGGAGTGGGGGAGGGAAGGAGAGAGGGAGAGGGAGGGGTAGAGAGAGGGGGTGGGAGAGGGAAGGAGAGAGGGAGAGGGAGGGGGATGGGGAGAGGGGCGGGAGAGGGATGGTTTGACGGACGGTTGGACAGATGGTTGGACGGACGGATGGACGACAGATAGACGGAAGGGTGGATGGATGGATGGTCAGATAGATAGATAGATAGAATCCCTCGCGGACGAATTTGCGGGCAACAGCTAGTATCCTATATTCTTTAAATCAAGGTCGTATTTCACCATTTTTAGGGTTCCGTACCTCAAAAGAAAAAAACGGTACCCTTATAGGATCACTTTGTTGTCCGTCTGTCTGTCTGTCTGTCTGTCTGTCAAGACCCTTTATCTCACGAACGAGTAAAGGTATCAGGTTGAAATTAATACCATAAATTAGGATCTATGAACCACACAAGATCTGAAAATTTCAATTTTTTACAACGACGCAATCAAAAGATATGGCATTTTATGTCCTCATCTCCATACATTTATTCAAAAATGAAAAACCTACAGGGTACTTCCCGTTGACCTAAAATTATGAAATTTGGCAAGAAGCTAGGTTTCACAGTACAAATAATGGGAAAAGTCTGAAATCATTAAATATTACAACTTTTCTCACAACTAATGGTAACCAATTGTGGTGAGCTCCCGTTTCAAGAACATTCATATAAGAGAGGGGTCAAGTTGGATGGTTGCTGAGGCGATTTTTGTTTTAGTTCTATTTAAAAACGGGAACACTTACAAACTTGAAAATTGGTATGTTTATAGAGCATAGGCTATAAAATACCAACAAATAATAAAATTTGGTCATGCGCGTGTCGGACTCAAAAAATCTAGCACATTAACTTACTGAAATTTCAACTAATACAATTATGTTTATGTGTTGGTACGGAACCCTCAGTGCGCGAGTCCGACTCGCACTTGGCCGGTTTTTTTCCTACGGCTACGTCAACACGTTCGTTTTTAAAGCTTTATTTAGTTTCACCTGTCGCGGTATCTGTCTGTAACCAAATCTTGCAAGATAAATTTGACCCAGTTCCCGGTTTCCGAATGAGCTGAAATGTTAATTTAAATCGGATGACAATGCAATATAATTATGACTTAGAGCTGAACTGACGATGGAGCCGTAAAGTGGGCAGGCCATAGGAATGTAAGTGAAAATAGCGTGTTTCAGAAACCCAGCAGCGCCATCTGTTGGTAAGCAGTATTGCTTTATCGACTATAATATTATTATGTTAAAACGACTCTACTCCTACATCGCTTTTTGGGGAATTTTCTCTGAGTTTTTACAAACAAAGCAACGACTTAGTTACAGTTTGATTCGTCTGGACAAGATTCTATAAGGTCTGTAGTTATTTGTTTTTTTTAGTATTTTACAATCATAAATACAAAAAAATAAATAAAACAAAAATTTAACAAGCTTTTATGCTTTAAGCTAAAATTTTTTTTTTTTTTTCGTATAAAAAAGTTAGCATTCTCAAAACATCAAATGAGACAAGACCCTTTATGATTGGCAAGCAGGCTAGATAACATACCTTTATTTTCATCAACTTTTTGTCCAAACAACCACTGCCACCAATACGAAAACTGGAAAAAAAGATGGATATAATTGAACCATGGACCAGCAAACGGTGAAAACAGATGGAGAAGATGAAAAAAATACCCTTTGAAAGTAAATTTAAAATTAATTAAGATAGTGTGGTGCCGACTAAGGGAGTTTGAACCGGAGGACAGGAAGCAACGTCCTTCTTCGTATTGTACAGTCAAGAGCACGACAAGCTTGACACATTGGACTTTGTACTGCGCTTATGCTTGCCAGCGTAGAGACAGAAATTGCACTACGTGTGTCAAGCTAGACCTGCTATTGACTGTACCATCAATAAAGTACAAAGGTTCTTAAACAGATAAAGCATGTAAGTACGTTCTTGTACCAATATTGATTTGCTAAAACCGATTTTAGTTATAAAAGCCATAAATAATAACCAGTTTTAATTTGCATTGGTTTTGCATTTCCTAACCATCGTACATACTGCGATCACTATAACTGCCGTTAACAGTCTGGTGCTGTGGTGCTTCTCGTCCAAAATATAGCTCGAATTTTTCTGTGAAGTTCTGGATGGACTTCCCTGTCGAAGCAGTGGTACGAGTACTTTTATGCGATATTATGGTGATGACGAAGATAGTACTTAGTGCAAAGTTTTATGTTTAAATCAACTACTTTCTCACCATTGCCGTCATATTTATCAGATTGATACTATTTATAATCTGGACTACATTTTTATTTTTCCCTCAAAGAGTGTAATCCTGTTACTTTCTTTTTCTTACTATCATGTTTAGAAGTTTGTTGTTATTGTATTGAAAATTTCGTCATCAGAGTCGGCTTGTCCTTTTTTTTTATGGCAATTACTCTAAAAGAGTATCACTGCCAGAGAGCAAGAGCAAAAAAAAACTTAATAAAAAAAAATAAAAAGCACAGAAAAGCTTGCAATTATAAAAACATAAAATATTAATAAATAACAGATTAAAGTTTTAAGTTATTATATTTACAAAAATAGGCCAGTCCTCTTTGAAGCTCACTTTAAAGTAAATTGACAGGGCTTAAAATTTTCGAGGCAACTAACAAATGAAGCGGCATCTAACAGTTTGCATCTAATAAATTTATCTGGCAGCGATTAAATATTTTAGCAACAATTATATTAGATGAGCATCAAAATGCAAGGATTTATAAAAACTAAATAATGGCTGATTCTCTAAGATAGCAAATATATCAAACAGGGGCAATGAAATCATAGGCGAGGTACTATAAATAATGACTTGGCGACTAATATTAACAGTGGGATAGCAAAGATTGTATTATTATCAACAATAGGCTCCCATATAAAAATACACTTTCGGCCTGCGATTTGTAGGCAGCTGTAAAAATTAAAACAGGTACTATAATTAAGTATTTGGATTTCAGTATTTTTGTTTGTAGAATCATAATTTAATGAAAACTTCGACAAGCGTACTGATTGCATAGAAACAGAGTGCGGGTCGAATATATTAAATATTTTATATATTTTTTGTGCTATGAGGGTCTCCTATTTCTGCTTGCGAGGGGTGACAAGAGAACCTGGCCTTGGCACATGACCTTGGAGCTTTAATTATATAAACAATGAACTAAGAGGAACACTCAGCTCGGCATAAATAATAGTACATTGTGTATCTAGGGCGGAAAGTAAGCAATGTCAACAGACAGGACATTCAAAGCACGAGCGTCAGCGATTTAATGCCCCGAGCGTTGAAATTGCACTTCCGCCCGTGCTACACACAATGTTTTTCATCACATTTGCGAGGAATATAAAAACAAGTAATCTTGGAATATTTATTCAAGTAGGTAATTCACGCAGAAATTAAATTCTTTATAATATTAATGCTGCGCTGAAACTGTTCACGTCTAGAAATACAATATTATGGTGCTATTAATTACACGCATGTTTTATTTAATAAATTATACTTTGAGGAAAGTAAAAAAACGCTACAGCCTAAGAAAAATTGAAAAAAATTTATTTTTTTATAAAAACTATTGTGAATTGTGAATACTAATTGTAGTTAATTAATTTCAAATTAATTTCTTGTTTTAGGAACAGTTTAAAAACAAGATAAATTCAAAGCAAAAGATTATTAAAATTTAAATTTAGCTTAGAACCTCTTTGCATCAAAGTCTCATTTCGGAACAAAACCTCTTCTGACAGCCAGCAGTCACAGAATGTCAACGAAAAGTCAAGATGACAGATAAAAAAGGACTAGGGCGCATTTCAAAACTTTCCGACCGCAATACGTGTATAGATTGCGACTCAATGCGAGCAAATGTGATGAAAATAAATATTGCGGGTTGAATAAACAAAGACAATTATTGTACCTTTATGCCATTTACTCTTTCACCATTGTAGGAAAACTTTACGTCATATAATAAAAATTCTAAGCCAAATAATATTTTTGCATGTCACTATTTGCTTTATTTAGAGATCTTAAAATGTGGCCCAAAGTATGTTTTTTATGACCATGTTCATATTTTCTTCTCACGTTAGTTAACTGTATATACAACCTCATTGTATGATTTAAGAAAGCCTATTTTCTAGTTTTTATCCGCCGTTAAGTGTTCGCTTAAATATAAATTCAGTTACCAAAACAAAAAATCGATGCCAGTGTAAATTAAAACAAAGCTTACAACTGATTATATACTGATTATATTACAACGGCTTTACTCGCACCCAAAGCGTTTGACTTTAGAAAAACTATACTATCAAAACATATTATCCAGGATTAAAATTGATAAATTTTGTATTCAGCGAGTTATCACTTGCGCCCCCATACCACCCATTAGTAATTAAAAATATTTCCTTTTACTCATACCACACCACTTGATACCGGCCCTACTTTATGACCACTTTAGCCTTCTACCTATAGATGGCGCTGTTGATGAATTGAAACGCACCAGCGTTTTAGTCCGCGATGTGTCGCGACTGATGGCGCGACTGGTTGCGCTACTGGTGTCCGTTACTAGACACCAGAATCGCTACACCCTGCGGCCACAGTATTAAGGGCTATATTTCACTGGGAGTGGTAGCGCGACCAACAGCCGGACTGGTTGCGCCGCCAAACCGGCCTGAGTCACTGTCCACATACGCCGCAGGATATCCGCACGATAGCGATATTAATCACTTGCTTGTATCTTGCATGCATCCTGAATAGAAACAAACTAATCTGTGTCCACGTACGCTACAAGACGTCACCTAGCGACATTAATCATCATAACATCCCATGAAAAAACGTGCACTACAGGACAGGGAGCTCCCTCCAGAATTCTAGCTTATGCTGGAAAAATAAATAAATAAATAAAACATTTATTCAAAAGCCTATCAAAAAACAGCATATACATATAAAAGTACTTAAAACTAAGGCTATAAAATACGTTACTTACTACAAACTCCTCTGCCACCCAAACTAGAATCCTCTGTAATATGGGAGGCAGTGATTCTAGACCACATAAATGTGGAGGGGAAGTACCATAGTCACCTCGCTTGTCAGCGTTACGGCTGGCACCATAGACCGTGGTTATAGGTGACCGCAGTAAGTAAGATGTAAGAAACAAAGGAGGATGCTGCTGTCCATCCTCCTGTTAACCCTTAGTCGCCTCTTACGACACCCACGGGTATGTATGGGTTGGTACTATTCTTTGCCTCCAGCACACAGGACGACATTAATCGCTCAAGCGATATTAATCACTTGCTTGCAACTGCAGATGCATCCTACTAGTTAGGGTGCTGGCTGCAATTTAGGTATATGATTTGCTCATGATTCATATTAATAGGGATGATAGATCAGCTCAATACGAATCGATTTGGTCCTTACAAGTTTTTCTGTGCGTCGCTGCGTTTTTGAGTTACAGCAATAAAAATGAAAATCAGATACTAAATAACGTTTTTTTTGTCTGCGTTTGTGGCTCCTGTTTAAAATACTTCTGAAGATATAGAAAATCGAAGAGGCAGACATGCAGGGCTCTGCATTATGACGGGACAAAGTAGTGAATTTTTGCATTTTGAAGCGCTGTAACTTTACGACGCAGGGCTTTTATGGTGGCAGACCATTTTTCTAGGGTTTTGTACATTGTATTTAATCAAATAGTCATAGTCTGCCAGGTGTACGTTTCATTGTCAAATTTCAAAATAGTTAAAACTTAATTCCTCAAAAAGGCAGGGGTGTGGATGTCCGCCAAATTTTTTGTATCTTTTAGAGGGTGCTCCTTATCATT
Organism: Athrips mouffetella; assembly: GCA_947532105.1. Classification (NCBI taxonomy): domain Eukaryota; kingdom Metazoa; phylum Arthropoda; class Insecta; order Lepidoptera; family Gelechiidae; genus Athrips; species Athrips mouffetella. The sequence goes on along the minus strand of OX383967.1, from coordinate 12,295,034 downwards.
AGTCAAAGAGGCAGACATGAGCAAATCATATAGAAATTTGTCCTTCATCACCCTTACTATACCATTGATATCAGGACTTTTTTTTACAGAAAGATAAAATACCAACCTACTTTACTAAACCTACTTTATTAAACTAGGCGTGTTGACAGCACCAAGTCTCTAATATTTGTATTGTTGTCTAATTTCGTCAAGCATCCACAATACATGGAGACGACTGCAGAAAGAGACTTGAGACTTTCAACAAGGCGAAAAGACCCCAATTAAAAGTGACACAATTTTACCAAAACTCTCTGTTTTTTCACATAGTGCTTATTGCCAAACCATTCGCTGCTTCAATAAACTTCCAACGTCGTTGAAGTCTGTCACCAGAGTAACATCATTCAAAAGAACTCTATACGCCTTATTACTCGAAAGATGTTTTTATTCAGTGAACGAGTTTATGACATTTAAATTTGATTCTTAAATACTAAATACCTAATTTCCATTTGTTTGTGTTGATGTTGTTTGTTTTTTTTTTTTTGTTTCTTGGACATATTAATTGTTATTCCAAATAATGTACCTAGATTAAGTTATATTCAATGCAATATGTATTTTGCTCAGAATTAAATACAAAAAAAAAAAACAAGTGCGAGTCGGACTCGCGCACCGACGGTTCCGAGATGTGAATTCTTGATTAGCTTGTATAACATTAACCGGTTTTGAAATAGGTAAATAACTCTCCTAACTTCTTCAACAACTCGGAATAAGTTTAAACCGTTCAAATTGATTTTACTCACAAAGCAATTTAAACTTTTATTGCGACATCCAATTGAATAATAGCTCTATTTAAATGACGTTGTCTCTAATGTTGTTACATTATCTTGAATTTGATCCACCTGTCTTACGACAAAATGATATTGCTTTTCTGAGAAGCATCCTACTCCATCAATCAAAGAGAACTTCGTTTGCATGACGGTAAATCCGCCGTCACTGATTTTTTTTTAAAAACCGCCCAAGTGCGAGTCGGACTCCCGCCCTAAGGGTTCCGCACCTATCTACCATATGATATACTAAAAGCTTTTGCTCTATGATTTTAAAAACTCCGCGACCATCCAACTTGACCCCTCTTTTATAAAAAAGTTCTTGTAACGGGAGCTCACCTTAATTGGTTACTATTAGTTGTGAGAAAAATTGAAATATTTAATTATTTTAGACTTTTCCCTTTATTTGTACTGTGAGACCTGATTCTTACCAAATTTCATAATTTTAGGTCAATGGGAAGTACCCTGTAGGTTTTGCTTTTTTGCATAAATGTATGTAGATGAGGACATAAAAAGCCATATCTTTTGATTGCGTCGTTGCAAAAAAATTAAATTTTCAGGTCTTGTGTGGTTTATGAACCTTAATATTCGTTATCAATTTCAACCTGATACCTCTTCTCGTTCGTGAGAAAAAGGGTCTTGACAGACAGACAGACGGACAACAAAGTGATCCTATAAGGGCTCCGTTTTTTTTTTATTTTGAGGTATGGAACCCTAAAAATTACATAAAATAGACATTACCATAAATTATCATCATCATATCATCCCATAAAACGTCTACTGCAGGACAGAGAACTCCCTCGAGAACTCCAGCAAAAACGCGCAGTACTTAGGAGGGAGGAGGCCGCTGGCTACTGCTGTCGTCGGTGACCGCAGTATGTAAGATGGTACGATACACAGAAAGATGCTGCTGCCCATCCTCCGGTTCGTGAGCCCTTAGTCGCCTCTTACGACACCCACGGGTAGAGATGGGTTGGTACTTTTCTTTGCCAGCACCACATGGGTCATAAATATACCGGGTAAATATTAATGGACAGGTTTCAAGTTGTATGAAGAGGCCGATATTTTTTTCATTTCCTAAAAGTTTTATTTACTGAAAGTTATTCTGTTACGTTGACTGATTGTGCTCTTTCAGTTTTCCAAATTTTAATTGCTTTCCGGCTCAAATAAAGTTATGATTATGTGAAGACTACCTACTTCATCGTCAACTTTTTTGTTCTTCGTCATCAAACTAAGTAAATAACTTTTCAACTATTTCGTTGATTAGATTTACCAATTCGCTTTCCAAATTGTGCCAAGGTAAATAACGGAGAAAAGTAAAGAAATAACTTAATCGTTACAGCAATAAGTAATTTACTTATCTTCTGTTTTTGTATCTCAATGAAAGTCTAAAGTTTAAGTGGAATACCGCGTCAGAAAGGCAATGCCGCGGCTTCTCAAATCTCAGGTAAGTAAATCGTGAGGGTTGCGAAAAAAGGGCGTAGGTGAATGTCAAGTGACACCGGAGCGGCATTACTCGCTAGTCTGAGTGGGGGCGGGTGGCTGGTGACGGGTGGTGGCGGCAATTTAGCATCGAGTCAGAGCGATGACGCCGCGGCTGAGAGAACATCCATCACCGGTAACGAGCTGGCAACATGACGCGCCGCCACTACGCTGATTCCTTCAATCGTCTGTCAATTTAAGATGTTCCTCATCTCTTACCCTCTTCATTCCATTTGAAACCGAGCTTAGAGCTAATCAAATAATTCGCTTGAGGATATTTCTTGATTACACGTAATATATCTCTTAGTATAATTTTAGGGTAATACGTAAATTATAAGTGTCACTGGAAGATAACACGGAATCGTAAGTTGATCAATTTCCTAGTAAGTTTACCAACTTTCGAAAAATCATAAACTGTACCAAATTCGCTTCTGGCAGAACCTACATTGCCTTACCTAACGGACCTATGGACCTACGAATATCGTACAAGTTTATTATTTTTAGAAATATGATTAACTGACGCGGAAATTGATCAACTTACGATTCCTATCACTTTCCGGTGACATGCATTTGAAAGAAAATAGATAAATTTCATAAAAACGTGCTGTGTTATAAGTTCTTGTCCGTTTCAAGTAAATTGTTCAGTGACTCGTACGAATATAGATACTTGGCACGTATCGTCGCCGGAATACTTGGAATTATTACTTATTCATGCATTGTTGATTCTGTTGGCAACTTGGATGCATAGAGCTGGCTCAGCTGGGCTATGAGCGCGAATGATGCTTTCACTAAAAGATAGTAATTTAAAACTTAAGCATATCCTGTGAGCATAATCAAGCGTCTTTGTTTTGTCAGAACTAACTGAATGCCATCAAAAACATAACTTGTAAAAAAAACCAAGTCTCGCAACTCAGTTCTTCTACCGTAAAAAGTTGAGAGATCCATGTGATACCAAGTCCGTTAATTTATTCAGTCCCTACTTAAGAATCCTTCTGTCTTAAGTTATTACGTAATTAGCTAACCTAACAACATCTTATAGTGACCATATCAATATCAAAAATCTTTTATGTTTTTAATAAATAGATTGACTTGGCAATCGCACTAAACAATCTAATTTAATATAAAATGTATTATTTGTGAGATACATTGTGTTTTCATGCGATGGCCAAGTCAATCTATTTATTAAAAACATAAAAGATTTTTGATATTGATATGGTCACTATAAGATGTTGTTAGGTTAGCTAATTACGTAATAACTTAAGACAGAAGGATTCTTGAGTAGGGACTGAATAAATTAACGGACTTGGTATCACATGGATCTCTCAACTTTTTACGGTAGAAGAACTGAGTTGCGAGACTTGGTTTTTTTTACAAGTTATGTTTTTGATGGCATCTCATTTCTTTTTGTAGATAGTCCTATTTTTTTTCTCTCCGGTACCTTCTACTCCTTAAATACCAACAACCGATTTTCTTAAAACCTAGAGTAGGTTTAAGTAGGCTGTCTTATGCGCTTTTCTTATTTTTGTAGGTAGTCTTCCTCTTTTTCTTTTCCGGTACTACTTCTTGAGCTTCAGCTACAGTTTTCCTCAAACCCCACTCCCTGTCTCTATGGCTATTTCTTAGAGGCTTTGATGTAACAATTGTTGACAAGTCAGGACGGTAAATGCTTCTTGGTCTATTGTATTCACAAATAGAGGATTCCTGCGCTTTAATACTTTGAAAGTCGACATTAATTAGATGTAAGCCGCCCAGACTTGTAACTCTCAAAAGTGCCACATAAGCTTGACCGGATGTGAATACTGCAGAACCGATATCCATCTGTGCATTATTTAGACTTAGGCCCTGACTTTTGTGTATTGTTATAGCATAGGCTATACTATGGGAAACTGTTCGCGATGAACATAAGCTCTGTTTATAATTTCAAATTTAGTTTTGACCGGACAAAGCTCGTAAACATGTTCTTTATTAAATGTTATGTTTATTTTCTTAATTATTTTTGTATTTTCCGGATCAACCTTTACTCTTTGCACTATACCGATAGAACCATTAACTAAACCAAGACTCACGTCAATATTTCTCCTTAACATAACTTTTGATCCTAATTTTATAATTATATTCTCTTCCAGGCCCGCAGTCATAGAAGCATCCTCGTCATATTTTTTTATGCATTCACGAGCTCTTTTTGTTAGGTATCTGGGGCAATCTATGCTATCTACAGCTGTAAGTTTTATTTCAGGATGTGGGAGAGATCTAAGCATTGCAGTATTTAATTGTTGACACATTTTTTTTGTTGGTGATAAGCAAACGGTATCATCAGGAAGTTTCGAGACGTGTTCAATTATTTCAATTAATTTATTTTCATTTGAATCGACAGTAGGTGGTGGTCTTTTTGTGTAGTCATTCCTAATCTTATTCTATTTAGCATTTCAACAAAGTCAGAATCATTGACCTGTCGCATGTTAATTGTAAGTTCATCGTATATGAACAGTTCAATCCACAGATTCAACATACTGAGGGAACCTAACAACTTGTTAGTTTCAGCAGTTGATAGTTTTTCAAAAGGTGATTTTTCTCTTACCGGCGGAAGCTGTAAGAGATCCCCGAAAACTACAAGACTACTACTACTAGTATTTAAAACGTACTAATATATTTTAAAATTACCCAAACAATCAGTAAACCAATGAGTAAGCCTTTCAGTCATCAAACTAATATAGCCATTGAAAGTATGAACGAAAATCGCAAAGTTATAGGTAAGATTTCTAGGCACATCCGAACAGCAAGAGGACGCTCGTGCCCAACTCGCGCCTATGAGCGCTGCTGTCACTCGCTCGGCGACATTCACCTCTGCGCGCGCCGTTTTTTTTATTTTAAAATATTTCTCTTTTATCATTAGTTAGTAATATTTAGACCGAGCGAAGCAAGGAGGTCATTATTCTGAGTATTTAGGGCCGCACTCGTCAAACATCTGTTAAAGTTAATACATAAATACATAACATCACGCCTCTTTCCCGTCGGGGTAGGCAGAGACCACAGTCCTCCACCTTCTAAGATCTTGACATACTTCCCTTGCTTCCTGTACTTTCATCAATCCTTTCATACATGCTCGTCGGTTTAGGGTACTTTTAACCTGGCCTTTATTCAGAACGTCCTGAATTTGGTCCTGGTACGTTCGCCTAGGCCTTCCCCTTCCAACGTTTCCATTCACTCTCGCCTGGTAGATCTCTTTCGTCAATCTTCGTTCATTCCTCTCTACATGACCAAACCATCTCAGCATCCCTTTCTCGATCTTGGTCACTACGTCTTCTTTTACGCCACACCGTTTTCTTATCACACTATTTCTAATCCTGTCACTCAATTTAACACCAATCATACTCCTTAGCGCTCTCATTTCCACTGCATTAATTCTACTTTCATGCTTCTTCTGCCAAAGTTAAAGTTCTGTTAAAGTTAATCCTTATCAAAATTGTTATCTCTCTCATTCACTATAAATACTGTCAATGTACCAAACAGAAAATTAATTGTAACATCAAGCTTAACAAAGGATTCATCATAACATTCCATGAAACGTCCACTACAGGACAGGGAACTCGATTCAAAATTCCAGCTTTTGCTGAAACAATGTAAAGGGGAAGTACCATAGTCACCACGCTTGATACGACTGGCACCATGGACCGCGGTTGCTGGTGACCGCAGAATGTAAGATGATAATACGATACACAGAAGAATGCTGCTACCTATCCTTTGGTTACAACGGATTAACTTGAATTTATTGACATTTTTATACCCATACTAACTGACACATTTTCGTAAGTTAAATAAAACGAGGTTTGTGTGTATGCCTGCGATATCGCAGTAAAACCCAAAGGTTGCCTGGAAGAAAGTGGCTGCCTTTCCGTGACGGCCGCGGTTATGGTTATAAGTGTTCTTTCTTTCATGGAAATTTAGGATAATACACTGCTTTATTTACTGCAAATGTAACTTTGTTAGCCTATATATTTATAAGGGAATACAAAGTTATTTATGTAGTTGGTGAAACTAGAAAACTGGACGAAAATTTAAAAATATTATAGTTTTTCCTTGATTTATACCAGTAAACAATAACCCTATTCTAAATTTGAAGCTTCTATGGCTGCTAGAAGTGCCTTAGAGTTTTGATGATCGGTCAGTCAGTCAGTGACAAAATTAAGAAACTTTGAGTAGTTATAATTCTTAAACTACTGGTACAAATTGCATGAAATTTAAAATATACCGTGTTTATACAATGCCTGCTTGGTAACTGAAAATTCAGGCTTCTAGTTTTATCTATAACGAAGGTCGAAAATGGCCAGAACTTTATTTACTGCAAATGTAACTTTGTAATCCTATATATTTATATGGGAATACAAAGTTATTTTTGTAGTTGGTGAAACTAGAAAACTGAACGAAAATTTAAAAATATTATAGTTTTTCCTTGATTTATACCAGTAAACAATAACCCTATTCTAAATTTGAAGCTTCTATGTCTGCTAGAAGTGCCTTAGAGTTTTGATGATCGGTCAGTCAGTGACAGAATTAAGAAACTTTGGGTAGTTATAACTCTTAAACTACTGGTACAAATTGCATGAAATTTGAAACATACCGTGTTTATACAATGCCTGCTTGGTTACTGAAAATTCAGGGTTCTAGTTTTATCCATAACGAAGTTATAGGGGGGTCGAAAATGGCCTGAACTGCTTCGAGAAAAGGATGGTACTGCCGTGCCGCTTTTTTTTTTCTCGACTTGGTGGGGGCACTGCCGTGCCCCCTAATAAACTTCGTCGTGTAGATGTCGCATGTAAATTGTATTATTCGCCGTTTATAACTGATTGTAAAATGGCGTCTAAATTGTAAAAAGATTGCAAATGGGTTTAAATCAGTGGTATGTTTCAGGTCCCTCAGCCGAGGAAAATCCAACCCAACGCATTTGGGACCGGTTAGTTTGGTTCAAGTTATCTGATAACTACAACACCAGAAACAAATTACGCGTCGTTTTGTAAAATGCTTAGGCATGGTGTAAAGCCCAATCATATACAATTTGCCTGCGACATAGACATCGTTAGTCTACTAATTAAATTCCAATATGGCGAGATAAACTGGATAGCTTTCTTGGCCGAAGAAAGCACGGGTGTGGAAAGGATGCATGGAGGCGTTTGCCCAGCACGGGAGACTTTTTCTCTCGTGGTTCTTACGTGGACTACATAATGGCTGGCTTCTGAATACATAAGATAGGTTCATCAACTAAAGTTGAGAAGGACATAAAATTTAACTTATAACACCTTTCGCGCCAGTAGGTGTTTGAAAATAAATATTTTTCGAGTACGAATTCGTGGTAATTACTTTTCACTTACATCACATCAAACGAGTTTGATTACGCGCTTGGCTGACTTCGACATCAATTACCTAGCTAAAGTGATTGATTATGTAAATTAGCGAGATATTTTAAGTAATTTAGAGAGGATATTAAGACTAGCATGTTGCTTGTGAGGCTCTTGTGTCCCGAGTCGAAACTACAATTACGATGTTTTTGTGATCGTATTTATCTGAATATTTCTACAAATTATAATATTAGAAAATCTACAATCTTAGGCTATACTAGTACATGGTACGGTCTTTGCCCATTCATCTATAAGCCCAGCCGTAGGATTTTTTGTGTCGAAATAAAATACTTATTCATAAAAATAACACTACATACAAAAGACTACACTGGCTAGCAACAACTTTTATTTTAATTTATTTTCAGGTAGAGTAAACACATTTGATTCCCACAATTCTGTGTTAGCGTGATAAAGGTAACGTTATGTTTCAGACATAGGTACGAAAATACATTACACTGAATTTTTTAATTTTTTCTCCTGAAAGTTGTTAGAAATATTTATGTAAGAAAGTCACTGTCACTGCCGGCTTAATATCTCCTCAATCAAGATTTCACAAGTTTCCAAAATTGTATACAGGATGTAATCGTTAAGTGTGCCCCGGCAATTATTCCGTATCAATAACAGATATCAAAACACTTTAAATATCGAAAGTGCGTTAAACTTTTTAAAAATGAAACGAGAAATATCCAAAATATTCAAAAGTATGAGATTAGTAGAAAGGTTTTAGTTTCCTTATTTTAAGTGGTAAATTAATAGTAATCCTTGTTTCAATGTCGTATTGTAACATCGTATCGTATGAACTGGCTGCAAAGCAACATACTACAAAAATAACAAAGAAAAAGATACTCTTTGGTGTTCGTTCTAAATACAAAACCTTTATCGCGGGTTGTCGTTCCGGCCAATTCATTGATTTTTTTTTATTTTCCTTAAATATAAGCCTACCCTAGCCTAGCCTAGTATGTTTCCTTAAGCTAAAATAAACTTTTAAAATAAGGAAACTAAAACCTTTCAAATTTTGGATAGTTCTCGTTTTACTTTTAAAAAGTTACTGATGTCATTTAACTCATTAGGTAAGTACAGCTTTACCTTTGTACTTTCGATATAAGTTTGAAGGACCGACGAAGTACTTAAAAGAAAGTACTTAATAGTACTTAGTAGTATTTAAAAGGAGGTTCATATAAATTCTTTGATCAGTCTAAAGTTTTTTGATATCTGTAATAGTTATGGAATAAACGCCTGGGCACACTTAACGATTACACCCTATAGGACGCTTCAAAACGTAGTTGACAAAATAATTACCAATTACGGCTTTTATTTAAATAAATGGTACAGCAGCACTGCACTTACTTTCTCGCAATACTCAAGGAAAAACTATCAACCGCAAACTTAAATTTGTAATGCCATACACCTAGTATGGAAATACAAACTTTTATTAACGTTTTTCCAAAAAAAATGTATGAATGAAATAAACAGATCAATTCAGAACTCAAATTGTCAAACATTAAAACAAACAAACCTCAAACGATGTCAAGTTAATCACATGTTTAAGTTTTGGTAGTACTGGAACACCCTTTATATAAATTTTGACAGATCAATGGATACTACCGTAGGATACTTGCATGGAGATTTTGTTAATTTCCCATATGGATAATTGTTCAGTTTAGTCTACTGAGCAAGCCCTTTCAGTTTTTGGTACACCCTGTGTACTAAATTTTATTCAAAAAAATCATAAAGAATATCCAGTCAGGTAGACAACCAATCCAGGATTAATATTATAGAAAATTTTTATAAACTCATTGGAACCAATTTTGGGTAAATCACATATTTACGATTTGGTGGTACAGGAACTAGATATGAGCGCCGCGTCGGCGCGCCACCGCCGCCGACCGCTCCCCCCGCGCCGCCGCCGCCGTGACATGGCATCGGCGCGCCGAGTGAGGGAAGCATTATTGAGTCAGTACTTGGTCAGTACAAACGATCTCGTTGTTGTAGTAGGGCGCGTTACGCGTTCTTCAGAAAATAGCGTCGACGTCATAAGAGTTAGAAAACAATGTAGACGTTTATAAAACTAAAATTTATAAAATTTGTGTGACTCCGTTGTCTAAAATAAAGACTAATAAACAGAGTTACTGTTAGAACTACTTTGGAAACCTAGTTGTGAACATAGATGGCAAAAAAGGACAGTCTTATGTGATCAGACGTTTTGTGAGGCGTGTTTGAAGAAAGCTAAAGAAAAAGACTGCAATTTGTTATTTTCTGAGTGAGTACAATCAACTTTATTTTAAATAGTATTTTTTTAAATTGATTATCATTTTCGTGTCAGTTCGACTGACGATATTACATTTAAAAACATATTTATTCCCTATATTTTATCTGTACGGCCTTAGCTCGTATAAGCTAGGTTAACTCCGCTTGGGTAATTAGAAGGCTTGATTTTTAATCACCACGTTGCGTGGCATTCGACTATACAAGATGGCGGCACATTAAATATCGCATGTTGTTGCTTTTTAAGACTGGTTATCTAGTTCTTAGAACTGCTAATGAATAACTTGTACCTTTAAATATTATTTTAAAAATATACTTGACTGATTTACTAATGATTATCTATTTCTTGTCAGTTCGATTGAAGATATTACATTTAAAAACGGTTTATATATACATATTTTTCCTTATATTTTATATGTACGGCCTCAATTCGTTTAAGATAGGTTAACTCCGATTGGGTAATTAGAATGCCTGATTTCTAATCACCACGTGGCATGGCACTCGACTACACGAGATGGCGGTTTATTAAATATCGCATGTTGTTGGTTTCAAAACTGTTTAACCAGAGTTCTTAGAACTGCTTGAATAATTTGTACCTTTAAATTTTATTTTAGAAATATACTTGACTGCTTTAATAACAGTGGTTATTAAACCATAAAATAATAAGTCATAAAACAGGAAATAAATATTTAAGATTATATTATCGCTTTTATCAAAAAATCTTGAGTATTTTTGTAGGCTCAACTAGGTAAACTAACCTACGCTTTAATTAAATTTATTTGCTTTTTTTTCAGAGCAAAGGTGAAGGCATACAGTAAGAACATTGCAACTAGCAATTTACTACGCCATTTGAAAGATGAACATCAGTTAGAAGAAGCTCAGCAAAAATCAAAGGTTGCCCCTATCGAGACATTCTTCTCTGTACAAAGCAATACAAAAAAAAGTCCGCTGACTGCATTAATAGGAAGGACAAATCGCAGCTCAGGCCGATCTTGCATTGTGGTTCGCAAAATCCCTTATACCATTTGACAGCGTAGACGATGAGGCCATGAAAGATTTTTTTTAAAAGTATCATGTAATCATTTCGGATGCTGCCCTTCCGTCGCGGCAAAACATAGCAAGGGAAGGGCTTGAAGACGTTTACGAAAGCATGTTGATGTACGTAAAAGAGATCATTATTCAGAAGTCTAGGTCTGGAGCTATAACTGCCGATCTTTGGACGGACCAATTTAGATGACGAAATTACATCACTTGTACATTCCATTTTATAACTGAAGAAATGGAACTAAAAAAATTCACGTTGGCTACCAAACAAGTCAAAGGGAAGAAGAAGGGAAGGGAAAGACATACAGGCGAAACAATAAGAGACCAAATTGAAGAAATTTTTCAAGACTTTAATATCGAACAATCGAATGTTGTGTTGGTGACTGACGCAGGTAGTAACATGAAAAGGGCTGCAAATTTGCTAAACATAGAAAATCATCTTTGCATTGGGCATGCACTGCATAACTTGGTAACGGTTGACGGTATCAAAGCAACAGAAGAAGTAAACAACATCATTAACAAGTGCAAAAAAATCGTAAAACATTTAAGAAACAGGGCACCGCAACTTGAAGCTGCTGCTAGTGCAGAACATCGCGATTTACTTCTGACAGTGAATGATATTGGAGAACAGATTGAAAGTTTGGACAAAACGATTCCTTCCAGTGACAGTATTGACCCTCTGGAGCTACAACATACTAACACAATTTCTGTACCGCCAACTATAAAAACGAGCACGCCGACTAGATGGCATAGCATGCTTATGATGCTATCAAGTTTAAACCGTAGAGCTAATTGACGGCCTATCAATGAACTGCTGAGGGATATAGGACTTAATAATTACCAACTTAAAGACCACGAACACAAGCTCATGGCTGATTTAATTACATTTTTAGAAAAGATCAAACAAATTGTAGAAATTTTATATTACGAGACCCAGCCTACCATCACTTTAGCGATGGTATTTAAATCAGAGCTTAGAAGATTGCTAGAAGAATGTGAAGAAAACGAGCCCTTGCCTTTAACCAGAATACCGCAGAAAGCTAGAATACCGCATTCCCTCTAACGACACAGGGGTTGCAGCATCGTTGTTAGACTGCCGCTTTCATTCAATTAAAGAAATTGAGCAATATATGGAAAGTCAGGAAAAAACCAAAGTATCTTTTTTGACAAATCTGATTAGCAAACAAATTCGTGATTCAGAAGTGTCTGAAGGACGACCTGATGCAACGTCAAACCCAACTTCAGAACCAGGTCCGAGCTCAGCATTTTTAGCAAATTTGGCACGAAGACATACTAGCAGCCTGCAAGACAAAGACAGCGTAGTGAAAACCGAATGCTGGAAGTATTTCAGTACTGCTAGTGCTGCAGATTTAGAGCCCTATAATGGGAACCTATTGTTGTATAAAAAAGACAGAAAAACTTCGTTTCCCTACTTATCAGCACTTGCTCGTGCCATATTGTTCATCCCAGCAACGAGCACTCCAAGCGAAAGGGTGTTTTCTGTTGCAGGACAACTAATAACAGCAAAGCGATCACGATTAAACCCAATAAGGGTAAATCGCATTATATTTATACATGACAACTACCATCATTGTAAAAACAGAGATGCATAACTTATTTGATTTTATATTGTTAATACTGTGATTTTGTAACTTTAGGCTTTAATTTTCTACTTTTTTGTATGACACTAGGTACTTAATTTACAAAATGATTTTGCATGATTCTCAGCCAAGAATCACTGAATGGCTTGAGCAATATTTTCAGAGTATTATTAAAAATTATTACATTTTATATTGTTGAATGCTGTGATTTAGTAAGTTAAGGTTTAGACAGTATTTACTTACCTACTCATAAGACCACCCACAGTCGAAATAATCTAGCTTAATTTGAATTACAGCAAGACGAAGGGATGCGTAAGATATTAGAGCAAAATTTACACATATTTCTCCGTCTTGTGGCCATTATAATCAAGCTACGTTATTTCGACTGTAGGTAACTAATTTCCAAATGTGATATTCCATGATTCTTATAAGCCACGTGTTACTACTGACTTCAGAAATATTTTAAAAGACTAAGTCCTACTTTTAATTGCATATTATTTTCTATTGTTAAGCACTGTGATTTAGAAAGTTAGAGTTTTAGACAGTAATTTTCTACCTTTATAAGACTAGGTACCTTATTTCCAAATATGATGTGATTTTGTATTATTCTTGGATAGCCACGAACTACTACTGAGTGACGTCCTATTTCCAGTGTTATAAGATAAAATAAAAGAATTTGCAATTAAAAACCTCTGGAGTAGGTGATTAAGCATTCGTTTATTTTGTCTCAATTACATTAGCCTATTTAGGTACAGTCTGTTTAATGTCAATTGTTATTTAAAATTTATAATTATGTTTTATTTTAACAGAAAATATTTTGATATCTCATGGTAGGTACGTTAGGACTAGGTTCCTTTTACTTGAATGGGACGTGATTTTGTATGACTTTCAGAAAACCACGAATAACTACTGAACGGCTTAAATTATATTGTACAAGCCGTCCAACCGTGCCACCTTGTACCAGGCACGAGTGTGGACGACAACTGCGGTGCGGGGTGCGGGAGGCGCGACATCGGCCCTCTACAAAACCAGCTGCAGCCCCGACGCGCACACATTCTACCGGCCTTCTAAAGCTCGTATCGACGCCAACTATATCACGCGCGCGCTTCTCTAATTATTAAGTAGAATTGTCAATATAATTACTTCTTTTGTAATTTTACATCTTTTATTTCTCTTGTGTGCCTCGCACACATAATTGGCGCCCCCGGGTGGGCCGCAGTCATCGAATATTTCGTCGCGATATTGCGCTGCGCAGGCCTCGCGCGCGCCGCCATTTTGCCACGCAACATATCTCCACTCCGTCGAGCTGATTTCAAGACCCGAGTGAACATCATCAGCAAGAGATTTGCGGCCATCCACACGAAAACGGTAACTTCGCGTCAAGCCCGACAAGTGAGAACCACAGAGGAAGCCCGTTCCGGCCCTGGTCGTCCGCCGCCACGTGTTTGCGTGGCCCCCAGTCAACCGAAACCGGGTCATCATCGCCTCGCATCGTTCATCACCTGTTCAAGGGGAGTGCCGTGAGCTTACCTTTCTTTTCCTTCCTTTTTCCTGCTTAAATTTTTGCAAATTTAGTCGATTGAGCTCTTCATAACGCGCGTGCTGCCTACCTACCTACGTCTTTTTTCATCATAATTTTATTGCTTCTTTTCATCATATCATCATACATCCTCATCATATTGCATATTTTTGTCCAAATTTTGCTCTAAACACGCAACATCATTCATACCCTTTCATCAATAAGTGGCTATCTTCTTCTTCTTAATAACGCTGCTAAGAACTTACACGTTTTCGGCGTTTCTAGAAGGTAGCTACATTATATGCTATCTCTTCATACCACGCTGCTAAGCACTACTTTGCTTTCAGCGCTTCTTTAAGATAGCTACATCGTATAAATACATCGCATCATACCTACATTCACACAATCGCATAATAGATACTTCATAATAATTTTGTTCAAATAAATTTGCATCTTTGCTTGTTATACACAATTTTTATTCCAATTTAAATTTCCATTTGCCGGTACACACCGTAAAATTTCCTCTTAAAGGTTTACCTTTACTGCCTACAATAATTTCCTATTTGTAGAAGCATACTATCCTTATTTCAAAACAATTTAACTCGAATATTTCGCTAATATTGCGCATCATTTAAATACACGCCTGTTCACGCCTTGCTTATCTGCGCATTCCAGTCCGATCACGCGCCCGCTGCGTGACCTTCCCGTGCGCCGGCCGGCTCCGTCCGAGCGCTACCTACCTACTTCGCCTCGCTGCTGCTTGCCGCGCCTATTTCGCACGTGTCAGCCGGCTTGCTGACGCTGCGTCGTACTAGCAGAAATAAGGGGCGTAAGCCGTTTTTTCCAATAATAACTTATAACATAATAATTTTTTTCTAGCCTTTATTATAATTTATGACCCAACTGCAACACTTCTTAATATTTTTTGCCTTTTGTGCTTAATTTAGATTTAAAAAATGGGAACAAAGGACGAGGAAGTAATTGATGATAATCAAAGCGATGATTATGCCACTCTCAAAACAAAGAGAAGCTCGATTAAAGGCCAGATCACTCGCTTCGATAACTTTCTTAAGCAACTTCAAAATCGCGATTTAACGCCAATTGAAATTAATGAATTAAATTTAAAATTAGACAAATTTTTGGAGTTGGGACATAAATTTGACAACATTCAGTCTAGCATGGAAGTTCTGAATGCAGAACGCCTAAACGACGAACTTACAGAAAGAGAAGAAATAGAGCGCAACTTGCATCGTTGCATAGCTGTCGCGCAGAACCTTCTGGAAACTTCCAAGCCTAAGGAGCACTTTTCTGATGATAAAAGTGCTAAGTCTAGCTCCAGCCGGTCTTGCTGTCATCATGACACAACCGGATTTAAGTTGCCACTAATAAAAATAAATAAATATGATGGTTCCTTTTTTAAATGGTTGGAATTTAAGGAGACGTATGAGTCCCTGATTCATAATAATGACAGAATGCCAGACATTCATAAATTTCATTATCTTACAAACCTGCTAGAAGGTGAGTCTGCACGTGTCATTTCCAACTTGGAAGTCTCCAGTAGTAATTACAAACAAGCGTGGGAACTTCTGTGCAACAGGTATGGCAATAAACGTCAACTTACTAGCAATCATCTTAATTCTTTATTTAGCATCGAGCCTATTCAGCGTGAGTCTGACAAGGCACTAAGGTATCTAAATGATCACATCACAAAAAAATTAAGGGCTCTTCATACACTAGGACAGCCCACTGATCACTGGGACACCCTAATAATACACATGGCCACTGAGAAGCTAGACTCTGTCACGCGTACAAAATGGGAGGAATATCGTAATGATTTATTATCAGATATACCTACTCTTGAAAACTTTAAGGGGTTTCTGCAATCTCGTGCCGATGTATTGGAGGCATTGTACAGGTCTAGGAATAAACAAAGTAAAGCCGGGTCACGAATTAGCAATCAAGCCACGGGTTCTCAGACACATACTTTTACAGTTTCAGGAAATGATCGCACTCCGAGGCCGTGCGCCGTCTGCCAGGGAAAGCATCGAATCTTCGACTGCATCGTATTCAAGGCCCTGTCAGTTGACGAAAAGTGGGAGCAGGCCAGGAAGCTTAAGCTGTGTCTCAATTGCTTGCGACCAGACCACGATGCATCACATTGCCGGCTCGGCGGTTGCCGTGTGTGTAAGAGGCGACATAACACTGTACTACACAAACACATAGACACTACTGATACAACTTCATCGCACACTTCATCCAACTCTAATCCTGCGAACAACCATAATAAAGAAGGAAGCCAAGAGCAAGCCTCTCCCTCTTCTTCTTCTTCCTTCTCCACTGTCATGAATACAACTTCTTCTACCGAAGTTCTTCTCTCCACAGCCTTAATTGATGTAGTTAATCCTCTTAATAATAAGGTTGAAACCGTAAGGGCACTTCTTGACAGCGGAAGCCAGTCTTCTTTTATAACGAATAGCCTTAAAATGCGACTTCAACTGGCTTCTGCCCCTTCTACTGCCACTTCTGTTTTAGGTATAGGTGACACATCACTTGATGTCATTCCCGAACGCTGTTCTGCGACTATCAGGTCAAGGCAAGGCACATACTCGCAAACACAGCACTTCTTAGTACTGCCTCATATCACAGGCAACATTCCTAAGCGTCATATACATCATAACTTGCAAATACCATCATCTATCAAACTTGCAGACCCTACTTTCGATCGACCGTCTCAGATTGACGTGCTCTTAGGAGCCGACGTCTTTTGGAGCCTTATCGGCACAGAAACACGTCCTTTAGGCAGCAAGCAGCCCATTCTTCATAATTCGCATCTTGGTTGGTTATTAGCTGGTCCGCTATTATCAGCCAATCCTAGCACAAAAAAGGATTCTTACATATCCTGCAACTTCGTCACTCATGATGATATGGACCTTAACTCACAGTTACCCAAATTCTGGGAATATGAAGATTTTCCCTCCCCTCAGAAGCATCAGCCTATTAAAACTGAGTCGGAAAGGCACTTCACTGAAAATACCTATAGGCAAGAAGACGGTAGGTTTTGTGTCAGACTGCCATTAATAGATTCCCCTGACTGCCTGGGTGATTCTTATTATTTAGCTAAAAAAAGGTTCCTTGCCTTAGAAAGGCGCCTAGACAAAAGGCCGGAACTTAAAGCTTCTTACTCTGCCTTCATTAATGAGTATCGAGAGTTAGGTCATCTTTCTGAAGCAGCTGTTCAGCGTCCCATCACTTCCTTCTTCTTGCCACATCATCCCGTAATAAAAGAAAGTAGTGAATCCAGTAGGGTTCGCGTAGTATTCGACGCATCGGCGCAGACTTCTTCTGGCTTCTCCATCAATGACCTACAGATGGTTGGTCCCAACATTCAAGATTCGCTGTTCAACATTCTATTAAGATTTCGTCATTATAAATATGTATTGTCAGGAGACATAGAAAAGCAATACAGGCAGATTACTATGAACGAGTTAGATCGAGACTTACAGCTTATTTTATGGCGCGAGAACGAACATCTTCCTATCCGTTCCCTCAGACTTAATACTGTAACTTACGGATTTGCAAGTGCTAGTTTTTTAGCTGCTCGCTGTCTATGGCAGCTTGCAGAGGAAACCGATAACCCTCTTATAAAAAACATCATACGTAACGACTTTTACTGTGATGATTTATTAACAGGAGCTGACACAGAGACTGACTTGCTTCATATTAAAAGGTCAGTCTCATGCTCTCTAAATTCAGGCTGCTTTAATTTGCGAAAATATCGCTCCAATTCTCAAGTAGTCATAGATTCAGAATCAAAAAATACGGAGAATAACAATTTAGCACTCAGCCAATCTCACCACACATTAGGTTTAGGATGGAATCCCAACAAAGGCATCCTTCATTTTGACATAGATGACACAAAACTGTCAAGCACTGCCACCAAACGCATCATCTTATCTACAACATTTAAAATATTCGATCCCTTAGGCCTTCTCACATTGTGCACTGTCAAGCCGAAAATTCTTTTGCAAACACTTTGGTCTCTCAAGCTTGATTGGGATGACTCGGTCCCCCCTGAAATCCAACGGGTGTGGGCCAAATTTATCGATAACATAAAATACCTAAAGCTGCTTACTGTGCCTAGGAACATACTTTGCGATTCACCTACCCTAATTGAATTACACACCTTTAGTGATGCATCTCAAGCAGCCTATGGAGCTTGCATATATATTAAGTCTTTACCTACGTCAGGTCAAAAGGCACATGTTAACCTCTTATGCGCGAAATCTCGCGTCGCTTCAAAAAAGCTCACCTCTATCCCGCGTTTAGAACTCTCTGCAGCTCACCTTGCTGCTCGTCTCAGTGAAACAGTTCGTTCTGCTCTTAGAAAGCCGATCGCACGCTGCGTCTATTGGACTGATTCTAGTGTCGTTCTAGCGTGGCTTAAAATGTGTCCATCAAAATTAAAAACATACGTGGCTAATAGGGTGGCATCTATTCATGAAATAACTGAAGCATCTGCTTGGCATTACGTCCCTACCGCGTTAAATCCCGCAGACTTAGCTTCGCGCGGCGTAGATCCGCAGCATGTCATGGCACAAAACTCATGGTGGCATGGCCCTCACTTCCTTCACGAACCAGAAGAAAAATGGCCGACCTTGCACAAAGAAGATGAAGTGAAAGTCATACCTGAAACCAAAAAATCGGTTACATCTCTACTCGTAGACACAAGCCAACCTCCGGCTGTAATTGACTTTGATAGATTTTCTAGCTTGAACAAGATAAAGCGAGTCATGGCATATGTGCTTCGCTTTATTGATAATAAATGCAAAAAACAAAAACGTAATGGTCCTTTTTCCGTTAGTGAATTAGAAAAGTCTACACAAGTTCTTCTACATCTCTCGCAACAACAATCATTTTATACAGAACTTAAAGCACTCGATAATAAAACTCTAAGTCGAAAATCGAAGATCGCTTCTTTATCCCCTTTTATTGACTCTCAGGGACTCCTGAGAGTGGGGGGCAGGATTCATAAGTCTGACTTAGACTTTTCTACTAAACATCCTGTTCTTTTATGTTCTAAACACAAACTCACAAAGTTAATATTCTCAAATGAACACACTCGCCTCTTACACGCAGGGCCGCAGTTGTTGTTGTCGTCTGTTCGTGAGCAGTACTGGCCTATAGGAGGTAGGAACCTGGCACGACGCACGGCTCGCGGATGTGTTATTTGTAGACGGCACTATGGTAAAACAATGTCAAATATTATGGGTTCATTGCCTCAACAGCGCTTGATACCAGACTTTCCATTTTCTACTGTGGCAATGGATTTTGCAGGCCCCTTTCTCATTACAGATCGTCGTGGCCGTGGCTGTAAAATCACTAAATGCTATCTATGCCTTTTTATTTGTATGAGGTACAAATGTGTTCACTTAGAAGCCGTTAGTGAGTTATCTAAGGAAGCTTTCATACTATCTCTTCGCCGCTTCATATCGCGTAGGGGCAAGCCCAATGAAATATTTTGTGATAATGGTCGCAATTTTGTTGCAGCGGCAAAGGAAATAAGTGATCTTTTTAAACTGCATTCAGATTCCATGTCAGAATTCGCTGCTAATGAAAACATTAAATTCATCTTCTCTCCGGCTTACGCTCCTAATTTCAACGGCTATGCAGAGGCAGGCATTAAGTCTGCTAAATTTCATATTAAACGCATTCTAGGCAATACGCATCTCACCTTTGAAGAGCTTGCGTCTTTATTTGCACAAATTGAAGCAATCCTTAATAGTCGTCCTCTTTCCCCACTCTCCCCTTCTCCCAACGATTTCACCGCACTCACACCAGGGCACTTTCTCCTTGGCAGGCCATTGACCTCGCTGCCTGGGTCTTCTCTACTGGACGTCAACACCAAGAAGCTGGACCGTTACAAGATGATGGAGCAAATGAGACAGCATTTTTGGCATCGCTGGCAGAGAGAATACGTAACAGAATTACAACAACGTTATAAATGGAAAACAAAGAGCAAAGACCTACAAGAAGGGGATCTGGTCATCATTAAAGAGGACAGTACACCTCCATTGCTGTGGCGCTTAGGACGAGTAGTCAAACTCTACCCTGGAACGGATGGAATATCCAGAGTCGCCGACATCAAGACAGCAAGAGGAGTCGTCAGGCGGGCACTCAATCGCATGTGCCTTCTCCATGATTCTTGAAAGCAACCCTGTGCTTTCAAGGGGGGGCAGTATGTACAAGCCGTCCAACCGTGCCACCTTGTACCAGGCACGAGTGTGGACGACAACTGCGGTGCGGGGTGCGGGAGGCGCGACATCGGCCCTCTACAAAACCAGCTGCAGCCCCGACGCGCACACATTCTACCGGCCTTCTAAAGCTCGTATCGACGCCAACTATATCACGCGCGCGCTTCTCTAATTATTAAGTAGAATTGTCAATATAATTACTTCTTTTGTAATTTTACATCTTTTATTTCTCTTGTGTGCCTCGCGCACATATATTTTTTTTAAATTACGTTCTGTTTAAATGTTGAAGGATATGATAATATTATAAATATTTGTGTTTAAAAACCTCTAGAAGCAAATTCTAGAGATTTTTAAACACAAATATTATTATTTAAGAGCTGTCTGATTATTGTCAGTTGTTTATCTTGTATTGTCTTTTATTTAAGTTTAATGATTCTGTTGATTTGTTTTAATGAAGCCAAAAATATTTTATTTTTATTATTTGAATTTTAAATAAAAACAAGTACTTTGATCGGTAAACAATGTGTTTTTATTACACTGGTCATTACTTAAAAAAATTTGATACAAAGGTCACGCCGCTGAAAGCGCCGCCGCCGCCGACCCTAAAAAGTCGGCGCGCCGCCGCCGGCCCTAAAGGCATCGGCGCTCATATCTAACAGGAACACCCCTTATATGAAATTACACAGATCAATTTTATTGATAGTGGCGCAAGATATCTTACATGGAGATGCTTGGTCATGCAAAGTCTCATCAAGATTCAACGTAACGTTTTTGAGAAAATTTCAATTTTTCATTTTCATTGTATGACAGCTACCCTCAAAATGAGAGCCAGCAAGAAACCACTTAGAACCCTTAGATGGATTTGCATAAAACTCCTAAATTCAAAATATGGTGTCAATCGGACATATAATTTCAAATTCAAAAAAACCCGTCGGGGGCTGCCATCGCTCTCTCTTATTCTGATAAATTATAGCAATATAACTTACAAACAAACAATCAAATAAATTTACAATTCATATTATGGCACATATTAAATGTATTTAAGTTCTCATATATGAGTGTCAATGTTAATTGTATTCATTAAAATTTTTATATTTACAACACAAAATATTATTTTACAATTTATATAGTTCCATGTACTTTGTTTATTTTAGAGCAGATAGTGGCAGCCCCCGACGGGTTTTTTGAATTTGTAATTATATTATAGTTAGTCGAATATATATAGTGCTTACCTATTTTTTATATTATTACTGTGTTTATCTTTCCGAAAAACCATTAGGTAGGTAAGTAAATGTGGAAACTTGTTATACTTCTCATGTAAAATATCAATGTGACTGTAGGATTTGTTATACTCATAACAGGACCTGACAATAAAACGGTTTTTAGCATAGTTAGTCCTACAGAAAGGTGGGGTGAACAAGCGGGCATTACAAGAGCGAACATTGACTCGTGGACGATTTACCTATACAAATCTTACTCAATAAATATGGAGAATCTATAATACCGTTCAATATTTTATAAAGAATAATCTGGTCTCTCTGTTTACGAAGTTCTTGAAGAGATATAACGTTATGAAGTGTGCAACCACGGAACTTGGATTTAATTCGTTTTAAAAGTTTATTTTGTATACGCTCAATGGAGTTTATATGAACTGAGTACTGAGGGTTCCAGGCTTGTTACGTTTGATATAAACGTAAATTCTTTCTAAAGATGTTCTTCAATTACATCTTAGATAAGTACTGTAGCAGCGATTAACGAATTTTAAAATCTTAAAATTATACAAAACAAACTAAAGTTCTTTATTGTTTATTTGAAGGCTGTAATTAATTACTTCTTTATTTTATCAATTTCGGCAAAGTCTTTGATAGTACCAGCTTAACCTACTTTGAGCTGAAATTTTAAATAACAGAATTTGCACTCATTTCATCCGTGTCATGTACAGTTCTACTGGGTTGTACAATACGAGGAATACAAACAGCGCAATATTTTCAAGTTATTTGGATTAAAATAATCAAATAGTATTTTATCCGACCAAATGATTTTTTTTTTATCTTATGAATGTTGCGATAAATAAATAGCCCGTTTGTGCCTGTATAAGTGCAACGTTACTACGTATTTGCTACGAGCTACGTCGTAGCACTTTCTACGACTTTTTAATTTGGTGTAGGACAATTCATTACTTAGTACCTGGGTGACCGAGCTTCGGTCTATAATAGCCACTTCAACATTAAATATCATCGGGTGAGCAAGCTATGCTATCCGCCAAATATGGCGCTGTAGGTTTTTGTTTAAAACGTTGTACTTTAAAAACACGAAGTTAACGAATTTCCCAGACATGAAACCTAGGTAGATCGATTTTTTGCCCCCGAAAACCCCCTTACGGTAAATGGTATTTTTCGCTGAATCTGGCGTTTAAAACATGTAAAAGAACAATATGAATCTTAATTTAGGTTAAAATAATTATTTTCCAATTTTAGTCACCTAATTTTTTTTGGCAAATTTCGATAATGGTGAGACAGACTTTACAGAATAGTCCCACCACCTTGAAAGTTGCCACAAGTATAAAGAAAATTGTAAAATTTATCAATTAAAACATAAGTTAAGATTCAGGTTTTTCCCTAGAATCTTTTGAACGCCAATTTCAAAATACCCTATCAAGTAGCCATCCTTACGGAAAAAACAACGAAATTCTGAAGGCCCATTCTAAGAAATAAAATAGAATCGCTTATGTACCAGAAATTACGCCAGCTCTCTTAAAACTTCCTCCGAAACACAATAGTGCAAACACTGCTGCTTTACGACAGAAACAGGCAAAAGGTGGAAGTTTTCCAGATGGACCCCATTATTATCATAATTTGTAATAGGAATTACCAAAATAGGCAAATTATTTATTTGGAGCCTTAATTAAAATTGAGGGTTTTTTCCCTCTCAACACTAAAACGCCACTTTCAGCGAAAAAGGCCCCATTAAGCACCAAATTTTTTTTATGTTTTGGGTAGCCTAGAGACCTGAAAAGTTTTTAAAACCAGCCTCAATCTATGGAACATCATTTTTGTATTTTTTTATTGTTGATCAAAATTTTAATCGGCCCATTAAATTGATCGAAAATTTTATTTACCATACTTTTTGAATAACAAGTAGGAATGTTAGGAAGTTCATTATTTTATGTATGAAAGTAACGTTCAAGACAACCATGACACAAAACGAAAATTGAAAAAATATTCAGTAAAAAAAATATGAATTTTTAAATCTCCTTCTTCGGCAGAAAAATTTAAAAATTAAGAAAATAATTAATACTCGTAACTTGAAAACTACAAATAATCGCGGAACATACATGGGGGTGATTTGGATACCCCTTAGCATGAGGCATCAAAATTTTTCTTTTGAACGTCTATCAATGGGCCACCCTGTATATATATATAACATACGAGTATACAAATATGGCTTGTTTCATAGTAGTAACTGGGCGACCAAGCTTCAGCAACATTAAAATAGGATCGGGTGAGAAAGCTATGCTACCCGCCAACAGATGGCGCTGTAAGTTTATGTCTAAAACACAAATGTATAAAAACACGGGGAAAACGAATTTTCCCAGACATGAGACCTAGCTAGTTCGATTTTTTGCCCCCGAAAACCCCCGTATGGTAAATTTCAAATATTGCTCATTTGTATACTAATAATGCTCGTTTAATAGTATAGGATAGGATTTAAAAATATGAAATAAAGTGTAAAAATATGTTAATGTCATACAGATCAAACATTAACGTCACTAACGTACCTACTGATGAAAGACAAACACTTTTCTATACTGTGCGTGTGTGACTAAAACAAACAATCCATGTCAAAACTATTTCGTTTTACGATTACTCGTCAACTGAAAAGCATAAGAAAACACATAACCAACAATATTATTCATTATATCTTATTTTGCTGCATAGAATGATATAATAATTCATTCAAAAGTAGAATGTCAATATCGGAGTAAGTTTAGACAGCTCATCCATATTGAGGATAAGATTTAGTTAGATCTAATCAATCATTAGAGCCTAATCGAGATTTAATAGTTTTGAAGCCTATGATCAATTTCATCCATCATTTGTAGTTTAGAAAAGCCATTCTATTCGAGACTGTCTAGGTAAGTACGTTGGTACTTTAAGCCCTGCCTATCGATGATACCTACCTCGCAAGAAAGTTAAGGCCTTGATAACAGTTCTCGGATGGGCTGACTCGGCGCAAGACTGCCAACAATTTGGGCATCGAGAAGCTCGTGGTTCCCCCATCGGAAGTTTCCCGACGAGCGGTGAGAGTTTGGAATAGTTTCTTTACCGCTTGATAGCGAAGCGTGCAAATACGTACTCGTGTACTTTCAACTTTCATTATTTTAGTTGTTTTGATTTCGTTTAAAATTTAAGTGGAATCCAGCAAGTATAGTATAGTTCGCGACAGCTCTGGGTAAAACGTGTGGTGTGCATTTCGCCTATGTTACATATCTTGTTTTACTATACCAGTCCTCACTAATTTACATTATATAGATATAATACTAGTATTTTTCTTTCCTAAAGTAAATTTTAAGCAGGTGTTTATTATCACAACCTCTACAGGCTGGTAAAAAAAACAGCCAAGTGTGTATTGGGCCACGCGCAGTATATAGTTTCGTAGTTTCTTTAAGATTTTTTGTCATAAAGCAGATTTTGATTAAGTATTGTATTTCATATCGTCTATAAAATAAACTTTTTCCTCCTTGCTATTTTTATTATTTTAGTTTTTCGGCTCTTATACCTATACAGCCTACTTAACGGTGATAGTTTTCCATTTAATTTCATCATGTATACTACAACTGTGATTGTCGTCACGTTTCCAGCAACAACCGTTTAGCAGGCGGGGGGAGGCACACTTGACTCCAACAAAAAATTGCGCTTTCAAGCTAAATATTTCGCAAACGTTCAAAAGACTAACATTATTTTTTAAAGGTCATTATTTTTAAAAGGACAAGACCAGAAAAAAAAATCACCTTTACGAGTACGTGTAAAAAAAAAATCAAGATTTTATTTTACCGCTTTGTCGGCGTGGATAAAACGTATATCCATAGTAAATTACAGCCTTCTAGTACTAAGGGTCTATTATCTAAGCCGCGGTCAGACAGACAGACGGACATGACGAAACTATAAGAGTTCCTTGTTGACTACGGAACCCTAAAAAACAGGTTTTGTAAATTTTCTCGTAGTTAATTCTTTTTTTGAAGTTTGACCAGATTCACCTTCACACATAAAAATATTTAACTTTAAAATAACGAAAGCACGCCTTCCTTCATATAAGGGCACGAAAAATCGCATACTGACCACAAGAGGAAAAAAAATGCTTAGATCATTTCTTAATATTCCTCCCTAGGTACGTAATCTGCTAATATTACCTTTACAAGTTCTATAAAAAGTAGCAGTTGATGAAAATTATGTTTTTCTTGTATAAATATCATTGTGGAATTCAAATGCAAACCTTGGAAACGGTCCAGTAGCTCAAAATTATTGATATTTTGTCTAAATCTCCCGAAAACTTGTGTTTTTTCCTTTTTCTTACAACTGCGTGTCTCTGTAACTATCAGTCCTAGAAACAAAACTTAAAATGTAAATTATAGTAAATTTAATTTTCTAC
Organism: Athrips mouffetella; assembly: GCA_947532105.1. NCBI lineage: Eukaryota > Metazoa > Arthropoda > Insecta > Lepidoptera > Gelechiidae > Athrips > Athrips mouffetella. The sequence continues at coordinate 12,269,030 of OX383967.1, read as the reverse complement.
AACATTTTACTTTACACTTTTCTAACTGAAATGCACCTAAACGAAGATATGAGCGAAACTGAATATTTTGCATTTTAAACACTTATAGTACGGTGAATTAGCTGTTTCACGTAGACACGCCTCACAATTTCACCAATTTTTTTCCAGGTACTAGTTAGGTACATAGCTCTCAATTTTTAATAGGAGCCAATTCTTAAATTTCAAAAAATTTACATTGAATATTCAAGACTTAGCTCTTACCAAAAATTTAGAGCTATTTACCTAACTAGTACCTGGAAAAAATTTGGTGCAATTTGGTGAATTTGGCGACATAAGACGTTAAGCGACCGGACCATCCGAAACAACATACCTATCAAAAATTTAGACCGCTTGTAAGGTAACCTTCCACTGTTATTCTCTACTAGCTGGTGCCCGCGACTTCGTCTGCGCAGGTTTATAAATTGTAGCCTATGTGTTATTCTGATGTTTATGCTATATTATTGTAAAATTTCATTAAAATCCATTCAGTAGTTTTTGGGTGAAAGAGTAACAAACATCCATCCATACTTACAAACTTTCTCGTTTATAATATTATTCTCTATTCAGTGGATTATATGACTAGTTTTAAAGATAGAGCTGGTCAGACTGTGTCTGTCATTTTGTATTTGGCTAAATTGTGAATATCTAATTTAAGGGTCATAGGAAAGAGTAAAGTTAATTTTAGCATAAGAAACTGAATAACTTTTCCCAAGGTAAAATACATTTTGTACGGGAGATCAAAAAATTGTTTCGTATTTCTTGGGAAAAGTTTTTCAATTTAATGGTCTAATGCTTAAGTTATGTTTAAGTACTGTGTCATAAGAACCCTATATACTTATGTAACCATACGCAGAGTACGGTCGAAGTTGGCGCCTGTTTAGCGATCGAGGTGGTATCTTCCATTTACGGCGACAGGTGCTTTGCTTTATAGACGTCCTACCTGAATTATTTTACTGGAAACAACCCTTCAAGCTATAATAAACACTGAAATACTCTTTAAGCGCTAAACTACAGTTTAAAATCCTGTAGGGTTTACTTTATTAAACTAGGCGTGTTGACAGCACCAAGTCTCTACATATTTGTATTGTTGGGTAATTTCGTCAAGCATCCACAATACATGGAGAAGACTGCAGAAAGAGACTTGAGACTTTCAACAAGGCGAAAAGACATCCCAATTAAAAGTGACACAATTTTACCAAAACTCTCTGTTTTTTCACATAGTGCTTATTGCCAAACCATTCGCTGCTTCAATAAACTTCCAACGTCGTTGAAATCTGTCAATAGAGTAACATCATTCAAAAGAATTCTATACGCCTTATTACTCGAAAGATGTTTTTATTGAGTGAACGAGTTTATGACATTTAAATTTGATTCTTAAATACTAAATACCTAATTTCCATTTGTTTGTGTTGCTGTTGTTTCTTTTTTTTTTCTTGGATATATTAATTGTTATTCCAAATAATGTACCTAGATTAAGTTATATTCAATGCAATATGTATTTTGCTCAGAATAAAGAATAAAATAAAAAAAAGCTCTTTCACTCCCAAGTTCCAAAAGACAAACAAAAAATCACTCCTTAAATTCTTAACTTTAAACGAGCACCCTCTGAAACCAACTTTAATACAAGTAACAATAACATTAAAAACGCCTCGAAAAGCTTTTCCATATTCTTTTGACATTATTGACATTATTTTGGCTATTGGAAACAGCCGGCGCTGAGCTTTGAATTGCTAATGTTGCATCGACGGCAAATTATTGTTTCTCATTAAAATCCTTACATTTTAGGAACCCGTTTAGAGACATAATTTACATATTTTCGTTAGCGCCGGACCAGGATTACTTGCGAATGGCTTCATTTGAAAGTCAGTGAATTTTCAAAGCCGGTTTGTTTCTTGCGACCCATTTCGAATTTAATTTACTTATTTGTATTTCACTGTACCTTGTTGTAATCCAAAAATTACACAGGTCACTTCAACCCATACTATTATTTAGGCCTACGTTCTCTAGCCGGTTTAAATTTATAAAAAAATATATAAAAAGGAGGAGGGAAGAAGTGTATAAACGTATGACCACGATGGCTGTTGAATACGCTAAATACCAAGGGATGTATTATGGTCCTCAATATTACAATTTTTAAGTAGAGAAAGGTCATTAAGTGAGAACTGTAGCTGCCATCCAACTGAGCGATTCAATTTCCTTTGCTTTCGCGAACATCTTATTCCTAGAATTTAGAGAAGATTTAAATTAATGTAACCCATTTATGACCAATAAACTCCAAGAAAGGTTTGACTTTTATGTCATTTAACTTTCTGCAATATTAATAAATTAAATATACAAGATGTAAAAAACATCTCCTAAAAACATAAACTGTGTATTCAGACCATGAAACTGAACAACTTTCCCCAATGAAAGTGGGTCGAAACACAAAAATATTGTTTTTAACTTTCTATAAAAGGTGTAAGGGACAGGTTTCCGAAAACTGAAAGGAATTGATCAGTCAAAGTAAATAAACAACTTTCAGTAAGTAAAACTTCCAGGAGATGAAAAAAAAATCGGCCAATCCGTACAAAATTGCAAAGTTGATTGGACAGATTGTTGTATAGAGAGGTCGACATTAGAAGATCCACGGCCGAGCTTGTAGAAGGTGATCTGCGAAAAACCTGCTGGGATAAAACTTGGCACGATTCAAGTAAATACTTGTAGGTAACATATATAAGTAGTGGTGCACAGAATGTGACGGAGACCTACAGTAGGGCAAAATGACAAAAATATGTAGTTTTTTACGAGGTTGAAAGTTACATCTTTTGAACCGACATAGGTAGGTGGTTGAAAATTTTCTCAGGATATGTGTTTTTATTACAATATCCCCTAATAATAAAAACAAAAATAATATAAAATATATGTATATATAATTTATTTTAATGTAAGTATATACATACAAAAATATATATGTTTGTATATTTATGTAATGTATTTATGTATTTGATATTTATTTTGAGTATTTTATGTAAATACAATGTCTTTTTTGTTTTTCATTTATGTAGTTTATATGAGTGCACTACACTGCAGAATTCTGTAAATGTTGATTTCGTCAAAAGGTTGTCTGGAAGAGATCACTCTTAGTGATAAGACCGCCTTTTGCCCACATTTTATTACTGGTTATGTGTAAATGTTACTTTATTAGTGTGCAATAAAGTGTTATTCATTCATTCATTCATTCATAAAAGTAAGGGGGGTCGCCATACAAGAAACATATTTTTTTTGTTTTTGCTCTACTGTCAGATCAGTTATTAATTAGAGCGTCAAACTTGTTAGTAGAGCATTTTGTGTGGAAAGTAAGATTTTTATATTAAGATAAGATTTTTATGTTATTTTAACTTTTGTTAGAATTTTGCTAAATTAATTTCAAAAAACTTAATATTACACACCTGTAAGTATAAATTATGTACTTTTATGCAAAGGTCACTACATTCTATACACACAATAAGTTAAAGTAAACGTTATAAATAAGCAAGGACGCGGAACCCACAAACATTTGCGGTCCGCCGGGATACAGTGTACCTGGAAGTGGAATAAAACTTTGCTATTAGTTTGGTACTCTTGTGTTTATGTAATCTATTATGTATGAAGAAATGAACGAATAAATAATCCGACCAGTCTTCTGAAGGAATTGGTGTCCTTTTTCCACCGTCTACTTAAATATACCTAGTTCTGCTTCTGGGCTAATGGTGACATGTGTTTGCATCACTCACTCTGTGACTATAATTACTTCTCCCTGATTCCTCTATTCTATTACCACAAAAGAACATGTAGTCAAATCTAGACCCGTGATTTCATTATTGTGAAATGTTTCAAATTAATCTTTCTCGTTTTTAATTTTGGCCCTACAATAAAATTGGAATTAAAAAGCAGGTGAAAAAATACCGGCAACAAGACGAGACGTTGATAAAAGCAGCTTCTTTGTCATTAGGAATGTAAATTAAGATCTGCGAGACAGGGAAAAACGACTTGTTTCGCGATTAAAGTCCTTCCCGACTTGGCGCTCGCGTTGTCCGCTCGTAGTAGAGTATATATACTCTGCATAAATGCAGGAATTAGATTCAGATTCAGATAATTTATTCAATGTAGATTCTTTACAGAATACTTATTGAATGTCATGCAGAATACAATGCAAATAGAGCGAGTCTACGCCGTTTCGGATCGTGCTATGGCAGCGTAAAAGAAACGGCAAGAAACCACTGCAGCACGGCCTACTTTAAGAGTCGGCTTTTTACAATGTGTTTCTTGTGTTTCGCTGGAATATCAGAGCACCATACCTCTTTGTCATTCATATAGTCATCCAATCTGTAGTAAGCTTTTTTACATAACGTTTGCTTTACACATTCTTTAAACTTTCTCTCAGGTAATTGCACTATATTGTCAGGTATTTTGTTGTAGTATCGTATACACAGACCAACGAAAGATGTATTGACTTTAGTTAATCTAGTATATGGTTGATCAATTTTATGCTTATTTCTAGTATTAAAATTATGCCTGTCACAAATTTTTGGTAATTGATGAATGTTCTTTCTAGCATACATTATATTTTCATAGATATACTGGCATGGCACTGTCATAATGTTGATTTCCTTGAACAGTTCTCTCAGGGAATCACGAGTCTTCAGGCAATAAATTGCTCTTATAGCCCTCTTTTGTAAAACGAATATTGAATGTATATCAGCTGCTCGGCCCCAAAGCAGTATGCCATAAGACATAATGCTATGGAAGTAGCTAAAGTAAACCAGCCTTGCAGTAGCTACATCAGTAAGTTGTCTGATTTTTCTAACAGCATATGCAGCCGAGCTCAATCGATCAGAAAGACCGGAATAGAGGGTAGATTTAATACAATGAGCACTAATTGCGAGCATCACTCTTTTTTAAGGGTTAAAATTTTACCCACAATGTCTAAACCCATGTCCTCTCAAAGAATAGTAATTTTGGTCCACAACACGCGCTTTATCATATTTGGATTCTACTTACTATATTTTTTCATTGAGTGTTTCTCAGTGTGCATTTCAAAGTTACATCAAATTGTTTCGACAACTTTGGGTAAAGGCCTCAAATTTGCAAAAGACTGTTTTGGATACCTGTATTACCTGCGCAATCATTGGCGCAACCTACGAATAAATAATTTATTCGTAGGGCGCAACCAAATCATTAGTAGTTAGAAACTCAATATGTCCTAGATTTAAAACCGACCTTAAATGAGAATCCTGCAACTTCCTTGACGTTGACGTAGAGCGTAGAGCCCTTTTGACTGGAAAATGAGGATCTGTTCGGAGCGCATCTTCAAGCCGGTATAGTTCCTCAACTGCACTTTCATTCCAATTTGAAAGAAGACGGGGATTTCCTCTCCCAAAGCAAGGGTCTTTAAACACTCAAGATAACCATTATTTGTTTCAAAGAAAATTTGTACGGGAAAATTTACTAATCAACGTGTTTCGAACTGCGTCATTCGTTGATGCTAGCATGTCCATGCTAGCGACAAAGTTATTCAATTTTGTATCCAACACGATACTATTAAACGAGCAATATTTCGTCGTATCCTACGAAAAAGGGCACTATGGCCGTAGTGGCTTTTTATTTTTATTAGTTATTTAGAATCTGCAGCCCATTTCACATTATCTGAGTTCGAGAAATCACAAAAAATCAATCTATATCAACAAAAAAAATAAATTTTTATAAAAAGCCACAATTGCATTCTCTCATTTTTCCCGACGAAGACCACCACTCTAGCCACAGTGTCTAATTTCTTCGCGGATGCACGGGGAAGCAAGTGACTCAATTGTTTAGTTTTATTGGCTTTTTACTTGTTATTTTGTGATTGTATTGAATAAGAACGCTACTGAATCCAATTTTATAATAACATTATGCAAAAAGCTTTAGCTTTCATGGCTAGCATAACGTTGTTAAATTAATTTATTATCTTCGATATAATTTTGAGCTACTCAGACGGAAAAAGACGCTATTACACTTTGTGGCCTTATTCCACGGATTTGCCTTGTGTTACTTCTATGAAGATCTGCTATTCAAATTCAAATTCAAAAATTTTTTTCGTATATAAATCCATAGTGTTAGTAAAAGAAACTTAAACTAGTGTTAGTAAGCAACAACATCTCAACTTTAAAATTAATTCAAACTTGCGCCGGGCTCGGATCCCGTTGCGTGCAGACGCATCCAACCTAACCGCCTTTGTGGCTTTATTCCACGGAAACTTATTACTATGTCCTTTATTTGCACGTTTTATAATGCGTATTATAAAATAAGTGATCTTACTGACATCAACTTCACTGTCGGTTATAAAATAAATATAAATATTGGATACAATGCATAGTTTGTGACTTTTACTATGAGTTTAGTTAGGACGCCCTTGTGGCATTTGTGGCTTTTTTAACGTTGGGTGGGAGGTATTAAGTTAAGTAAATAAAAAAAACGGCTAAGTGCGAGTCGGACTCATACATCGAGGGTACCGTAAAATTTTGCTCCACTTATTTTGGCACTATTTTAAGCTAACAGATGGATGGAAGGAAAAAATTTGGTATGGGTCACTCTTTTAGTGCGTTAGCACCCTTTGCGTACGGAATTTTCAAACAAATGCATTTGGGCGTGGGCGGGCATGGGCGGTGGTGAATGCAAGTAGTTCCACCACCCATACGAGCTCTTAAAACATTACATGGTTTCAAAACCAATTATTAACGTCTTCTTTTGTATATTCAAATTAAATTTGAAAACGTGCGGTGTCTCTTTAAGACCAGGTTTAATTACATAAAATTATTTTTTAATAATTATGAATTCATTGTTCCTAATAATATTATTTTAAATGAATTTTTATTATAATATGTTGCCAATTTTAATTGATTAGTGTATGCATTTCTCTATGTTTCTTTCTTTCCTTTATAAGCTTCTTAGTTATTATTATCTAGAACTACATTTAATGCTTCTTAGTTATTATTATCTACTTTAATCCCTCTCTTATTGACTCTGGGTGGGCTTAAATTCAGCCACTAGCTGTGCCCATACCTTTTTCTCAAAATATTTTTAATTTTTAAATGCTATAATGTGATTACTTTTTTGTTGAGAAATAAATTATTTTGCATTTGTATTTTGAAGTAGAAGAGTATGATCCAGTCATGTACTTTTAAGAGCCGGTCAAGATTGACACTCGCAGTGTGACTTTTCTTTGTACGCTGTTTAGTTTAAGACAATCTTGACGTGCTCTACAGCCAACAAGGGACTTTTTTATATGTAGCTGTTCCGGAAGTGGCTAATCATCATAGTGTGTTTGTGTGACGGCTATTTTTTGAACCGAAGTAACTATATAGTTGATTTTTTCAAAGAATACGTGTTATTATTGCGAATTACCACACAAATAATAAACGCAATGAAAAGATAAAAAATAAGCGGGTCCATATGATTGATATTTTTTTTTTACAGTTTGAGAATACTAAAGTATATTTATTTTAATACACAGTATAAAGGATATTCTTCCAAAAACAGAAAGGGTACGGCCAACGTAACTGATAAATTTTCAGTAAATGAAACTTTCAGGAAACAATTAAAATCCGTTTCGCCATACAAACTGTCCTACCAAGTTTGGAAGTATTAGGTCGACCGAGCTTTGCTTTTTACAAACTTTACGGGGGCAATGGTACCAAAGAAAATGTCAAAAAACTTATAAAACAAGTTTTCCCAGACTTTAAGACCTAGTTGTATCAAATTTTCGCTCCCGTTATGCAAAATGTTATCAAACTCGTTACAACCGTTTTTGAGGAACTGATTATGCGAATACAAACAAACATTGCTCGTTTAATAGTATAGAATTTTGAATGGAAAAATCAATTTCTTTTTCATTTCCTGAAAGTTTCATTCATTGACAGTTGTTCAATTTCGTTGATCTGAACATTCCTGAAGGCTGTCCCGTACTCCCTGTATACCCTGATCCTTCTTTTCCTTGAAAACATTGCTTAAATTAAACCAATAAAAGATACTGATGCTCTTACGACCTGTTATATTCCGGCGAAAAAAGGCGTAATGTCACTTAGGTGTAGTATAACCAATATTTTTCCGGCGAATAAAGACATAATTACAAAAAACGGGACAAATTTATAAGAAATAGCGAATCAAATGTCGAATTTACATTAAAATAGATACCCCGAAATAGTAAGGCTATGTTTGAAATATTAACATAACAAAAAAATCTTATAGTGTTGAAATAAAACACAAAAAACTTCCCCCTGAAAAGTTGGTATTTTGCAACAGCGCCTTTATTCGTAGGATACGACGATTTGTGTAGGTATATATTTATAATTGGTTTCTCAAAAACCGCTCTAACAATTTCGATGAAATTTACTATACGAGGGTTTACGGGAGGAAAAAAATCGACCTAGGTGCCATGTCTGGGAAAATGCTTTTTCTCCATTTTTTGTGCATTTTTTTAAAATAGAACGTTTTGGAAATCCTACAGCGCCATTTGGGTTTCGGCTTTATTTAAGACTAGCTGTTGCCCGCGGCTTCGCTCGCGTGTATTTCGTATTTATGTTGTTACCGGTTTTCCGAAGCAATGAGATATTTTCCCGTCATTTCGGGGTAATTTTAAACTAAGGAAAAACAGGACTAACCCTGCGCAAATCAATGAGTATAATTCAAGATCCAGCTGATTTTTATATAATATACAGACGTTACTTATAAATTACTCAGAACAGAGGAACTTAGCAGCAGTGTCCTAACAAATGTAAAGAGAGAGATGAGAGACACCTTTATGTAATATTCCAAAACAGAGCCAATTCGCAGAAGTAATTAAGAAAAACTGAAACCCTCTCCTCTCTCTCCCACTCCCCCCTTCCTCTCCCCGTTCCCCTCCCCCTCCTCCCTCTCCCCCTGCCCCTCCCTCTCCCTCTTCCCCTCCCTCTCTCCCTCCCTTTCCCCCTTCCCGTCCCTCTGTCTCTTCCCCTCCCCCTCCTCCCTCTCCCACTCCCTCTCCCCCTGCCCCTCCCTCTCCCCCTTCCCCTCCTTCTCCCTCTTTCCCTCCATCTCCCTCTTTCCCTCCATCTCCCCCTTCCCCTCCTTCTCCCTCCACCTCTCTACCTCTCTACCTCTCTACGTCTCTACCTCTCTACGTCTCTACCTCTCTACCTCTCTACCTCTCTACCTCTACCTCTCCCTGCCCCTATCCCTACCCCTAACGCCAATTTAACCGCTATCCCTAACATAGAAACGACACCCATATTTATTTTTAGACATTTCAAACCTATCGCACCCCAACCCCATCCCCAGGGGATGATGGTATTTCACGTCCACCACATTGGACTTCAAAGTTGTTGTAGCTTTCGTAATCAGCGACCCGATAAACCATACAAACGACACCCATATTGATTTTTAGACATTTCAAACCTATCGCACCCCAACTCCATCCCTAGGGGGGTGGTATTTCACGTCCACCAGACGTTGGATTTCAAAATTGTTGTAGTTTTCGTAATCAGCGACCCGATAAACCATACAAACGACACCCATATTCACATTTCAACCCTATCGCACCCCAACCCCATCCCAAGGGAATAATGGTATTTTACGTCCACCACGTTGGATTTCAAAATTGTTGTAGTTTTCGTAATCAGCGACCCGATAAACCATACAAACGATACCCATATTGGTTTTTAGACTTTTTCACCCCATTTCCCTATTTTAGGGGTTGAATTTGGTGTGGAATTTCAATAACAGTGATGAACGTTGCATAGAATTACATCATTAATGCCTTAATAATAAATTTACTTTAAGAACAAAGAATTTTCAACTTCTTCCCCCTTTTCACCCTTAAGAGTGTCGAATTTTCAAAAACCTGAGACATGTAAATATTAATTTTTAGTCGTCAGCCTATTTTGAAGATCCTAACTTCAAAACTGACGGACTTTCATACAAACTTTCATCCCCTATTTTACCCCCTTAGGGGTAGAATTTTGTAAAACCCTTTCTTAGTGCACCTCTAGGCCTCATAAGGAACCTACATGCCAAATTTGGAATCTCTAGACCCAGCGGTTTGGGCTGTGCGTTGGTATGTCAGTCAGTCAGTCAGTCACCTTCTTCTTTTATATATATAGATTATACAGAGCAAAGCTCAGTTGCCCAGGTACTGTATTTTAAATAGGAAACCAAAAGACAGATGGATAGTATTCCATAGTTTGAATTGAATATCGTAGATATTTAACATAAAGTTTATACCAGTTTATAGTTATATCAGTACTGAAAATTAAACAACAGAAAAAGAAAATTAACAGTAGGTAGACTTTAAAATATTTATAATATTGAATTTAGATAAGCAGCTCTGTACAAAATTTCCTCTGGGATCAGAATCTATTTTCCCACCTGCTTTTACTTTCCGTAAAGGTACAGCAAATAATCGGATACGATATTGCTTCCAAAACAATATCCATAATACTTGATTCGATATTCCAACGGAATATAGTGGATATTCCCAACTTCGAAACAACACATTTGATATATTCACTACAGTCACATAACAACGAAAGCTTTTCAACTTCTTGGCTTTATAATACGCTCATCAAAAAAGTTTAAAAACCCCAGCTCTTTAATTCTACTCTACAATAGTTTGGTTCGAAGCATTCTAGAATATGCAACTGTAATCTGGTCTCCGTGTTATGTGGTACACGAGACTAGCATAGAGAGAGTGCAAAAAAAGTTTCTCAAGGTACTGTGTTATAAATTTGGATATGGTCGCATACTCAATAGCTACTCTGACAGACTCCAAAAATTCAATATGACTCCTTTATACGTCAGAAGAAAACATAACGACCTAATCTACCTCCATAAAATCATTCACTCCTTGCTCGACTCGCCACCCTTACTGTCTAGCCTTAACTTTAATATTTCGCATAATTTGCGTAACCCAAAGACATTTTTACTTCACACATTCACAAATAACACCTCTTACTATAACCCAATAGTAAGAGCGTGCCGTCTATACAATGAGCTATCGCACTCCAACAATTCATTGGACATTTTCAATTCGCGTCATAGTGTTTTTAAAAAAACTGTTAAGATCATTTTGAAATAGGTTAACATCCACACAATTAGCTGTTATTTGTACTATTTTAAGTTCTGTTTTGTATGAACTTGCACTTTTATTATTATTTTTCGTTTACGTAAGCTTTACTGTGTGACACGTTAAAGGGTTGTAATCTAGTTCATTACTTTTTTATGTACTACACTTGATTTATTCTTGATTGCTACCTGTTGTGTTCACCTAAATAAATAAATAAAATAGATAGGTACTGCAAAACTGAAACAATCATGTTTCGGTAGGCAGATGTCACGGTAGAGGGCTGTTATACTCGTATTTAATGATAGCTACAAAATCATCAAAAACGAAACACTTTCACCTACATATGTAACAAAATATGTTTTTATTTGCCAAAAGATGTATTTACCTCATTAACATTTCTAAATGTGATATTTTTTCGGGTAAATTCGGGTGTCGCAAGTGACAAGGGTGATTCTTCAATAACAAGCGTGTTATATTATAAAACAGCGAGAGTGAAATAAAAAAGATGGTATAACACGCTTTTATTTGAAAACCTGCGACTATGATAACGTTTTAGTTGTCTGTGTACGTCTAAGTAATATGTTTTTACTAATATTTTTTATTATCAGATAGATAGATAAAACACACCTAGTTTTAATTTTATTTAGCTGCAGACCTTATCATGTAATTTTGCTAGGCCTCCATATAAACACGCGAATCTATTCACTATCTAATCTGTATCCGTCTTCCTGTCAAATGGAGATAAATATAAATTATCCCCTCCGTACGTGTCCTCAATTCCATATTCTATCGATTCTGCGTCACCGTCCGACTTTTTATTACTCGACAAATCTGGAAGCTGGAATGAACACAAATATAGAGGCATTCATAAATCAAGTGACGCTAATTACACTTCGCAATTACAACGTATGTTTGCTTTGTGTATTATCATTATACAGGTAGGTATCTTTGTGTAAAGGTCCCTACGATAGGGACACTACTTTTCCTAGTTAATAGTTTTGATGAGTATATTTTTCTCTAAGACCAGCAATATAAAACGCATCGTCGACCTCATCTCTGTCTTCAAGACTTCAAGGTCAAGAGTAAGTCTATTGACAATAAAAAAAATATTTTTTCTACAATATTATTATTCAATACGAATGCGATAGGCGGATGAGAGCGTTCCAACGAAATGATTGAATTTCGCCCCGATACATAACAAAAAAGCGAAATAGATTTCCCGATGCCACTGAAACGGTTTTTGATTGGAATCGAGTTTTCCGTTCCCCCCTGTCCTATTACCAGATTAGGATTTTGTGGGACTACACGGACTACATGACAGTTCGCTACAAATAAAACCTACTCAAGGTTTGTACGGATATTTTTTTTATTTGATAGAACGTTACTTGCAATATATTTTCAAAAATAGTCATACTACTACCCGCTTTTTCATCGCACTATAAAATAATAGTGTTCATAATTTTAAATTAAACTACTTATATAAACAAGACCAGCTCATTGTTTTACCTGTTAATCTTCAAAAATTTCATTTTACTAACAACGGGCTACAAATAAAAAATTCTCAAGTTTTATTGCTACGAGTATAATGATCTGTGAAGTACGTACCTAATTCAAACGCATTTTCAGTATCACAACTTTTTTTCAATAAAAAGGTTTACAAATACAAAATATACAGAAAGGCTCAAGTAGCTCCAATTGATGAATAAGTTATATGACTTGTAGCTTGTGCAAACACAGCGGTTTCAATTCGTAAAGTTTGTCGTAAACATTTAGATAAGAGTGCGCATTTGCCAGTGCAGCTTCCTGACCGACTCTACCTCTCAGTGTAATCAAAACTAGAAACTTGCAATATGTGCGGGGTTTATTTTATACTAGCTTTTACCCGCAACTTCGTCCGCATGTTTAATTGTGTAAAACTAAACGAAATGGAAAAAAAAATTATATCTCCGATTAGCATTCCCAAAGAGAAAAAAGTATACTAGTGTTTGTTAAACTGTTAGCTATCAGACAAAAAAAGTTTCATCAAAATCGGTTCTGTAGTATTTGCGTGATGCTCAAACACATAAACAAACACACAGACCAAAAGTCCATTCAGCGGCATCACCATCACAATAGCATTACGTGATATTTTTTTATAACTGTCTTCAATGTACAAAAAAATCAATTTACAATTTTATAATAGTACAAAGGAGTCTCTGTTTCTCTGTAATTTAATAACTTACTCACCATCATTTCGACACACGCATCATAAGTACAGAACATATTCATTTTAAATATTCGGTTCCAATAATATGGAAGAACTCTTCCATATTATTCTGAAATTTAGATAGCAGGGGAATACGATCTAGTTTCGTCGAAGAAAGAAATGATATTATTATTTGCGTCATATCTGCAAAATGTTATGCAAAATGGATTTGTGCCTCTACGTCTCTAGGTGGAGACACAAATATTTCAATATTCTTAATGCGCCTACTCTGTAAGATTTGATGTTAGTGATGGACGCCTTTTCTACCTATTCATTCCACTGGTTGGGGTCAAACGGAATTAACGCACGGGAAGCCGCAGGAAGCAGGCACAGCAGGACCGGTCATCGTGCAGATCCTTTAGGAAGGCATGTCCTTCAGCTGATGTATGATGATGAGGAGTTGAGATATACATGATTGCGGGAAGCCATAAGGACGTTGACTTAGAGGTAAGATTATCTTAAAATTTTGAAGTCTATGGCAATAAAATGGTACAGCAGCACTGTACTTACTTTCTCGCAATACTCAAGGAAAAACTATCAACCGCATACTTAAATTTGTAATGCCATACACATAGTATGGAAATACAAACTTTTATTTACGTTTTTCCAAAAAAAATTACGAATGAAATATACAGATCAATTTAGAATTCAAATTGTCAAACATTAAAACAAACAAACCTCAAACGATTTCGAGTAAATCACATGTTTAACTTTTGATAGTACTGGAACACGCTTTATATGAATTTTCACAGATCAATGGATACTACCGTAAGATACTTGCATGGAGATCTTTTTAATTTCCCAACACATGCTCCTTATGGATAATTGTTCAGTTTAGTCTACTGAGCAAGCCCTTTCAGTTTTTGTTACACCCTGTGTACTAAATTTTATTTAAAAAATCATAAAGAATATCCAGTCAGGTAGACAACCAATCCAGGATTAATATTAAAGAAAATTTTAATAAACTCAATGGAACCAATTTTAGGGTAAATCACATATTTACGATTTGGTGGTACAGGAACACCCCTTATATGAAATTACACAGATCAATGGATACTGGCGCAAGATATCTTATATGGAGAAGCTTGGTAATGCAAAGTTTCATCAAGATTCTATGAGCCGTTTTTGAGAAAATTTCAATTTTTCATTTTCGTTGTATAGCTACCCTCAAAATGAGAGCCAGCAAGAAACCACGTAGAACCCTTCGATGGATTTGAACAAAACTCCTAAATTCAAAATATGGTGTCAATCGGACCATTCGTTTAGCCGCTAGGCCAAAGCGTGACGGACAGACCGACCGAAGGACCGACCGACCGACCGACGGACGGACATTTTTGGGAGACTTGTTTTTTATGATTATAAGTGATAAAGAACACATTTTTGAGAAAATTTAAAAAACTTTTTTTTTTCACGAATACAATTAATTACCTTTCTCGCTCCGCTCGAAAGTAAAAATGGTAAGTCCTGAAATCAGATTAACATCAAATGAGTTGTTAAGGGGAAAATGTTACATAGTTTGTGTTGCGCCGCTGTTTATTTTATTGATTAACGTCAAATACTCGTACCTCATTTATTAACCATACCTTACGTACGGTCAACCGCACGTGAATGGAAACAATTGCAACTTCCAAACCTTGTTTTTCGTAAAGACCAGAATCGATAATTTTTTAAACAAAAAAAAATACAGTAGGATGAAAGCCATTGGAAAAGGAGGAGAATATTATAAAAATTAAAGGAAAAATAATTTACGGGCGATCTGAGGTCAGGAAGGGGAAGGGGGTGAGTTTTAAGGGTAAAAAACGGTTTATTTCGATTTCCGGCAAAACTACAAGTCCTATGGGAAAAAGTAAAAAACAAAGTTGCAGGTAATTAAAAGATCTACAACTTCCTCAAAACTTCAACCTCAAAATTTATGTGCAAAATTCAAAAAACCAAGTTTTTTGTTTTCTATTTTTATCTTTTACAAAAATATTATTTTCAACACGAAGTTTGGTGAAAACTTACCTTTTTATGTCCCAAATACACTGTAATTTATTTGAATTGAAATTTTTATTTTTTTACCTTATTTTGACTTAAAATCGAAAAAACCACCCTAATTTTCAATCGAAAATTCACCCGTCAAAATATCAACTTTTTCAAAAAGTTTGTGTGCATTCTGTTTGTTGAAATCTCTACTTTACGATGGTGTAAAAAAATCTATTGTAAATCTTCTCAGAAAATGTAAAAATACGAAAAAAACTCGAATAAAATTTTTATTTAATTTATTATATAGAAATTGATACCTAATTAATATTAACGAATATATTAACTCCCCATACTAAAGTGGTCACGTGACCGACCCATTTTGTATGGGAAGTTGAAAATTTTTCTTGCGTTGTTAGCCATGTCGTAGAACAAAAGTTGTTGCTTTTGACCTGTGTAATAAGGTGGGCATACGCATATCAGGTCCAAAAAAATTATAGGTAAACGACGTAGCGTGAAGATTTTAGATATGATTGTACGACTAAGTACAAAAAGACTCGCTTCCCTAGGAGCGACAACAAAGGGTTTTTCCAGAAACAAAGCTCGAATAACTCTGTAGAATATCAATGTGTATCACCACCCGCTGCTAAACATTATTTATAAATTTTCAGTGGAATCACGAGCAGCTAGACGACCACAACGTGAATCTGCAATGTAGATTCGTTACGTTAACGTTGCAAATAAAGTTTATTTTCTTGAAAATCCACTTATTTCTGCACTTTATCCTGAATGGCAGTATAAATTTTTGTAATAATAATGCAACGCTTTTAGTATACAGGGTGTAAGGGACAGCCTGCTGAAAACTGAAAGGGCATGATTATATTTCAGTGAACAAAACGTTTAGGAAATGGAAAAAAAATCGGCCTTTCCAAACAATCTGTCCAATCAAGTTTGCAATTTTGTATGGAGGCCAATTTCTTTGTCATTTCCTAGAACTTTTCCTTGAAGGGTGGTTTATAATAAATGCTTATACACATGTTTCTTTATTTTGTACCAAAAGCTTAAAGTCAAATTTGTGTGAATCTAACTCAAGAAACCAAGGATTTTCATACAAACTTTCATCCCTTGTTTCACCCCCTTAAGAGATTATTTTTGAAAAATTCTAAAACACTTACATTTTTATTTTTTACCAAAAGCTCAGAACCAAATTTCTATAACTCTACCTTCTAAAATAATAGACTTATAGACCAACATACGAAAAAAAAGCATCCTCATTTTCGCCCCCTTGAAGGGTGATTTTTAAGAAATGCTTAAACACATGTTTCCTTATTTTTTACCAGAAGCTTAAATTTAAATTAGTGTGAATCTAGCTCAAGAAACAAAGGACTTTCATACAAACTTTCATCCCTTATTTCACCCCCTTGGGAGATGAATTTTCCAAAATCCTTTCTTAGTGGGCAGTTTTGACGTGCATAGAACCTATGTACAAAATTTCAGATCTGTATCTATAGAGGATACGGCTCGGCGTTGATGAATCAGTCAGTCAGTCAGGACAAGCTCTTTTATATATTTAGAAGAAGAAGATAAGATTTTCTTGTAAATTCATCGAAGGATACCGAGTGGTTTCTTGCTGGCTCTCTTTTTGAGGGTAGCTGTCATATAATGGAAATGAAAAATTGCGATTTGCTCAAAAAACGGCTCAAACGATCATAATGAAATTTTACATGACCAAGAATCGCCATGCAAGGTATCTTTCGGCAGTATGCATTGGTCTGTGGAAGTTCATATAAGGGGTGTTCCCTTACTACTAAAATTTAAAAATGTGATTTACTCAAAATCGGTTTCAATGAGCTTATTTTAAGGCTTAAAATTGGAATTCTAAATTGGTTAATATGTACCTGACTGCATATTTCATTTAAAGATTTTTACATAAATCTAGTATAGGTAAGTTTGTACTTACTTACTAAAGATGAAGACATCAAAAATAGATGGGTAGAATACTATCGTAACCTTCTTAACATCTCAAATCCCAGGAAACCGAACCCAGACAAACCAAAACCTATCCACGGGCCAATCCCCGCAGTGACACCACAGGAGCTGAAAAAGGCGATTTCGCAGATGAAGAACAACAAAGCGACTGGTCCTGATGAAATCCCGGTCGAGGTTTGGAAACAACTGAAAGAAGGGGGCATGCTCTGGCTGTATGAATTATACAACAAGCTTATCATGGGCCAACCAATTCCTGACACTTGGCGTAATAGTTTCCTCATGCCTTTCTATAAAGGAAAAGGTGATGTTCGTGATTGTAACAACTACAGAGCAATAAAACTTATGCCCCACACCTTTAAAATCTGGGAGAGAATCATCAACAACAGGCTGGTAGAACTTGTTAATCTCACTTCCAACCAGTGTGGCTTTGTGGCTGGGAAAAGCACCTCAGATGCAATACAGACTATCCGAATCCTGCTTGAAAAGTCGAAATCATCTAATACAGACTTACACATGATTTTTATTGATCTAGAAAAGGCGTTTGATCACGTTCCCCGTGATTTAATTTGGGAGGCTTTAAGATCACAGAAAGTGCCAGAACAATACATAGCGCTGCTTAAAGACATGTACAACGGTGTCACGACTCAAATATTAAGCCCAGCAGGGATTTGCGATAAGTTCGAAATATCAGTGGGAGTTCACCAGGGCTCCGCGCTCAGCCCGCTCCTTTTTAACATAGTAATGGATTATCTGACAAGAGATTGCCAAAAACCAGTACCATGGAGCATCTTGTATGCGGATGATGTCGCTCTGATATCGAATTCTGTTGTAGACCTTCAAAACGATTTCAACTTGTGGCTTAAATCGCTAGAAGAAAATGGTCTCAAAATTAGCCGAAAGAAAACAGAGCACATGTCCTGCTTATTTAACAACTCGACAGATGCTAGCCAAATAAAACTCTTCATAGACGATGTCCCCATCCCTACAGTAGATCATTTTAGGTATCTGGGTTCGATCATAAGCAATGATGGAAAAATAGATCGTGACGTTAATCACCGAACGAATGCAGGATGGATGAAGTGGAGACAACTCACAGGCGTAATGTGCGATAGAAAAATGCCTATCAAGCTGAAAGGTAAATTATACAAAACAGCAATTCGACCTGCTATACTATACGGCACAGAGTGCTGGGAAACAACTAAACAGCATCTCAATAAACTACACACAACAGAAATGCGCATGTTACGCTGGTCAGCGGGTGTCACATTGATGGATAAAATCCGTAACAACTATATTCGAGGAAGTTATAAAGTAGCCCCCATCATCGATAAACTAAAAGAGAAAAGAATGCGTTGGTATGGACACGTGCTTCGACGCCCTAAAGATCACATGGTACAAGTGGCCCTAGACTTACCGATGACGAGGCGAGGACGCGGAAGACCCCCCGCTACTTGGCTAACGACGGTCACAAAAGACCTTAACGAAAATAAATTAGATGACAACATAGTTCAGAACAGACTTGAATGGAGAAAACGGACAAGGAGAGCCGACCCCAGATAATGGGAAATGGTTTAGGCTAAGAAGAAGTAAGTTTGTATTTCCATATTATTTATATGGAATTACAAACTTAAGTTTGCACTTGGTCCTTATTTACTCTTTACTATCCGCAGCCCTTTATAATCTAGTAGTTAGAGCATTCGGCTCTTGATCCGGATGTTCTGGGTTCGATTCCCGGGACTCTCGTATATCGCGAGAAAGTAAGCGCAGTGCTGCTGTACCATTTATTTTGTATTGTCAATGGGCTAACTGTTGACCTCGATCTTGTCTTGAGGACAGAGATGAGGTCGACGATGGGACGAACTTGTCCAGAAGAAGCCTATTTACTAGCGACTTGAATATATTCGGGTTATATGAACTCGGGAACACAGACGCAGGCTTAGAATTCTACTCTTTGGCTATGCGCAATAATGCGCATTATAAAAGATGTTTCAAAGCGCTTTGTGCGAATGTGTGGAATATCAACCAAGTGTGGGTGATATCCTGCGGTGCTTCAGGACTCCCGATGGTAAAAGGGGGATGGTGGAATAGGTCCACACAAAACGTTGGTCTGGCAATGCACGAACTGGCAGGTGTGATACAGTCAAAGAGAAAAGTTGTTACGGCATAGAGTACACGAATGAAACCTGTACGTAATAATAGAAGGTACTTAAATAAGTAGAAACAGGTCTGCCTTACATCCTCTTGACAGTTTCACTGGTCCGTCCCCGACCACATTTTGTGGTCTGACTAGTAAAACTGGGGGATTATCGTGGTAATGTCAACGACATTTACCGAAACAAAAACGTTTGCCGCAAAAGTTATGTTAAGTATTAACTAAGTGTATAAACCACCCCCTGCCAAGAATTTTTTGTTATCAAGAGTAGAATCACTGCGCTTCGGGAGCAAAACCAATGAAGATTCACGCTATACAGGGTGTTAATTTAATTGCGTGCCACTGAACCACCCCTTAAGCTATGGCACGCTATCAAATTAACACCTTGTATAGAAAAGTATGGTTGGTTCGATTTTCTAATTATTACCTATTAAGAATTAAGAAAATTAAATTTCAGATTTCAAACGTTGATGCTTTCATCTACATACATTTTGTTCTAAAGCTATGACACGAAATTCATAATTTACCTAATCATTTTAACGCTTACCTAATTCTCTTTCACGGTAATATATTCAAGGAAAATCACTTACCCTCGGTTACGTGAGCCACATTTTAGCTTCCCAGTCAAAACGAAGTCAACACTGCCTTTATAATACTGAGCGCTCCTACAATATTTGCTTTTCAAATTGGTTTTCTCGACATATTCAATCTCATGAGAACATTTACGTTTGCGCTATTTTGCACCCGATGAACCTAAATCCGATCAACACTTCAACATTCTATTGTATAAGGGTAGGTTATATTTTACCCAACCGATTAGTCCTTTGGAAATTCTAAATAGGTTCTTCTCTGGGACTCAATTCTTGAATATCACCAGGTGATAAAATATCACTCAAAAAATTCAAAATCACAGATTTTTCTTTTCAAAAGTAAAGATTGATATTCGTAAAATATAAAGCAGTCCTTGGTTGGTAGTTTTTTAGCGCAAATGTGAATTTTTAAATTCTCAAAAGTGATATTTTATCACCCAATGATTTTCAAGAATGAAGTCCCTGTATCTTCGTAAATTGTAATAATAATCTGTTTGTTAATGAATCTGTTTTTCACTACGTAAGCTTCGTTTACGCCGACTATACAAATAGACTTACGAGATTTTTCCTAGTGATTTTTAAGTTCAAATGAATTGTCAAATATTTTTTGTGACGACATTTATTATTTAATAATTTTATTAATTTATTAAACTAATATTGACGTTATATTTCTCTTTAATTACTAATTATTTCTCTTTAATTACTTATGAGGCACACTTTTGTACAGACGCACAGTAAAACTCACTTCGTCTATTGTTTAATATACAACTATACTTACCAGAGTCCACGAAATACTGTGTTAAATTCATGTAAAAAGTGTTAAATATGTGGATATTTCTGTCTAGCTGTATGTAAATCGATAGTTGAAGAGTTTTTTTCTGTGTATTGTGATTACAATCGTGTACCACGTGTAATAGAAGAGAAATATTTTCTAAACTGCGAAATGTTTGCTTACAAAACTTGAAGTTCTTTTGTGAACTCTATTATAGTCAGAAATATTTACATTTATTAAATAACACTTTTTACATCGAAAATTGAGGTTATTTTGTTTACTAAACGTTCTATTCTTTCATGGTACAGACTATATGCGATCTAGGTGAGCGTGAGCATCTGCGTCTGATGTGTAATATGCATGCGTTCTTGTCTAGCGGCCGGCTCGCTGCGTGCGCGCATCTTGCTGCGCAGGAGTTTAAGGGTATTCTCCCAAAGCCGCGTCTGCTCCTCGACCACTCCCTGGCGGGAGCTGATCGCCGTTTGTTCCTAAAAAAAAACACATTTAATCTTGATAGTTTTGCTCTGCTGGCTCAGCACGAGCCCCTAGATAAACGCTTTTCATTCACTCGCGCGAGAAAAATTACATTTGCTTCAAACGTTAAAAGTCACAAATTACATTTGGCCTTACTTTTTGTTAATAATTGTAGATGATAATCAATTGTTTATTTTGTGTATAGAGGATTGCGCAGCACTCATGAAATTCGTTCATGATTGTAAGATTGCACACTAATGCTGAGTTACAATGTTCTCTATTAATTTTTAAATGAAATTTAATCAATAAATAATAAAATTTGGAAGATTTGAAAATAAAAGCCATAATAAACTTGTACAGTGTACCATTTTTTTTTCTCTACTTTTCAGGAGTTTAACGATATTAATTTTAATTTTTAAATCTCGAAAATCACTCGGTGATATTAAAGATTGACCTTTAGAAACACAATTTTTTAATATCACTTATTAACATCCGAACACACAATAACACTTATTAACATCCTATTTTACATTAACAAAATATTTTTCTGTACTTTTTAGAAGTAAATCGGATTCCAATTATTACGAGTAGTAGAAAATTACTTGGTAATATTCAAGTCCTGTTATTTTGGTCAAAAGATAATTTAAATGACTCAGATTACTGCTATTGATCCAGCATTGTTATCCTTAGCATAGCCCTTAGTTAAAACAAAAAAAAAACAGTATTTAATAAAAACGTAAACGTAATGACTTGTGGTTTCCAGTTACATCATTAATGAAACAACATTTTCATGGAGTTTACATTTAACGATAATAGCGATGTCTTTTTACAATTTACTACATTAAAATACAGATTGATTCTCATTTTAAAATTTTCCGCGGTATTTTTAGAAAAAAAAGAAAAACGTTCGTGCCAACACTCATGTAGAGGCCCAAGCACGACGAACGCAAATTGGCACTGAATTTCCATACCAATGTGGATTGTCGATGTTATAATACGTTAAAGTTGGCAAAAAAGATGGCTTTATTTTGATCATTAGATTGGTACTACTAATACCAATGGCGCGTAAAGGGGCGTGGTTTGTGTCAGTTTAGCCAATACGATGCAACGCAAAGGCGAGGCCGCCATTTTCAACAGTTCATTCGTGTTCGAGATCCCACCACACCAAGTTGTACAGTTGATAGTTTGCCGCGCGCACTCGTTCGAGGTCGAATTGGTTTATTTCTACAGAGCCTGCAGCAGCCGGCGAACGAGCCATGACAATTCTACGATGACAGGAGTCACGCTTTAATTGAAAGCTAAGTGTCATAGTTGTTTGTCTACTCTGAGCTATGAGATTTTAGGTTATAACACGCGAATACCCATTTGATGATAGTGAAACGCGGTGCACTGCGAGTTTACAATGGTTGGCCACGTAGATAGAAGCATAAGATGAAAGCCTCCAACGTTTGGGGTTGACAATGTTGTGGCACTTAGTTAATGTTGAATTTAAAACAACAGGGACAACGAACCTTATGTAGCAAGAATTACTTCCTCTACTACATATGTTGCCTGCACGTCAATTTAAATAGTTATTCGTGTCAGCAGCCTACCTATACATATCATTATTTAAAGTTCCCCTTTCCCTACTTTGACCGGTATGTATGTATGTATATTCATCTGTTCCCTCATAACTTCTAAACTACATATCGTAATTTGACAAATGAGGTGTCGTTAGAAGCGTCTTAATCATCCGCTGCTTAATCATCACATAAAATTGTATTTGGCACCCTCTAAAGGAGATTAAGTGATGAACGAAAAAAAAAATTTAAGGGCTTAATGAGCACATTTCAGATATGTATATATTGTTAGCCTTATTACGTTTTATAACCCCAAAATAAATGAAATAGTAAAATAGTTCAAAAATTAGAACCCCAAATCTTGCTCTAAAAAGTATGAATAAAGAAAATATTGTAATTTGAAATTGTTATGTATAAACTATGGTATTTAATAAATATTCATAGTGATGTTCAGATAATAGCCGTGGTCATATTATGCCACCTATCCTAAAAATACGATCAAAGGCTTTTGGGCAAAGTGACATAGTAATATGACCACTGCTATTATCTTAACGTCACTATAAATATTTATTAAAAACCATAGTTTATAAATAACAATTTCAAATGACAATATTTTCTTGTTTCATACTTTTTAGGGAAAATTTGCCAGTAGTCGGATTCTAGTTTTTGAACAATTTTTTATTTTAAATTTAGATAAGCAAAGAGTATTACGCTTCTAAACTCCTCTTATCAATCAATCAAAAAAAAAATTTTGTCATTATTGTTTAAAAATAAGGGGTCCGTATTAAAAAACGTGTGAAATGTTTTTTTTCTTTTTCTTGTGTGATTATAGTAGTCAACCTATAGTTAAAATCGGCCAAGTGTGAGTCACTCAACAACATTTTCGTAGTTTTTAAACTAACACTGAAGTTCGTCTTAGACATGGTATTAAGATACGGAACCCTCTGTGCAAGGATCCTATTGGCTGGTCTTATATATACGTTACTCATACATAAGTGAACTGACCTCTTCCAAGTTCTTAATAACCAGCTCGACTTCTGCCACCTTGCTTTTCAGCGCCTCCATTTTGGATGGTTTTCTTGGTGATTGCATAGAGTTCTTCATCTCACTCATGACGACTTCCTGTAAGCTTTCGGCCTTCGTAATCTTTTGCCTCAAGTTTTTCCACTCCTCCTCCTTACTATTCAGCTGATCAGTCAAGGTTTTCACTTGGTTCTTCAAGGGTTCCATTTGGGAGGTGATGTTGATTGAGGTCGATTCATACACTCTCTTTTTCTGTTCATATTGTTGCTGCATGGCCTGGAACTCCTCCTTTACGGGTTTAATTCTATCTGCAAGTGGATGTATCTCTTGGCGTACTTGTGAAAGTTTTTGGGCGGCCTGGGCTACCAACTGTGAAAATAATCATAAATTAACTTAAATCGAACTTAAATTTATTAACATAAATCGAAATGAAGTCACAGATTATCTATACATGTAATAAAAGAGTAGAAACCGCGTGTCTGTACTTTTGATAAATTTATAAAAAAAATTGTGTGGGCGATAAGAAACGACTAATAGAACTCAAAAATATGTTTTCTGAACTTTTGTCTGTCTGTCTGTCTGTCTATCTGTCTGTCTGTATGTTTTTGATATACTCCGAAACTACTGAACGGATTTTCTCGCGGTTTTCGCAGATAGATTCAGCTTAGCTCTGAGCAACATATAGGCTATGTTTCATTCAAATCGGTTCACTCAATCAGAAGCTACATTAATGTAAAGTATAAAATTGCCTGTACGATAATAACTCACAAACCGATTCAAACTGAGTTTTCAATTACGAGTTTGGCTTAATTTTGTGCAACTTAAAAGTTTAGTTTCATTGCAAACGGTTCACTCAGACTGAAGGTACGCTAAGTTTCATGCGGCGGCGCAAATAACTCACAAACTATTGAACGGATTAAAACGGGGTTTTCAATAAACTGTCAAGCTTACTTCTTTGCAACATATTAGCTTACTTTCATTTAAAACGGCTCACTCAGACAGGTGCGCGAAATTTCCAGCGAAGGCGCTAATATCTCACAAACAACTGAACCGATAAAAACGAGGTTTTCAGTAACGTATTTGGCTTACTTCATGCAACATGTATGCTTAGTTTCATTGCAAACGGTTCACTCAGACATAAAATACACTAAGTTTCAAGCGGGGGCACCAATAACTCACAAACTACTAAACGGATTTAAACGGGGTTTTCAATAACGTGTTAAGCTTAATTCTTTGCAATGTATTAGCTTACTTTCATTGAAAACGGTTCACTCCGTCAGAAAATGCCCGAAGTTTCAATAGGCGGCGCCAATAGCGAACAAACTACTGTACCGACTCCAACTGGCATTTTCATGACGTGCTTGGATTAGGTACTTTCGTGCAACATATAAGCTTAGGTTAGTTGAAAACGGTTCACTCAGATAGAAGTTACGCAAAGTTTCAAGCGAAGGCGCGAATAATTCAAAAACTTTTAAGCAGATTCAAACGTGGCTTTCAATAACGCGTTTGGCTTACTCCTGTGCAATAAATAAGCTTAGTTTCATTGCGATAGGTAGGTTCACTCTGACAGAAGATACGCAAAGTTTCAAGCTGCAGAACCAAGAACTCACCTACTGAACTGGTTCAAAGTCAAACGAGGTTTTCAATGACGCGTCGGGCTTCTTTCTGTGCAACATATTAGCTTTACTTCATTGCAAACGGTTCACTCAGACAGAAGGTTCGCGAAATTTTATGTGGCCACACCAATACCTTACAAACTACTTGAACGACTTAAATGGGGATTTCAATAATGTATTTGGGTTGCTTTCGTGCAATATTTGAACTTTTTTTTATTGCCATCGGTTCATTCAAACAGATAATAGGCGAGTTCAAAGTTTCAAGCTGTGAAGCCGAGCTGAAATCAAACAAAGCTTTTTGTACGGAAGAAAGCCAAATACGGTGTTGAAAATTCCGTTTGATCCGGTCCAGTAGTTTGGGTAAAAGTCGTGGTTACCTACAGCTACAGATTGGTAAAATCTAGAATTAGTTTAAATTCTTGTTTCGGCATGGTGGTGCAACAAATGTAAAAAAAATTATGAAAGTTCTAAAGTTTTGAAAACTTGGGAAGTAGGTACTTATAAACGAAATACTTCAAAAAATAAAGAGAGAAGTGAATCATTGTTTTTAAGGAATTGTCTTTTAAGGGGAGAGATAAGTTACAAAGATTGTACGGAAGTGAAGTCCAACAGTTTTGTATGTAGGTACATGTAGAGTTAAGAGCATGTAAAGCTAGACACGTTGGACTTTGTACCGCTCTTTTTTCAGTAGCCACAGAAGCTAAAGTAACTGAGCCTCAGATTTAATTAGGCTTTGTTTTGTATTAAAAATAACGAAACCCGTATCATAGTTACTCCGCGTGGAATTCGACTATGATTTTACACTTATGAGGATAGTGGGCGACCTAACAGTCCACACGTAAACAAGAGGTGTTTAATTTACAAAATCCGTATTATCGGTACTCTGTATACCTAATAATATAAAGGCGAGAACTGCACTGTCTGTCTGTTACGCTTTTATGACTAATCCGATAAACCGATTGTGATAAAAACTTGGTACGAAGATAGTTTGAACCATGGGAAAAGTCATTAGCTACTTTTTCTGAACCCCTCGCGGACGGAGTCGCGGGCAACAGCTAGTATAATAATAAACTGACGTTGTGAAGTAAAAAAGCGTCAATACCAGCGAACTACAATACTAGTCAATAAAGTATGTATTCTGTATAGGGTCACGGGTAGAGATGGGTTGATACTCTTCTTTGCCGGCACCAGCACCACACGGACGCAGTAGACTATTACATTAGGACCCAATATTATATATATTCCTCTGAAAGACTTGCGTCACTTATAAATATTTCATTAAATCTCATGCTGTCTTTTTAGATTTCAATGACAAAAAAATAACAGCACGCCAAAACATGTGATGTGATTAACTTTAATTGACGTCTCTTAGTACGGCAGTCGATAAAAAAATATTGTTTTAATTTATACCAGACTGCCCAAATAGGAGGGTTTTTTTAGAGTAGGTACTTATGTACGTATGTTAAACAGATGGGAAAAATTTTTGTTGAATCTTGCATTTGCTAATTTTTTTTTTAATATTAATCACATACCTGGGATAAATCATGTAGGGATTTCTTCTTCAGCTCATCGGTCTTTTTAAGTTCTTTCTCCATATCATCGTCCTCAATTTTGAGTTTTTTATGATTCACTAGCGCCATTTCCACTGTAGGATCATTCGTACTTATTATGTGAAGAGTTCTGGCGAGAATTCCCGCTTCAACCTGAGTGAATATATTGAAATAATGCGACATAAGAAGATAATTTGATATTGCAGCTGCCACTCAGAATAGACAGATATACAGAGTGGAAGAGAACCAAGTATCACCGAGTTGTAAAAATTAATTTTAAAATAAAATTAATATTGGGGAACATTTCACACGACGTCATCTGATTCCAAACTAGGCAAAGCCATGGCTATGGGTATCAAAGACTGATATACATACACAAATAGATAAATTACGACACAGAACAAACACTTGTGTCATCATGTCATCACACAAATGTTTGCCCTGGGCGGGGGTCGAACCCGCGGCCCACGGTGAGAAAGGCAGGCTCACTACCAACCACACCAACGGGCTTGTCGTTTATAAATAACAATAAAGAAACAGAAAATATTATGCTTTACTTTTTAAAAGAAACATTAGTGATTTAAATTCTTTGGATGATATTTCAACTGAAGGGAAACATTAAATAATAGTATTAAGTCAAGACAGAAACTTAACCGTTAAAATGCGGTTTTTTAATAACTATCAATTGGGGCAAACATAAGGATTGATTACCTCATAATTTTCTCAAACCAGCTAAAAAGGACTTCAAAAGTGTGAAAAGACAAGATTTTTATTTAAATTGTTAAACAATCTAATATTTTGGTTAATCAAAGCAATATATTATCATTTATTTAAAAATATAGTCAAGGTCAGTCGTGGGCTTCCTTCGCAATAGGATTGACCAGGGGTTAAGATACCGTTAGGAACTGATCTGTGCATTTAGTTTAATTCCAATAAATTTTCTATATCGAAGTTGGTTTCCCTCCAGTTACCTTCTTTTTTGCACCCCGTATAAGTAGAGGTATATGTTTTATCTAGATGGGTTATACTTTTGTCACAATTTTACAAGAGACGACGCCAGCTGTGGAGTTCAACTTTTTCTATTATGCACCGTATGGCCTATGATTAATTTAATTGAAGTACCGTAAAGTACAAGATAACATACAAGAGATACAAGATTATCCTTATTTCAACTATCAATGTATTCTAAATTAGTTTCTGAATTAAGGAAGACAAGATGGCGGCTTAAAGGTAATATACTTCTTACCTTTAAAGTAGAGAGATTAGCTCTTTGTCGTTTGTACACGGTGCTCTTAGTTCTCAAAGTATTAACATATTTCTTAAGTTCCTCTCCTCGCAACACAGTGTCGCCTAAAAGTTCTTTCACCTGAAATACATTTATAAAAGCTCAATGCCTAAAAATTTTGATTAAATTAAAGTACGAGGAAATACCTACACTTAGTGGAAAATTCGAAATACTTACCTACATAAGCCGTCTTGAAAACATTGGTTACGGAATTGGCTTTTATTTCCTTAGAAGCTTATTTCAAAGCCGCCTACTTAAAATTTTCTGTTGAAAGGAAGTTAGGGGTTTGCAAATAAATAATACGGTTCCTAATTTAAATTGAATTACAAGTTTCTAAACCTCAGCTAAAAGGAGAACGAAAATACATTTATGTAAAGTTATAAAAGTGTAATCTGCAGGAAAAACATTATTTTGGCGAAAACTAAATGTACCTACTCGACGAATATCTTTGCCTTGGACATAATGATCGATTGTTTGTAATGAAGGAAATGTCCTAGTGGATTCTCGATTCGGAGGCCAATCACAATGGAGACTGATTTCAATTAAATCGCTCCATTCAGCCGAATTTCTCTTAAACCGAGATCTTTGTTTGATTTTCAGAAAATTAAAAACGCGGGGTCGCTGAGTCATCAACATAACGGTACCTACATTTTGATTCTGTGAATGCCTTATAGAAAAAAATAATAAGATTGAAACTAATTATGGCGTCCGCTGCGGCGGCCACTACAAAGACTTCGGACTATACCTTCTCATTTGATTCGTATTTGGGTTCAATGAAGTAAACATTAATTTGCTATGTCATATTTTTTTACGATGCCAATCAAACCTGTGACTGAAGATCAGCGAGCGTAGCTTCGTATTCCTTCAGAGTGGCAGCAAGCTCATGGACTTTGGAGGCACTGGCCTCCTTGTTTCGGCGGATAATTGTCGCCTGCTGCCGGAAGGGGGCCAGTTTATCCTCTTGAGGTCCTGATGCCGCTAGTTTCTTCTGTACCAAATGTTCTAACTCGCTGTTCACCGCTGCTATCTAAAATACGTAGAGTTCATATATCACAAGTCCAACCTCTCAAGTGTTCATAAAAAAAATATTTTTAGTCCGTTGTACACTCAACAGCACGTCCTTAGAAACACTTTTGGACTTTATGGCGTGGTAATAGAGTTGAAAAAGTTTCTACCGACGAGCGGTTGACCTTACATGGGTAATGATAGTACCCAAGACAGTTATGCTACCCATCGAGCAACCTATCGAAATATCACGAGCTCTACAAGATACCTAGCTCCAAGTGTTATTTCTCAGAGACCAAATCCTGTACAACCTTTGTTTACGGCATCAAGTAGCTCTGTGCCGGCATTCCGGGTAGGTGCAGCTCGGAGGGCAATGTAGGCGTATTTTGAGAAAAAAAATGGGCAACAAAAATGTTTGGGTACCACCGGTATCTATGAGCACTCGAGTGGTTTTCCTAAAAGTATAGAAGAACGTTTATAGGGGTATTTTATAATTCATGACTTGTAGTACTGAATGTGATGGAATGGATTATGACGTAAACTAACCCTAATCTGAAAATGTGGAGATAAATAGCAACTTATCCGAAATAATTCAACTGCTTAACTTTATTATGTAGAGTCTGAAAATTAGAAGTTGCAGTTTGTTTATTCTTCGCAAGCTTATGTATTTCTTTCCTTTTTGTCAAAAACCAATAAACTATAAGGTTCATAATTAAGATTCATTTATGCTTTCTGCGCAGCATCAAACTTTTTACCGAGTTCTGATCCGAGTTCTTACCATGTACCTAGTATAGGTATTTACAATTTAAATTTA
The DNA here is from genome assembly GCA_947532105.1 of Athrips mouffetella. Lineage (NCBI taxonomy): Eukaryota > Metazoa > Arthropoda > Insecta > Lepidoptera > Gelechiidae > Athrips > Athrips mouffetella. The sequence goes on along the minus strand of OX383967.1, from coordinate 12,238,881 downwards.
TTTAAACACAAGAATAGTTATTTGTTATGCAAGGCAGCAAAAGGTTTATTTGGTGTGAGTGCCTCGTATTGAAACCTGAGCAAGCGAAGGATTCTAGGATTGAACCACGAGCGACGCGAGTGGTTCAAAAGAAGAATCCTGAGCGTGGCGAAGGTTTCAAGACACGAGACGCAAAATAACTTTGCTGCCGAGCGAAACACAAAATTTTTCACCTCATTAAAGCGAGGAAATGTTAACATAATGCAAGAATAGCAATTCAAATATAAGAAATAATTACTCAACCGTTTTAACGTAAGGGCCTAATACCTACATAATGGTACTGACGGCAGCAAGCAAGTGGAAACATAACCAGTATAACCTGAACCAGCGCTTCGCTACAAACCTCCGTACCCAGAGACCAGCTCAAGGTCAAAGAGTTTTCACGGACGAGTGGCCATGTATAGATAAAGAATACTAGACATTAAAAAGGAAATCACTATAATTAAATGATTATTATTATTGGGACTGCTGTGCTTATGTTCGTGACTCTACCTATAAACTACTTGATAAATTTGCGGAACAAGGTTCATTTTCATTGGATTTCAATATGGAGACAGGCAAATCTATTTTGTATTGTGTTGATTTGAAGTCAAAGGGCGAGTCCATTAATCTGGGCAAGAGAACAAAAAAAGGCGATCGAATTTTAAATTTACTTTTCATTATCAGCCAGTACCTTACCCACCAGGCATTCACTATTCATAATACTATTTGTTTCTTTCCTATAGCTGCATCCCTCTTTCTCATCTTGAAAACGATAGTGCGTGCCTGGTTTTACAAGCGGCCAGTTTAGTTCAATTCAATTCAATTCATTTTATTCTAAAACAGAAATTCTGTGTGCGAAATAACATACATAATCATTTATAATAACAAGTTACATTAATCATTTTACCAATACTCAAATTAAAGTTTTAATACATAAAGTTAATAAATTAAAGCTAATAAAGATATATAATAAAGATATATCATATCTAATAAGTTTATCATAATGTTAACAAAATTTCTATTAATATTATTATCATAATATTTATGTCATTAATTATAAAAGTCATCAAAATTATAACAATTTTTTTCTAACAGAAACAACATGCACATTCTAACAGAAACATATGCAGCATACTATAAAATAATAAGTACATCGCGTTCGAATTTCAAAAACCTTTTGCCCGCTAGGGGCCAAAAATCGCTTTTGGCCGCAGAATTTAACCGACAAAACAAATGTTTCCGAGCTTTGGAGGTGAAAAATGTATTTATTAATCATTTATGAAATGAAAAGGGCTTGTAATCGTTTGACAATATTTAATTAAAAAATATTTTCACAATTTACATGTTTTTGTGCTACAACGCATGTTACGCTTTGTGCCATCTCCATGTACGAGTATTGGCCAAAGTCAAGCACGCCATACCACTGTCAGTTTCTCCAAAAATCGAGTTTGTCCGAAAACACATATAACAAAGAATAGGCACGTCTGGGAGACTTGTTTGTTTCGCGCTTTTCGCCGGACCGTGTCTGGAATCCGTTATTCTTTTGCCGAGTTGTCTCGGCTAATTAGAGGCGGTAAAGTTTCTTACGAAGTACAGTGCCAAGAAATAATATATAGCAATCTGTGATATTTATGATCATTGTTGACGAGGATTAAGTTTTATGTATATATTTATGTGAGACAGGGGAAGGAGGAAAAAAGCTTAGAATGTGCATTTTTGTAAATGCAGATCATGTTACGTTGTACGGAAAAAAAGTGATAAATGCGGGCCAGGCCGCAGGGCGAAAAGTTTAGCAAATAGTCAATTAAGCATCTCTTTACTGAACGTCAAAATTGAAATATTCTGAAGAGTTTTTTGGATCAATAAAGTCAATGAAGTCAGTTCTTGCCGTCGTAGTTTTGTTTAGCTCTAAATTCCTTAAAAATCTAAAGCTACTCACTAAACGTTAAATGGTTTGGTTTTCATAGTTTTCACATGATAATTTTTAGACTGAAGTAATATTTTATTTCTAACCTAAGAATCATCCGGTTTATACACGCGAGAGTAAATTAAGAAAGTTACCTTGTCTTGTACAGCAATAAGGTCAGACCGCGTCGGGTGCTGCTCTGCAGCAATATTCTGCATGATAGTCAGCTCTTGCTGCAAGTTAGCAGTCTCTTGAGGCAGCTTTTCCTTCACTAGGTAATTGTTGAGCTAAAAATTAACAAAATTAATATTCTCGCAGGTATGTGCGCAGTTTAAGTAGGTAGTGATTTCCTAGTCCCTACTATCATAAACACATGCTGTCTCAAGCTATACTTTTATCACCTAAATTTAAATGAATGATTTTCTTCAGAGCGAGTTTACTTACCAATTGTTCGGTTTCTCGAATACTGCTCCAACGATTTCAATGAAATTTACTACACAGGGGTTTCCGGGGGTGAAAAATCGATCTAGGTAGGTCTCATGCCTGGAAAATTTCGTTTTTGCCGATGTTTTTTAATTTTCTTGAAAATAGCACGTTACAGAAACCCTACAACGCCGGGTAGTATTTAAAAAGTAAATATAATAATATTTACAGAATAAAGCACGGTCGCCTATTATTACACATACAAAAAAAAACATTATTACAGAAAATATTCACCTGTATTTCTTCCTGTAAATGTTTTACAACTTCTGTAGCTGATTTAGGCGTGGCGCTCCGGCCGTGTATCACGTTTAAGTACCTCTTCAACTGATCAGATGCGGTTTTTAGCTGCGTTTGCTGAGTGTCGAACTGAAACATAATCAATCAGGAATCATTGCTTTTTAAACGAGCTACGCTACGCCTTAGGAAATGTATTTCATACCGAGCGTAGCAATGTAACAACGTACATTTTGTAACTACACTGGAAAATGCAAAACTTTGATGACTGTCGTAGGAACACCAACATTCTTTGTAATGAGTATTGAAAATTAGGCTTTGTCCCCACTAGGCTCACAGTGAGCCGACTGACTCTGAGCGGCGTGTCGGTCGCTCACTCTATTCGTTCCGTCGGCGCAGTGAGCTAACTGAGCCGCCGACCGGGAGCATAGTTCGCGACGACTCAGCTGCTCATCGAATGAATCCGCAAGCGTAACGCCGCGCACTACATACAGTAAGCGCTGAATGGAGACTCGGTTTAAAATATATAGGGAGGCGTATTGGAGGCAGACAGTGAGCGGCTCACTGTGAGCCTAGTGGGGACATGGCCTTAGACCTTTTATTGACGTTTATTGATCTGATGCTATATACTCTGAGGGCGCTGCAAGTTATTCTACGTCATCCAAGACAAGAAATTTGCAATTTTGTTGAAAGAATAGTGGCCCGTTAGATCCACAAAACGTGATAGAAATATCTTTTTATTTGCTCATAGCTGTGCATTTTCTAGTGTAGTCACAAAATGCGTCACAGCATAACTAGGATAGCTTGCTGGATAACTCACGAGTCTTTGAGAGGTGCAGATATTGTACATTTTTGTCGGTAAAATATAAAATACAATTCACTAATAAATTCTAGCTGTTTACTTTTGCGTTACCTTCTTTGGTAATATTGTCACTCAAATAGCTACTCAAATACAAACTTTTGAGTGCGCAATTTTGGAATTTTTATTGTTATGTTTATTATTGCAGTTTAAGTTTAAATAGCTGTTGAGAATACACGAACAAGTAAGCCAAGCGCAGTCTCAGTAATTGTAAATGATTTACGACTTGAAAAAGAGCACTGAAAATAGATTTTATTACTGGCTCAGTTCCACTTAAGTCTCCGCCAGCGCGTGAAGTTTCATTTTTCAATACGAATTTCCTTTTCAACATAATTTTTAATTTTTATGTTTTCTGAGGTGTAAGCAGCAGTCTATTACGAGTAGCCGGTAACATAAAGCTTTTTTAGTTATTGCTGCTACTTTACTTGACAACAAAATCTGGACAGCAATTAGTAGTTTTGACCAAATTGTTAGCAAAAAAAAAGTGAGCTTTTATCATCGTTTGGGTTGCAAGGTCGATGACCGACCACACCAACCCTGGTGTCAGAGTTGTTGAGCCGCCAAAAGCCTCTGAAATGGCTCATTAACGACTTCATCCGTAGGTACTAGTCGGGACCAATGTCTTAACATGCCTTCCGAAGCACAGAATCATCAAACTTTTCGGACAATCAAGTGGGCCATCCTGCAATGTCCTAACGAAACTGGGGACGTAGCACAAAGGGATTTTTGTTTGACAATGTCCCCGCCGGGAAGCGAAGCTTTGTATAACTGTATGTCACTTCTCAGCCCTTCAAAAAATTATGTTATAATAATAATGTTTACCTGGTTTTCGAGTTCCTTTGCTTTTTCCTGCTGCAGTCTCAGAGACTTGCTTAAATTCAACAGATCGTCTTTATTGTATACGTCGACCAAATTTACTTGAATATTTTCTAGACGTTTTATCACTGTAACGGAGAGGTTGAAAAAATAAAATGAAAAATGAAAAAAAATCTTTTTTTTTTAAACAATGTCATGGTATAGTTAGTGGTGTAGATACCTCCTTTAAAGCACAGAAACGCCTGTGTCAGGAGACGTTTATCCATATACCTTAAGCTAATTACATGGTAAGTGACTTAATATTTATTTTTAAATATACACTTTTTTCTCAAGTTAGATGGTGATTAAGTGGGAATATGAGTGTCTGTACTAAATTGATCAGTTTCATTGGCTGAGCACGCCTCTGTAATTATGGGGATACAAAAGTTACACCTTACCGTCCCTGATTTTTACTTTCGAGCGGAGCGAGAAAGGTATTGTATTCGTGAAAATAAAAGTTTTTCTAATTTTCTCAAAAATGTGTTCTTTATCACTTATACATCATAAAAAACAAGTCTCCCAAAAATGTCCGTCCGTCGGTCGGTCGGTCGGTCGGTCCGTCGGTCGGTCGGTCTGTCCGTCACGCTTTGGCCTAGCGGCTAAACGAATGGTCCGATTGACACCAGATTTTGAATTTAGGAGTTTTATGCAAATCCATCGAAGAGTTCTAAGTGGTTTTTTGCTGGCTCTCATTTTGAGGGTAGCTGTCATACAACGAAAATAAAAATTTAAATTTTCTCAAAAACGGCTCATAGAATCAAGATGAAACTTTGCATGACCAAGCATCTCCATGTAAGATATCTTGCGCCAGTATCAATTGATCTGTCTTTTTTTTTTTTTATTTATTTATTAAATATTTTACAACTGAGTTTTCCAAACTGCAAAACAGTTTGTTGGCGATCAAATGCACTCTTTTAAAATTAATTTTAATCATAAATAATCATGCAACTTACAACTAAGACTTACAATTAAATGTACAGTTTATGTGCTAGCAGAGGTGAATATAATAGGGGACAATATAGTTATTAAGTTTCTTCCTCAATTGTGTTTAACAAGGAAATTTTCAATTTGTTTTTAAAAACATTTTTGCTCATGTTTTCATCAGAAATTAAGGAGTTAAACAACTTTGGTATGACACACCGTCGAGTTCTGTCACCATAATAATTTGTTACAAGTGGCTCTTCATATCTTTTCCTTACTGTTGTTCTCAAATTGCGGTCATATGTTTTAGGTATCTTAAATTTTGAATTATTATGGTGTTCCAGAGCCAATAGATATTTAACTTTTTGATGTACAGGTAATATACAACATTGTTTAAAGAGTAGTATATAGTTTTTGTTACACGCTTTTTTACTTTTTTTATCAACCAACAATTTTATTAATCTAGTTTGTAAGTGACATATTTTATCTAAATAAGTCTTAAAAGTGAGCCCATATGTCTAATTTCATATAAGGGGTGTTCCTGTACCACCAAATCGTAAATATGTGATTTACCCAAAATTGGTTCCATTGAGTTTTTTAAAATTTTCTATAATATTAATCCTGGATTTGTTGTCTACCTGACTGGATATTATTTATGATTTTTTTGAATAAAATGTAGTACACAGGGTGTACCAAAAACTGAAAGGGCTTGCTTAGTAGACTAAACTGAACAATTATCCATAAGGAACATGAGTTGGGAAATTAATAAAATCTCTATGCAAGTATCCTACGGTAGTATCCATTGATCTATGAAAACTCATATAAAGAGTGTTCCAGTACTACTAAAAGTTAAATATGTGATTTACTCGAAATCGTTTGAGGTTTGATTGTTTTAATGTTTGACAATTTGAATTCTGAATTGATATGTTTATTTCATTGGAACATTTTTTTGGAAAAACGTAAATAAAAGTTTGTATTTCCATACTATATGTATGGCATTACAAATTTAAGTTTGCGGTTGATAGTTTTTCCTTGAGTATTGCGAGAAAGTAAGTGCAGTGCTGCTGTACCATTTATTTAATAATATCATAGCACAAACTAGATATTTTTTTCCCACCTAACATCCACTTATTATGAAGGTCAATAGCAACAACCTTTGTTCTACGACTTCGCTAACAACGCACAAAAAAAAATCGACTTTCCATACAAAGCACCGTAAGTGACCAACGCATTTTGTATGGGAAGTTGAAAATATTTCGTGCGTTTTTAGCAAAGTCATTGGACAAAAGTTGTTTCTTTTAACCTCACTATAAGTGGGCAAACTGATGTCATGTACAATAAAATAACTTTATAGTATTGCACCGAAATATTCAATACTCACAATAAATATTGTTAGAATAATCAAATACTAAAAGCATAAATAACACAGCATATTCACAATAATTTTACTCGGGAAATAAGCGGTGATTTGTTTTCGTTGCGAGCGTCCGATACCCAGCATCCATTTCCTGTTTTAAATTATTGTAACGTACCTACCGAAAATGATTTATTTATGATCGTTTCAAATAATTTCTGAGCTCATATAAAATAAATTGAAGTGTTTGATTGATTTATTGTTTAGCAGATCTCAACTACTAAGATCTCCATATAGGACAGCCGCTGTTGGCAAAGTTGTTAAACTTGGAGAAATTACAACTAAGCATACAGAAAATTGCAAAAAAAAATCTGTTATTTTTTGTGGTAAGCGGTGGTCTCAACTTATTTTATACGGGTGCGTCTTACAAAAAATCTCGATAGGTAGAGTTTTGAAAGCGTAATGGTTGCTGCAGTCCGAACTCCTCCAAGCTAGGCGTTACGTTGCGGATGTCCATTATAACATATTTAAAATCTAATATATTAATTATTTTTTAAGTAGAGAACACGCCATACGATAAATAAAATAACAATTTATGGAAAATATGTAGCAAACTCCGCAACAATGATGGATGGCATACACTTACTACAGTTTACGTTCGTACGTGGCATCAAAATTGTTGCGTAGTGGCTGCATATTTTCCACATTTTCCTCCAAGCTATTTACCGCAATAGTTGAGGTAGGTACAAACCAATATCTCTCTCAACAGCCATCTCCTTAATATCATTGATGATCTCCGAAGAATTCTCCTTCTCTAAGAGTCTAGTCCTCTTGTGAACTTCCTTAAACTCATCGATCAGGTTCTGGTATAGATCCAGCTGGTCCTGGATATTGCTGTTGCGAGCCACCTCGTTTGGAATATCGGGGATTTTCAAGTATCTAAAAAGGAAATAATTCAATGTGATTGTTAAAAAAACACTTATCACACATGGTTTGTGTATTGACCACCTACTTACATCAGATATAGTTACATTAGTTTCAGAGACACGACGCTATTGTCGAGAAACGGAATTATAACTTTTACTGTAAAATTCGAAGCCATGACTTCCGTACAAGCTTCCGGATCGAGAGCCTAATGCCCTGATCACTGGACCATACAAAACAAAACATCTGCATTCTGCATGAATTTGTCAAGAAACTTTGAAATGTGTAATAACAAATATTTTTGTACATAAAAGCTGATGTAAAGTACGTATATAAAAATATAAGGACCTACCTACCTACGATTATTAAACCTAGGATGTAAAGCTTTTGTGGCGTTATCGACAATAGCTCGTAGGAAAATAAAATAACAAAAATTGCTACGTTCGTAGTAAAAGCTACGGTTTACTACGCCGTAGCAAGAAATATTGGATTTTTCGCACTCAGCGGTGTTCAGGCTACGTAAGCATCAGATGCGTGCTAGGAATGCGTGCAAATGCTCGTAAATGGAAATGAAAAAATCCAACTCAACGTGTGGTTTCTCGAAAACACGTTTCGTAAACGGCGGCGATTGCTTAAAAGTTCTACATAAACCACTACACCCCGAGGTTCCTCAGGGAGTTTCTTTACATCACATTTGTGACAAATAATGTTAGTAGTCCCAAATCTCGAAATAGATCAACTTTGTTTGGATTGGCCTATTGATTTTCTCTTTAAGTAGAGCTGTAATAGAACCATTTGTAATGGTTGTCATGTGTCTATTTATTTACATTCTACATTCTATTTAAGACCTTAACATGCATACAAAAGAGTTTGACCTCTAAACTTTAGAGGCTTTAGAGTCAGCATAATGTGATATGAGATAATCATGTGTGATAAAGATTTATAATTAAAACTTTGAAATTTGATCCCCCGCAACATTTTCCATAGTTTTCCCAGACAATGGAAGATTTATGAAAAATGTATGCAAAATTATGCCTTATTGAGTAAACAAATACGTTTTCATTTTCAGTCCTTAAATTTTTGACATGGCGCATGGCGCTTTTAAGTCAAGAGTAAGCCCATTGACAATAAACGAAGAAAAAGTTAGGATTATCAAGAGTAGTAATCGAGTAAGTAATAAATTATGTCTAAAGCAATACGTGTCAGCCTACAATAAGTAGCGCCGCCGCGCCGTGGTGGCTTATAATACGTTTATCCTGGCAAATAAATAAAGACTTGACGAGGGGTAGGCCTTAGCAAGATATTTATTGGGCTTAAGCTCGAATGGTGTATAAGGAAAGTTTGTTCAGCAAATGTATTTAATAATGTTAAACCATAGGGCTAGGCGTCTTTCCGTCCCTTCTCATAGCTATTTCCAATTAAGTTCTTGTAGTTCATTCATCTTCATTACATGTCATTTTATTTCTGATTTAGCTGGTAATTTTTTGGGTAGGAAAACGTATACAAATTCAACATCCTTTTGGCAGTTTCGCTAGTCAGACCAAAAATATGGTCTCTCTCAGGACTGTACCGAACCTGCCAGGTTGCGCAATGGCAGACTAACGTTTTGTGGATCTAATGGGGCACTACTCTCTCAACAATGTTGTTAATTCCTTGTACCTGATGACGTAGGATAACCTACGACGCCCTCAGAGTATTGATAAATCCCTCTCAAGTGTGAGATTGCTCTCAATATATACTTTACACTTTTACATTTTATTTGAGTGTAATCTCGGACTTGAGAGGGATTTATTAAATTTGACCTCTGTTTCTTTGGAAGTTTTTCAGTTTTGTGGCCTAAGCATATTTTTTTATTTATTTATTTATTTAACTTATTTACATTACACAAATTTGCCTTATCTAAACATCGCCAAACTGCAAAGCAGTTTGTAGGCGTTGCGCTCAAACCATACAGTTTTTATCTTATAGGCTAACTTAGGTACTATTACTATTACTCGATAAAATCATTATTTAAATATTATTACATTTTACTAATATTAATATCTTATTTACTATATAATAACATTTTTAACATGCATTCCTTGATCTTCTTTTTTAATGTAAATTTACTCAAACTTTTGTTTTCATCTAAGAGTATTGGAAATTTATTACATAATTTAGGAACCATATATCTTCTTGTCCTCTCCCCGTAGTAATTTTTTGCCCCTACTTGTACTACCTTCCCCCCAATTTTAGATCTTATATTATGCTTATGGTCAATTTTAACTTTAAACTCGTCACTGTAGTATGATTCTATTGCTATTAAATATTCTATCTTTTTGTCTATAGGTAACATTTTACAAACCGAAAATAATTTGCTATAATCATCTTTGTATTTTAATTTTACTTTTTTGTTAACTAATTTTTTTTGAAATCTTATCTGTAATTTCTTAATATCCTCTAGATAGGTTTTAAATGTTAAACCGTAACAGGTCAATCCATAACTAAGTAGGGAATCCACCAGTGCGTAATAAATCATGTACAGGGTGCGCTTGTCAACAACATTTTGTAGATGATAAAATTTACCAAGAATTATTCTTAATTTATTACACACGGTATTCACTTGCATCTTCCAACTATGTCTGTTTTCAATGGTCAGACCTAAATATTTGATATTATCTACAAACTCTAGACTTTTACAAATGCAAGATATTTTCTTATTATGTAAGCATTCATAAGAATGACCTATGATTCCCAAATTACTGTTTTCTATTTTCTTAGCTTCTCTATTGTAGGGTGAGTAAATATGCATACATTTTGTTTTGTTTGTATTTAATATTATGCCATTATCATGGGCCCATTTCGTTATGTTTTCAAAGTCAGTTTGTAATTGATCTTTTATTTTATTTACGTCTTTATCAGCAATAACTAAACATGTGTCATCCGCGTACATAAAAACCCTACAATGATTCACCACATTGACCATACTATTAACATGCATGATATATCCTACCGGTCCGAATACCGAATCAGTAGGTATACCCATCGTTACATCCGCTTCTGCTCCCGTTGTATCAGACACAACGACGCAGAGCTTCCGGTTACTTAAGTAGCTACGGAAGAAATCATTGGTGGGACCACGAATACCGCACTCTTTCATTGCCTTCAACAGCTGTTCATGATCTAGCGTATCGAACGCTTTCTTAAAATCAATGAATAAAGCGAGAACCTGTTTACCCTCATTGAGTTCCTCATTAAATTGAGTTAGCGCTGTATTCGTGCTCCTGCCTTTACGAAATCCATGTTGACAATCTGTTATAACATTATATTTATCCAAAAAAACACTTATTTGGCCAACAATAACTTTTTCCAATATTTTATTTATTACTGATAATATTGCAACGGGTCTATAGTTTGTGTAATCTAAGTGGCTTCCTTGTTTAAATATAGGCCTAATTATAGCTTTTTTAAGTTCGTCTGGGTAAGTACCTATCATAATGCACATATTCACAAAATTTGCCAAAACTTCACTAATTCCTTCCTTGACATACTTTAAGTCTTTCACTCTCACCTGATCACATCCGGGCGCTTTACTATCTTTTAATTTATCAATAATTTTCCTGATAGTTTGTGCATCTACTCTTCTGTAGCAAAATGACACACTTACCTCCTTTATATACGTACTTCTATCTAGTAATTTACACTTACATTTGTGCTTAATTTTAATTATTTCCTGAGTAAATGTTTTTGCAAAATTACTACAAATATTTATCATATTGTCTGTCTTTCCTAAATATTTTTTTATCGTACTTTCAATAGTCAACTTTTTCCTACTTGCCCATATTTTTCTAAAATCTCCTTCACAGCTCACTAATTGTTTCTGTCTATACTTGTTTTTAGCTATATTTATTTCTTTATTCACTCTGTTCCGATATTTCGTATATTCTAGTCTCTTATTCATATTATTCGGTTCTGCTTTCCACGCTCTAAACAACTCACTACGTCGATTCATCATTGTTACCAATTTAAGGTTCACCCATGGTTGTGCATCCCGCTTTCTATAAATATTTTTTTCTTCTAAACACTTACTATAAATAAGGCTAAAAACAAAACATAATTTGTAGTACAACAATATAGGACAGTTAACTAGTAACATATCTTTCCATTTTACATTATCCAATTCCTGCCTAGCTAACTTATTATTTAACACTTTACGCACTTCTCTTTGGTTACTTTGTTGACTTAAACCGCATTCCAGCCTCGCGCCAATCATACGATGATCCGACAGGTTGCATGTGAATGTGTGCGCGGCTATACATTGACTCGCTCGGCTCGCTTGCACCCACACATGGTCAATCAACGACACTTGCAGCTTGCCATCTACTATCGCTTCCCGCGTTACCGCTGTCTCCGGTATGACGCAACTCAGGCCATGTTCACACATAGTGGTTTTGTATAACTTTACTGCAGCGTTTGTTATTCCTTTTAAAATGTTTATATTCATATCTCCAATGCAAATTAAGTCCTCTCGACTTGGAATACTATGTATTATTTGCTGTAACTCTTGTATAAAATGTGTTTTATTCTTATTAGGAGGTCTATACACACAAATAATGTTCAAAGTGCTGGATGCTATTGTGAGCTTTCCTAGGATTATTTCCGATGACGGTATTGACAATGTCTGTGCCTCAAACAAAAGGTCTTTTTTTACATAAATTAATATTCCACCTCCCCGCATATTTTCTCTAGTATATTCAAAAGCGTTAAATCCATCTATCTGGTACAAAGGTATTTCTGAGCTTTTTACATTTATTTCCGATAAAATTATAATGTCTATATTTTGATTACATGCATTTAGAAGTACTAGGATTTGGTTGTAATTTTTCCTTAATGAACATATATTTAAATGTACTATGTCTAAATCTTTTCCTAAACGTTTATTTTTTATATAGTTACTCCAACCGATTACATCACGATGTTCCGAGAATTCACATTCGCGTTCTTCTATTTCGCTGTCGAATTTTATTTGTAAACAAAATCACGCAGTGTAATCTGGCCCTATATGAGCTTTGTTTACTACTTACTACCTGCTTATTTTTTATTTACTATATCTCGCAGCCGATGTATGTCTTCTTCACAACGAACGGAATAAATTTTTTTCTCAGTCTCACTGGCTTTCACCAAAATTTTGGAGTTTTGTATCCAAATATAGCTATACAATGTTTTGAGTTCGCTTTTTGTCTGCCAGAAAAGCTGACGCAAGTGTTTACAAAGGTCTTCGTTTATGAATATTTTTCTCTCACTGTTATCCATATACAAGTTACCATTAGTGATGCGTTGTTTTCGTTGTTTAATCCACTGATCTTTAGCAGCTTTCGTACGCAGTGTAATAATAACTGGTTGTGGTTTCGGATTTTCGTCTTTCGAACGTTCTGCGCCTACCCTCTTTACTTCCGTTATATCACTTGGATTTAGTTGTAATTTTAATGCAAAATTGTTTATCATTTTTCTAAGATCTTCATTGCTCCGTTTTTCCAAACCCATAATTTCCACATTATTCTCTTTTTGGCTTTGTTCTAATTCTACTACCCGCTCTTCCAGTGCCCTGTTACATTTTTCTAAATTAATATTTTTTTGCTCTAAATGTTTCAGCTTATTTTGGGCCTGCTCTTTGAATTCGATCATTTCTTGATATTTTTCTGCGTAAAATTCCACAGTGTTTTTCATTTCCTCAAAATTTTTCTCAATTTTGTACATTATTTCTAGTTTTTCATTGACTTGCGCCAGAAGGTTTTCAATGGAGGGTTTTTCTGGGTCTAAATGTATTTTTGTAGCACCCGGTTTTGGTGATTCACTCCCTTTAAAGCACTCCTCGCAGCATTCCCGTTGTTGAAAAAACTAAATTTTTTACACATTTAAAATGAAAAACGCCTTTACACTCCCCCTTACACTTAAGCACTTCGTCCTTGCTATTCGACAAAAACAGCTTACACTTCTTGCACTGCACCATTATTGTAACAATTACCACAGTTATCACTTAATTTTATAAAGGTACTAGTAGTAGCATAAGATAGCCGGTATGACTAATACACATCCGTACGCCGAGCGCGTTAGCTTGACAGTATGACAGTAGTTTTGAGCTATTGCACTCTTTTGCATTTACACCCAGTATAAGTTGCTATATAGGTATAGGGTGAAACTAAACAACTTTCCCCAAAGACACATTTATACACAAAAAAACCATAATACACAGTTTCAGTTTTCGGGATATATGAATTTACATCCTGTATAAGGTGCTTCCTCAGCTTTTTTTTTTTCATTTACTGAATACTATGTGAATTTGGATATAGACCGAATAACTCAAAATTATTCACAGTTCTTTTGTTTGGAGTTAAGAAGAAAAAGAAAAAAATGTAAGTACCCATTTTAATGTTAAAGCAAAGACTTAAATAATAAATACAAAGTTAAAGAATCATTTAGTACTAGCAATAAGCATACTCACGAAATACAATGTTTAATATTGTTTTATATCCGTGAGCATACTCTTATAATGTACCTACGATTGTTGACACCAAAATTCGTGCAATAAGTATTCGAAACCAATGACTGGTTAAAAAGTTCGGTGAACAATAAATCCTTATTACCAAGAAAATCTACTTATTTTCTCAGTTGGCAAGACCACTTCTAACAATGGCATAGAACTTCTTATGAGCAAGAGGCCATTATCGAAGACATTTGAGCATGAAGAGAAGTAGCTTATATTTTATAGAGTGCACTTTAACTTTGTTCGTACTTAAACCAGTTGGTTAGTTGCGCAGAACGCTTTCAAATACGACTTTAACCTTATAAAATAAGAGGTTTATATACTTAAAGAGTTAAAAGTGGAAGTTTTTCATTTGTTTGTTTAAGATTGAATAGAGTAAAAACATGTATTTTTTACTGTTACAAGGTTCGACATTTGTTCTAAACATGGAACTTATTATTAACATGACGCTGAACTTCTGTCGAGAAGTTCGTGTACAGAGTTATTTTATTTTTCGGAAATGTTTTGTAGGTGTCCTAGTCAGTATTATGAATATTAGCCACCTAGTACATATTCCAGTTACGGTTTCAGAAAAATAAATATAAAGTAATACTTGTAAGATACACCTTTGGCGGATGTCCGTCCACCTAAGTCTAAAATACTAACTAGAAAACCTACCAAACATTTCTGAAAAACTTATCACCTGTCGATACGCGAACTCCCTACAGAAGTAAAGCCAGGTTATGGATATTTTTTTCGCTAGCCTATACTGTCCCACTGCTGGGCAAAGGCCTCCCCTTCGGTCCTCCAACTGTCGCGGTCCATAGCGAATTCTGGCCAATCGCGACGGTACGAGTCTAAATCGTCACGCCACCTTTTTCGTGGTCTACCCCTGCGGCGGATTATGGATTATAACTTTATAAGAGTTAAATACTTAGCTCCGCCAGCTATGAAACTTTACAAAACTGAATTTTAGGAGCTGCCAAATCGGCTAAACAACGGCTAAAGTTGTTACAAGTCTATAACTTCCTTTTGATTACAACTTAACTCATTTACGTTGGTAAACGTTTCTACTATATATTTCTACTCGTTTATTAAGGTGTCTTAACAGCCCTTAAAGGCCCAGTTGCACCATTCAATTTTAACAAATAATATTAATAACAAATTGGAAAAGGACAGATGAAGAACATTTAAAAATCCAATTAATTACCTAATCAGATGCTACGTAGGACATTTTGAAAGAATGTGCAAAATAGCGTTTTATAATATTTTGCAAGAGATGAGGTAAGGAAAGTGTTATAGATAACTGATAAAGCGAGCACCTCACTAAATTAAACAGAATTACTTAGCTCCGAATCTCTACATAGCTAACTTTCTAATAAATAATCAGCCAAGTGCGTATTGAGCATCGCACAGTGTAGGGTTCTGTCCATAGTTGCTTTAGGATTTATTATTATTAAGTTGGTTGTAATTTGTTTTATTTTTATTACGCCCAGTGAGATCCAACGCCTGCTTCCTATTATTTGCCGTTTTTCGACTATTACTCGTTACCTGTAAAACCTAATTAGCTGTGACACCTACTTTGCCTTTACTACTGTGATATTTTTCACATTTCCAATAACAACCATTTAGCTGGCAGGCACTTACTTGGCAAGATAAGCAGTGTTTTTAACCTGCTCCTTATTGGTGAGCAGCCAGTGAAGCACATGGTGCACAGTCCTTGCATCTCCAGCCAGCAATTGGGCCCTGAACCTGGACGGCTCTACGCCTGCAGGAGGTCGGTACTTCACGCTGCCAAGCATCTCCAGGAGTCTGACTGATACCGTCTCCAAATCGTCCTCGCGTATGTCCAGCTAAAACATTAAGTTGTGTAGGTACGTGCACAACTACAATAACCTAGCAATAATATTTAATTTTTTGCCTGGCTGGCGGATGAGTTGTGACCGCAGTATAAAAGAATGATCAGGAGGACGATGCTGACACGATTCTGCCTCGCCTTTGATAGACTCAGCCAATGAAACTGCCAAGCTGATGTTACTCGTAAGCACACATGTTATTTTTAGGGTTCCGTTATCAACAAAGAACCCTTAAAGTTTCGTCATGTCTGTCTGTCCACG
This sequence comes from Athrips mouffetella, assembly GCA_947532105.1. Classification (NCBI taxonomy): domain Eukaryota; kingdom Metazoa; phylum Arthropoda; class Insecta; order Lepidoptera; family Gelechiidae; genus Athrips; species Athrips mouffetella. The sequence continues at coordinate 12,222,705 of OX383967.1, read as the reverse complement.
GCTTAGCTTAGCGACCCTTAAGTAAGTTCTAGAAAGCTGTAAGTTGGTATGGATGACGGATGATAAATCCCTCTCGAGCTGTAAGATGGTGAATCACCGTGTGATTACTCGTATGAAAGCAATTAATAGTATGAAATCAGGTAAAGCAGCTGGGTATGATAGAGTGTCGGTCGAGATGTTGAAGGCTGGGCGAGGCATTGTGGCTAGTCAGTTGTACCGCCTTTTCAACCTGTGTTGGATGAACAGCCAAGTACCAGGTGACTGGTGCAAGGCTGTGATTGTGCCGCTGTACAAGGGAAAAGGGTCACAACAGGACTGCAAAAATTACCGCGGGATAAGCCTTCTTAGTGTCGTCGGCAAACTGTATGCAAAGGTTTTGATTGAAAGAGTGATGAAAGATACTGACGAAAAAAGGTGCAAGGCTGTGATTGTGCCGCTGTACAAGGGAAAAGGGTCGCAACAGGACTGCAAAAATTACCGCGGGATAAGCCTTCTTAGTGTCGTCGGCAAACTGTATGCAAAGGTTTTGATTGAAAGAGTGATGAAAGATGCTGACGAAAAAATATGGGATGTACAAGCGGGATTCTGCGCGTTCGTGGATTTGGAAAAGGCCTATGACCGAGTGGTGAGGAATGAATTGTGGTCAGCATTGTCTTTGTATGGGGTAAACGGGCATCTGATTCAAGCACTGAAATCTCTCTATGAGGATTCCAGTGCTTGTGTCAGAATAAACGGGGCGCACACTGAATGGTTTAGCAGGGATGTGTAGCGTCACCTTGGCTGTTTAACCTTTTCATGAATAATTGTTTGATTGATCTGAAAGAGAGTATGTGTGGACTGAGAATGAATGAGTTACTCATCAAATGTCTTCTCTAAGCTGATGACCAAGCTATACTTGCGTCATCTGCTGACGAGTTGCAGGAGATGGAAACAATGATGAATGTGGCTTTGGACAGGAAAGGAATGAAAGTAAATGTAAGCAAGACGAAAGTAATGGTACTTGAAAGAGAAGAATGTATGACAGAGTGTACTATAATAATAGGTGGTGAACAAGTCGAACGGAGTTTGTGTATCTGGGCTCAAAGTTTACGAGAGATGGAAAGTGTGAAAGTGATATTGAAAGAAGAGTGAATGCTGGAAACATGGTGAATGGTGCCCTGCACGCCTTTATGAGGAGTCAGAAGGTGTCTCACAAGGCTCGTTTGGCTGTTCATAGGGGTGTTTTAGTACCAACACTGATGTATGGCAGTGAAAGCTGGGTATTGCAGAAGAAGCATAAAAGTAGAATTAATGCAGTGGAAATGAGAGCGCTAAGGAGTAGGTATGATTGGTGTTAAATTGAGTGACAGGATTGGAAATAGTGTGATAAGAGAACGGTGTGGCGTAAAAGAAGACGTAGTGACCAAAATCGAGAAAGGGATGCTGAGATGGTTTGGTCATGTAGAGAGGATGAATGAACGAAGACTGACGAAAGAGATCTACCAGGCGAGAGTGAATGCAAACGTTGGAAGGGGAAGGCCTAGGCGAACGTACGGTCAACCGCTTGTCGGTAGAAACTTTTTCAACTCTATTACCACTCCACAAGGTCCAAAAGTGTTTCTACTGATGAGCGGCCGTGTGTACCAGGACCAAATTCAGGACGTTCTGAATAAAGGCCAGGTTAAAAGTACCCTAAACCGACGAGCATGTATGAAAGGATTGATGAAAGTACAGGAAGCACGGGAAGTATGTCAAGATCGTAGCAGGTTGAGGACTGTGGTCTCTGCCTACCCCGACGGGAAAGAGACGTGATGTTATGTATGTGTATGTATGTATGTATGCACGCCGACAAAGTGGTATGATAAAACCTTAAAATAACAATTTTTAGGGTAACTCCCATACACGTAAGTGGGGAATAAAATTTTTTTGTTGGATCCGTTAGATAAGTCTTTTAACAATATTGTGAGTTTGAAAAGACTAGGTATGTAGTTTTCGATTTAGGGATCAGTTTGTTAAATATTTAGCTTAGAAGTACAAATTTGTTGCACAAAGAGTCGTGACACCCCCTGAATTTGAATTTAGAAATATCAATAACAATCAGGCGCTGGACCTCTCTGGTCGTTAAAAGAGAACAAGTTAATGAAAATAATCAACACCTGCTTGCTTATCAATAATAATTCCTAAAGCTACTTTACTATGGAACCCTACATTGCGAGTGACCATTACATTACATTGCACTTGGCCGGTTTTGTTTTTAATTAGTTTGAATTCTCCAACTGCTGGGCAAAGGGCTCCTCTCTCACCTTCCAAGTTTTTCTGTCATATGCCAGGAGGTTTTCTAATTTTGTTGGAAAGCGTCGAATTCGTCACGCCAACAACGTGCTAACTTGTAACATAAAAAAGTGTGGGATGACGACTAGTTTTAAGATACCTAGATAAATATACCTATTTATGTAAGTACGAAACATTGGCGATTACTCCACCGACAAGAGCACAGCTCTTAAGTTTAAAGAAGAAGAAGGTAAGTAGGCATAATACTCACCGAGACAGGAATACTTACTTTCTCACCAGCATTGAAGGAAACCAGCAGATCCACCAAAAGCTGCAAGAGTTGCTTCTCGTCCAACGCGTCAAACTTTATCAGATCGTAGTTCCGTCCCACAATGGTATTTAGCTCCTTCACTATAAACTTCATTTGCTCTGTCATTTTGGAAACACTTCACAACTGGGTTTTTCTTTAATTTAATTGAAAATTTCGTTTATATCGTTTTGGTATTATCGTAAGATTGTTCATAAAATTTTCTTTTGTTGACAATGTGCGTTGCTATAGTATATCCTTGTTAGTCTACGGTTGCTATGGAGATACCCTACCATCGATACCGAAACCCGTACTCAAGGAGGTTTTACTACGCTTCACTACGTTTAGCGTGGGTTAAAACCTCCTTGCCCGTACTATAATAACCCGAGATAATAACACGATTTTCGCGTTCAGACGCATTGCTCAGGAAAAGTAACGATTTCCTTTTAACCACATATACTATAAGTAGAATAAAGAACAAGTATCTGGGCGACCGAGCTTCGCTCTATAAAAGCCGCCTCAACATTAAAATATCATCGGGTGAGCAAGCTATGCTACTCGACAACAGATGTCGCTGTAAGTTTCTTGAACGCACTAAAACGCGCTAACAAATATTTAAAAAGACGGTGAAAACGAATTTTCCCAGACATGAGACCTAGCTAGATCGATTTTTTGCCCCCAAAAACCCCTGCATAGTAAATTTCATCGAAATCGTTAGAGCCGTTTTCGAGAAACCGATTACAAATATATATACCAGGCCACTCAGAAAGTATTGCGAAAAATAGTTTTTATATATGGGAGACTGGCCGGTCAGAATCTTTTTCGAAAATATGATTACTTGTAAGTAAAAATATGTGTGTTCCATTTTCAAAATTTCCCTCCACATTTTTTGCGAGCCAATTCAAAGTATCGTGTCTTACTGAAAAATGGATCTGCGCCGGGAACATTTTAGAGCTATGATTTTTTACGATTTCAAGTGTCGCCTGAAACCGGATGAATCGTTCGATAGACTTCAAATGGCATTTATGGATGAAGGCCCCTCCAAGGCAACCGTGTATCGTTGGTATAACGAATTTAGGCGCGGTCGACCAACCTTGGGGGATGAAGAAAGAAGCGGTCGCCCTTTGACGGCTATTACGGAAGAAAACGTGCTAGCAGTGAAAATTTTAATCCAAGATAATAGGCGAATTACATATCAGGAGATTCAGCACATATTAAAGATTGGATCGGGAAGCGTTCACGAGATTCTACACGGGCATCTTCGCGTGAGGAGGATAGTATCGCGCTGGGTGCCGCACTACCTCACCGACGCTCAGAAGCAGGCCCGGGTGGAATGGTGCCGTGATATGCTGAACAAATTTGAAGCAGGCTCGTCTCGGCGTGTTTACGACATCGTAACAGGTGATGAGTCCTGGATTTATCAATACGATCCAGAAACCAAGCGCCAGTCGACAGTTTGGGTGTTTCAAAATGAACCAACGCCTACCAAAGTGAAGCGATCTCGAAGCGGGGGGAAGATTTTGATCGCCAGCTTTTTTAATTTGACTGGCCACTTGGCCTCAATTCCCTTACGAGATCAAAGAAGCATCAACGCCGAATGGTATACTACCAAATGTTTACCAGAAGTTTTTTCTGTTGTGAGCAACAAGCGACCAAACACAGGGCTCCGCGGACTACTGCTCCACCACGACAATGCGCCTGCACACACCGCGCTCAAAACGAGGGACTTCCTGGACAGCACACCAGTCAAACTCCTGGGTCACCCTCCTTACAGCCCTGATCTAGCACCGTGTGACTTCTTTTTATTTCCAAAAATAAAAAATCAGCTCAAGGGGATACAATTTTCGTCGCCGGAAGATGCGCTGGCTGCGTTCGAGCAGGCTGTAAACGAGGTGTCTACGGCGGACTGGAAAAAGTGTTTTGAAAACTGGTTCAGACGCATGAATCTTTGTATAGAGGCTGGTGGAGAGTACTTTGAAAAGATTTAATAAAAATATATGTACCTGTAGAACAATTTTTTTTAGTGTCGCAAATATTTCTGAGTGTCCCACGTATATACAAATATGTTGTATGCAGCGAACTACAATACTATACTTTATTCTACTTACAGAACATGTGGTTAAAAGGAAATCGGTACATTTCCTTACACCCTGTATAGAAACCGAGGGTAGACACATTCGAAAACTACTCGAAAACAAAGTTTTTGGAACGCTTATTTTACTCCCTTCTTGTGATGAGAAAATGTGATAAATCCTGTGGATAAATCCAATTGTTGGTTTTACTGCCAAGTAGACTAGATTTTTTTGTTTGAGTATAGTCTCCGTACCCCGTGAACCGATTTGAAATTTTTAAAGGTTAATTGTTCATATGTTATAAGTTTTTGAGTAAAAAATTTTTTCTTCGACAATTAAGTACTTTTTCTGATAAGTAGAATCACTGGGCTTCGCGACCAAAACCGAGCGCAGCGAGGTTCAAATCTCTTTGAACAAAACCAATTAAAAACGTGGTATTCGGCTATTGGTAGTTTCAGTGTGCGCGAGGATTGAGGAAGCCCACGCAAAGCATAACACACCAAGCACGCGTTAAGCGGGCATTATTTGATCCAATCTGCAGAGCACTAGTTGATCTATGGCGTAGCTAGATTTTAGAGTTTTCAGTTTGGATCGTGTAAATGCAGCTAGACAGCTAAAAGCTGAACACTCTAACTGCGCTCTAGCTGAGCTAATGCCCTGCAGATTGGATAATTTAATGCCCGCTTTATAGTAATGGGTACAGTCAAGACCACATCAAGCTTGACACATTGGACGGACTAGAGTCGCAATGCGAGTGTCAACCTTGACCTGTCGTTGACTGTATGTTAGTATATCTATTCTGTGATTATAGCCCATTTTGTTTCTAATTAATGAGCGACAAAAGAAAACACATTCGTACTTTGAATAAATTATATTTTCTGTAATTATGATACAATCATAATTTTACTTTGTTACAATCGTCAAACCTTAACAATTTTTCTACGATTTGTGCCTAAGTCATGAATTATGAAGACCTGATTCTGGCAAAGCATTCGTCCTCTTTCATCCTTCACCTTACAGCCTTACATTGTCGACTATCCCCAAAATTATCTCCTTAGCATAGCGTCATAACTAGCTGATGAATTTACCTTTATTTTGCGAATTTTTTGGAAGGTACGCTTACTTGATCACAATCTACAAGTTTTTGTGAAAATTATTTGCTTGTTTCATTGTCGTCACCCAAAAATTTTCAAAAAACTTCACAATAATACAAATAGAACGAACATTTGGAACAATAATAGCACAGCAATTTCAAACAACAATAATTTCACATTGTGATCGATTTATCATACAGCACTGGTACAAGAACTTATTTAGCACCGATTCAAGTAACCTTAATTAGTAACATAAATTCAACGTAATTAAATTGGAGACGAACATATTTCGGAGTAACGTGACTCTGAATAAAAATCAATTTTCTAACCCCATCTTTGTTCACAATAATGTAGTGTAGGTATTTTCAACAATTCTCTTTCGATCTCTCTCGTTTCGTAAGGAACCCATTATGCCATTTTAAAGATACATTTACTACTTATACTATGGCATGCACCATTATTTTATTCAGACCCTATATTAGTAACAAATTTACCAAAACCTATTAACAAATATCAAACGTTTTATGAAAAAAACTCAATTTTTATTTACATTTGATATTTATACTGTCTTATTTTTCTTATCGTATTAGATTGATGTTTTGGTATAAATAATTACAAATTCTTCTTAAAACTGTATTATGTAAATATCAAAAAACTGAATTATGGATTATTAATATTCCAATAATATTGCTCATATTCCAATTAACATAATATATAATTTGTACTTTTCTAAATGAATGGAAATTCAGTATTTACAATGATATAATACAAAAGAAATATTCAAGGTATGACATGAGATGATGAACCAAAACTACGAATTATTCTTATTTTAATTTCAGCAGCTACGAAGCTAGTGTTAAGTCTCACTATTTACCTAACAAATAAATATTACAACCCTAAGAATACTATGACAGACTGGTGAGAATAATCTCAACAAAAATTCACTAATCATTAAATAAAATCGATATGGTTAAGTATCTAAAGCAAACATAACAAAAATCGATTAATTCGTTTGACGGGTGGTTCCTTTCGATCGTAAATCAATTTTTGGTATCAACTCTCCGCGCACAGTCGAGTCATTGTAAAGTATAATCAAAACATTGAGCTCTTCACTAGGAATGTTTAAGAGAGAAAATGCTATTGCGTGAATTCGGACACCTTCGTTTCCACGTAATAAATGAGAGAGAAGGTACAAAAACAGCTGATATCCCTCGATCAGTCGGATAAATGCAGCTGAAAATTATTTTCAAACTTTTATCATAAAAAATACGCGTCAAATGATAATAAAATCGAATAATTCACAATAATAAATCAATTCAACTAATTAAAAAATCACCTATTCGAGCGGATGCCCGCTCCAGTAGCCTATACAATAGGCACTGTATAGAAAAAAAAATCACTATAAAAATCTACAGCTAAATCACAAGGGTTAACGTCCATAGAGTAGCGTTTTCATAGCAGGCCGCCCTTACGGCCGAACAACAAGTTGCTGAGCGTGCCCAGTGGGGACTGGTGCTCCGCCGGAGGTCGCTGGGGCCGCGCGGGGGTGGAGGAGGCGGGCGGGGCGGCCACTGTGCCCAGGTCGGCGCGGGGGCGGGCCGTGCGCGCGCGGGGGGGCGCGCGCCGCGTGCTGCCCCGCAGGGCTGTCTCCAGCGCGCCCTCGCCCGGGTGGGCCGGCACCCCGAGCGGCGCCTCCGACGACAGGGAACGCTCGGGAGCCGCCGGCGAACGCAGCGTCCGCTTCAAGTACGTCAGCTGCTCCATCGGGCTCCGGTGCACGAGCCCCGTGTACAGCGAGCCGGGCGTCTGAAGCGCGATGGGTGCGGGCGATCCGTCCGCCGCCGGTGACGCCAAGTGCCGCCGCCGCAACATAGAAGCACCACTCGCTATCAACGCGTGCAATGAAGGCGGGCCGTCACCGATAGGCGTCCCGGGTGGCGAACTATCCGGCGAGCCGAGTAAAGGACTGTTAGCAGGCGTCGCAGTAGGCGACCAGCGCGGAGGATGCGGCAAACAGAGCGACTCGCGACGGGAATGGACGGGCGACACGGCAGCCGACGAGCGACGGGACGTCAACCGCGAGCTCCACGCACTCCCCAAGACCGAAGATGACAGACTACTGACACCCGAGCCGCACACACTGGCGCCGGCGCTGGGCGGCAGACTGCCGTCGTTGGGGTGCAGCACGGTGCTGGTGGTGAAGGTATAAACATGGGGGGTGTGCGGCAGGCGCGGCATGTCGTCGTCTTCCTCCACGTCGGACAGCCGGTACAGCCGCAGCCCGAGCCCGGTCGCCGAGCGAGCGCCGCGCACACCCACGCCTTCTTGATCCTCTAGCAGACCTGAAATATACAATAATTGCATCAATATTCTGCTCTGATTATTTTCGTACGGTATAGTTCATACATTTGATTTGTACTTGAAATAGTAGTTGTAAAAGACTTCACGCAGTGTGTGGCGAAGTTTTGGAACACTTTGAAGGATAGATTAATTGAATGTAGAAACAGTTTTGTATTATAGTCAAAAGTATGAAAGACAATAGAATCAGTTATGTGTCTTTTCTTGGAATGGTTATTGTTTGACGTAGAAAACCAATTATTTAATTTAGACGTGGTTTGCCTGTGGCCATAACTAGATCGCCGCATCTGAAGAAAACATTTGTCTGCACGGTAACAAAACAGCACATATTTTATCTGATGCAACTCATCCATCTTGCTCCTTATTCACTATCACAAAAGTTAAGCAACGTTGACGGTGGTCAAAACCTGGATAGTCGTTAAGCCAAGTAAAAGGTTTGGTTGACCCGCCACTAACCTGGCAGAGCCTAATTGGGGATAAAACAGACTAAAGGTAAATAATTACCGGACAGAGTGGGCTTGGCGAGCTGCGCCCAAGTGTGTAGTGTGAGCGAGCCCTCCAGGGGCTTCACGATCTGCAGCTTGTGCGGGGTTCGGAACTGGGCCAGTCCCCCCGCCGCGCCCGCGCCCCACACCGCACTCTCTTCGCTGTGCTCGCGTTCTGGAATAACACAAACACACATTTATTTATTCGTTTATTATGCGCATACAAACCAAACATAATCAATCAGTAAGAGATTTGAGTACGACCATTGACAGCGCGGCGCAGTACGATGCGATTGCCTCCCTCAACCACCAGCCTCTAGCCTCTTCACTCGCAAATAGCTTGGCCAAAAGGAAGAAAGTTTCACAGCAGTTGTACGTCCAATAAAAGCGCACCTCTCTAACATTCGAGGCCTGCAGTTAAATATCAATGCGGGCGCGCCATCACCAAATCGAGACCGAATTTGCTGTTCCTCACTGAGAGGCAGATCAGGTGAAAATGACCTGCTGATACCCGGAACCTTTGGGTATGCAAATGACAGCACAGTTACGGATAAATACATCATCATAACATCCCATGAAACGTCCACTACAGGACAGGGAGCTCCCTCCAGAATTTTAGTTTTTCATAGAAAAATGTGGAGGGGAAGTACCCCATAGTATAAATACATATCCAACGCAAAAGCCAGTACGGCAGAAATACAGTTTTCTCGAGAGCCAATGGTTGACCATTTGGATGGTCCTCCTAGCACCTACTATTGACCCGCTAAAGGCAGTATCCGACTGGGGATACAACCAATCTCGTCACCTTCAATACGACTAAAACACTTCTTTTCACGAGTCTTACTTTGGTCCATTTAGTAACGTCGCTGTCTCTCCAGACTTAACTTACTGATGACTGAGTCATGATATGTTCGCCGTAGATATTAAACAGTTTAGGGGACAGGATACGACCTTGTCGTACACCGTGTTCAGGTCGTAGGGGATTCGAAATCTGATTTTTGAGTCTGATTCTGGCAATGCTCTCCGCAATCAAAAGCTTGTCATCTCACGCAATCAAATGCCTCGGAGTAGTCTATGAAGCACAGAACTGTTGCGTGGAGTGGAGATCGATCCGTGTTTATTCTGTATAATTAATACTTTCTTCTGTACCATCACTACAATAAACTAACTCACCATTATTCCTCCTATTGTACCGCAGCACATGAGACGCGGCTAGTGAGGCCCGGCGCGAGTTGATCTCTTGCGGGGTGAGCCTGCGAAGTGCCGCCGCTAACTCCGCCGCGCCCGGCGCCCCTGGTACTCCCACGCCTGAACCGCCACTGGAAGTAACAAAGGACAGTTAAACTTTAGACAATATGAACAAGGTTTATTGAAATATAAACATTGGGGAACAATTCATCTGATCCCAAGTTAGACAAAGCCTGTTCTATGGGTACCAGAGATTGAAAAAAAAAGTCCAGACTCATAAACATACATAAATAGATAAATAACGCCCGGACACAGAAAAACACTCGTGTACATCACACAAACATTTGCCCTGGGCAGGCTCACTACCAACCACGCCAAATTCACGTAACTTAGGCAAATAGATCGAGTTCACAGATCAGATATAGGAGACTACAACTCAAGCGGAAGAAACAAAGGTACGATTTGGACAATGTTTTTCTGTATTTCATTTACGTAACTTTATTCTCACGCAAATACTCGTAGATCGATTAGTTTTATTTTTTAACTACACTTGAAATAATACAACTTGGTTAGAATGACAGCAGTGTGGTGTGTTAATTAGTTAGTTAGTTAGTGGGCTCCTGTTTCCGCAATTAAACTCTAATTTGGTCCTTTTTGCGTACAGGTTACTCTGGTTAATTAAGCCAGCCCAGCTCCTTCCAGAAGCTCAGAAGGCTCCTGGGACATTCGCTGGCTTCGCGGAGCGACCTCGTGTTGTTGAGGATTTTAGCCCGTTGGTCGGCCAACGCAACGCACTCCAGGATCACGTGATTGACCGTCTCTTCCGCGTCAAGGCAGCCCCTACATAGTGGGCTATCGGTGACGCCGATTGTGAATAGGTGTTTGTTGAGCGAGATATGTCCTGTAATAGTGCTCACAACTATTCGGAGGTTTGTTCGATTGAGGCTGAGAAGTCGGTGGGTAAGCTTAGGTGAATTAGTGGATAGCACCTCCTTTGACTGTCTGCAGCTCGTTAGGCTAGCCCAGCGGGCATTGTGTTGGTTCTGGGTTCTGGCAGTGTGGTGTAAAAGCAGAATAGAGCGCTGTGTAAGATATAGGAGCATGTATCGCTCCCTCTGCTCTCACGCATATCCTGCCTGCTGTCAGTCAAATCAAGCTACATTATTTTGACTGTACAGCAACTTAAGCTCGCAAAATAAAGCAACCTTTTAAGAAATGGCTCGAGGGGTTTCTGCAGCTATATTTGTGGTCTAGATTTCATGTATGTTTCCACATACAACTAGACACAACACAAATAAAGAAATATTTGTATCCTTGGAAAAATATCTGAACGGGCATTTATCTCTGTCTATCAACCGTGCCAGAAGTATTTTAGAAAGAGACAGATGCTCATTTACACTGCGACTTCTCAGGCACGTTTTTTTCATTCGCGTGCGCTCTCTGGTTATTTGGAATCTCTTTAGTGATCACGCCCTACGTTAGGGCCGTGATCTAACCCGTGATTATACTCGTATCGCAGGCGAATTCTATGATTCGCCGCTTTACACAAAGACCAGGCATTTTTCAAAATGCCAATAAATTTAAAAATTCTCCACAAAAAGGCGCCCTGGCATTCGCCGGCCAGTCTGCCGCGACACGTTCGCTTCGCTTGCTCGGCTCGTGCGTGGTGGTCAAATATGTTTGCCTTGGCTAAGGAACTTAAAATGCACCAGTGATCTTAACGTATCCACAACCTTTAGACGCCGATTTACAATATCCCGAACGTTTACATTTTGCTAGCCGTTTATAAACGGCGAATTATACGGCTTGCCTGTGACAATATTTGGTCTGGTATTTGTTGTGTTGTAAGGTTTACAACTATGATTTAGTTTTGAACACAGATTCAATGCTGAATGCTTATATGTCACTACAGCTGGAGCGATAAATTAAGAACGCTGGACGCAGTGTAAGGGGTATGCGCAGTTGAGCAGTAGTCATTTAGTCACTTTAGCTGTAAGCTGCCACTTTATACTGCCTGTTTTAATAAAGATTTAAAATAGTAAAAGGTGTCCTTATGGAATAGATTATTATTACACACAATATACACTCGACGTAGAGGAGTATTACACAAACACCAATAACTTTAAAATAGTTTTAAATGCACCTTGAAGTTTGGGTCTTTGTCATGGCTATACACTTATGATAGCTCGCTAAAGATACTGCAAACCTTATCACGCAGTAAGTGACGAATTTCTTGTTTAGCTGATAAGAAATCTTTATATAGAGATGCGCCTTTTCTCAGAACAAGATAATCGAGTTGACAAACATTTTAAATTATTCAAGAAAAGATTTTGTACGCGTGTGTCGACTCGCGCATTCCCAAGGTACAAGAGCTTTATATATTACGTCCAGATGATGCCGCGCGTTTCCTCACTCGCGCGTAAAACTCTGGTTAGGAACGCTGGACGCAATATAATTTAAATTAAAATATAAATCTGCAGCAAACTAAATAAGTAGGATCATTGTATCGGTAGATATGAATGTAAATTATTCTGCATGAAATCCATTTAGAAAATGCAGATAAAGATAAGTTGAAATAAATTCAAAACGGTATTGTAAATAAAAATCTATAAAGATGGATCTATAAAGATGGGTTTTTTAGAAGACGTAGTGACTAAAATTGAGAAAGGGATGCTGAGATGGTTTGGTCATGTAGAGAGGATGAATGAAAGAAGATTGACGAAAGTGATCTACAAGGCGCGAGAGTGAATGGGAACGTTGGAAGGGGAAGGCCTCGGCGAACGTACCAGGACCAAATTCTGAACAAAGGCCAGGTTAAAAGTATCCTAAACCGACGAGCATGTATGAAAGGATTGATGAAAGTACAGGAAGCGAGGAAAGTATGTCAGGATCGTAGCAGGTGGAGAACTGTGGTCTCTGCCTACCCCGACGGGAACAAGGTGTGATATTATGTATGTATGTATGTTCCCTAAGAGTTGTGCGAGGTAGATAAGCGAATAAACATGAAGCTATAGGATTGGCTATAGTTATAAGTTGAAACGCAGCCTAACAGATCTAGAAACGCACACTAATCATTTTTGGGTGTCATCTTAAGAGGCTACCTCCCGTCTACTAGCGCCCCCATAAGTTTAAAAAATATTACTCACTAGATACAAAACTTATGGAAAATCTGGAAAGACAGATTGAAGTAAAGGTATCCTAGTTTATTCAGAACCTATCAAAACCTGAAAAATATATTACACTGTAGTTACAGATACAAAAAGTGCGAAAATCGGCCACTTGAAGCTTTTAGCAGTTTTTGTATCTGTAACTACAGTGAACTTTATTTTACATAGTAAATAGTTCCTAAATAAACAAATGTACCTTTACTTCAATCTGTCTTTATACTCCAGTAAAATTACGAGAGATTGTATGGCGAAACGGAAATAATTGATAATAGCCGTGTTTCTTTTTCAGATTCAAGATTCAAGATCGTTTATTGCAAGCCACATTACAAATAAAAAGATGGAAAATTTAACATACAGGTTTTCATATGACGCCCTGCAAGGGCACAGCAACATAGAAGAGTTATCTACTGATACTTAATAATAATATTTAACATTTAACACTACATATAACATTTAACACAAAAGGATACAACATTTGACACAAGATATTAATTCTAACTTTAATAAATATAAGCTGTGAAATGATAAATATCATAATGTAAAGAGGTGTAAAGAGATGTAAAGAGATGTTGAAAATTTTTATATTTAATTTTATTTATCATCAAAAAACTCTTTAAGATTGTAAAAGCATTTGTCTATAAGGAATTGTTTTAACTGTGTTATAAAAAGGTTTGGTTTCTCTATATTTTTTATGGAAGTTGGTATGTGGTTATACACCCTAATTGCTGTATTATGGGGACTTTCTGAGACAATTTTTAATTTAGTGAAAGGTGTTTTAAGTTTATGTAGATTACGATCGTTTCTTTTGCTTCCTTTGATGGGAGAGTATAAATTTGAATGTTTTTTAATAAATTTGCAAGACTCGAGGATGTAGGTTGAAGTTAATATTCCGTATTTTTTAAAGTGGGGTCTGCAGGATTCCATCTGATCGATGTTTGTTAGAATTCGAATGCACTTTTTTTGGAGGATGAAAATTTTGTCCACATCGCAACTGTTACCCCACAAAATAATACCATATTGAAGTCTTGAATGTGCGTATGCGTAGTAAGCCGTTAGCGCGGTTTGAAAGTCTGTAACTCGTTTAAGATGTTGAAGGGCATAAATAAAAGAAGACATTTTCTTAGATAACTTTTCGATGTGAGGTTTCCAATTAATATTTGTGTCTAAATCTATTCCCAGTAGGGTCGCAAAGTTAACGTGTTCTAATTTTGTACTTTTATAAGAGTAAGACTAGAGGTCGCGTTGGTGCGCGGGCTGCAAGCAGCCCGCGTGAGGTGTTGTGGCTGTTGCTTTTGTCATCCAGGACCAAATTTCGATTTTGAAGGCAATCGGCCGAAAAACAAAAAAATTCAAGATGGCGGCCTTTTTTTTCAATTCTGACATTCGATTCGGTATCGGAGACCTCTTGGACCCTCAGATATCGATTTTAAAAGAAATCGGTCAAGAAACAAAAAAATTCAAGATGGCGGCTATTTTTTTCAATTTTTACATTGGATTCGAAATCGGAGACCTCTCGGACCCTCAGATATCGATTTTGAAAGCAATCGGTCAAGAAACAAAAAATTTCAAGATGGCGGCCATTTTTTTCAATTCTGACATTTGATTCGGCATCGAAGACGTCTCGGACCCTCAGATATCGATTTTGAAAGCAATCGGTCCAGTAACAAAAAAAAACAAGATGGCGGCCACTTTTTAAAATTTTGACATGAGATTCGTTATCAGAGTCGACTCGGCCCCCCAGATATCGATTTTGAAAGCAATCGTACGAGAAATAGAAAAATTCAAGATGGCGGCCATTTTTTGAATTCTGACATCTGATTCGTCATCGCAGTTGACTCGGACTCTCAGATATCGATTTTGAAAGCAATCCGTCCAGAAACCAAAAATTTCAAGATGGCGGCCATTTTTCCAACGAAGGAGGGACGCTTCGGGCTTCGCCCTACGCGGAGCTCGGCCTGCGGCCTCGTATATTACTTATGGTAGGAGAAGGGTGCAGGGTCAGCCGGAGGACGCTTCGAGCTTCGCTCTACGCGGAGCTCGGCCTTCGGCCTCGTTTTATGATGAAAGTTACTTGGGGGGGGGGGTTTAGTTGGGGAGGTATTAGTAAGGGGGGACGCTTCGGGCTTCGCCCTACGCGGAAGCTCGGCCTACGGCCTCGCGACTCGGCCTCCGGCCTCGTATGAACCTTGAACTAATGGATGTATGTGGGAGCACGCAATGCTGGGGGACGCTTCGAGCTTCGCTCTACGCGGAGCTCGGCCTTCGGCCTCGCCATGTTGGTTTTAGTTACTTGGGGGGAGGGGATGGGGACAGGCAAAGTAAGAGAGGGACGCTCCGAGCTTCGCTCTACGCGGAGCTCGGCCTGCGGCCTCGCAAGTTACCAGGTCCTCAAAGCCGAGTTTCGCAACAGAAAATTTAAGTTTGTATTTTACACAAAAAGTGTACAAAATGTATGCAAGGCAAACTTAACTTTTCAATCGGCAAAAAAAGTTTGCTTCATACAAAATTATATCGGTTCGCCGCCATCTTGTTTTCAATATTTTGATATTTTTTTAATTTGCCGTCAAATTGCTTAGGGTTTGACACATTTTCTTATATGGCGGCCAATCTCAATCTCTTTTACTTTTTTCGGGCAGTTGACCAACATTTAACTGAAACCTGATTTCCAAATTCCTATAGTTTTCCCAAATACACACCCTGACCTTCTATACAAATAAATTTAAAAACATGCCCCATCAAGTCTCTGGAAAAAGTTCTTGGAGCGAGTTTGATTTTCAAAAGTTTACTGGTTCGCCGCCATCTTGTTTTTCAATTATTCGATTTTTTTTTTATTTGCCGTCAAATTGACCAGGGTTTGCAACATTTTCTTGTATGACAGCCACCCTCTATCTCTTACCATTTCAGCGGGCAGTTCACCAACTTTTAAATGAGCCCAACGATTCCACAATTTTATAGGCTCTTTCTATACACTCTACAACCTTCTTTACGCTTGATTATAGCCTATACCCACGAAAATCCGCGTTCGGGGTGATTTTCCCCCTCGAATGGTTTTCATACAAATTTCATCGCCTCGCCGCCATCTTGTTTTTCAGAATTTCAACTTTTTTTTAATTTGCCGTCAAATCGCCCAGGGTTTGCAGCATTTTCTTGTATGACGGCCACTCTCCATCTCCCACCAATTCGGCGGGCAGTACACCAACTTTTCACCAAGAAGGTCATCACCACATTTTTTTTCTCCACGTCGATAAACACCCCCACCCACTCCAGATCTGACTTGAGTTTATGGCCTCTAAAATTTCTCCTTCGGGGTGTTTTTCCCCCTCAAAGATTTTCATACAAAGGTTTCTCGACCCGCCGCCATCTTGGTTTTAAAGTTTTTTATTTTTTTTCTACCCACCGTTAAACTGCCCAAGGTTTGCTACATTTTGTTATATGACAGCGTCCCTCCATCTCTTTTCGTTTCGGCGGGCAGTTCAACAACTTTTCAACAAAACCTCATGGTCTACACGTGACAATTTTCCCTTTGGTTTTAGACACCTTTAAACATTTTCTCCATACATTATACCCTTCCAAATGTACTCCTTATACCCTAATAATTTCTATAAGTCAGTCACCTGAATCCAGCTTTATATAATATAGAATAGAAGATAGATAGATAGATACGTCTAATGCTGTTTTTTGGTAGGGCCTAAACTGAATAATTTTAGTTTTATTTAAGTTAAGTTGTAAGTTGTGCTGTTCAAGCCAGTTTGTTACTTTACCTAACGTTAGGTTTAATTTATTTTCTAGTTCTTTAATGTTAATGTTACATGGGATCAGTATAGAAATGTCATCCGCAAATAAAACGCATTCCTCATTTAACATGTCTGGGAGATCGTTTATATAAATAGAAGATCGAAAGATTGTATTTCTGTGTAAAGCTTTTTAATGGAATCCACCTAAATTTACTTCATTTATTTATTTATTTTGCCGTACAAACATTAAAAAAATATGAAATTTCGGAAAAAAATGTTAATAGATATTTTTTTTTATTTACGGCCTGCTATATATTCATAATTTCATATTTTTTTTACATGAATCCACCTAAAAATATTAGCTTTTTTGTATTGTTTAACTTTTATAGCACGAAATTTAAATAAAGCTTATCTTCGCAACCAAAACTAGTAATTGATCCGTTTTGCTTTCTAATAATTTAAATAGTGCTAAGTAATCACATTTTTGGCAAATCCAACATAAATGTTTACAAAATCATTGTAAACCAGCGATTACAAAAAACTTTTGTTTTATTTAGTATGGCATTTTTGTGAATTTATATAAGAATCACTTACATTTAAAAAGTTTGAGTTTAGCTCTGTTTATTTATATTATTTTACCTCGACTTTATTGGATCTTACGAGTATATGATATTTTTAAATATATTTGTGGTGGATTTTTATGCCTATATGTAAAGTATACGTTTATCTATGATATAAAGTATATAATTGTCTATTACTAGTTTTGCCTTAGCTGTTATTTGAAAAAAATATTCCGCTTTAAATTTTAGGTGGATTCGTAAATATTGCATCTTAACATCATATTTAAATACGATATACACAAAAGAGTAGCTATTAACATTTAATGTTTTGCAAAACCGTATTTTTACTGGAGTATTACGGATTTTTGATAAGTTTCGTATTTAGCGAGTAATATTTTTTTAACTGATAGGGGCGCTAGTGGACCGGAGGTAGAAGAGAGGCAGCATTATTCTGCTTACAATTCTGTTATATTTCTTTGGTGGACTACATTGCAATCACCAGATTAGGAGAAACAGGTCGAACCTATGTAGCTATAATCTCGATTGTTTGGTTTTGATTTGGTTTTCTTCTCTTCTCTACTAGTCTAAAATTGTAAATTGATTTTGTCTGTACTTTGATATTTATGAAAAAATATTACTTTATGCTATTTTGATGCCCCTGAATCCAAATCACAGATTTCTGACTTTTTATTTATTTGTTTATGTATTCGAGCATAATGCGAAAACTACCCTACCAATTTTAATGAAACTTTTTTTGTTTGATAGCTAATAGTTTGAACACAACAGGAAAAAAAAAATTTAACATGCGGACGAAGTTGCAGGCAAAGGCTTTTACTTTATAATACCTATTATTTTATACTAACCGAAAGAACAACCGTTTTATCAGGGAGAGAGAAACCACCTCTATAATCACTTCGTACACAATCACAAAAACAGATTCCAAAAGCGCCGATAATATTATTGAACAATCGATCATTCTTCACAATAAGTAATTTAATTACAGGAAAACACGTAACACCGCGACAAGAAATCATACAAATGAGTGGAGCCGATTGTGTGGTGAGGCACGCCGAAAAACAATGCATGTTCTTACGTAAACTTCCGTATACGGTCATGTTACGCGCGGGAAAAACTACCTCCTAACCGTTGTTAATAACAGTGTATGATGTGATTTACAATGTTTTTTTTTTAACTACAGGCAAAATAATGCAACTCGATTAAAATGACAGCAGTGCTAGTAGTGCGGTCAGTTAGCTGTTTTACGTAGATACGGTTTACAATTTCATCAAATTTTTTACAGGTACTAGATAGGTACATAGCTCTCAATTTTTTATAGGAGCCAATTCTTGAATTTCAAAAAACTTCCATAGAAAATTCAAGAATTGGCTTCTATCAAAAATTGAGAGCTATGTACCTAACTAGTACCTGGAAAAAATTTGGTGCAATTTGGTGAATTTGGCGATATAATACTATAAGGGACCGGACTATAGGCAGCAGTGTTATAATAAGAAGGAGCGATGCCTAAGATATTGGAGCGACAGAGACTCGTGTCATTCCGTCCTGCGCTCGCGGATAGCTTAGAAATTATCATTTTATAATTTCTCATACAAGCCGTATGTACCGTAAGCATAAGTGTACCTACCGCTCGTGTGTACATACATACTTCTGAAGCTCATATCTCAATAAATAAATTCATATATTTGGTTTATTAGAAGTACGATAAATGCTTACTCCTCAGCTATACTTGCTAACACGATAAGTGATAAGTGTCTTGGGTCATTAAAATTGCATAATAGTCGTCACATAATGCTAATATAACTGTCGATAAATACTTGCATACGACAGTGGCAATCGAACCTAAATAATCGCTAAAAGGAAAATTGTTTAGGTATTTAGATTATTCATGTCTTACAGCAAATATCGTAGCTCGCGAAACAAATCTATTCTGAAAGCCCATATTGCCAAAAAACTGTCAGGATACAGGATCTGAACTGTATAGACTAAGGTCGGGCATTTGCAGGTGTAGTAATCTCAGGATCTTACAATTAGACCCCAACGCCAAAATTCGATTAATCCCTTATTTTACGACATCCTGTGTTCACATCACGCGGTGTTCTTTGTTGAACACTTTGTGCTTTGTGTGCGACCGGGTGTACCTACACCTACCTACTTTTTATACGTGCAAGCGGTGCAACAGCCCATATTTATTTAGGTTAGGTCTGTTTTCGTGGTTTACGTAACACCCATACACACAAAAATATTTTCTTGTCATTTCCTTTTTATCTATCGTTACAATGTTGCAAAAATAAACCGTTGAATTTTCTCTCAAGCCGTGCCATCCGTGTATGCGTGATGTGCGTGACATTCAATAGTGAAGACGCATTGGCGCGCCGCGGTCATACCGTACAGTGCGGAGTAAAACAGGCCTGACAGTACAAAAATAAATATTTGTTGCTGAGCTTAAGGGTTAAAATGATACTCACGGGTAGAGATCATCGAACTCTGCATCAGACGTGTCGTCAAGTAGCGAGTCGCTCGCGGGTTGAGGCGGCGGCTTGAGAATCGACTCCTGCGCAGACAGGTGATACCCCGGAGTGTAGGCGCGGCCGCCGTCCAGAGCATCGGATGAGGAGATCGACGCGCCAGACCATCGCGACGCACACTGCACCGTCTCAAACACTTTTTGCATGCTTGAGCTAAAACAACAACGGTAATAAAAAATAAATGCTAGAGCAGCACTGCACTTACTTTCTCGCGATATAAGAGAGTCATCATTCAACAGTGTCCCCGCCGGGAGTCGAACCCAGAACCTCCGGATCAAGAGCCGAATGCTCTAACTACTATATTATAAAGGCTGCGGATAGTAATGAGTTAATAAGTACCAACTGCAAACTTAAGTTTGTAATTCCATACAAATAATATGAAAATACAAACTTACCTATACCAACTAGATTTATGTAAAAATGATTTAATGAAATATGCAGTCAGGTAGAAAACCAATTTAGAATCCAAATTGTAGAATATCAAAATAAGCTCAACGAAACCGATTTTGAGTAAATCACATTTTAAAATTTTAGTAGTAAGGGAACACCCCTTATATGAATTTCTAGAGACCAATTGATACTGCCGCAAATACCTTAAATGGAGATGCTTGGTCGTGCAAAGTTTCATCAAGATTTTATGAGCCGTTTTTGCTAAAATTAAAATTTTTCATTTTTGTTGTATGACAGCTCAGCTACCCTCAAAATGAGAGCCAGCAGGAAACCACTCAAAACCCTTCAATGGATTTGCATAAAACTCTTAAATTCCAAATATGGTGTCAATCGGACCATTCGTTTAGCCACTAGGCCAAAGCGTGACGGACAGACCGACCGACGGACCGACCGACCGACCGACGGACGGACATTTTTGGGAGACTTGTTTTTTATGATGCATAAGTGATATAGAACACATTTTTGAGAAAATTAGAAAAAAAAATATTTTCACGAATACAATACCTTTCTCGCTCCGCTCGAAAGTAAAAATTGGTCTAGTGGTTAGAGGGCTCGGCTCTCGATCCGGAGGTTCTGGGTTCGATTCCCGGTGGGGACACTGTCACACAAAAATCCCTTTGTGCGACCTCCCCAGTTTGGTTAGGACATTGCAGGATGAATCACCTGATTGTCTGAAAAGTTAGATGATTCCGTGCTTCTGAAGGCACGTTAAGCCGTTGGTCCCGACTACTATCTAAGGATGTAGTCTTTAATGAGCCATGTCAGAGGCCTTTGGCGGCTCAACAACTCTGACACCAGGGTCTGTGAGGTCGGTCATCGACCTTGCTACCCACACTATATGATGATGATGAGTATGACAGCAGCATAGAGCTGTTCGTGAAAACAGGACGGAGCGATACGTGTCTCTGTCGCTCCAAGATCTTACGCATCGCTTAGTCTTGCTGGGAGTTCAAAAAGACACCCTTCTGATGGCGTCACTAAATTGACTGCGGATGAGTGTTGACAGGTGCGAAGGTCTCAGGCAGAGAAGAGGTGCTGTCAAGATGTGACTTGCTTTGTTGACTGTTACTGAAATTCGTTAACATTAACAGTCAAAATCTCAAGATACATCATAATATCAATCTCATACCTGGAAGGAATTTATTAAATACGAGCCTAAGAATGTACAGAATGGTTGTACGAGTAATACTCACTGTGGCATGGGGTCGCCGATGCCGGAGTCCAGGCTGAGCTCGGAGTAGACGGAGCAGTGCATCTCGCGGTGCAGGGAGGCGGGCAGCAGGCCGGCCGCCGCCGCCACGCTCGGCATGAGGCCTCGCACCGGCTCCCCGCGCTTGCGCAACTGACGCAACTGTTCTTGAGCTTCTGTGAGGTGCGCTGCGATTTCTGCATACCGCTCCTGTTCATGCAAATTGCAAACTGTTTGATATTTCGCAGGCAAGTCGTATATACGACTAAACGAACGACTACGATTTACTTAGCCGGCATTACAAACGCCCGGCAAATTGTATACGATCGGCAAATTGTAAAACGGAGTCAGCAAATTGAAAAACGGTGTCGGCAAATTGTAAAACGGTGTCGGCAGGTTGTAATTAGGTTTTGATCGCTGATGCATCTTAGGTTCGTTAACCAAGGCAATATCTTGCGCCCACAGGACGCCTGAAACTAATTACGCGCCGTTTTGTAAAATTCTTAGGATCTATGTAAAATGCCGAATTTCACTGGCAAAATGTTACACGACCTACAATTTGCCTGCGACAGATATACCATAGAATATTGTAACCCTCGCCTGGCGAAGGCAACTGAATAGATATGTAACAAAAATATATATACATACAGTGGAACATACAACCTCCTCCTTTTTTAAAGTAGGTTCAAAATTAGGTACGATCGGCCAAGAACGTGATCTTTTATTAGTTTTAACAAAACTTTCCATTGAAAAAAATTATATCGTTAAGGTTGATCCTTGCTAACTGTTAAAGGGGAAAATCGACCTTGTTGTTTTATGATGTCAAATAATCGTAATCAGCATAATGACTGTACAAAATCTACACGAAGGAATTACTGATTTACGTAGCGGAAAATAAGTACTACAATATTCCGTAACAAAAGAATGTTAAGGCTTCAGAATAATAAGAGTTATAGAAGTAGGATTAAAGAAATAATTCGTCACAAGTTAGGCATGTGTGATGGAGTCACAACAAATTGCATAATCCTATTATCTTCGTAAATGCAATAAAGGCGTCCTTTTATTAATTTGGTAGGGTTATTTTGAATATTTATAGCATAGGAGATGTGACATGCTGCAGATGCCATCCTATAGTAATAGTAGATTGTATCACAAGGCTGTAAAATAATATTTTTAAGGCGAGGGCGCTATTTTGAATCCAGAGCGAAGTGAAGGATTCTTCAGTAGAATCCTGAACGTAGCGAGGGATTCAATAGGTCGCCCAAGGTAAAAATATTTTTGCAGCCGCGTAATACACTACTTTTCATCTCCCTCTATGAGAAAAGAATAAGAGGCTCATTGAGACACATACTCGTCATTAATTTTAAATATAAAATACTATTACAATATTATTACTTGATGAAACAATACTAAAAATCACATTAAGTATTATTTGTAACAACTGAAAATGTTATTGACATTTTTGTATCAATTAGGAACAGAACCTCTTTAGTTGGTAGTCTTGTTTACATTTAGAGCATATTTATTTTTTTATGTTCAAAATAATTTTAATAGTACAACCAGCCAGTATAATTTTTCATACAATATTTTGGTTCGACCTGTATGGTTGACCTAAAATATCCTTATGGTGGACCTAAATTCAAATTCAAATTTTAAATCCCATTTTTACCCGCTACGAAAGTCTCTTGGAGAAAACAGCTATTTTGTTCGCCTTTATTGACGAACCGTTCAGCGATTTTCGAATAGATGAGATGAAAAATAAATTAGCACGGTTCCTACTACAAGCGAAGCATTTTTGCTGTCCAAAATGCGATGGACATAATTCATGGCATACCCACCCCATACGGATAAACGGTAGATTTCAAATAGGCACTATTCGAGATATAAATTTCTCCATTTTTAAAGAAAATACCCATATTTCGTACCACTAAAACATTCGTCAAGATCAAAGGATTGTGCGTTTTATACCCTAAGATTTTGCCACATAATATTATGTCGCATTACACAAGCTAAATGATGAACATCAGGTTTTGGCCGTGTTCCATATGACCTAACGTCTTGGTAATGCCGGCAGACCACTTCCACGCTAACGAATCTGTCTTATTTATGACTGTCAAGAATGGCCAGGAAAAAGAAATACGCGTTAGTGTAATTTATCTCTGTAATTACTTCCTTTCATAAGCTGTTGTTGAGAAAACAACAGAAAAGGTACTCTACACGTTGGCTAACATTAGTATTAGTAGTAGTAGTATGAAAAACATTGATCTTTTGAAAAAAAAACATCATCATCGATTTATACTAGCCGAAAAAGATTTACTGCAGGAAATAGCCTCCAGTATTCGACCAGATCATAAGTCCACCTGTCTACACGATGTCTTCCAATTCGTGGCGCTACTCTAGAATCAACTTTGGTTCTCAGAGAGGTTACCCTGCCCACTGCCACTTTGGAAGTTAATGATGAGAAGTAATGAAAATCTTACCTTAGCATCAGCCAATTCCGATGCAAGTGCATTTTGATTCTCCTTTGTTATTTCTAAGATTCGTAGCGTGTGTTCGTGTTCCCCAGTTAGCTGTAAACAATGAACACGTCATATTAAAACATTTCTACTTAGACAAATTAGATCATCCTAAATCTAAGTAATACATCTGAACATACCACACTGTAAACACGATGAATCTGTACATTGAAAATACTTGCAAAAATTATATGGAGACGCATCTGCCTATCATATAATTTTAGCATTTTTTTATTGTTATCCATCTGTCTTTGTTCAGCTGTTTGTATGTATTTGTATTATTTCGGTATAGTAATAACAAATTGTTTAGAGAAGCCAAGTAATAGCGCGCATTTATGATAACCTCATAGTCTTGTACTACTTAGACAAATACTCTAAACAAGTACACTATTTTAACAGGAATGCAAGCAATTATGTTTAAGTTTGCGGTTTAAGTTTTTAGTGAATACGGCTTAAATGACGATATTAAAAATAGTTTTGTCGAATTCCGTTGCTCAAGGGCAGCGGTTTACGTATTGAAGTAAAATTTTCTATCGCCATGTGCCTATGTATGTTTTTATAAAGTCACACGTGCTAACGACCTAAACACGACACATGCAATAGCCAATTCCATTACATATGACTATTTACGTATGAGCTAAAAAATAACGAACTAAGGGACATATTGTGAGCTTTGTTTATTTTATGAATGAAGTGTATTTTAACAAGTCTCGTAGCCTTTGTGTACATCCAGTTGTTGCTCCTTAACTGGTGGTAGTTTCTTTCCGTCTGTGGGCATCTTCTTTTACAGGCGTCTAGCTGCTGCCATAGGTCTGCAGCTCTCTGCGTCTCATGCACAAGCTTCCAGTCTAAAATATCTTATTGGCTACATCAAGGTATTGCTTTTTACCTGCTGGTAGTTATCAGTCTGTGTGGATTTCCTATAAAGGGAGTCCAGCTGCTTCTATACAGCGTGTAGGGAAAAGTGTGATAATACTAAAGGGAGTGAATCTGCCCATGAAACTGAACAATTTTTTCCAAGGAACACAGGTCATAGACCAAAATCAATTTTTGACCTCCCATAGAAACTGCATCAGCTGATAGCGTATTTTGTATGGGAAGTCAAATTCGGTTTTTCGTATTTTGACCTTACCTTGAGAAAATTTGTTCAATTTCACACCCTTCAGTATTATCACACCTTTCAGTTACACGCTGTAAATCTACAGTTTGACGCCGCTCCTTTACTTGTTTCCTGTCTGAAAGATCCTATTGCTTACATCAAGTTGTTTTTTCTCGCCTGCAAGTAGTTTCAGTCTGTGCGAGTCTTATATCAAGGGCATCTAGCTACTACTATTGGTTTCCAGCTTTGTGCCACTCCTACTCACTTCCTGTCTGAAAGCTCTTATTTCCTACATCCAGGTGTTGTTTCTCACCTGCTGGTAATTCCTCTCAGTCTGTGCGAGTCTCGTATTAAGGGCGTCCAGCTGCTGCTGTAGGTCTGCAGCTCTCTGCCGCTCTTCAATAAGCTCGGATCCCAGAACACTGGCCTCGGAGTTGGCATTTGCTGTAACAAATAGAAAGTTAAACTTTGTCTTCTAAGTAGCACCAGTCTACCAAACACAACCCCAAACATTAATGTCATTATTTTTGCTTTAATAACACAACTAAATTATAAATTTACATTAGATTTCATCATTTATTTTATAAAGGTCAATTAAATTTCAACACAACTCATATTTTGAGATCAAATTGACCATTTTCAATACCTGCTGGAATGGAAGACGGGAAATAAGCACAATTTAATTACTAAAAAAATGTCCTGACTGTCTGACGCTGACCCGTAACCGCTTTAGCTACACATGTGAAATTTTTCCCTTATAATAGGTCTTTACCTATGAAATTTCCGAAATTTTCTTACAGATTAAAGAGATCATAATTCCTATAATTCTAATGCTATTTTTTCATTTGTCTTATATTTGAAAGTTGACTTCAAGGTTATCAATTTACGCATAAAATAAAGTTTTTGTTTTTAGTTTAATATATAAAATTAAAGGTTTGAAAATTGTTCGTCTTAAATGTCGTCCGATTTCATCATTAGATTTGTTATATTTTTTTACAGATAATATTTTTAGAAAATAAAATTTAAGTTTCTGTTAGCTTAATGTCTGCCCAATAATGCTTAAAAAAATTAAAAAAATTGGATTTATAATTCCTAAGAAAAATGCAAAAATGTTAGTACTGAAAATTGAGTTTACCTAAAATTCGCCATACAAAACTGCAATTTCATAGGTAAAGACCTAATATTACAAGACACAAACACCATCATAGAAAAAAAATATATAAAAGAAGAAGATGAAATTTGGTGGAGGATCCAATGACGACGTTGTATTACCTGCTGGGATAAAACTTGGCACGATCCAAGTACATACCTATTGGTAACAAATGAGAAGTGGTGCTTCTCGGCAGGACGCGACGGAGACGCACAGTGGGGTCAAAATTATATCATTTATTACTAAATTGAGAGTTGTATTTTTTGAAAATACATATGAAACTAGTTGAATGTACCAGCAGGTTTCGAAAATAACTCCACTCACAATCTCGGAATTGGATCATCTATCAAGGAAATTCTTCAAATTCTTCTTTTTTCAGTCGTCTTAGTTTTCGTTTTCTTTCTTGTCTTGACATGGATGATTAAGGGTACGTTAAAACAAGTATGGTCTGACAGGGTGCAAGCCTTATAGAAAACACGCTGCTAGGCCACCTTGCCCCACCGTACCCTTTTTTTTTCTCAAGCTCCTCTTCATTTGTCAGCTTGTCTCCTGTAAACAGCTATCGCGGTCAAACACTGGAATGGAAAGTGGTAACCTATTTTTTCAATACTTTTGCTCGAAAAAAGTACTTACAAGGACGTAAACATTGCTCGTAGGTAGTCGTTTACCGAACTAGTGCGGTAAGTAAAAAAAGTATAATACCAAGGAGTTTTTACACTCTACTAATCATAAAATTATTTTGTAAAAATACTACAGTGATGACTTTTTACTTGGGTGACGACTGCTTACCTATATTTAAAATAAAATGGAGACTACCAAGAGAACATAAATCGACAAGAGGCTGACAGTACCCATAGTTGGTTCCGTTACCAAGTGTATTACTTATACCTGTTTTCTCACAAATGTATTTTACTTCTCTCATATTCGGTAAGTAGGTCCTTATTACCCCCAAATGGGGCTTGTAGGTGACCAATTAGCGCTCTAGGGTAATAATGTAGCTAGAAAAGCCCTAGGGCGGTAAGTAATTGAGTTTTGAAAGAGTGAAGTGTTTTTTTTAATAACTTACCGCCCTAGGGCTTTTCTAGCTACATTATTACCCTAGAGCGCTAATTGGTCACCTACAATTTGGTGGTAATAAGGACCTACTTACCTCACAATCGAGATGTAAAGCAGAGTAGTTAGCTCGGGTGTAAGCATCAATTGCACCCTCGAACTATAGGCGCCCTCGCTGCGCTCGTGCGCCTAAATATCTCGGGCTGCAATTGATGCCTTACAGCCCTTGGCTACTAATCTACTAGAAAACGTCGTAAGATACACGTCCGTAAGGGTTATGACAAACTCGTGCCGATGGTAAACCCTCGACAAAACGTCACCTCGTTTGTAATAACCCTACTCTTAAACAACTATAACAGCCTCCTTAGTCTATAGGTAGAGGTTAGACCATAGAGCATTTTCGGCTCTCGATCCGTAGGTTCTGGGTTCGATTTCCGGTGGGAACTTTGTGTGACTTCCCCAGTTTGATTATTTATTTATTTATTATAACATTGCAAGATGAATCACCTGATTGTCCGAAAAGTAAGATGACTCCGTGCTTCGGAAAGCACGTTAAGCCGTTGTTCCCGGCTACTATTTGCAGTCAAACGAGCCATGTCTAAAGGCCTTATGCGGCTCAACAACTGTAACACCAGGTTTTGTAAGACCAGTCATGGATCTTACCACCCACACGATATGACGATGTGATGATGACATCCACGGTCATCCACCCAGTAAGTATAACCTCTTTGGTCGTACATAAATTTTTAAATACGCGTCATCCTCATGTCAGCGGATAGATGTCCGTTGCTGGGCATATGCCTCCCCTAGAGATCTCCACGACGAGCGGCCCTGTGCTGTCCGTATCCAGGGCTTCCCGCGACCTTGACCAGATTTTGGGTCCGCATTATGGGTATCCTGCCCGCGCTACGTCTTTCACGTCGTGGTCGCTACTCTAGGACCATCAGCTCAAACTCACCCAAAGAGCTAATGAAAAAGCGTAAGGTTTTTGCGAAATCATGTCAGAAATAGGGAAACCTGCTAAAGAACTGAAGTAGAAATAATAATAATAATAAATCTTGATTACATTGGTTCTTCTGCGGATTTGAGAGGCAATGGGCAGGACACATCGCTCGAAGAACCGATGGGACAGAAAGTTCTAAATACGCGTATTTTCTATTTATTCCCTTATCATCATCATCATCATATCGTCTAGGTTGCAAGGTCGATGACCGACCTCACAAATCCTGGTGTCAGAGTTGTTGAGCTGCCAAAGGTCTCTGACATGGCTCATTAACGTCTACATCGGTGGTACATTTATTCCCTCTAACGTATTTTCTATTTATTCCTTTTAAAGTAGTGTACTATGTTTCTTTTCGCCGTCACTTGAACAAAGCTTTTGTCCACTTTTGTCCATAGACAATACACTCTGCAACTAGGTAATCTTATTGATAAAAAGAAGATAATCAGTTAAGTTATTTCTATATCAAGTTATATCTGTAAGTAAACACAACAATTAAGATACGATTACGATTTACGATTAGAATTGTGTAGTGGGCACTTAAACAGCATAAACAGAAATAGTACAGCAATAAAAGTTGAAACTGATACTATAATTGCAATGTATGTATAAGACTTGAATATTTCATAATTTTTTTTCACACAGGCAATCAATTCAAGGTTAAAATCAAACGGATTTTATAAAACCAATTCAAGTGATAACCAAATCAACCAGATGACGTCTTTAAAACGTAATTTAAATGGTAATACAATGTAAACCACTTTCGAAGTTGTATTTTAAAATCTTGTAATCTTAAATTATACACCCTTATTGGGCGACCGAGCTATGCTCTGTATAATTAAAATATCATCGGGTAAGCAAGCTATGCTACTCAACAACAGATGGCGCTGTAAGTTTCTTGGACGCACTAAAACGCGCTAAAAAATATTTAAAAAGATGGTGAAAATGTATTTTCCCAGATATAAGACCTTATAGATCGATTTTTTGCCCCCAAAAACCCCTGTATACTAAGTTTAATCGAAATCCTTAGAGCCGTTTTCAAGATACCGATTACAAATATATATATAAATATTGCTCGTTTTATAATATAGGATGTGCCGTCAGGCGAGACAGTTTCTAAGGGAAGTGACTTTTCTTTTTGCGTATTTCGACCTAGGTATGTTCTTTGAGAATAGCTGTTTAGTTTCTTAAACAGAACAAGCTCTTAAAATACCCGAGATGATAAAAAAATAACGCTGTATGTGTCGACAGGTCTTCACACTTACTCTTTATGAACTGCAGAGTACATTTTGGTTACATGCAAGAATCGTGTACAAAAACTGTAGGCATTCTATTAAGACTAATTAAGCTGTGTGTGTGCACAATGAGCTATATCGGCGATCAAATGATGAAAACTAAGAAACAATCACGTAGCAATGCAATTAATTGCCTACCTTCATGAAAACAAAAGATTGCATGCACATGACTTTGTCTTATCGACACACTACAATGCTATATGCATTATATGCATTGAATTCAAATTCTTAAGAGAACTCAACATAAAATTCTCATGATTGATTGATTCGATATAACTGTGTGTAGATCAGCTACAATGTGTTGAGAATTCGAAAAAAATATGTAGAAAAGAGAAATGATGAGTAAAAGAGAAAAGCAAAGAGAATATTAACAAAAGTCATCAAACACGAAAAATTACGAAAAATGCAGCGGAAGGGGTAGAAAAGCATGCTGAAGAATAGCGACAGCTGGTAACTAATAAACGACAAAAAGAGGTTCAAAGTAAGTTTCCTAAGTTCAAAACATACTTCAAACTTAAAGACCCTGACAGACGACAAAGATAATTAATTGACTACACCGACCAAAGCTTGTCTGTTAATAAAATACCGATTGATTTCTAAGAATAAATTTAGGTCGTTCTGAATAAAGGTCAGGTCAAGAATACCCCAAACCGACGAGCGAGATTGAAAGGGTGCTTACGATGAGAGAAAAATAAGCGAGGGATTATATAAAGATCATAGAATATGGAAGATGCCGCGATTCTGACAAACTATGTGGAGACAAAGTAAAATAAGGGTACGTTCGTTCATATTATAGGCGTAAGCCCCCTGCAACGTTGAACACGCGCTTGGTCAAAACGCGCGTAAGCATGTGAACGCCTCGAATAACAATCATGTTAGTTGTAAACTTGCCTTACCTGCTAAGTACTCAATGCAACGTGTATTGCAAAATCGCAGGTCGCGCCGCCGGTCGCGCGTTCGCGTGGACCTGCCGTAAGCTGTTGAAGCGACAGAGTATATCGCTCTGTCCAGCTCTCAGCCCTATCCTGCTCTCATTCCAATCAAGCAACATTATTTGGAGTGAATTTTCGCCAGAAGATATGTACTCACCGAGCTGTGTGGCGATGTCCCGCAGCAGCTGCTGCTCGGCCAGCTCGCACTGGTCGGCGCCGGCGGCGAGGCGCGCGGCCTCCTCCCGCAGCGCGCGGTTCTCCCGCTCCAGCGCGCCCGTGCGCTTGCGCAGCGCCGCCGCTCCAGGGGGCTCCGGCTCCGTCGGGGTACTGATCTCCTCTGTGTCATTTGTTAGAACCTGGAGACAATTGTTACTGTTAGATCAATAAAACCGACTGGAATTTGCAAAATTAGACTATCAGAGACAATGATGACGCGTAACCGTCAATTTAGTTTTTATGCCCTCTAATTCCATATCTCCGATCCGCTCCAGTAGAAACTCACTCGATGTCATAAATATTGGTCATCCGAACTTAGATTAATGGTAAATGGTTTGATTTTTTGGACTCCTTTTAGATGAAAATAGTAGTTTAAGATACAAGTGCCGTAAGTATTACAAACGAGTTGACGTTTTGTAAACCCGAGACGAAGTCGAGGGTTTACTATCGGCACGAGTTTGTCATAATCCTTAAGGCTCTGTATCTTACGACGATTTTCAATACATTTGTGAGAAAACAGGTATAAGTAATACACTTGGTAAAGGAACCAACCATGGGTACTGTCAGCCTCTTGTCGATTTATGTTCTCCTGGTACTCTCCATTTTATTTTAAATATAGGTAGGCATTCTTCACCAAGTCACCACTGTAGTATTTTTACAAAATAATTTTATGATTCGAGTGTAAAAACTCCTTGGTAGTATACTTTTTTTATTTACCGCACTAGTTCGGTAAGTAACTACTTACGAGCAATGTTTACGTCCTCGGCCCTGAGTCAAGTGGCTTTCTACAATCGCAAACGCTTGTAGAATAAAATGAAAATATATGGGATTGACATTAGCTAACGAAATGTTGCGTGATAGCTAATGTCAATCCCATACATTTTCATTCTATTCTACTAGCGTTTGCGATTGTAGAAAGCAACTTGACTCAGGGCCCTTGTAAGTACGTTTTTCGAGCAAATGTATGGAAAAGATATTTTATTTCAGAATCAGGTAAGTATTCTAGGAGAACGTTAAGATAACCGTCTCTGTACCTGCAGCAGCTCAGTCTTGGCGCTGAGATCGTGTCGCAGCTGCGTGATCTGATCCCTTGCGCTGCGGAGCTCGCCTTCCAGCGAAGTGACACTCGCTTCCAGACGCGCGTTTGTCGCCAGCAGTTGCTTGCCAATGCGAGCCGTTAACTCCAAGTCCTTCTCTTTCTGCACCAACAAATATTATCGTGTAAAAGGGCATTGCCAGGAAGATATACGACGCAGCACATAAAGAAGTGATCACACCTAGCTGAATTCAAAGACTAATTCGGCATACATTGCTCGTTGAAGTAAGGATATTGCAATTAACATAACCAAGCCTCCCAGCAATGTATGCCGAATTAGTCTTTGAATTCAGCTAAGTGTGATCACTCCTTAAGTCCAACAGTAGCGGTTATTTGGAGGGGATAGTTGCGAATGGGTACCGAGAGGGAAGCCAATGCACGATTCGCACGCCTGCCCCGCATACCGCCCGCGATAATTTTTCGAGTTCTGCGCATTGGCCGTCACTGTTGCACTTGCGTGGTGTAAGGGGAATGAAAGTCAACGGAACCAAAAAATGTTTCCACAGCTACACAAACAAAAAACACGGAAAAAAGCCCGCCTGTAAACCTTAAAAGGACAACTGTAACACAAAATACAATCGTCGCAACAAAAGAATGGAAGATGAAGAATAGTGTAAGTAGATTATTTTTAAGTTGTTTTTAGTTTCCTTGACTGATCACGCTTTTAAATACAAAATTATTTTTGATTAACTGTTAACTGAAATTCTTGTTTAGTCGCTTTTCTAAGGAAACACTGCAATTGTGTGTATTTTTTTGATCCGAATGTTTTCGAATCTCAGCAAATTCAGTCATTTTAATTACGAGTACTTTAGTACGTATACCACCATCAAACATGCGCTTAGGTAAAAAAAACCGGTCAACTGCGAGTCGGACTCGCGCACCGAGGGTTCCGATATACCTTTAGTATTTTTGGAAGCAATAAAGTCCATTTTCAGGACCGCAAAACTAAATTTGTTTGTAAAGGTTTTTTGCAGATTTCTGAAAAACTGTGCAACTTAGAAAGATCGTTTTATTTTTGCTGTAAAGTTTACATAAACCTCTGTCGACTGTAATTAATTCAGATTTTTCCTTACTCAAACTTTGGAGATAAGGGGGGGGGAATGGTATTTTTTTTGACATTTTTCATCATAACTTGAAAACTAAGAAACTTAAAAAAATACAAAAATATATTTTAAAATATACAAGTAAAGCCCTTTCATATGATACCCCACTCGACCTAGTAGCGACAATTTGAAATTTGGCCCCCCCTATTTTGGCCCCTTTACATTAATAATCATACTTTTTTCAAAATTTTTTCATATGCAATTAAGTTGGGCAACTATATTCTAAAATAAAACTTTGGAAATTCCCCCGACTAAAAATAAATGTTTTCACCTATCTATTCATATATTTTATAAGCCAAGAAAATCCGTCGGGGGCTGTCATTGTGCCATCTTTTCATAATTTATACTTAACTGCAGCAAACAATAGTAGATTGTATCACAAGGCTGTAAAATAATATTTTTAAGGCGAGGGCGCTATTTTGAATCCAGAGCGAAGTGAAGGATTCTTGAGTAGAATCCCGAGCATGGCGAGGGATTCTAAAGTAGAATCCTGAACGTAGCGAGGGATTCAATAGGTCGCCCAAGGTAAAAATATTTTTGCTGCCGCGTAATACACTCTACTTTTCATCTCCCTCTAAGAGAAGGCTCATTAAGTCACACTCTTCATTAATTTTAAACAAAAAATACCATTACAATATTATTACTCGATGAAACAATACTAAAAATCATATTAAGTATTATTTGTAACCACTGAAAATTTTATTGACATTTTTGTATCGACTAAGAACAGAACCTCTTTGGTTGGTAGTCTTGTTTACATTTCAAGTATACCTATTTCTTTTTTTATATTCATAATAATTTTAATAGTGCAACCAGCCAGTATCATTTTTCATACAATATATTGGTTCGAGTTCTATGGTTGACCTAAAATATCCCTATGGTGGACCTAAATTCAAATTCTAATTTTAAATCCCATTTTTACCCGCTACGAAAGTCTCTTGCAGAAAACAGCTATTTTGTTCGCCTTTATTGACGAACCGTTCAGCGATTTTCGAATAGATGGGATGAAAAAGCTATTTTACAACTAGCTCGTATGCACTATTAATTTACGTTAGATAAGGAATGGCAGCTCCGATGGATTTTCTTGGCTTATAAAATATATGAATAGATAGGTGAAAACATTTATTTTTAGTAGGGGGAATTTCCAAAGTTTTATTTAATATTTTTTGAATGACAGCCGTCGTGGGTTTTTCTCAAAATTTTCAATTTTGCTTTTTATTTTTAACTTTTTAGAGAATTCCCACTTTACTAGAGCGATTAAGAAGGACGTTGCGCGAGTAAAGAATAATTATTACTACACAGCACCCCCTGGTGAGTTGACTCCACAACTATAGTCTAAAAACTGTCAGTGATAAATATGATACTGATAGATAAATCTTATACTGAAAACCGTATTTAAATCGGTCAAACCGTTTTGGAGATAAATGGGAACATTTGCGTAAATAGAAATTTAATATTACAGCGCCCCCTGGTGAGTTGGCGCCACAACTCTGGTCTAAGAACCATCACTGATAAATCATAAATCTTTTACTGAAAACTGTACCTAAATCGGTCAAACCGTTTTGGAAATAAATGGCAACATTTGCTAAGATAAAATTTATTATTACAGCGCCCCCTGGTGAGTTGGCGCCATAACTCTGAGCTAAGAACCATAACTGATAAATCATAAATCTTTTACTGAAAACCGTACCTAAATCGGTCGCACCGTTTTGGAGATAAATGGCAACATTTTCTTAGATAAAAATTATCATTACAGCGCCCCCTGGTGACTTGGCGCCACAACTCTAATCTACAAACCATCATTGATAAATTATAAATCCATTACTGAAAACCGTATCTAAATCGGTTAAGCCGTTTTTAAGATAAAAGGCAACATAACTTTGCACACACAAACAAACACACAACATCTCACCCTAAACGCTTTCGCCTTCTCCGTTCCGTCGTGGGTAAAAAACTATTCCAAATTTCAGGTCGATAGCATAAGTGGTTACTGAGATATAGAGGTGTGACAGACAGACGGACAGACAGACAGAGCGGCACCATAAGGGTTCCTGTTTTTTACCATTTTGGTATCGGATCCCTAAACAAAACAACAACCAGAAAAGTCAAAAGTGCACTTCAACTGTATGAAATTGATCCGTTATTCAAAATGGTGGCACATGCAAAATTAAATTGACCTGGTTATTTGATTGATTACTTTATGATTGATTTACTTAAATTTATGAAGGTTTTATTAATAGTCCAGTCAATCTACGATATGAGGTTGCATTAAATGCACATTTAGAGAAATGAATTTTAAATAGTAATATAGGCTATTTGAAGCTATAAATAATTAAATCCAGCAATTTTTTTAAAACACATTTTTTGTTAAAGTACCAGTGTAAGCTGACCTGTGCTACATGGTAAATATTATACAAGTTGAGTACCTTATACTGGTATTAAAAATATCAACGTTATGTCGGGGATTACTGTGGTTTTAAAATTTTGAATGTGTTACTGGTGATTTAACAAATTATCACCTTATGTGCATTTATCCCATTTTCTCCATACAAACTTTCGTAGATTGACTGGACAAAAATCCATCCATCAAAATTGATTTCATGAGACCATTTTGTTAAAAAGCAGGTAGTGTAAGGTACTTACTTCTTCTAAGAGCCTTGTTACCGCTTCGATGTCATTGTAGGTTTTTGTCATTTGGCTCACCCTGTTGCTGCATAGAACTGCGGACAAACCACACCACATTACGAGGGCCATTCTTTACTTACACCGTTATTACTATGACAAGACTAGTGTATTTGGGCAGCGTGAAGGATTAAAATGAACACACTTAAAACTTTACAGGATAATATTTAGCAACACACCTACATTTATAACGAAAAAGCCATATAATGTGGGCGAAACTATACAAAAGATGTCATTAAGTTTAATTGGCCATTCGAAACGTGTAAAATTAACAATAACGTAGTTTCGTTTAAATTGAAATTATGAATGATGATTGTATCGTTTAAGAATTACGTATTACCATAACAACTTGAAATGCCGTGTTATATTACGTACCAATAACAAACCCTTTTAGCGCTAGCGATATTATAAAAATATTCCACTTATTCTACCAAAGTTTTCGCATTTCCATTTAGCTTTAGCATTAAAATCACAATTTTATTTACACGGCTAATGGACGCGCAAACACCCACTTAACCTCCTAGCTTGTGGAAAATCGACCGTTTTATTTGGAGCTTCTCACAATTTAATGAATAACACAACTAACTGGCACACTAAACAATGGGAAAATAATTCGGTAGTTTTAAACGGACACAAATCACAACGGGCGGCGTCCACGCGACGCGTTCGAAGCGAGGATCGCACACGAGTAGTTTAGCATTTTGCCGGCTCCTAGCCATTGATAAGATATCTTTATCTTAATTATGGTTATTATATTCAAAGCACATACATTTTCAACAATAGAATGCATTACCGACCCGGAAAATCGTCTTCGCTTGGAGCGTTCATCGAACTTCTATTGATTGTCGCGATCACAAAACAGGTGGACACATTTCGAGGAAAGGTCCCGGTTGTTACATCAATAAACAGTGGAGCCGACGAGAAAACAGAAGCGAACTAGCGCGAACCGGCCGACGACGCACACTGGAGTGGAACCCTACACTACGCGCAGATCGCATTCCCTGTCACTTGTGGAGGGCAGGCAAAACAAACTACACCATTATACGTGGGAAACTTTAACACAAAACCACCGTAAATATGTGGACTGTTTTACTAATAGACGCGAATGCGCGTTAAAATGAATTGCGTCAGTTGAATTTGTTGTTTATTAAAAAAAATTAAGGTTCCGTAGTCAAAAAGGAACCCTTATAGATTCGTCATGTCCGTTTGTCTGCCTGTCTTGTCTGTCCGCGGCTTAGCTCAGAGACCCTTAGTACTAGAAACCTGAAATTTTGAACGGATATACATTTCATCCACGCCGACAAAGTGGTAGAATAAAATTTTGAAAAGAAATTTTTTTGGGTACCTACAAGTAAAGTGGGGATGAAACTTTTTTTTTCTTGTCTAGTGTTGTGTTAGGTGTCGTTGGGTAGGTCTTTTAAAAATAATGTAAATCTGCCTGGATCATTTTTCGATTTATGGATCCGTTTACGAAATATTAAGCTTGAAAGCACAATTTTTTTGTTAGAGTCGAGTGTCCCCCCCCCCCTTCTGCTGGCTACACGGTTGTTACTGGAAATGTGAAAAAATTCACAGTAGTACCATACTTGTATATGATACAATTAAAAGGATAACTATCACAGTTAAGTACGCTTCACAGGTTATTGAGCAATAGCCGAAAAACTAAAAAGGCGCAGACGCTAGGACCTCGCTGAGCATTAGGTAAAAAGTTAAAATACTTACTCAAAACCAGCTTCGCGATAACAAATCGTAAAAAAAAGCTACGGAACCCTATACTTCTCGTGGCCCCACACGCATATGGCCCGTTTTTTTTTACTACTAACTACGAGCATCATTGTCATTATACATTTAAGTCAGTCTTTGTTTGGCTCATATCTTATCACGTTTCCTTATCTAAATCGATCTTTATTTACATAAATTCCTGAACAAAATTTAAAATTAATAAAACTAATATGTTCATGATTACGGATCACAGCAATTAGTTATTGAACCGCGAGAGAACGCGCTTTCCAATGATACAAAAAGCCCCTTGTGGGAATAAAGGTATAATCGTTCCATAGAGCCGAGCCAGCCATAGAATGTAGTAGATGCGACTTTTTCCCAGTCTTACCTAACGCGGCGATTACAACGGATATCGATTGTATAGCGGTTACGTCTCTCACACGAGCTGAAGACTTTCACGGTTTTTGCTCGCGTTTCCCGATCCCGTACTATGCGCCTGCGTCTTGCTCCAACCGCATAGTAATTCAATTGCTACATAGCTATCATCTCATGTCATGATCCGCCTATGGATGCACGTAAGTTTGTTTACGTTCAAGAATAAACAAAGACTACGGTTTGGGCATACAAGCAAGTGGATTTTGACACACTTTTACATCATATCTACATACTTAGAAGAAATACTCAATGTCACTGTTAATTAGTGAAGGTATAATAGCTTATGAGAAAATAAAGGTTCCGATAAGGGCATATTGTGTAAAAATATTTAAGATTATATCAGTGCACAATGAATGAGTGATGGCCGTAAGCGAAGCGAGGTTAAGAAAAATGTTAAGAAGCGATGATCTGATAAATTAAGGTGATGATGAGTTGAAAAGTATCATGGAGCATTGACGGAATATGGAAACAGCAAGCAGGGTGAACTCAAATAGCAGCGCGCGACGAATGAACGAGGATGACATCCGCCGGGGATCGCGTCGCCTGCGTACCTCGATCAAGGAGCAAGGTCCGGATGACACGAAAGTAGAGTCGGCCGAACCTGTCTCTGGCCACGTGGTACAGGAAGTCGGGGTACTCTCCGAGGCACTCGCGTAACTCCGCGTTGGGGAGGAAGCTCAGCTCTTGGAAGAGCTCGCGGTCGAAGCCGGGCGGCGGCGAGGCGCGCGACCCTTCCGCGCACCCCGCGCCAGACGCACAGCCCTCCGCCGTGACGTGCCCGCCTCACCACCATCGGCTCCCCGCCTCACCCTCCTTCACTTCGCACCCCCACTATCTTCACTCACTGTCCACTCACTGATACATCAAGTCCTAAACACACTGTCTCCTTCGGAAAGTTCTTCGCTTACTGAACTTGGAATTTATAAACATTCTACACTCCGCTGACGCCGATATGTATTTTGACGTAACACCTGTGAAACTGCTATTTGAGGATCGTGCCGGATCGTTCGGAAAGGAATGGAACACGTCTGACGAGGAGGCAGAAATAGGCAGCCACGTTAAAAACTTCAGCACGCTCGAGTGGCCAAGCGAGCTGCTTAAATTAACTCTTTTGAAATTTATAACATGTGAAACACGAGCACCGACGTAGATATAAAATATTAACTATATCAGTTAGTAGCCTTTAGAATGTTTCCTTAAAGAGGGGGAAAGACAAATTGAAATTACAGAAAATATTAGGCATATACAAATGCGGTCATAATTTTTATAGTTACGTTTCAGCGAACTGTATGGATATTGATCATGCAGTAATGAGGGCAGCCCGCGCCTACCGACCGTATAGTACACGTTTACAGCACGTTAACACCCACACACATGCACTGACAAATTAGTTACAAAAAAAAAAAAACTAACTTCCCACTTGTTTTAAAATCTTTCTTCAATAAACAATCAGTACTAGTGCGACAGAGCATACAATCTAAAGCCCACCAAGATATGACGCTGTAGGGTTTCTGAAACGAGCTATTTTCAAGAAATGCTCAAAATAACGGAAAAAATGAATTATCCCTGACATGAGACCTAGCTAGATAGATTTTTCGCACCCGAAAACTCCCGTATAGTAAATTTTATCGAAATCGTTAGAGCCGTTTTGAGAAACCGATTACAAATATATATACTCGTACAGTACCTGGGCGACCGAGCTTCGCTTTATAATAGCCGCCTCAACCTGAAAATATCATCGGGTGAGCAAGCTATGCTACTCGCCAACAGATGGCGCTGTAAGTTTCTGTCTAAAACGCGGAATTTACAAAATGATAAAAAACACTGGGAAAACGAATTTTCCCAGACATGAGACCTAGCTAGATCGATTTTTTTGCTCCCAAAAACCCCCGTATGGTAAATTTCATCGAAATCGTTGGAGCCGTTTTCGAGAAACCGATTACAAATATATATATACAAATATTGCTCGTTTAATAGTACAGGATTTATTATTAGTGTGATATATTATATGTCGTGGCCAAATCGTTATAAATTATCACTTCATAAGCTGACTTTAGCTCAAGTCAGACAGAAGCGGTATGATTGCGGAAGCGGTCCGGGGCGGTTTGGCGGAAACAAAATACCGCGCCGCGACCGCTTTTCAATGTGACAGGGTGCATAAGAATTCATACTTTACAAAAAATACCGGCCCCGGAACGCTTCCGCTACCGCCTCTGTGTGACGCGGGCTTTTAGCCAGGCCCTGGCTAAGGTTCTGTAGGGAAATGTGTGTGTATACAAATTTTTTTCAGGAATGTTTAGCAGGTGTCCTAGTAAGTATTTTTCACCCGGATCATAATCCGTCAACCGGTCCATTTTCCAGCTATGACGTCATCAAATTTTTGTATGGGATTAAAAAAAAAATTATCGTGTAGTATATCAAATGAAAGGGCTTTAGGAGCTGATTCTAGAAATATACTACATTGCCACATTTGAGCATCTGGTTATCTTAAAATCAAAGAAATAATTTCGAAACACACCAAGCTTGAGTTCCTTCAGGGAAAAAACGGCTGAATAACTTTTTGTAAAATATACGTCCAATGATTCGTAATATCCTCAATAATAAATAGTACGAAAGCAATTTTGAAAATATTAGCAAAAAATATATTATTATATTTTTTTAAATTATCGGCGCAAGAGACCAACCATTTTAGTTCTCAGGGTGGGTATCGCGCTTAGCTGTCATATTAGTGTCAAATTATGGCACAAATCTACAAAAAGTTAGACATCTGTTGAACCAATGTTGAACACTTGATTAAAAAAATCGTACCAAATAACTCTGTCTATGTCATTGATGCGCAGAAGTCAAAAATGACTTATTTTCTTATGACTTGACTTCTGCGCATCAACTGACATAGCCAGTTATTTTGTGCGCATTTTTTTTATCAAGTGTTCAACAGATGTCTAACTTTTTGTAGTAAGACCCTATTTTGTGCGGAGTGGTGGTACCTAACCACTTACCATCAGTTAGCCTACCTGTTCGTTTGCCCACTTGTGGCACAATAATAAAAAAAAACTGCAGTCAGACCCTAAATTTAATAATTTGCAATCTAAACGTCCAATGACTTGCAATATCCTCATATCAAACATCATAAAAGAGACTTTGAACATTTTTGTGTAGGATCATTTTTATCGAAAACCTTATCCTATTTATCTAGTGTCGGTATCAATCCTACTAATATTATAAACGCGAAAGTTTGTAAGTATGGATGGATGGATGGATGTTTGTTACTCTTTCACGTAAAAACTACTGAATGGATTTTAATAAAACTTGGCACACATATAGGTTAGGTCCTAGAATAACACATAGGCTACTTTTTACCGCGGGAAAACACTTCATTCCCTCGGGAAAACGCATTTAATTTTAATGAAGAAGGTGGTTGACTCACTGACTGACGTATCAACGCACAGCCCAAACCGCTGGGTCCAGAAATTCCAAATTTGGCATGTAGGTTCCTTATGAGGTCTAATGGTGCACTAGGAAAGGGTTTTACAAAATTCCACCCCCAAGGGGGTAAAATAGGGGATGAAAGTTTGTATGAAAGTCCGTAAAGTTTGGATCTTGAACGCACTAAAACGCGCTAAGAAATATTAAAAAAGACGGTGAAAACGAATTTTCCCAGACATGAGACCTAGCTAGATCGATTTTTTGCCCCCAAAAACCCCTGTATACTAAATTTCATCGAAATCGTTAGAGCCGTTTTCGACAAACCGATTACAAATATATATATATATACAAATATTGCTCGTATAGTATAGGATAATTAATGCTTGACGGAAACAATTCAATCGAAAAAAATCAGAAGTGAAAAGTGCGTCAGTTAGCTTACAACTGACGAATATTGCATAAAAAATCAGCAACATTTAATTTGAGAAAAGTTACTGCAATTTAATACTGTGTACACACACAATGTCAAAGGTAATTGAATGAACAAATCATCTCGCGCGCGCGCGCTCCCACCGCCTGCTCGCGGTGCCCACTCACCGCACAAGCCAATACTGTCACTCCCCGCTTATGCTTGCGCTTAAACAGCTCAACACTCTTCTGACCTTGTTTCCAGACGTCGATTTATTTGCGGATTCCTTGGCAAAGCTTCGGACCAAATGCTTAGGCTTTGCTGAGAAAACTTAAGTATAATTTAGTCTAAGAATATTTGTAAATGTGTTTAGCTTTTACAACGCCTTGGTTTTATTACTGTTATGTTGTAAAAATGATATGATTAATAAATAAATAAATAAATAAATCCCTCTCCAAGCACTTTAATGAAAGTCACGCCAGGCCTGTGACACTCCGCACTCTTGGTATGCAACGCGGCGCTAGAAGTCGACTGGGTGAGGCAGTCGATTTTACTTTTCTTTGTGTCATCTTAAGCTTATGGCGGCAAAATAGGTAATTAAGTATTTGCATGTTTGATTGAACAATATTACATACCTACTTGCATCTCGTTCAGTGACAAAACCATCGCTTAGCCCGCCTGTCCGCGATCATCCGCGATTTAAAAACATGTCCTAAGCGGTGCACTGCAAGTATCGACTTTATGCTTAGACCGTAAGGTTGAAATGCCGCCTGGGAGTGTCGGATCTGTAAACGTTAGTTTACTATTATTTAATCTGTGGTCACGCCCACAGAATCTGTGAGACTTATTGCTTTGACCTTTCTCTAAAACATG
Source organism: Athrips mouffetella (assembly GCA_947532105.1). Classification (NCBI taxonomy): domain Eukaryota; kingdom Metazoa; phylum Arthropoda; class Insecta; order Lepidoptera; family Gelechiidae; genus Athrips; species Athrips mouffetella. Next base: position 12,180,301 of record OX383967.1, on the reverse strand, counting down.
AAGCTCAAATAGTTCTCCTAAGAATGTCTCTTTCCCGGCGAAAAAGATGCACGATGTTATGTACAAGGCAAATCGCAAATTAGATGAATAAATTAAAAGGTGTTTTTAAGTTCCATAACAATGCAATCAATTTTTCCGTCCAAACAATTCAAACAAACAGGTGATGATTGATGAAAGCAACCGTACCAAACAATAATAACCCGCAGTCTGCTTTCTTGACATATTGAAAAGTGATGATCTGAGACTTCCGAACAATCAAATTATTCCTAATTAGTCCTGCTCGTACCCCTAAGTTTACGTGATATTTCCCCACGCGTGACAATCTCTCGATAAGGTAGGTAGATTACAATGCCGCAAGTACCATAACCGTAAAAATTTTTGGAATAAAAAATTAACACATTTATTATTCAAGTACCTAAATTAACTGCCATTAAAAAGAGACTATGAAGACCTAGATTATAGAAAGAAGTGTTACAGGTTCTAGGTTTTAGAAAAACACAGTGTGACACTTCTTCCATCTCCTCTTGGAATAGGCGACCTTTTTACACCATTTGGAACAGCAACTCAAGAGTTGCAGCCAGCAGCAGTTAGCTTTTTTTCGGATAGGAATTACAGGAGATATTTGAATGATAAATGGGTGCTATTTGTTGTACCCAAATTTTTTATGTTTAAAGGCACTGTCGATGAAATTTTTAGGCAAGTCGGAGGCGGTAAACTTACGTTCCATGAAATGCTCTAATAGTTATTTATGCAACTGTTGCGTAATGAGAGTAATTTTAACACGAGATCTGGTTTTTGATACGAGGCGCAGCCGAGTATCAAAATAGTATAGATCGAGTGTTAAAATGACTAATTACGTATAGTTGCATACAAAACTTTATCTACGACCGACAAAATAAAATAAAATTTTAAAAAGTAGTGATCAATTCATGGAACTAAGAGGACAGTTAGCTAGTACAGTTAATTAAAGTTATTCCGTTATTCCAGATCCAGGGCTTGTGGATGGAGTTGCTTTAACAATAACTTCATGTTACACTCAGTATATGGTTACTGACAGCCTCTTGTAGACTCATGTTCTCCTGGTACATACTTTCCATTTTGTTCAAGTCACTTCTTTTGTTGCCACGGTCAGTTTATATAGAAGCGAGCCAACTGTCAGCCTCTTGTCGATTTATGTACTCCTGGTACTCTCCGTTTTCTTTTAAATATAGGTAGGCAGTCGTCACCCCAGTAAAAAGTATTTTTACAAAATTACTTTTAAGTAGGCTGTATGTAGTACTGTGGTAGTATTGCCTTAGCCTATGCAGATTGAAAATTATGTATTATAACAGTTGCGGAATGAAAATCCATACTCCATTTCCGTACTGCTCGTAGTATGGAACAGTGTGGAAATGAAAATGATAGCGGACAATGACCTCAATTTCGAATCTGTCATTGGTTTCGAATTTGGAATATTCCGGTACGGGAGTAGATAAAAATTCTTAACTAAATGAAAGACCACGTCACATATACAAGATTTTTTGCAAACAGCTTGGCAGTGGACACGAAATCCTGGCAGTCTACAGGAAAAGTATGTAGTTTTATTTTGATCGAGCAAGGACACAAGATATGTAAAATTGGGCTGTGAAATCTGACTAACTTATCAGATATTTTAATTTTTGGAGCTTAATTGGGAGCAGCCTATAAGGGGTACCTGGTACTCGGTACGCGAGTTTATAGTCTTTCATCGAGTGGTGTAAAGAAAAAACTGAATTGCAAACACTGATCTAGATATTCACTAGAACTCTCATGGCCAGTAAATAGTACCAGAGAGAGGATAAGTACGGCATTAGCAGTAATTGCTCTGTTACCTCGACTCGGTCATTTTACTAACGTTTAGAAAAACTACTATTCCGGACACGTTTAATTTAAGCTTAACACAGTTTTGAAATTTTTTGTTAAGAATAATTGTTTTGCGTCTTTTAAACCAATTTCAACTCAACAAGAGTAATTTTTGCCGTGAACAAAACACAGTGCACTGTTAAGTAAATTAGGTATGTAAAATTTAATGATAAGACAACAAAGATAAGCTCATATACCTAGTAGACAGGTCGAGATGTTTCACGTACAATCGGTAAGGACCAAACCTGACCAACGCATCACTACGATCTATATGTCGTGGGCCAATCGTTGAAATGGGCCAATCGAGATCTGCATGGGCATGGGCAGATCACGATGTGCCGGCATTTCGTGATCTGGGCCATTATTTCATGATGTGCCCAATATAAAATTGCGCAGATCGATGAGAGCAACCTATTTGTCGATTTGCCCTACTAGTCACTTGGCCACATCGAGATATGGCTGGGCACATCGTGATATGACTGGGCGCATCGTAATGTAAATAGTTCCGTTTCGCGACGCTTGTGGCGCTGTTTGCGCTCTGGCAGCTGTGTGTTAGGTTAGATTAGGCAAGGTTTTATTAAGTAGTAAAATAATTATTATCTAAACTTCATTTTATTTGCTAGTAAGTACATTGGTCACCCTACAGAATCGTGCCCAAGCAAAACGCTTTGCCCGGCCATGCTTGTTTTGAACGATATGGCGGGTATTAGATCAAGAAATTCCGTGATGTGCGCAGGCAGATCTCGAACGGCCCAATTCAACGATTGGCCTTCGACATATACGAGTACAACGTGTAATATCCAAATACGCAAAACCTCTCGGGGGGTAGTTTTATCCACTTTACTGAACAACATTTGTTCTGCAACTTTTGGAAATTAAAATATTATAATTTGGTTTAGAAATTGCAATAGTAATCAGGCGCTGGACCTTCGTTAGGAGAGAAAATCTTTATGAAAAAATTTAAACTTGCTTAACAATAATGCTTCCAGAGGCAACTATAGAACCCCACACTGCGCGTGGTTCAACACGCACTTGGCCGATTTTTTTTAAGTTATAGAAAAAAAAATTTAATGTTCAGTTACGTGGGTGGAACTACCACCTGAGAAGTTTTGCGTATTTAGAATTACATCCTACTAATATTATAAACACGAAAGTTTGTAAGTATGTATGGATGGATGGATGTTTGTTACTCTTTCACGAAAAAACTACTGAATGGATTTTAATGAAACTTTACAATAATATAGCTTAGACATCAGAATAACACATAGGCTACAATTTATAAACCTGCGCAGACGAAGTCGCGGGCACCAGCTAGTGTTGTATAAAATAGATGTTTCAAGTTTCAACATGTCATCACTGCCTTAGCGATACTAAATTTTTTTACGGATACGGCTACCTGACCTAGATCACTGAGTTTTGCACAGGGCGACCTGCCATCTGACCTCCTTAACCCAGTGCGCAAACCAGACCCAATCTAGATAAAGCTCAGCCAGGTTAGTGACCAACCTGGCTGTGAGAGTTTTCAAAAAACCGGTCAAGTGTGAGATGGACTCGCGCGCCGAGGGTTCCGATATACCTTTACTATTTTTGGAAGCAATAAAGTCCATTTTTAGGACCGCAAAACTAAATTTGTTTGTAAAGGTTTTTTTGCATATTTCAAAAAAACTGTTTAACTTAGAAAGATCGTTTTATTTTTGCTGTAATATTCATATAAACTTCTATCGACTGTAATTAATTCAGATTTTTCCATTCCCAAACTTCGGAGATAAGGGGGAACAGTATTTTTTTTGACATTTTTTATCATAACTTCAAAACTAAGAGTTGTAAAAAAATACATAATTATATTTTAGAATGAACAAGTAAAGCCCTTTCATATGATACCCCACTCAACCTAGTACCGACAATTTGAAATTTTGCCCCCCTATTTGGGCCCCCTTTACATCAATAATCATATTTTTTTCTTAATTCTTTTACGTGCAATTAAGTTGGACAACCATATTCTAAAACTATTTCAAATTTCAAGTCGATAGCATGAGTGGTTGCCGAGATATACAGGTGTGACAGACAGACAGACAGACAAAGCGGCACCATAAGGGTGCCTTTTTTTTACCATTTTGGTATCGGAACCCTAAAAAGGAATGGGACTAGGCTTAGGGTGCTTTTCTTTTCTGCTTGTTCCGTACCTCAAAAGGAAAAAACGTTTTCTTTTTCTCAGGAACGCGTGGAGGTACGAATATCAAGCTGAAATTCATATCAAATACTCATGTCTACTGTAGCCAACGCAATCAAAAGATACAGCTGTTTAAGCCGCAAATATTTGAGTTTTTCGACACACGATAGGGTATCAAAACCTACAGGGTACTTCTCTTGTACTCAGAATCTTGAAATTTGGTACGAAGTAACGTCTTATAGCATAGATAAAGGAAAAATGGCGAAAAGGAAAAATTTTTAGTTACATCATATAATAAAAATATTTTTAATAATTTTAAACTTACTACTCCTTTCCTCATTTCCTAAGTGGTTTATGATAGTACGAAAAAAGCACATTTTTCAAAAAAATATTCTGTCGGGAAATTTATTAATAATTGTGTTTTTGCGTAATTAGAAAACTAACTATTGAACTGAAGATGCACATATCAAAAATCACGGTTGAGGTAATTGTACAAGTATTTTATTTATGGTATCTAAAATGCTACTTTTGACTGATGAAAGCGCCTTAACGTGCCTTTCGAAGCATGAAAACGCTCTAGTTGTTGTGCCCCTGGCGGCTGTGGTCAGAACCCGAATGGGTATTCGGGTTCTGACCACAGCTAACATTGCTTAACTTTCATGATCGAAAAGAACTCGGTCACGAACGCTACAAAAGTAACATAAGTATCATTACATTATGCGTATCTATTCAATAGTTCACTAAGAGAGAATCTTTAGACTTGATCTTATAACCGTTCACCGCAACCGCTTTGTATAACAGATTTGAATGTTTTATAATTTATCGGATCAATCTGGTATTTATGGGAAATATCCATCGAAGTAAATTGGGTTGGGAGGAAGGTCGATTCGCACGTGATTTTGCTACCGTCGTCAGACAACCTTGCTTTCGAGGTGCTGTTTACATTGAAATACAATGAAGATGCATATTTCGATAACATTAAATAATGTCCTTAAATTGAAATCTATTCAGGGTGTCTACTCTCAAAGTCCGATATATCGAAACGATACTATTCGAAACATGCAAATTCAAAACTTCGTCCCTTGACAATACAGTAGAATATTGGTTGGATGAATTTTCAAACTGCCAGTAGTTAGCATCCAACCAATATTCTACTGTATTGTCAAGGGACGAAGTTTTGAATTTGCATGTTTCGTATAGTATCGTTTCGATATATCGGACTTTGAGAGTAGACACCCGGTTCAGAGCAAGAATTTTTAAGTAAATGTTATAACTGAACTGAGAAGCGTCATGTTAGCAATGTTAGCATTAATATTTCATTCGCGTCAGATTTTTAGGGTTCCGTACCTCAAAAGAAAAAAACGGAACCCTTATAGGATCACTTTGTTGTCCGTCTGTCTGTCTGTCTGTCTGTCTGTCAAGACCCTTTATCTCACGAACGGGTAAAGGTATCAGGTTGAAATTAATACCATATATTCGGATCCATGAACCACACAAGATCTGAAAATTTCAATTTTTTACAACGTCGCAATCAAAAGATATGGCATTTTATGTCCTTATCTCCATACATTTATTCAAAAATGCAAAACCTACAGGGTACTTCCCGTTGACCTAAAATTATGAAATTTGGCAAGAAGCTAGGTCTCACAGTACAAATAATGGGAAAAGTCTGAAATCATTAAATATTACAACTTTTCTCACAACTAATAGTAACCAATTGTGGTGAGCTCCCGTTTCAAGAACATTCATATAAGAGAGGGGTCAAGTTAGATTGTCGCTGAGGCGATTTTTGTTTTAGTTCTATTTAAAAACGGGAACAGTTACAAACTTGAAAATTGGTGTGTTTATACTACATAAGCTATAAAATAACAACAAATAATAAAATTTGGTCAAGCGCGTGTCGGACTCAAAAAATCTAGCACATTAACTTACTGAAATTTCAACTAACACAATTATGTTTATGTGGTGGTACGGAACCCTCAGTGCGCGAGTCCGACTCGCACTTGGCCGGTTTTTTCTTAATTCTTGGTTAGTTGTTTTTTGTATATCCGCAACAAAAAGGACAGCAAAAAAGGTTTTTAACCGGTAACAACTAATGCTACGCCAGTACGGTGCGTCTTCAACCTTCCTGAATAATTAATCGACAGGGAGGTTTATGAATGAAACGATGGCATGGCATTGGTTTTATCATTGTTACCTTTACTTTACTACAAATAGATTGCAGTAATCGAAAGTAGGTTACCGTGAAGCCGTGACGTAATTACGACCCTGTGCGCATAGTTCACCAATATCAATCTAATTTTCGTGCTGGTCGTGGTCTACCACCAATTTCTTCTAGACAGTAATAAATTAAAGTTACCTAAATAAATATGCTAATGAACTGAAAGCACTGATGCGAATTGAATTATTTTTAACGAAGTTACTACCGGTGATGATTCATAGGTAATTTTTGCAGTAAAGCGCGCGAATCGACTCCTTAAGGAGTGACTGTCTAACGGTGACGAGCAGTTATTGAATTTAAAATCGATTCCAAAATCGTTATCAAGCGATACGATAACGCATAAAATACTAAAATAATGTACCATTGTTATGAAAATTTACCTACAAGCACTAGAAAAAAAAAATCATGAAACTGCGGACACACTATTATGTTAAAACAAACGATTTCTTTTAGTAACGGTCCCAGTATTTGAGGCCAGTTGTAATAAACTTTCACGATCAAGTGCAAGCTGGCGTCTGCGCAGACGCACGCGATTAGCACGATCACTTCACATACGGAGTTGAGCTAGCCACACTAGCCGCGGTTACTCGGAACGAATTTGCACAGCACGAATCGCGACCACTTCCGTCGATACCATAGCTTTGACTAAATAATTGCAGTATACAACTGTAGTTGACATGCCGAAAGCGTAGTGAGTACGTACGGGTGTCGTGATACGAGTCTGACCGGTCCACTGTAATCATAGTGTCTAACCTTTTAATGCTGCATTAACTACTGGGCTGGGCAAATAGACTTTCCTTTTTCCGCATTAGATATGATTATGAAGAATATACGTTTTATAATTGGTCTGCAGAGTAGAAATAAAATAACATTTTTATGTGAATTCTCTTACGTGATTAGCGAGTGTTTTGTATATTTGAGAACAATGGTGCCAATCAATCGTTTTAAGTATACTAGTAACTGCCCTGTGCCATCGCGGTGCCGGTTAAGATTAGTAACACCCCACTCTGGGCGTAGGAGTAGTAAAAGGCGACTAATGGAACTTAAACCGAAGGAAACGCAGCAGCGTCCTTTCATACTGCATTCACCGACAACCGCGGTCCATTGGTGCCAATCATAACACTGATAAGCGTGGTGGGTGACTATGGACTTAATGGTCTATCCCAAAGTATATGCCTCTCAAAACATATATCAACCACATTTTTTCCGTAAACATTCTAAAACGTCTCCATGTTTAGCAGTAGACTTTTTGTATGTGATTTAAAAATCTACTTTTCTGACTTACATATAAAAACATCATTACCCGTTTCGTTATTTTATTATTTATTATCCTTCTCCTTCACCTCGTTCTTAAAGCGGTATTATGATAATAATCTGACATCATGTTTATACAGGGAAATGTTCTTCCATTAGCAAGTCAGACCGCCAAGGTTAATGTAACCAAGTTACGAGACTATTTGCTGACACCGGCAGTTATCGCTATGTCATTGTCACAGGCTCAGCTATTGTAGTTAGAAGAGTGATTGTAATCTATTTCAAAGCTACGCTCGTAATGGTCTGACTGAATAGATGTTATTACTAAAGTGTAAGGGTTACTTTCAAAGACTATTTTTCCGCAGCTAGACAAAATATACCAACATTTATCGTACCTAGTCGTTTTTTATTCTTTTACGATTGCATGGCATAAAAAAGTTGCGTTATGATTTTAATAATAATATAGTATAATTAATAGTTACATAATTTTAGCAGATATAATTTTGATATCACTAATATACCAAAATGTAAAAAAAAATATGAGGTAATTTTGCACAGTGTCATCTATTCCCCAACCAGGCGAAGCATATCTGATGAAATATCACAAAAATGCACTGGGCGGGAATCAAACCTGTGACCTACGGCGTAGAAGACAGAGGCACTACCAAAAAGGCACCAACAGTCCAGTCAAACACAGTTAAGGTTGGAACTGCCTTAATACCTGATTTTGGACAAATCGCTAACGCAGTGTAATAGTACAATATGCAGAAAAACGCTGCTTTTCATCATGTAGTTTGGGTATTAGCTTAGCCTGTACTGACTACTAGCTACTACGTACACACGGCCGCTCGTTGGTGGAAACACTTTCGACCTTGAGCGGGTGTCTGGTTTCTGGCATTTGTAGCGTAGCGCTAGTTAAGTTTATACCTATATATATATATATATAGTTGTTTCTACGTATGCTTGCAGAAGCAATTTGGGAACAATTCACACAAAGTCATCTAAACTCTAACTAGGGTAAGCCTACTATGAGTACAAGAGACTGATATACACACATAAATAGACAAATAACACCCAGACACAGAACAAGCCTGTGACCTATGGGTCCCAGCCTGTCGTAACGTAAGAGGCGAATAAAAGACGGAGCGGAGATTTGGAAAAACCAACAAGCGACTACGAGGCGAACAGAAGCGCACAGTAGCTTAGTGGCATTGAGACGGTACCAGAGGGAGAGCCTAGAGTTTCTTGTCAGTCAGTCAGGTGGTTCAAGTCGAGGAGGGTACCGGATGTTTGGCAGGAGAAATTCCATAAAACTTCTTTAGCGGCGCTTGGCACTTTTTTAGATGGGTAAAAAATGTTAAACTCGCGTCAGATCTCGCGTCACAGCCGTAGCCTGATCGAAAAACCGTCAACTGTTAACCGTATTGTTATTACAATACGGGTTTTTATTCAGTGACATCAAAGAATTACGCAAGCAATGGCGCGATTGACCCTTACAAAAAGCATAATATTCAAAAATGCAAGTTTTCACTTCTGCCGGCACTCCCGGAGTGAAACCCGTCCTTTTTTTTTCAATATGATTCTGAGTCTGACAAGACATCATAAACAAGGTTTACTTGTTTTATCATCTGTGGTTAAACTATTATGAGGCATTTCTGTGTGCAAAACACAAATTAAATATTTGCCCGTAAGTCGACACTTTGAAACATTTAAACACAGTTTTACATCGAAGTTGAAAACATTAGGCAGATATTATTAGCAAGGCCTTCAACTCTACAAATTGAACTTTGATTGCACGATGAACTACCGTCAGGTATGCGCAATTTCATTCAATATTGTGCTATTTTGGCTCACTGTCAAGTGCAAATCAGTATACGTGTTAATTAGCCGATATCTCTTTAATCTACGCATTGAGGCAACTACATGCCCCGTTTCTATTATTTTAAGTGATCGTTTTCTAATTAAGTATATTTGTTTGATTACTTTCAAACTCGGACTTTTCAATGCTTTCATGTGCAATGTTACATACATGCTCATTTTTCTTGAGTATCCATATGAATTTCACAAAAGCCGGCCAAGTGAGAGTCGGACCCAGTAAAAATACCGTCTTAGTTAGGACGCGCAGTCACACAGAAGTGTAATAAATGCGCGCGAGTCCGACACACACTTGACCAGTTTTTATTATTTGTTATTATTCTATAGCTTTTGCACTATAAACATACCAATTTTCACGTTTGTATTTGTTCCCGATTTTACGAGTTAAAACTAAAATCAAGCAAAAATCGCCTAAAAATATACGTTTTTAGTAGGGAAGCCCCCCTTATTTTTTTTATATTTTTATTATTTGTTGTTATAGCGGCCACTGAAATACATAATTTGTGTGTCCGCTGACAGACAGATAAATAGACAGACATAGGAGGCATATTAATAGGGTCCCGTTTTTCACTCTTTGGATACGGTACCCTAAAAAATAAGCCAGTTAATTCAATACCCAGAATGCAAATAATATATTGTACTGTTTTAATAAATTACATTAACTACAAAGCAATCTATAGCAAGAAACCTTTTAGTGATTAATAAACATGAAATTGACACAAGTTAACTACACTGAAGTTCACTCATGATAAGATAAAGCGAATAACCTTTAAGCTTATTCAACACAAAGTAGCCAAATTAAATATACGACTTGAATTTAATTTAAGACATATTTTTACCACATGATAATTACCAGATATAATTCCTTAGAGGGCCGTATCACACTTTGACCGAATTTTCACTTCTTTACGTCACTAAATATTAATCATGAGGTTTCTTTTAGTTATTATTGAAATGTAGACTCCGAGTTTTGTAGCTCCAGGCATCTTCTGTGATACTATGCAAAGGGACATGTTTTTCTGGGTACAGATTTTTATATGATTCAAAGCAGAACATTCGAGACGCTGCCGCAGTACATACGTCCTACGACTTGGTTAAAAAAAAATCTAGAAGAAATTATAAAAGCTTTCTTACAGGAATTTATTTAAATAGGCCAATAATTACGTCAGTTACGTGAGGTAATGGTTACAGTATAGTCAGTGTAGTACGAGAATTAACAATGAGAATAATGATTATGGTCTCACGGTCAGATAAGAGATCTGGTGCACAGCTGTTGCGCGGCGCGACGGCGGCTGCGGTCTCGGGCGCCCACCCTCAATCGATGCCCGACATCACTATCCTATACGAAACCGAATACCCAACACATTAACGCGGACAATACGTCGTTAAAGATGCGCGTAAATTAAACACCTCAAGTGTCCGGTATCACAGGTGAGTCGTAAACATGGAGAGCCGTGGTCGCGGCACGTGCGACGTCGTGCTATATCGGTGCAGTTGCAGTCCTATGTTTAGCGCGTCGGCTAGGGACCGGCGCGTTGGCGACGATGCGATGGCGGCCGCCGGTATCGATCGTGTGCGGTGCGAGTCAGCGCACGTGACGCGTGGCTACCGGCGCGCCCGGCAATGCTCACTGACGCCTGCCGGCGCCGCGCAAGCGCCGTACAAACCACCACGTACCCCGCATACCGACCACCCAATGCTAAATTTCGTTTCGTCCATGAACGCGAATCTATACACACATATATCTGAGCGGGTACTTACAAAACCATCTGGTTCAAAGTTCTTATGAGTCATAATTTATTAACGCTTGTTTTGCTTGTTCAAATACAGCAAGATTAAATAAATGTAAAGTCAAAACTATCCAAACTAAAGAAATACATTTCAAATTCCTTTTCTGCAAAGAAATAAATTAAACAGGAACTTCGTTACCAAACGTTAAACAAATACCGTTTTATTAGCACAAGTGTATAACCAACCGAATGCAGTTGTAGCAAATCGAAGAATGTCATTCATAGCCAGACCAACACGTGAAACATTTGCTATTCTATAGTTTAAGGCACATCAAACAGAGCCTACGCAGGCAGGCGTTGTTCAAATAGACGCATATTTGTGGTAAAATACCAATATAAGCTGAACCAGCAGCGCTGCGTTACAAACCTTAGAAACCAAAGACCAGCTAAAGGCCATAAGTTTTTCACTGATGTCCGTCTGACTGTACGTCATAAAGACGCAAACTTGTACTACTTATCTCGCGGATAAGATTTCATATTAAACATTAGCTTTCATAACGCATTAAAACAAAGAGAAATATTAGATTTCTCTCAATGAAGTATCGTTTAGTCAACCGAATGGCCAATCAAAGTTAATGACACGGAAAACATTATAGCATCATCAAGAAAATCATTTAGTATCTCCCAGTTTGTTGTCTGCAGATGATCGATCAATAATTTTGAAAAACAATCTACCATTAATACTATAGTACTCATGATTGCTCAAACTTATAAAAGGCGATTTCATAGTTACATTATGATTGCCATAACAGAAATAAAAATTCATATGATTAGTTACGATTCATAAGCAACATATTACGAGGGCTGCTATTTAAGTATCCGGAATAACGAAAAATAACAAATATCTATTATTCTCCACGATGATCGATGCACTTTTGCATACGTAGAAACCAATTTTGGTAGGACTTTTGCCACTCTGATTGGGGTATCTCCAAAACGTGCGTTTTGAACGCATCCACGGCTTCTTCACGGGTCGAAAATCATTGACCACGTAATTAATTCTTCACGCTTGGAAATAAATAGAAGTCATTGGGTGCCAAGTCGGGGCTGTACGGCGGATGACCCGTCAATTCGATCTTTTGACCTTCCAAATACTAAGTTGTTTCGGCCGACGTGTGACGGCTAGCATTGTCATGGTGAAGAATGATTCTGCGTTGCCGGTTGTTCTTTCGTATTTCTTCAAAGACTTTTGGCAAACAAATTGTCGTGTACCATTCAGAATTTACCGTTTTACGATTCTCGAGTGGTACTGTAGCCACAGGTCCATTTATACCAAAAAAACAGGCGACCATTTGTTTCAAGGTACTTTTTGCACGAACAACTTTTGTTGGGTTCGGTTCGTTTTGGAACACCCACACCATCGATTGTTGTTTCGTTTCGGGGTCATAAGCATAGATCCAAGATTCATCACCTGTGCAGATATTATAAACAGCTTTTGACGAACCACGGTTGTATTTTTTTAACAAGTTTTTACACCAATCGACACGAGCCTGTTTTTGATCAATTCTCAAGTTGTGTGGGATCCAACGCGAACAAATTTTTTTTACTGCCAAATGTTCATGTAATATCTTATGTGTGCTCGTCATACTTATGCCCAAGGACGCCTCTATCTCCCGATATGTAACATGACGATCACACATTATTAGTTCGCGCACAGCGTCGATATTTTGTGGTACAATAACCAATTTAGGGCGACCTTCTTTAAATTCGTCCATGAGCATACGACGCCCACGATTAAACTCACTGAACCACTGATACACAGTGGTTTTCGATGGTGCTTCATCCCCAAAAGTCGAAGTGAGTTGATCGATGCACTGTTTTTGAGTTAACCCACGCCGAAAATCGTAATAAATCATCGCACGAAAATTTTTACGAGTTAAATCCATGGTGATGGTCGACACGCAACTTTAAAAATGGCGCCAAAATTTAAAGAGACAATTAATATTTATGAAATAAACTGTATTCTACAGCCTATGAATTATTTTTTCAAATGTAGTTATAACTTTTTATATAATGTTTATGTAAGTGGCCAGTTCCGGATACATAAATAGCAGCCTATGTATCAAGAATTACTTAATGTTACTATAATGCAATGGGCAAAATCTGCATCAATGTATCTACTCCAAATAGCACTAATGAATCCTCCTATAGGGAGCAGAAAAAGTAATACGACGAAGGATGTCCGCTGCGTTGCCAGCTCACACCCCTAGCCTTTGGCCTGGACAAATTCCAACCAATAATAGGATTGTTCCATTTTGGTAGCTTAGAGCTGCGCTCGAAAATAAAACAATCATATTAGTTGGAATTTTTACAGCTCACAGATTTGAGATTAGCTACCTAGCACAGCTGTGGTGAAAAGTCACCCTTAACCTTAAGCAGAATCATGCGATTCAGATCCGCTTTTCACCACTCACTGCGTATCAAACAGCAGTGTTTTGAGATAACTTTCTTACAAAGCACACAATGCATGCCAATGCCCATTAGCTCGTGCGTGCTACGCAAGCGGACGCAGCCCTAAAATTATACAGGATGTAAGTATAGGACAGTCATTCGAAAATAAAAAGGCACGCTTTGTGCTAAGACGCTCCTCAGACGAGACCACAAAGTCGTCAGTGTGGCAGAAAAGTCGGAGAAAATTATCGTTATTATGTGAATAAAATTCAAACTTACGCAAACTTATCAACTTTTTGAAATTGCACTTCTTCTTTTAACTATTAAACTGAACTACCTTGGCACTTAATGACTCTTAAAACTGAACAACTATTCAAGCTGATTTCCTCCCAAACTACGTCTATGAACAACATTAAACTAGACATTATCGAAAAAAAATTCAACACTGGCGGACGTTTTGACCTCGTCTTCGGAGCCTTTAAATCAACAAAAAAAACAGTTCAAAGACAATTTTCCTTTCGGCATTCGGAAGACCGTCCATGTACACCCCATAATGTTTTAATTTAATGTTAAAACTAGTACTCACGGAAGTAATTAAGAGTCTCCCTGATCTGGTCAGGAGTAAGTGCTAAATCTTCTGAGCTGACTGATAGCGCCGGCGAAGGGATGAACCAGTCCTGATTTTCGTATCCTGAAAAAAAATTCACATTTCAATATTTTGTATTTAACCACAACGTAAATGATTGTCCTATCCTATCCTACTAATCCTACTAATATTATAAACGCGAAAGTTTGTAAGTATGGATGGATGTTTGTTACTCTTTCACATAAAAACTACTGAATGGATTTTAATGAAACTTGGTACACATATAGGTTAGGTCCTGGAATAACACATAGGCTACTTTTTACCGCGGGAAAACACTTCATTCCCACGGGAAAACGCATTTAATGCGGGTGAGACCGCAGATTCTGCGCAGACGAAGTCGCGGGCACTAGCTAGTATAGAATAATATGTTTTTGGTATATGACAGAAAAGCGCGTGGTAACCCGAATATTATTTTACGTCCACTCTCAACTCAGATTTCCAGACACCCTTTGTAATGATAGAATAACTACAAAAAACAGCCTCTGTGGTCGGCTATCATTCCGGAGATTTTAGATTCGAATCCCGGTGGTGACACCGTCAGCAAAAATCATTATGTGAAAACTTCCCCACTTTGGTTAGGGAATCGCAGGATATATCTGTCGCGGGTAAATTGTATAATTCCGTTTAGCATTATGTCGTGGCATTCTACAAAATGCCGAATAATTTTAGTTCGTCATTTTACATAATGCCGCGGCATTTAACAAAACGGCGCGTAATTCGTTTCTGGCAATCGCCGGCCGCTGTCTCCTGCTCGGGATCGGTTAGGTTGAGTTTACCGCGGCTAACGAACCTAAACTGCACCAGTGATCTAAACCCGCGTTTACAATCTGCCGGCGCCGTTTCACAATTTTCCGACCGTTTACAGTTTGCCCGCCATTTGTAAATGGCGAATTATAAGATTTTCCTGCGACATATCGACTAATAGCACGATAAGTAAGATAAATTCGCGAAGCTGGTGGTCCCGACTACTGTCTATCTACGGAAGTAGTGGCCATTGAGGGCTCATTAATTATAACACCACGATGTTTAAGGTCGATCTTCGACCTTTCAATCCACTCAATATGGTGGTGATGAGGGATAGGAAGATAAAGGCCCTAAATGCTTGAGTAATGTAAAATAATACTCAAGTCTGATTGCTACTAAAACGACATTGCACAGGATTGGTTTAATAAAAGCCAATTTGCGAGGGGCTAAGGCTGACGTCACAGGCGCGTGAATCATATTTCGTTCGCGCCTAAAACAAACAACTGGAAAAATCCGCACCTTGAGACCACGCCCTTGTAACGTACCCTAATGGGGTGTGATACAAAATCACACCATCGTCACATACTATGAGCTTTTAGTTAATTAACTAACTTTACTCAGCGTTTATTAATGAAACCAACTGAGAATCATTTAAAACAGTTTTTTTAAAACAAGGTTGTGTATTTTAATAGGGCGCGTGTAGGAGTGGTAAAATTTAGTGTAAAAAAATTAAGGGCCTATACTGGAGGCTAATTGGAATTCTTCAGCTTTTGCTTGACATCTTATTGAATTATGCAAAAGTAAAATCGACTTTAGATTAGGGATACCATTTCTAAGTCCGGACAAGGAGTCGAAAATTAAAAGAGCCCGGCATTATAAATGTTACACGCAGCGCACATTTTACAAGAACAGCGGCAATTTTGTCGTATTTAGCTTACGAAATTATAAGATGAAATGTTCGACGCAAAGATAGCACTCAAAAATTGCGTGAATCCCGATACGTTCCGGTACATTACGCACAGTGGTGCGTTATAAATAAATAAATAAATAAAATAATAAATAAATAAATAAATCTTTATTTCAGATTTTTCATCCATAGGCTTAAAAATAATATTAATAAGTTAAGTAAGACTAGGCGGAAATATCCAGCCAGCGTTTGTACATAGTAGTGGTTGGAAGTCTACTCGCAAACTCCATGATTATACTGTTTCTACAACTGTCAACTCTGGACATGAATGATGCGATGCGCCGCCTCTGGATGGCATTAAACGTATCCACGCGCGCCTTGAAGAACATTTCGGATGCGCTACAGAAGCGTTTTAAGCCCATAAGGTGTCGAAATATGTTGTTATATTGGACACGAATGCCATCCAGGGACCGCTTCGTGTATTCAGTCCAGAGTTGGCAGGTGTAGAATGACTGACAAAATGTCTTAAAGAGCAAAAGCTTAACCTCCTCAGTCGCTTTGAAAAATTTCCTGGCAATCATATTGCCTACAATAGAAAGCGATCTCCTCTGCCTCTCTATATCATGGTCGTCTTTCATGTCAGAAGACATGATGTGGCCAAGGTACTTGAATTTCTCCACTATTTTGACAGGCTGTCCAGCAACGCAAACTTCAGGGACAACCTGTGGACCTTTTCCGGATCTGAATATCATCATTTCAGTTTTTTTAGCATTATACACTAAATCGTGCTTCCTAGCATATTCTTCACATAAAGAGATGAGTTTTCTCATACCTTTGATTGAAGGGCTGAGCAGCACCATGTCATCGGCGTAGCTTAAGTTGTTGACGTATCTGTCTCCAAGTTTAAGCCCGACTGGGGTGTTGCTCAGCTCCACAATCAAATCATTTACATAGATGTTAAACAGATCCGGAGAGGTCAGTCCTCCCTGCCGCACGCCACAGGACAGTCTATATCCATCAGACATTGTATCTCCCCATCTGACATTGTTTTCCTGATTTCCATACCAGTAGGAAAGCAGGCCAACAATCCCAGAGGGGACATTCCTGTCTCGCAGTTTGTCCCAAAGCAGACTGTGGTTTAAGGTGTCAAATGCGCGGCTTAAATCAAGATAGCACACGTATACTGTTGTATCCCGTTTAGTATAATAGGTCACAGTCTGCTTGAGGGCAAATATAGCCATGTCAGTGGACACCTCAGGTCGAAAACCAAATTGACCATCGTCAACTTTCATGTAGGGTTCTAGTTTAATTTGGATACATCTTTCAAGCACCTTGGCCACAATCGTTGCCAGAGATATGGGCCTATAGTTGGACACGCTCGAAACATCCCCTGTTTTACTTTTAGTAATAGGAACTACAACCGTTCGAGTCAGTTCCTCTGGTAAGTAACCATGCTGCGCACAGAGACTATAAAGCCGCGCCAACATATGCGAGATGTGATGGCCAGCATACAACAGATGTTCAACAGACAGACCGTCATGACCCGGGGACTTCCCTCGCTTTATGCTTTTAAGTACTTTGACAATGTCTTCGCTAGTAATCTGGAAAGTTCCCGAGTCACAAGGGCCCGCTGCACCTGAACAGTATGTGTCCTGTTGTTTTGTTTGAGTTGGTCTTGGTGCATTTACAGTAAAATGACTTTTAAATAAATTTGCGATGTCTTTAGGGTAATCTCTCTTCTCTATACTTATGGGTACACTAGTTTTATTATTTAACTTTTTAACTTCCTTCCAAAATCTACCAAAATTTTTAGACGAATTCTGGCGGGCCAGCACGTCCATCCTAATCTTTTCTTGGTTTTGTTGAATATACTTCACAGCGGCTTTAAAGTCCCTACGCGCAGCAACCATCCCATCATAAAAATAGCCCGAGCGTGGCCTACCACAGGACACCCATTGCAAGAAACTCTGTCTTGCCGCTAGATGCCGCTCCTTTACATGATAGTTCCAACCAACTAGTTTGTTTTTATTAGGAATCTTACAAATATGACTAGATGTCGCAGAAAACTGCAGTGTATAAATAATTTCGTTATATAAATTATCAATCATAGTGATATGTTTACTATCCTTACATATTAAGCCCGTTTCGTCACAACATAAAACATTGAAATAGTCTTTTTTGTAAATAAGTTCAAAGTTTTCGGTACACATTCGTGAATACATTTCAATTTGTTCTTTATCTCTTGTTCCCCATATGTATTTACTTTTCTGCAAGTCACAAGGAAGACTGCTGTCAATTTTAGGTACAATTTTACCGATGTCACAGGTAATAACAAGCGGGAAATGGTCGGATAGGTACGCGTCATACAACACACACACATCCATCACCGACTTCTTGGCCGCAGCAGTAACAACACAATGATCAAGCCATCTGTGCGTGCCATGCGCCTCGCTGATGAATGTGTAAGTGTCGCTATTCACGTCCAACCTGTCGTAGTCAACACACCCCAAAGACTGATCTGAACAAAAATCTACCAGCTCTTTTCCAAAAAGAGTACCCGGATGGGAATTGTAGTCCCCAATCACAAATACTGTCTCTATATCGACACTATCAATTATTGCACTAACATTCCCAAGGCACTGGGTAAACTCTGGGAGATTTTCCATACAGTCAGTAGGCATGTAAATAGACAATACTAGGAAGCTTCTATCCACACTTGTAAATTTAACTGCCACCATGCGAGTATTGTGACACTGCACTACCTCGGCGCATGGGAAAACACGTTTGTCCCACAGCACATATGGGACATAGCAATTTTGTTGTCCCGATACGTCCCATCGCTTTATTTTTAGAGATTTTAGTACATTCGGAAACAAAACCTTTAAAATTTTTCGAATTAAATATACTTGTTACCTGGCAATATATTTGTTAATTTTTTATTATTATAATGTTGTTATTAGAGGGAGCTGTATACTGCCTACAAACTGCTGTGCGGTTTGGCAGAATATAATGAATATGTATTACTGAATGTTTTGGTAAATAAAAGATTTATTTATTTATTTATTTTAATTTTTTTTAGATTTAGATATTGTAACCATAAAATTTTGTCCCGTGTGGTGCCGGCAAAGAATAGTACCATCCCATACATACCCGTGGGTGTCGTAAGAGGCGACTAAGTGTTATAATCTGGAGGTTGGGCAGCAGCATTCTCCTTTTTATCTTACTTACTGCGGTCACCTACAACTGCGGTCCATGGTGCCAGCCGTAACGCTAACAAGCGAGGTGACTATGGTACTTCCCCTCTACATTTTTCCAGCAAGGGAGCTGTGACATTTCTTTGCACGATATGACCCCCCAAATAAAAGCATAGACTTACCCACGTCAAAATATTTGTTTATTGTGTGCTTTGTCATCTTGCAAACATCAAAAAAATTCCAAAAAATATATATATTAAAAACACTTGTTGCATGCAACTGCATTCATAAAACGTTATAAAAAATGAAGTGGGACGTACCGGGACTAAAAATAAAATATTTAACTCCCATTACCCCATTCTTGACCTAGTACTTACCAATTTTGATAATCATTATACTGTTGATGTTTCTGAATGTAACGAACCATTAGTACCTCTTGACCGACCACACCCCGCTCTTGACATCGTTCTGTCACTACCTGGGCTGTTCAAGACTCCCAACAGGCCTCCAGCTTTAGTAGGCAATCCAAGTACAGTACTGCCACCACAATGGAATTTCCATAAAGGTGATATCTCAGGGCTTTATGATGCGATATCTAAAATTGATTGGATGGAAGTTCTATCGGAGTGTGATGTAGATAAGGCTACGGACAAGTTTTATAATAAACTCTACGAATGCATTGATACCTATATTCCCAGGAAAAAACAATTTCACTCAAATAAATATGTTTATCCACCGTGGTATACCGAACAAATAATTCATTATATACGTTGTAAATACTTCAATTTAATTAGATACAAATCAGAAGGCAAAGAGGTTAATAGAGAACTCTTTAAATATTACAGAAGCCTGTCCAAGTCTCTCATCGATGAAGCTTATAAGCTTCACATCCACGAGACTGAGAAAGCTATCATAATTAATCCAAAAAAAGTGTTTGACTATACCAAAGACCTACGAAGCGATAGGTCCAGATGCAAGGACTACACCGGTAATGGCGAAACAGTTTCTGGACAGGAGGCTGTAAATGAATTTGCTAACTATTTTAGTTCCGTTTATTTGAGTGACGTGCCTAAACTGGACTCTATTGAGCCTGATATTGATGGCTCTCTACCATCTGTATCTCAGGTTACAGTAGATAAGCTTTATAAAAAAGACCTTCTTCAAGCAGCAAAACACCTGAAAGCAGGATCAGCTACGGGCCCTGACAATATACCTCCATATGTTGTTAAGGATTGCATAGCAGTGCTTCAAAAACCACTTTTGTACCTGTACAATTTATCACTTGAACGTGCTGTGTATCCTAAGCAATGGAAGGTGTCAAGGGTGACCCCAGTACCGAAGGACAAGTCAAATGCTGATGTTACTAACCATAGGCCAATTGCGGTTCTGCCAGTCTTCGGTAAGCTGTTTGAGACTTGCATTAATAACTCCCTAAAGCAACAGATTGGTAGACTTCTGGACGATAGTCAGCACGGTTTCCGAGAAGCTAAGTCCACCTTATCGAATCATATTAACTTCTCTGACTATGTCTTAGCTGAACTCGACGCAAGACGCCAAGTCGATGCAGCATTTTTCGATTTCCGAAAAGCATTCGATCTGGTGGATAATGACATTCTTCTCGGAAAGCTCGGAGCTTTGGGTGCTACATCTAAGCTGCTTAGGTTTTTTGCTGACTATCTCCGAGATCGTAAACAATACGTCCAGCTTCTGAGCTGTCAATCTGAAACCTATTATACGAGATCAGGCGTTAGCCAGGGCAGCACACTGGGTCCGACGCTCTTTCTGATCATGGTGAATGATTTGCCGAGAATTATCAGTGCTGCAAAGTGCTTACTTTTCGCAGACGACCTGAAACTCTTTTTGGCAATCAAAGATAGGGCAGATACTGAGGCATTGCAGAATGATATAACCGCTGTTGCCGAATGGAGCGAAACTAATCGTCTACCGCTTAACATTTCCAAATGCAAGGTTATGACATTCACTAATAGTCTAGCGCCACTTAAAGTAGACTATGAGGTATTGGGTAAAAAATTAGCTCATGTCACTGAGTTTAAGGACTTGGGACTGGTTTTGGACCCAAAACTCAACTTTCGTGCCCATGTGGTAGATGTTTGTAAAAATGCGAATAGGATGCTTGGCTTTATCATGCGTACCACTTACAACTTTTGTGACTGGCGAGTAGCAATAGCCTTATATATCTCGTACGTCAGAAGTCGTCTGGAGTATAACGCCGCCGTATGGGATCCTGTGGAGGGCAAATATTCGGATATGGTGGAAAAGGTTCAGAGGAAGTTTGCCAGATTCCTATATAAAAAAACGTATGGCTTCTACCCTTACCTCTAGCCTTCGCTATTCGTTGGAGGCATGGTTGGTTTGGAGACTCTTAATTTGAGGCGTAAACTTGCCATTCTCAAATATTATTACCTGGCATTGAATAATAAAGTAGACAACCCTCAAGTGGTGGAACGTGTCGGGCTGTACGTTCCGCAAGCATACAGCCGAGGCGATGGAGCGGGCAACCCGCGCGCGCGCCGCCCGCTGCTGGCCGTGCCGCGCATGCGCACTGTGCGAGGTGACGCTGCGCCTACTGCGCGGGCCATCAATTTATTGAATTCGTTCTTACTGACCGAGGTACCTAATGCCGACCTGTATGGAACTACTAGTGTTAAGATATTTGTTACACAATGTAATATTTTTCTTAATGACATTTGTATTTAATTGTATATGACATTTACTTTTATGACATTTAACTTGTGACATTAAATTATATAATTTAATTAATTTTATAGAATTATGATAATGATGACATTAACTTGTAAACTAGTAATCTAGTAATTGTTTTTTATAACTTTATAGTGCTTTGGCTAATGCTGTGAGCTATACAGGGTGTTAATTTGATTGCGTGCCATAGCTTAGGGGGTGTTTGAGTAACGATAAAGGAACACATAAAAAATATTTAAAAAATCCTACTTAAAAAAAAACTAAAACTCCATTGAAACTTAACTAACCCGGAGGGCAATGACCCGGACGGAGCATCAGTGGTACACGCAGTATCAGTGGATAAGGTAGGCACATACATAACTGAAACTCTTTCGCGCGCTTTTGATAGCGCGGTGCTCAAGGTCATTGCCCTCCGCGTCAGTTTAGTTTCAATGGAGTAAAAAAAAAATTTTTTTTAGGATTTTTTTTATATTTTTTTTGAGTTCCTTTATCGTTACTGAACCACCTCCTAAGCTATGGCACGCAATCAAATTAACACCCTGTATTGTAACTGAATAATAAATAAATAAATAAATTACGCACCAAACTGGTGCGTTAGCATATGGGGCGTAATGGGATTCACTCCAAAAATAGAATAGCTAAATAAAATTAATTAATTTCTTCTCTTTTTCACTATGGGTTGTATGAGACAGCATTCAATTTAAAGTCTTGTGTGGTGTAGTCTATTCATTAGTTAATTATCGTTTCATTAAAACATTTTTATGAATGCGAAACGCTAGCCAAAAAATGTGTTTACTATACAGGTCAATGGTTCTAACAATAGAAACAAAAAATAAATCACTCGGTCGAGTTCGTATGAGGCAATACTTTCGCTTTTTAAGCGTTTTACTTTTACTCTTATTAAATTAGTCGTATGGACAGCCAGGCGTTATGTTACACAGATTATACAATAAAAAAGTTATCGGCTTAAGAACCACCTTGTAAGGTTTGCCAGTTCATAATCTTAACTGTGCTATTTCTAGTTTCCGGTTGAGCCGGTTGTGTGGATACAAATTTTCGATATATTTTCTGTGGGAATGAGAAGTTTTCATAAGATCAAACAAAAATAACATAGGTCGCGCTCCTAACCCTTCCTTCCATCTATTCTATGTACAAAAAATATCAACGATCTGCTTTGTGACTGACTACGTACGAGATGTTAGAATTTACAAGATACACACACTTCCGTATGTATTAATCCTAACTGATATTCAGTTAGGATAAGGGTTAAACATGTATTACAAAATTATGCATGAGAAAAGGCTAAAGTAAATGAGTCATAGACGTTTCTCGAAACTTGGAATTATTCCAACTTTTCAGTTGATAAAGATGACTTATAATAATGAAATCTTCAACTGGAATTACGCAATCAACATTCTAATAAAGTAGGACCAATGTTTAATGGTACTTATCGACAATAGAAGATGCTAGTGCGCTATTTTGCTCATTACACACAAGGCTCAGAAATTGCAGCCCAAGCCGCAGGTGAGGGCGTAATGGAGCCGAGTGTAATGGCAATGCGCACGTGCGTGTTACCACGTTTTTCAACACATTTACGAGTAAAAATACTAAACTTTGCTAACCTTATGCCCACCGCACGTGCACCGGAACATTTTGTCGGCTGCATATGTTGGTGTTTTCCTTTGATTTTTACAATTTGCAAAATTATTAGTATTTTAGACGATTCAGGAACAGATTTTTATTTGTAGAAGAAATGACAAATTTATTGTTAATTAGTTAATTAATATAAATAATTGTATAAAATGAGCGTTCATTCATGATATTTTCTTGAACTCAGCCTTATTTCTAGAAAATTTTAGTAACGTTATAAGCATAAAAATCCTTGCTCCTGGCAGATATTAAAACAAAAATAAAACACTAGTGCGGTGATATAATGAGAAAAAAAAACACGTGTGTTTAATAAGCTGGATCTGAAAACTGAAAACGACTGTAAAAATAACCCTCTTTTTTGCCGTAGTCGGTTAAAAAAGTTGAAAGGTAATTATTTCCGTCAGACAACGGATAAATTCTTGCGTTTGCTGAGCTTTTGAACCGGTTATATTAATCAACATATTATGCAGTTGATTTCAGCAACTCATACCACCAATACGACTATTAAGCCCAAGTCACACTGACGCGGTAGCGGAAGCGTTCCGGGGCCGGTATTTTTTGTAAAGTATGAGTTCTTATGCACCCTGTCACATTGAAAGCGGTCGCGGCGCGGCGCGGTGCGGCGCGGGAGCGGCCGGGCCGCTAGTACAACCCCGCGGACCGGGCGCGGCGCGGGGCCGAACTTTCGGCGGGAGCGGGCCCTGTATTCCATTGCGTTCAATGCAACCCGTCACACAGAGCGGCAGCGGCGCGGCGCGGTGCGGTGCGGTCCGGGCGCGGACTTTGACGTTGTATTTTTTCTTTTACAAGAATTTTGCGGCTTTGCGCAGACTTTTTTTTAGGTTATCAGTATGGTTTTTGTTTAGAGCAAAGGATTTACGTCTTTTGAATAATCACAGATAAATAATGTCACACCGACCGCTACTGCCCCGCTGTCCCGCCGCGGTTTCCGCGCGGTACCTGTGTGTGACCGGTCCCGGAACGCTTTCGCTTCCCGCAGGTCCGCCCCCGGACCGCTTTACCGCTTGTACCGCTCTGTGTGACGTGGGCTTTACTTGGGAAAGGGTTTTTAAACGTAATGATATGACTGGTAATGATAAGATAAGGATCTTAAATTGGTTTTGTATGCAATGTAAAAAGAAAATACTGAGCACTATTTTACAGTCGTGGAACTCAGGCCGTGAAACTAAACAACTTTTCCAAACAAATATAGGTCGAAATACGAAAAAAAAATCAACTTCTCGTACCAACTGCGGCTGCTGTTGATTGCGCATTTTGTATGGGAAATAAAAATAGATTTTTCCTATTTCGACATAATAATGTTCTTTACACAACACACCCGCCACACTCCCGTGTGGTGCCGGAAAGAAATAGTACCAACCCATACATACCCGTGGGTATCGTAAGAGGCGACTAAGGGTTATAAACTGAGGTTGGGCAGCAGCCTCCCCCTTTGTATCTTACTTACTGCGGTCACCTACAACCGCGGTCCATAGTGCCAACCGTAACGCTAACAAGCGAGGTTACTTCCCCTCTACATTTTTCCAGCAAAAGCTAGAATTATGGAGGGAGCTCCCTGTCCTGTAGTGGACGTTTCATGGGATGTTATGATGATGTTCCTTACGGAAAGATGTCAGTTTCATGTTCTAAGTAATATGCTTAAATAATGCTTACAATTTTTTTACACCAGACATAATTACTCATGGTTTCAGCTTAGGAAAACAGACATACACAAAATAAATAAATATACCTTGTTTACGCAACAATCGATTATATTTTCGGGCTTCGACTCTGTGAGTATGGCTGCTAATCCAGCTTAATGTCTGTAGACGACAGTTTGTTTAAAGCCCTTGCTAGACGTTCTCAAGTTTATGGGTGGGTTTTAGGTTAATGTGACTGATATTTCCGTAACGATGGACAGACTTTTCCACATATTTACATTAGCTAACCCGAGCTAATCCATCCGGTATATTATCCCAGCACACCTACACAATGCAATCAGATGCAGCTGGCTGTCAACCCGGACCCGGGCGTCGCAGGACGATGACTCGAGCGATGAGATGCCATTATTTATAGCGAGCCGCGGCGCCGGCGCCGGAAACCACGCCTAGGATTGGACATTACTGGAACGGAACACTGTCTGTGTTCCATTGGAGTGGGTTGACATGATTTATATGTTAAGCTCTGCAAGAGTTTTCCATTCAGCTAAGATCGCGCCATCGTTATCTACCATTCTTATTAGTCTCGTTCTGTCGACACTATAGGGTATAGAAAAATAAGTAAGCACTATTTTAGCCTGTTACTTACAATTATTAGACAATAAAACTGAACAACTTTTCCTAACAAACATAGGTCGAATTACCAAAAAAATGTTTTTATCTTCTACAAAATGCGCTATACCACCTGATGCAGTTTATATTATGGGAAATTGAAATAGTCGACTACTGCTCCTTGAAAAAAGTTATTCTGTTTCATGGTCGAAGGAACATGTTTAAATAGTACCAATTTAGCAATTTTTTAGGGTTCCGATACTAAAATGGTAAAAAAAGGAACCCTTATGGTGCCGCTTTGTCTGTCTGTCTGTCACACCTGTATATCTCGGCAACCACTAATGCTATCGACTTGAAATTTGGAATAGTTTTAGAATATGGTTGTCCAACTTAATTGCACGTGAAAGAATTAAGAAAAAAATATGATTATTAATGTAAAGGGGGCCCAAATAGGGGGAGGGGGCAAAATTTCAAATTATCGGTACTAGGTTAAGTTGGGTATCACATGAAAGGGCTTTACTTGTGCATTCTAAAATATATTTTTGTATTTTTTTTACAACTCTTGGTTTTCAAGTTACGATGAAAAATGTCAAAAAAAATACTGTTCCCGCCCCCCTTATCTCCGAAGTTTGTGAATGGAAAAATCTGAATTAATTACAATCGATAGACGTTTATGTAAATGGGCCATTCTCCACTAAATGGAAACTCTCTCTAACTAAGTTGTCCTGCACATTTTTTTGCTTTAATTTAAAACATTACTTACTATCTGGAAAGGTGGTGCATAATTAGTTATACAGGGTGTTAATTTAATTGCGTGCCATAGCTTAGGGGGTGTTTCAGTATCAATAAAGGAACACAAAAAAAATATTTAAAACAACCCAACTTAAAAAAAAATACTTCATTGAAACTAAGCTAACTAAACTAGGAAGGCAATGACCCGGAGCAATGCTCCGTCCGGGTCATTGCCCTCCGCGTTAGTTTAGTTTCAATGAAGTTTTAATTTTTTTCAAGTAGGATTTTTTTTATATTTTTTTGTGTTCCTTTACCGTTACTGAAACACCCACTAAGCTTTGGCACGCAATTAACACCCTGTATATGTTACTGTAGGAAACCGGAAGAAGAACTGCGTATTTAACGAATTATTAGCGATTCACTGATAAATCGTGCCAGGGGACTGTTTTCATCAGCAGGGTACTGTTTTACTTAAAATAAAATTATAAATAAATAAACTAAATGTATTAATTTCCCTTAAAAACATAACATGTTATTAAAAACTTAGTATCCGGGTTTCAACACCCTTAAAAACTAATCTAGTCCTTGTTCTTTACTGTGGAAAAGATATATAAATCTTATCGTTAAGTAACTGCATAGAAAATCAGTCTTTTCGTTACAATATTGGTACAAGGTTTTCTTATCTTACGTTTCTTTTTAAATAGTAGTACAGTACATTTGAAATTATAAAAAAAATCTCTTACCCTTCATAATGTACCTGAAATAGGCAGGGGACTGTTGCCAGGGGACTGTAATTCTGAGCAAGATAATCGCTTGTAAACGAAACGAAAAAACCATTTTAAAAGTTACATTAACAGGTAGTAAAGTATTCAATAAGAAAAATTTGCATGTAAAAAATATTAAAATATACCTAAAAATAAGAAATACAACCGTTACCTGAGGACTGTTTTACGATGGAGGCCGGACCTGCGGTACGCCTACAAACCCGACTGTGACGCCTATGTCCAGCAGTG
This sequence comes from Athrips mouffetella, assembly GCA_947532105.1. Taxonomy (NCBI): domain Eukaryota; kingdom Metazoa; phylum Arthropoda; class Insecta; order Lepidoptera; family Gelechiidae; genus Athrips; species Athrips mouffetella. The sequence continues at coordinate 12,152,842 of OX383967.1, read as the reverse complement.
GACGTCTTTCGGCTGATATGATGATGATGAATCACCGTGAAGAGCGCGCAAATTGAATAGATTGATGTATATAATATGAAGTAACATACTTGATTCTGGAACTGGGACACGACAGGGGACTGTCTTTCAGGGGTATTAGAAGGCTGTACATTAAAAATTAATGTGTATTATTGAATGATACTTTTGGCCCACTTACATAAATTAATTTCTTTCCTGTATGATGTATATAAGTTTTTTATGCTCAATAAGGGTCAATTCATAGAAAATATACCCTAGGACAGCGATTTTCCATTTAGAGAGAATGGCCCAAATATTACAGCAAAAATCAAATGATCTTTCTAAGTTGCACAGTTTTTTAGAAATCTGCAGAAAACCTTTACAACAAATTTTGTTTTGCGGTCCTAAAAATGGACTTTATCGCAAAATACTAAAGGTATATTGGAACCCTCGGCACGCGAGTCCAACTCGCACTTGACCGGGGTTTTTTTTTACACCAGTCTATTGTTCTTGTGGTATTTTCCACACTGAAAATGCTTGCATGTTAAAAATCCTTCACATTTAATAAGTATATGAAAAAACCGGCCAACTGTGAGTCGGACTCGCGCACCGAGGATTTCGTACGTTCAACCGCACGTATTGATTGGTTCATTTGCAACTCTATTGCCATGCCATAAAGTCTTAAGTGTTTCCACAGACGTGCGGTTGGGTGTACAACCACATAATATTAATTGTATTAGTTGAAATTTCAGTAACTTACTGTGCTATATTTTTTGAGTCCGAATCGCATTTGATCAGTGTTTATTATTAATTTGTTATTTTATAGCTTATGCATGCTTATGCACTATAAATATACAAATTTTCACGCTTGTAGGTAAGTGTTCCCGTTTTTACGATAGAGCTAAAACAAAAAATCTAGCAAAAATCGCTTTATTTTTATTTTCGCGCCCCCCTTAAGCTGTTTTGGAGCCCCCTTAATTTCTTATTGTTTTTTATTTTTATTATTTGTTGTTGTAGCGAAAACAGATATACCTACACATTTAGTAAAAATTTCAAATTTCTACCTATTACGGTTCATAAGATACAGCCCGCTGACAGACAGACAGACATCGGAGGCATATCAAATTCACCCTTTGGGTACGGAAACCTAAAAAGTAGAAGCATATTATTATTTCGTGCGCATATTTCTTTCAAACTTGTGTGATGCAAATTAACAAGCACGAAATCTTTATGTTTGAGTCACATCAACATTTCACTTTATTTTGCGAGGCGATTCATGAGAGAAATTTCCACATAAAGAGCGCAAAAGACCGTCCTTTCAGCAAAATTACAGACTATAAAACTTATTTGATTATTCTGCACAATGAGAAACAAGGTGCCAAGTGGTGGAGGTGTAACAAATAATGAGAAAACTAGAAAGTGCTCGTGTACATGCCAAGAAATATGGCACATGTTAAATCCAAACGACATACAATACTTTCTTGTCAGTATGCCTAACGATGGCGCAACACGATCTATTCAAATGATCTTCTGTCATGTGATGTTGATTGCTATATAGTAAAAAGTAAAATATCGATCAAAAAAGTATTGTGTCGAGTTTAACCGGAAACTAAGACTTGCAATCAACAGAAAAGCTTATTACATAGTTAAAGATAATTAACTACGTAAGTAAGGTTAGCGGTTCTAAGAAAATCAATTTTCTTTCTTTCTATAATAAATACCTGAGTTTGTTAACTGATAATACAGAACACAGTTTTAATCCGAGTATACACTCAGCCTAAAGCGAAATATGCTCTGGTAAAGAAATATTGCTCTCAGAGAGGCATTGCATGCATATCATCAACATTTTCTAAAATCTACGCGCACTATTTCTGGAATGGTATTTTTATTAAATCACCATCATTGACCTCATCCGTCTGTACCAGTATTTACACTTTAAATCATCATCATCATAACATCCCATGAAACGTCTACTACAGGGCAGGGAGCTCCTTCCGGAATTCTAGCTATTGCTGGAAAAATGTGGAGGGGAAGTACTATAGTCAGTCTCGATTGTTAGCGTTACGGCTGACACCATGGACCGCGGTTGTAGGTGACCGCAATAAGTAAGATACAAAGGAGGATGCTGCTGCCCATCCCCCCCCCTTAACCCTTAGTCGTCTCTTATGACACCCACGGGTATGTATGGGTTGGTACTCTTTGCCGGCACCACACGGGACATAGTTGTTTAACATGATAATTGTTTAAAAGCTTGCATGTACAAAAATTCATGATCGCAATTTCTTGTCAGGCACGCACATAGCCGTTTGAGCCGTTTCTCTGTGTTTTCAACTTTTCACTAAAATGGCTGCGCGAATCGATCGGTGGCTGACATTTGCTTAAACTGCCGAATGTCTCGCAAGACGGTACAAAGTTTCAAGGCCTCTCCATTCCACTGGATCTTATTGTGCAGAAATGTTTTTACTGAGAAGTTTTACATTAAAGTACGTCACGTCCACTTGTTTCTGTTTTAAGTGATTAATATACCCAGAAGGATAAAATTTGCCTAGTACTACTTAAGCTTAAATAGGAAGCAATGAAGTTGGAGATAAATCACAGTTTTGGTCCGAATCATAAAATAATCACATACATCGCCGAGTTAAGTATTGAACGAAAATGAATGAAACAGCTGTAACTTTTTTGCATTAAATTTTTCAGAATTAGTCCAAATTCGCTAAAGAAACTCAAATTTAAGGAATCTTGAAATATGGCCTATAAATAGAGATACGGTCATTAAGTTAAAGTTAAAACCGATCAAATTTTTTCGAACATAAATAACGCAGTGAACATTTTTTTTGTAAAATATCGATTCCCGTGCGGCAAAATGAAATTTGGTCATAGCCTATCATAACAGAATTTAAAAAAAAAAGCTGCCATGTCACTACTTTTATTTGTAACTAGCTGACCCGGCGAACTTTGTTCCGCCTTACAGGCAATAAATAAGCAGATTTTATTTTTTATTACGTACAATTTTTTTGCCCTGCCCCGGCCCCTACCCCTACCTTACCCCTGCCCCTTCCTAACCCTTACCCCTACCATCCTATATCCTTTTCCTGGTTCTAAGCTACCTCCCCACCAATTTTCAGCCAAATCGGTTCAGCCGTTCTTGAGTTATACCGTTCTCCTATCTCTACCCCTACCCCTACCAACCTATATCCTTCTCCTGGTTCTAAGCTACCTCCCCACCAATTTTCAACCAAATCGGTTCAGCCGTTCTTGAGTAATACCGTTCTCCTACCCCAAATAAACACAATGTACACCCATCCACATAAAATAGGAAGGCGATCGAAAAATTATAAAATGCTTTACTTTTATGAGCTAGGCAAACCTTTTAGCGAACAGTAATTGCTTGACTACACTCTTGACTATAAAAACAAAGGAAGTACTATTCTGCTCCAACGCCTACAAATTATAGTAACCCAATCCTGACAAATGTTCCGCAGCCGCAACCTAGTTTCGGAACATTGACCTAAAGAAATTTACAATCTGCCACTAACGCAAAACTAGGTCTTCGGCATGAAAAAAACTGGAGTATTTTAATACGTGATAAAAATAGCATGGAAAAATCACGTTACTTTTCCCGTGACAACAACCACTAAGTCTACGCACAGAATGAAAAATATATTAAAGTTGTAGTTTGTTTACCTCAAAATCTCTTGTCTACTTTAATCTTACCTATTTAATTTTATAGTAGATTCGATCGACAACTATCGTATTTAAGTTGCGCGCATTCAGGAACGCTTGCATGTGCAACTCACTCACGGCATCATCGATCGCCTGTTTCCCGGAAAAGGCACTGCGTTGAACTTGGCCGTGAATTCATATTTACAATTTACCGCACAATATCTTTATGATTCGATACGATCGTCTTTTCTCAGTATAAAGCTGACCAAACATTGTAATGTATTCTGTACCACTTGTTTAGTAGCGTACGACTAGTACCGGCTTCCAAAGAACCAGTCACACGGGTCCTTTGAAGACTGACGCAAGAAATCTAGTTGCACTCCTAGTCTAATAAAAGGTGTAAGTATCTACCACACCTACACTCACAAGTTGCAACATATGATTACAATTACAAATGACAGTCAAACGAAGAAGTTAGCTCAAGTGTGTAATCGTAAGTGGATTGAATCCAAATTACATAAGATTAAGGTAGAATATGCAACAGAACGTAATAATTACCTCCAAACTGTGTTAAGCTGTCTGCTCGCAGTCGATATTTTGGTATGTGCTCCTGTAGAAGGCTGACGATCTCTACTTCAGGCACCTCCTCGCTATTGCACACCTCTGTTGACAAAAACACAACGGTATTAACAAGAAGCTTTGGAACAACCGATTCCCATGATAGATTTCTTAGAACTTTCTAGTTAGGATCGAGATAACGAATTGTTGGAAAGCAACAAGTTTGAATGGCGATGTCGTGACTAGAGTAAAACTTGAGCGCAGTGCAGTGCTTGGCGCTACAAAGGAGAATAGGACGTTACTATAGGTACGACTTTCCGTATTTAGTATGTTGTGGAAGTTGCAGACAGAATCAATAGAAGGGTAGAGGCGCGGGCGCGGGCGGCGGCGGCGTCTGGGGGCATGCACCCCGCATTCCAGCATCTACCTACAGCTCCAGCGGGCATAGTATGCGTCGCCTGTCTCCGCCATTGCACTGTGCTCTCACACTACATCTCGTGTATGCCATGAATTCCACAAAACAGGCCGCCTATCCTCCGTTACTGCAGTTCCTGGCATGCGTTCGTGCAAAACACGGAAATCTAAGCGCGTACCGTTACTGTGTAAGTATATGAACGTTAAGTACAACATTAAGTTTTTATTACGTTCCAGCAAATCCATTTTGAATATAATAAGGAATGTTGGTATTTAAATGTCCTGTACATCGCTGCCTGTACATGTCCAGTTTTCGTTTTAATTTAAATTATTACTTATGACATTAATGTTAGAGATATGAATGCCTTTTTGTCCTTTTTTAATAGAACGCCCAAAACGTATAACCAAAGTTCACAAAAGACTCCTAGGTGTTTTGTAAAGGCCTTAATAGCGCTCAGCGTTACTTGATCAAATTAAAAATGCACTCTAATCTACTACTAGTGAACTTTTGCGGTTTTGGAGAAATTTTGCAAATAATCACAAAAACAGGTGCTGTTAGGGATTTTTTTCCTAAAACGTGGTTAGCAAAAATACAATTATGTTTAAATAAAAACCTTTTTAAAATCTTGATATATCACCCTGTATTTTTTTTTTCAATGGTTTTGATGGCCATTTATTTTAATATTTCAACGTAAAGGTAGGCATTTGACCGCTATTAGCGCCTTAACAAACATTTATCAGTTAGGAAAAGATTTGTCTTTTTAATAACACGAGGTACAGGTTTGTAACCACTATACGAGTACACACACAGAAAAACGCTAAGTCTATCGTTTTACATACAGAAAATCTGAAATATGTACATTTTAACACATTTTAGGTACATGAATTTCCCTGACTCTTTCGTGAACTCCGGTATAGGTTTGTAGTTAATTTAAAAAGGAAATTGTTTTCTCTTTGAACCGACCTCATTACATACATATTTTATTTCATTGTCGGATAAAAGTTTTATTGTTGTTTAGCTTCAAATAATATCAACTCAATACTATTAATACAGGGTGTAAGGGACAGCCTTCCGAATACTGAAAGGGCATGATCAGTCAATGTAACTGAACAACTTTCACCGAATAAAACTTTCAGGAAATGAAAAAAAAATTCGGCCTCTCCATACAAACTGTGAAATCAAAATTGCAATTTTGTATGGAGGCCGATTTTTTTTTTTCATTTCCTGAAAGTTTTATTCGCGGAAAGTTGTTCAGTTACGTAGCCTGATCATGCCCCTTCAGTATTCGGAAGGCTGTCCCTTACACCCTTTATGTCCCGTGTGGTGTCGGCAAAGAATAGTACCATCCCATACATACCCGTGAGTGTCGTAAGAGGCGACTAAGGGTTATAAACTGGAGGGTGGGCAGCAGCATCCTCATGTGTATCACACCATCTTACTTACTGCGGTCACCTACAACCGCGGTCCATGGTGCCAACCGTAACGCTGACAAGCGAGGTGACTATGGTACTTCCCCTCTACATTTTTCCAGCAAAAGCTAGAATTCTGGAGGGAGCTCCCTGACCTGTAGTGGACATTTCATGGGATGTTATGACTATTAATATTAAAACCAGCTCAAACAAAGCAGAAATTAATGAGTAGGTATTAATAATAAATATTTCTATGCTGCTGATAGCTGATTAATGAATGAGATTGTCGGGATAACATCGGCTGGGAACTGCGACGCTCCTTGCGTAACAAACGAACAACAAGCCATTCTTGGCCACAATACAAATAATAAACACAGCTGAAAACCAAGACTGAACAATCCATTTTTTAAGATATTTAAATATTATTTATGTGTTTCCGTTGGCTGACAGCCAAGTAGAAAAAACTTTGCATACTACTGTGATATCACCATCACATGATGTACAGGCAAGATCTCGTCAAGTTTCACACATTCGACTATGACTGTATGTACGTACGTGTGTGTGAAATAAGCCAGAACGTCATGCTTTTTAGGGTTCCGATACCAAAATGGTAAAAAAAGGAACCCTTATGGTGCGACTTTGTCTGTCTGTCACACCTGAACCTGTATATCTCAGAACCACTCATGCGATCGACTTGAAATTTGGAATGGGTTTAGGATATGGTTGCCCAACTTAATTGCACATGAAAGAATAAAAAAAAAACCGGTCAAGTGCGAGTCGGACTCGCGCGCCGAGGGTTCCGATATACCTATAGTATTTTTGGAAGCAATAAAGTCCATTTTCAGGACCGCAAAACTAAATTTGTTTGTAAAGGTTTTTTGCAGATTTCTGAAAAACTGTGCAACTTAGAAAGATCGTTTTATTTTTGCTGTAAAGTTTATATAAACTTCTGTCAACTGTAATTAATTCAGATTTTTCCTTACTCAAACTTCGGAGATAAGGGGGGGGGAATGGTATTTTTCTTGACATTTTTCATCATAACTTTAAAACTAAGAAATTTAAAAAAATACAAAAATATATTTTAAAATGTACAAGTAAAGCCCTTTCATATGATACCCCACTCGACCTAGTAGCGACAATTTGAAATTTGGCCCCCCCTATTTTGGCCCCCTTTATATTAATAATCATACTTTTTTCAAAATTTTTTCTTGTGCAATTAAGTTGGGCAACTATATTCTAAAACTATTCCAAATTTCAGGTTGATAGCATAAGTGGTTGCTGAGATATAGAGGTGTGACAGACAGACAGACAGACAGACAGAGCGGCACCATAAGGGTTCCTTTTTTTTACCATTTTGGTATCGGAACCCTAAAAAGATTATTAATGTAAATGGGCGGGCAAATTTCAATTGTCGCTACAAGGTCGAGTGGGGTATCATATGAAAGGGCTATACTTTTACATTCTAAAATATATTTTTGTATTTTTTCACGACTCTTAGTTTTCAAAAATGACAAACAAAAATACCATTCCCCCTCCCCCTTTCCCCAAAGTTTTTGAAAGGAAAAATCTGAATTAATTAAGTTTATGAAACATTACAGCAAAAATAAAACGATCTTTTTAAGTTACACAGTTTCTTAGAAATCTGCAAAAAACCTTTACAAACAAATTTAGTTTTGCGGTCCTAAACAACAAAAGGTATATCGGAATCCTCAGTGCGCGAGTTCGACTCGCACTTGACCGGTTTTTGTTTTAAATGTTACGTGAGGGCAAACGAGCAGATGGGCGTGGTCACCACTGCCTTATTATTAGTGTCAAAATTTTACTTTAATAGGATAGCAAATCGCGTTGCTTGCCCTGAAAACCAAGATGGTAAGTATGTCTATCTGCCAGTAAATTCACTGGTACCCTTATCCTTTGAACCAAAACAGAGCAGTGCAAACACTGCTGCTTTTCGACAGTAAAGGGCAAGGAGATGGTACTTCCCCAGACGGACTTTGCACAAAAGCCCTACCACCTTAAAAGCTTGACTTTCTCATGACTAAAAGCAGGTCAAGCTTGACATTCGTCGCGCAAATTTACAATAACATACATAACACTACGCCTCTTTCCCATCGTGGTAAACAGAGACCACAGTCCTGTATTATGTTATGGCAAGTACCTGGGCGACCGAGCTTTGCTCTATAGTAAGGGTGATGAAGGACAAATTTCTATATGATTTGCTCATGTCTGACTCTTTGACTGATGATAAGGAGCATCCTCTAGAAGGTACAAAAAATATTGGCGGACATCCACACCCCTGCGTTTTTGAGGAATTAAGTTTTAACTATTTTGAAATTTGTCAATGAAACGTACACCTGGCAGACTATGACTATCTGATTAAATACAATGTATAAAACCCCAGAAAAATGGTCTGCCACCATAATAGCCCTGCGTCGTAAAGTTATAGCTCTTCAAAATGCAAAAATTCACTACTTCGTCCCGTGATAATGCAGAGCCCTGCATGTCTGCCTCTTCGATTTTCTACATCTTCAGAAGTATTTTAAACAGGAGCCACAAAGGCAGACCAAAAAAACATTATTTAGTATCTTATTTTCATTTTTTTTGCTTCAACTCAAAAACGCAGCGACGCACAGAAAATCTTGTAAGGACCAAATCGATTCGTATTGAGCTGATCTATCATCCCTATTAATATGAATCATGAGCAATCGTATACCCAAAGAACCTTAGTGATTTATGGATTAAATGAAAATTATTGGGAGGACGAACATGAACTTCACAAACAAGTAATCAATATTTTCTATGATATTTTACATGTCGACCTAAGTGGTTATATTGAAGAATTAACTAGAATAGGGAAGAATAGCAACCGAAGACCTATCAAAATAGAATTAATAAGTAAGAGAATGGTAACATACCTTCTGAACAATGCACATTATTTTAAAAATACGGGTTTTGCTATCTCTGAATTTCTCAATGAAGAACAACTTCAACAAAGACAAACTCTACGCCAAAACCTACAAGCCGCGCGTAAAAGTGGGAAACGAGCTTATATAAAAAATAATACTCTTATAGTAGAAGGAAAAGAAGTCCCTTATCATAGCCTACTTAACTCGGAGAAAGAAAAAAATAATAAAAAGAAAAATCATAGCTTTCTCGAACCCATCATAAATGCCACCAAAAGCGAAGATATGGGAGAAAAAGACTCAACGTTAACATCAAGACCAAACATGTCAAAAACCTTTCGTTCGGGATATACAAATGCCTAAGAAATTCAAAATTTTAAGTCTAAATATATGCAGCATTCTCAACAAAACCCACTTGTTAGAAGAAATATTAGATGATCAACCAGAAATTCAAGCATTATGCATGTCTGAAACGTGGTTGAACGATAACAAATTAGAATTGCTAAGAGTTGAAGGATATAACGTAGCATCAGAGTTCACTAGAAAAAAATATAATGGAGGCGGTGTGTGTATTCTGTTGAGGAATAGTATAGATTACTGTGAACGTGAAGACCTTACCAATATGTCTATAGAATACATAATAGAATTGTGTGCTATAGAAATACCTAAATCAAATCTTGTTCTAATTACAATGTACTGGCCTAATAGTAACAGGGAAGTAGAAACTTTTTATGACCGATTGGAAAGAATTCTTAAACATTTAACAACTAAAGATAAAATGAAAAATATTGTTATTGCGGGTGATCTAAATATTGATTTCCTTTCAAACGCCAAATCTACTACAGCTTTAAAAAATTTGTTATTATCATACAATTTCTATCAAAATGTCCAAGAAGCAACTCACATAACCAAGACTAGTGCAAAATGTATAGATATACTCCTTACAAATTTTCAAAACAAAAATAATAGCACCTCTATAGTTGAATATGGTCTTTCAGATCATAGAGCTATAATATTTTCAATGCCAGTTGTAGGCAAGGAACATCAGATGACATGGAAAACGGAAATGAGAATATTTAATAAGAATAATATTGAAAATTTTATAACTGAACTGCAAACTATAAATTGGAATAACGTTTTCAATGAAAATAATAATATTAACGATAATTATGGCGTATTTCAAAGTACTTTAACCGAAATACTGAATAAATGTATACCCAAGAAAATAATAAAAATAAAACCTAACTTAAAAATCCGTTGGATGACAAAGGGTATAAAAAAATCTTGCCTTCATAAACGATTACTAAAACTACTTACATCCCAAACTGATGACGAAATTATTAGAAAACATTACAAAAATTACGAAAAAGTCCTTAAAAAAGTTATACAAAATTCAAGAAGAATAAACAATAAAAATAGAATAAAAATCGCTACTAACAAAATAAAAACTACATGGCAAATAACTAAAGAAGAAACAAATAAAACACAGCCAAAAACTATAAGTAACATTAAACTACGAACTGAAGACACTATCACAGAAAATCCAAACGCAGTAACAAAAGCTTTTAATATTTTTTTTACTTCTGTCGGTATTGCTAACAACCATTCACCCCATATATTATCCGAACATCGAGTGATAGAACCCATCGAAAATACATTTTACCTACGTCCAGTTGATCCAAAAGAAATTACTACAATTATACTAAATTTAAAAAATAAAAATAGCTTCGGCGTTGACGAATTACCACCATCGTTGTTGAAAAAATGTGCTAAAGAACTAACACAACCTTTCGTATTGCTAATAAATCAATCCTTTATTGAAGGTACATTTCCAGACCAGCTAAAGACATCGAAAATAAAGCCTATTTTCAAAAAGGGAGACAAAACAGATCCCAGCAACTATCGCCCTATTGCTTTGCTACCAGCAGCCTCTAAAATATTCGAATCGGCAATGTCACGACGTGTTTATTCTTTCTGCGAGAAATATAATGTGTTCAACGATAGCCAAAACGGTTTTAGGAAGAATAAATCAACGACTCTGGCACTATATAAATATATTCAAGCAGCTTTAGACATAATAAATGATAAGCAACATGCAGTAGGAATTTTACTCGACTTGAGCAAAGCATATGATCGGGTTAGTTACGAAATACTTTTGGAAAAATTGTACGGCATAGGCATCAGGGGAATAGCCTATGAATGGTTTAAATCTTACCTAAAAAGACGCGAGCAATATGTCGAGGTTACTTACCACGATCACCATACCGGGACCATACAGAACGTTAAATCAGAGAAGATAAGTATGAAAAACTCAATACCTCAAGGCAGTGTACTCGGTTGTTTATTATTTTTAATTTATATAAACGATTTACCTAAAATGATTAACGACACTAACGTTCTTTTTGCAGATGACCTTTCTATTTTAATCTCTTGTAGTAATTGTATAGAACTGAAGGACAAACTAGATGATTTACTGCAGAGAGTCACAAATTGGTTGAATATTCACAAATTGGAACTAAACCTTAAAAAAACTAAATTAATTCAATTTGGGCCCCATCAAAGAAATTCACTTCAAATATCTTACACCTTCAACAACTTTAAAATAGACTGCGTGGATACAGCTACACTACTAGGGTTAGAATTAGATACAAACCTAAATTGGAAAAATCATATTAAAAAAATAGCAACTAAATTATCAAAATTCTCTTATGCACTTTTGAAATTAAAAAAAGCAACTGATTTTAAAACCTCGCTCATAGCTTATTATGCATATGTTCATTCAAGGCTCAGTTACGGGGTGATCATCTGGGGAAACAGTACTGATGCGCAGGATCTATTCATTTTACAAAAAAAATGTGTGCGAATACTTACAAACATAGACCAAATGACTAGTTGCAGGCCTTATTTTAAAGAGCATAACATACTGACGCTTACTTCTATTTATATTTTAGAAATTTGTAAATTTGTAAGGAAAAATATTGATCAATATACATACAAGAAAGAAAACCGGAGACTTCCTGAAAAGAGCAAAGAGCTCCAACCACCCTCTTCAAAGCTAAAACTCTTTGACTCTGGGCCTCTAGCAATGTCAATTAAAATATATAACAATATACCCTTACATATAAGAAATGAAGAAAAAGAAGTCACATTTGTTAGATGTTTGAAAAGCTATCTAGTCCAAAACTGTTTTTATAATCTAAAGGAATTTTTTGAAGATAAAATTTAAATATTAGTAAAACATTAATAAATAAATATACAAAAAACCTTTCCTGATACTAATAGGCAATCATAATTGTGAATATAATTATGATATGAAAATATTTTACTAATACTTATACTAATATTTTAATAATAATGTAGGAAGGAACTGAGTTAATATTAATAATTTTATAAAAATAATTGAAATTAATTATTCAGAACGTAATGTTACAGTTACGAGTAAGTCTGTATACTAAAATTGTCTAATATGTTATTTTGTGTTATTGTTTTTTGTAAGTGTTATTGTGGTTATTGTCATGCTACCACGTAACTATTGTAAAAATAATTGTATTTTGAAATGTCGATTCCAAAAATTGCAGTGCCCTTCCAGGGTCCATATTGTGTTCTGTATAATTGTTATTTTCCATCTATGTACCATATGGAAGCAATAAATAATTGAAATTGAAATTGCAGCCAGCACCCTAACTACTATATCATCTTAACAGAAGCCAACCAACAGATGGCGCTATAAGGTTTCTGAAATGCGCTATTTTCAAGAAAACTTCGAAGAAAATGAATTTTCCCAGACATGAGACCTAGCTAGATCTCTTTTTCGCCTACGAAAACCCCGGTATGGTAAATTTTATCGAAATCTTTAGATCCGTTTTAGAGAAACCGATTACACAAATATTGCTCGTTTAATAGTATAAGATAACAGATAACAGTTCGAAGTCCAATGTGTCAAGCTTGGTGTGCTCTTGACTGTATCATTCTAAACTACAAGTGTCAAGCGTGACCTGCCCTTGACTGTACGAAAGTACTTTCGAGAAACGAAAAGGTTAAGAAATTGAGATAAGATGGATAAGATACAGTTTTCTAGATCTTCTGATTACATCATCATTTCGATTTCATCAATTTACATACACTACTTATGTAAGTGAATAAAATATAATCTTTAGAACAAAATAAAATAAGAACAAGTACGATCAACCGCTCGTCGGTAGAAACTTTTTCAACGCTATTACCACGATATAAGGTCCAAAAGTGTTTCTACTGATGTGCGGCCATGTGTACCTTTAGGTTCGGAATAGGAAAATAAATAGGTGGTGCAGATCAGAAAATTATTTTTAGGAAATCTACTACGTACATTATTATACGTGGGACACTCAGAAATATTTGCGACACTAAAAAAAATTGTTCTACAGGTACATATATTTTTATTAAATCTTTTCAAAGTACTCTCCACCAGCCTCTATACAAAGATTCATGCGTCTGAACCAGTTTTCAAAACACTTTTTCCAGTCCGCCGTAGACACCTCGTTTACAGCCTGCTCGAACGCAGCCAGCGCATCTTCCGGCGACGAAAATTGTATCCCCTTGAGCTGATTTTTTATTTTTGGAAATAAAAAGAAGTCACACGGTGCTAGATCAGGGCTGTAAGGAGGGTGACCCAGGAGTTTGACTGGTGTGCTGTCCAGGAAGTCCCTCGTTTTGAGCGCGGTGTGTGCAGGCGCATTGTCGTGGTGGAGCAGTAGTCCGCGGAGCCCTGTGTTTGGTCGCTTGTTGCTCACAACAGAAAAAACTTCTGGTAAACATTTGGTAGTATACCATTCGGCGTTGATGCTTCTTTGATCTCGTAAGGGAATTGAGGCCAAGTGGCCAGTCAAATTAAAAAAGCTGGCGATCAAAATCTTCCCCCCGCTTCGAGATCGCTTCACTTTGGTAGGCGTTGGTTCATTTTGAAACACCCAAACTGTCGACTGGTTTCTGGATCGTATTGATAAATCCAGGACTCATCACCTGTTACGATGTCGTAAACACGCCGAGACGAGCCTGCTTCAAATTTGTTCAGCATATCACGGCACCATTCCACCCGGGCCTGCTTCTGAGCGTCGGTGAGGTAGTGCGGCACCCAGCGCGATACTATCCTCCTCACGCGAAGATGCCCGTGTAGAATCTCGTGAACGCTTCCCGATCCAATCTTTAATATGTGCTGAATCTCCTGATATGTAATTCGCCTATTATCTTGGATTAAATTTTTCACTGCTAGCACGTTTTCTTCCGTAATAGCCGTCAAAGGGCGACCGCTTCTTTCTTCATCCCCCAAGGTTGGTCGACCGCGCCTAAATTCGTTATACCAACGATACACGGTTGCCTTGGAGGGGCCTTCATCCATAAATGCCATTTGAAGTCTATCGAACGATTCATCCGGTTTCAGGCGACACTTGAAATCGTAAAAAATCATAGCTCTAAAATGTTCCCGGCGCAGATCCATTTTTCAGTAAGACACGATACTTTGAATTGGCTCGCAAAAAATGTGGAGGGAAATTTTGAAAATGGAACACACATATTTTTACTTACAAGTAATCATATTTTCGAAAAAGATTCTGACCGGCCAGTCTCCCATATATAAAAACTATTTTTCGCAATACTTTCTGAGTGGCCTGGTAGTAAGTTTTAAAATGCTAACAATTTATCTTAGCAATTTATATCTTCGTAGCAAAATAAGTTCCTGGAAGGTATGGGCAAGTGCTCTTTTATCTTGTAATAGAAGATTTTTACATAACAGAAAAATATAAAAATTCGCCGAACTGGTGATCTGGGCTAAAATAAGTCTTTCAGAAGTACACATAGTTTTGAGTTATTAGGCTATGAAGTGCTCGTAAAATACATTTTCTTTCTCCTCGTCGCAGTGCAATGGAAGAACAAATGGCGCAATTTAATGAATATCAGAAGAAAATCGATAGGGTGTCCTGTACAGCCACATCGCAAGCGTGCTGGTATAAGAGCAATGTAGTCAATCTAAATAAAAATCACAAACATTTCGTATGTTACAACTACTTATTTTAAAACGGAAGGCCATTGTCTTTATTTGAAAGTGTAACTAGGGTTGGACTGGGAGCCGAGAAGGATTTTAACACGTGATAATCAGGGCGAAAACAAGAAGTCAAGAGTAGATAGGGAATTAAAAGAAGATCACGAAGAACCATGTGAGAAGTTCGAGACCGGAGCCCGGTGCTTTATTTATATTTAGAGACTGAATTGTTTTTGCTGAAGCCTCTAGCTTTCTTGTCCGCTCGAGTTTTTTGTTTATTTATTATCATCTACTCTACCACGGGCAACCACTTTTGATCGCCCTGATCACCATGATCAAACACGAAAGCCCGAAAATCTGTAATAGATAACGCCCCACTTATACGTGATGTCATAGGGATACTCTAGGAGAACAAAAGTGATTTTCCGTGATAGAGTAGCTTATACTGATTATAAAAGACATTGACAAGACAAGAACGCCGGGTACTTTAGCATAAACAGACTAGCCTGAAAATCTGGCCTTCTGAACACTTGGCTCCGGTCTGGGTCTCCTCAAATGGTTTTTCTTGGTGCTTTAATAATCTCTCTACTCTGACATCTTGTATTCAAAACCTTCTTTGCTCGCGGTCTAAGTAGAGACCAGAGGAGGGAAAGAAGGAAGGTCTTTACCCAACAGTGGAACAAGATAAGATGTTTGAAATTCTAAAGTAAACAGCCGTGACGGTACAGTTTTTACCAATCTGCTAGTTAAAATGGGTTATAAAATAGTGTAATAGAAAACAAATACTAGAGTGAAATCCTTACACCTAACTAACGAAGTTCAGCTTTATAGAAATGCAAAATTTGTGGCTTGGGCGAGAACAAAGCGAGAAACAAAACGGGTTGTTTTGGAGTAAAAGGAAACTGTTAAATTAAAGAGTTTTTGAATGGAAGTCTTTACTTTTGAAATTAATGGGTCCTATGAACTTGGCTAGTATCTACAAACTATCTAGGTAGTGTTAATTTATGCAACTTATATGGTTTTTATTTTTTTTTATTATTTCTCCAATGGGTTACTCCGCCCATTGGAGGAGTTTATTCAATAAGGCACATTATGTTTTGCTATCGGCATACAAAACAATCATGTATCCTGGTTTATTCTAGCTAAGAATAAGTTGTTTGGGTTCACAATCTTATTAATATTATGCGCAACGCAACACACATGACACTGATACAATTTACTACATACATAACCTTATAATATATCTCTGTTTTAGGGGCATAGAAGCGGCCGGTAGCTTTTAGTTTAGCTTAGTATAATATATTTCAGTGTAGTTAAGTAAATGACCAGGTATATTTATCAAATATGTATCCTAATCTGTAGAATACTAACAAATTCAATATTTACAATAACAACCTCTTATCCTACTATTCTTAAACACACAAAATTTACAAGTTTTACTACTTATAGTACCTAGATATATAATTTACAAGTTATAAACAATCTAAGTTGTCCTTGACTATGTCCGAGCAAATTAATATTGCTTTCAGTCTCAGCCTTATGTGTTGTTAAATTGTTTCAGGTTATTAATGATATTAGTTACATGCCTGATATAGCTTTTAACTGTATTTTCCTTGCTGATGATTTCTGAGAGATTGTAAGGATTTATTTTCATTATTATACATTCGTATTCATGTTTTATTCTAGTAGCATTAAAGCGGTTACAGTCTTTTAGCAGATGAATAAGCGACTGTGATGTAAGACCATCGCATGGGCATATGTCATCATTAGTGATCTTGAATCGGTGCAGATATTCTTTATGAAAACCATGATTTGTGAGAGTTTGGGTTATTGCAAAGTTAGGAGTTAAAACATTGGTAAAATTTTGGAGATCGTCAAATGTTGGGCAGAGAGTCTTAGTATATTGGCATTTTTCAGGTTGGGAGTAAAATTCCTTCATAGCTTTTAAACTGCGTTCTTTGTTAAGATGTCGGACAAAGCTTAACGGGAATCTGGCAAAATCATAGACCCGATGCAGACACGCTGCGCTCTTGGCCGCCGCATCCGCCTCCTCGTTGCCCTGCAGACCTGAATGACCCCTAACCCAGGCCAGCGTAACATCCAGTCCAAGAGTCTCAGTTTCATGCAAGGCTTTATGGATTTCCACGACTAAATATTGTGTACTATTAGGATTACTGAGCTCTTGGAGGCTAGATTTACTATCAGAGAGAATAAAGACTGGGGACATTTTCTCATGAATAATGAACCTACAGGAGTGCAAAATGGCAAGGAGCTCAGCCTGATAAACCGAACATGCATTATGCAGCTTATACTTACGAATTGTTTTTCGACGGTTTGGAGAAAATGCCACCAGGGCCGCACCTACCACCCCATCATGCTTACTGCCATCGGTGTAGACAAGGTGAGTATTTGGGTCGTTAAATTTTGTGGTTATTTCTTCGGAGTCAGTAAGATTCACGATAAATTTGGTCGCCTTTCTTAATGAGGGGTGCAAGAGCTCAGAAGGACCAGCTGGAGAGTCTAGTCTAATATCGTCAGGTAGATATCTTGTCGTTCCGCAGATGCGGGTTTTTTCGTTGTCGCCAAGTTCAATCACCCTATCCGGCAGAGGAGTCAGCTGCGCTAACGAGATTGAAGCCACCGTGCTTACTGTCCTAAATCCCCTAATGATTTTAAGAGCAAACCCTCGCTGTGCGGACAAAAGCTTGTCATTGACGCACTTATATTTCAGTGCCGGGAGCCAAATGGAAGCGGCGTAACAAATGATCGGTTCGATTACATGTTTGTATAAAATTTTTATGTTTTCAGAGTGGATACCCCAAGTAGGTCTGACGAATGTGGCTAGTTTGAAATATAATTTAGAAGTCTTTAACAGAATGTTATTGACGTGTCGGATGAAATTTAGTTTGTCGTCTAGTATTACACCGAGCAGTTTGAAGTGCCTTGCAATATTCAGCGCGCGTCCATCCATAGTCAAAATGCATTTCTTGGCTTTGGAAGTAAAAGCGACTACCTGCGTTTTCTCAGCGCCAAATACGAGCTTATTCTCCCGTCCCCACTCTGCAATGGTAATTAGAGCCGAGTTGACATCAGACTGGAGAGACTGGTAGGTTCTTGAACTTGCCAGTAACAGGACATCATCCGCAAACGCCTGTATCCGGCATCCTGGAGGCAAGACTGTCTCCAGTAAATCGTCAATAATGAGATTCCAGAGGAACGGACCACAGACTGAGCCCTGCACACAACCACGTGTAAGTGTTTTAGTGGCAGTGCTATCGGAGAAATTGATGGTCGCAGTGCGTTGCGAGAAATAATGGAGCAGAATTTTATAGATATTGCGAGGGCAATTGGTTTTTCTGAGTCTGTCGAAGATTGCCGGCCACCAGGCGTTGTCAAACGCTGCCTTGATATCCAAAGAAACAGCTATGACCTGATCTCTACTGCTACGAGCGCTACGCACAAATTCAATGACCCGATCCAGAGCGTTCACTGTGGAAACCTGTTCTCTAAATCCATACTGGTTGTGGTGTAGAGATCGGCTGCAGTACATGTGGTACGTTAGGCGCCTAACGATCAATTTCTCTAGAAGCTTGCCGAATACATTGATAAGTCCGATAGGGCGGAACGATGAGGTGTTCGAGTAATCGTCTTTATTGGGTTTAGGCAAGATTTTAATGAAAGCATTCTTCCATGCGAGTGGGAAATAACCCAGCGACAGGCACCTGTTCATGATGTCGGTAACCAGATTTGGGAAGCCCACAGTGAAATAATGTACTAAATCGGAAGTGAGATGATCGGTACCGGGGGCCTTTTTAGGGCTCATGTTATTAGAACAAGAGAGCACTTCGTTTGGTGTGAATGGAGGCTCTGGGTCTGATTCCGGCATGCAAGACATCGCCGCCCTGATCACAGTCTGTCTGGCGGTGTCGTCATGGGTATCGTCAGGATAGAAACGGTCTAGAAGTGCTTGAGCAGTTTCCGCAGAGGATGTGGTGAATGTGCCGTCATCTCTGGCCATTGTGGTGGGCGGTTGTGCTGGGGGTCCCGCTCTGATTATTCTATTGGATACCTCCCACACGCTCTCTTTGCCCTGTCGGTTGCAAAATTCGCGAAAATTGTTGGTCGATTCCTTATTAAATGCTGTGGAGTATTGTTCCCTCAGAGTTTCCTTTTCCGCCAGAGCTTCATCAAGTGGGCGTTTGGTCCTGTGGAGCCTTTGGATCAGATGGTGATTTTTGATGACCTTTTTTTTAAGTTCCTCCAGCGAGTCATTCCACCAGGGGCAGCGGTATTTCATTGCGGTCTTTCTTGGTAGAAGCTTATCACTAACCTTTTGTATAGCTCCGATGGTTTGGGCTATATATTCTTCCAGATCCGTCTCGTTCAATTCCCCTATAGCGACATCGGTTTGGATCACTTTGTCTAATTCTTCCTTGAAGGTTGGATAGAGCCTATCCCAATGTACCTGACGTGTGTTGTAACGGAAGGTACTCGTCTGCATTCTTTTACCTAAGTCACTTTTGCCTACAGAGAAGTCAAACGTTATCGCGTCGTGATCAGACGACGGACTAATGTCCGGCGCTACCTTCCAAGTTTTGATGACATTGATGTGTGCGTCATTGATCAGCGTCAGATCTACGATGGACTCTCTAACGCCAGCGCTAGTGGTTGTACGAAATGTTGGGGTGTTTCCAATATTGCACGTAGCGAGCCGGTTGGCACTGAAAAATTCGACCAATTTATTGCCCCTGCGATTGGCACTTGGAGAACCCCACATAGGGTGCCAGCCGTTCAGGTCGCCGCAGACGACATGGATTGCGCCATCCGTATGGTGTAAGAAGGTCTCTAGTTTAGTTAATGTGGAGCAAACTTCTTCCTCAACAAGTCTCGCTTCGTCAGCAGTTGCCGGTTTAGGTTTTAAGTAAAGACAGACTAGATATATCTTACAGTGTCCATTCGCCAGTTGTACCACACAGAGATTAGGTGTAGAGAAATTAGGCATGCCTAAGAGGCAAAGTCGATTGGTTTTCGAGACAATGCATGCTTTGGTCGGTTCATTCGAAGGGAACTGAAAGACATTATGTCTGTATGGATTTCTCATACCTAAGCCGGCTCCTACGTATGGTTCATTAATAAAGGCCACATCGTAATTACTACTATTAAAAAAGTGCCAAAGTTCATGCTGCGCCCTAAATCCTCTTCCCAGGTTACATTGCACTATTTTAATATTGGTTGTTTTGCGTACCATAGCATTTGGGTTGGTGGGTTGTGGTGTGCTTTGGTTTATCAATGAAGTGTTTCTGTTATCCATAATCGATCCTACGTTGAATATTTTCTAGCATATTTTGATACCTGGGACACAGAATGGACGTGGCGCTATGAATGGGATTATATTTGGTTATGTTATGGTTCTTGCAAAAAGTAGCGCAATTGTAGCAAGATAATTTTTCCGTCTGTTGTTTGTAGGGGCAGTCCTTGTAGAGATGGGTCAACGATGCGCAGTGAGAGCAGACTGTACCGTGGTAAGTACACCTTTTTCTTGTATGCCCGTATTGCATACATACGTAACATTGCAATAGCGGTACATAGTCCTCAACATGTACCCGTTGATGGTCCACGTTGAGGCGACCCTCCTTTGTTATGGCCCTCCAAAGTGCGGGTGTTACTATGTAAATCGCATTGTAGAGTTTTGTGTTTCTGTTATCGCGCTTAAATCTAAACACGATATCGTCTTGATTTTTGATAGTATTTTTGACGCATTCGTTTTGATTAATTATTATATTAGCCAGTTGATCAGGTAGAATATCATTCGGCACGCCTTTGATAATAAACATAGGCTTTAACCTCCTTGAAGCTTCCGCAGAGACTTCGGAAGTGACGGTGTTTATCCGTTTTAGAGCTTCATTACTCTGTTCGATGGTGTCGAATTCCACTCTGAGTTTGCCATTTGATACATATTTAACTGAAGAAGGGGCAAAGTTGGTGTCCCTAAACGATACACTGTTTTTAAACTTTTGTAATGTCTCGCTCGGGCTCAATACCTCCTGCTTCGATGTAATAATTATAGCTGGTCTTGTTGCAGTTTCCTTAGGGGTTTTCTTTTCTTTAGGAGGAGGGCTGGAAAGGGCCTGTGCATATGTGGCTTTTTGCTCAAGCGTCTTTTCCAATTTGGATATTTCTGCTTGTATTGTCCTCTCTATAGTCAGTACGACTGCATGATCTAAATGCGGGGTGGAAAGTACTGGGGATGGGGTCGAGGTTAGGTAATTAACTCCTTCTGTCTTAGCCTTATTAGCCAGTTTTGCGATATCCGTAGCTAAACCGTGTATAATTTCTTTATTTTGTTTGGTAATGCTCTTTCCTGGTGAAAAGATAGTCGTTTGGATTTCCTGGGCTTTTGCAAAGATATCGTTGAGAGCTGAAAGCAAAAACTCGGGGGCAATCGATTGGGTAAGAGTAAATGGGTCAATAGATTCTGCACCCACCGAGACACTATCTAGGTCTTCGATCAAATTGACCCTTTCGTCATTACGGTTCCGACTGAATCCCCGCCGCCGTCCTGGGATAGGGGCATCGGCGGTACAGGCGCCTTCGGCAGCTCCATCGCTCGGGACAGCCTCACGGGGCTGTTTAGAAGGTGGAGTGTGAATCATGGTGGCTTTGCATAACCTCAACTACGTAACTGAACTTATACCTATTAACTACATACCTACCAGTTACCTATTCCTAAAATACTAACTGTATAAATATTTACACATTGAATATAAGTAAGTCTATGAGGTCCGGAGAATTTGCGCAGAAGGTGCCTATAAAGATCGTGCAAAAAACGTGAAAAATTATAAAGCAAACACCTCAGGGACGATACAGGTACCATACACAAGTAGTGCTCAGTAAAAGTTATATCAGGCAGAACGAAACATTAATACCTATACATAGGTACCCAAATTCACGAAATTCACACTATTAATTCTGCTATTAGCTTATGCCGCGCGAGAGGCCGTAGCATAGTCCCTATGGTGGGCAAGCAAAAGTTATATGTTTCGGGATATACTTAGTTTAACATACCTACATATAATATACTTAGTTTAATATACAGTACCTATACTTAAATCTAATAACCACTAAATCTAAACAAAGACGTAAGTAAACAAACAATTCGGGGGTTAAAAATTGTTCACAAAAGTCACGCCGTCGCAGTGAGAGAACTGTCCAGGGTCACAAATCAGGAAAAAGGTATAACCGCGTTAAGGAGTGATCACACCTAGCTGAATTCAAAGACTAATTCGGCATACATTGCTGGGAGGCTTGGTTATGTTAATTGCGATATCCTTACTTCAACGAGCAATGTATTCCGAATTAGTCTTTGAATTCAGCTAGGTGTGATCACTCCTTTATTCATCCATGCCCGAAAAAGCACACTGTACATGGGTAGGTATATATGCCTACTCAAGCAAAACTCGCCGATTTGAAGTAAGTAATCTGCGTGACTGTAATAGGTGAGGTATCACAATTTCCGATGATGATAAGGGCACAGATGAGTTGTGCACACGTGGGTTTATCAGTTAGATAGGTAGTGATCAAATAGAAGTTTTCTGGAACATTTTCCGAGCTTGTTAGGTAGCGGTGTAGCCATTTCCAATTTTTGTTAGTAAAAAGCCGGTTAATTAGTGTTAAGAAGAGTTCAAATTTTATAGAAGCAGTAGGTACTTATTCATCGAAAATATTGCCTCCAATCCAAGTCAAGCAGTTCAGTACAATCTGCAGCGACTAGGTAAACAGGTGCACCACAGAAGTTTGTAAATATGAATCCACAACCATTAAGCACAACAGCACAACAGATTTATAACATCAACACCATGCAGACTGTTTAATTGTCTTCAGATTAGGAAGGTTTAGGTATGTTCCGCGATCGATTCGAGCGCGGGTGCGGGGTAATTGACCTCTCTACGCGACCGGTTAGGTACATGGTAAACTATTCAGAGCTTTAAAATGAAATTTGACGAGTAAGTAGTGTACGTGTAAAGTACGTAGGTACTGGGCCACTAAAATTTTGCAACCTCCATCGATATTATGCCCTTAAGGGGCTGATAAGAGCTAAAAACGCTTCACTTGAGCACTTTTTGAACGAAAAGTGATGAATATTTGGCCGTGATAAAAAAGTTATGTGATAATTAAGCATCTGTCCAAGATGGCTGATTCTGAAACACGATTAAATATATTTTATACGCCATAAAAAAACCAAAGTTACCTCTGCTTTTTGATTTTATACCTTTTTTTCTTTAGTACCCATTAATCTATGATGCTAAATCTTTTACACATTATTCAATATATTATGCATTATCATATACTTACCTGTTATATAATTAACATTATGGGTACAGATTTTGAGAAAAATGCAAAATGAGCGAAAAACATAAAACAGTGCGAATCCGCTGTAACACGCGCTTTCTGTCCTTTGTTAGAAAGGGAGGTAATTTGGCTCTTATCAGCCCCTTAAGCAGCCCTTGCATCGTAAAGATAACGATATAGCCCACTAGTTTGTTCTACGTGATAGGGATAGCCATAGCTTTTCTTTAATTTCCGTTTACGTGCAGTCTTTCTGATGTTGTAGGACGGAATTAACTTTTAACTAAGCGTATTAAATTGTGACCATTACAGAGCAACCCAATTTCGAAAGTTGTCGTTACCATTTAAATTTCTCTGTTGCCTTCATCGATTCTAATTTAAAACTATACTCTATGCAGTGCACGTAACCTTAATCTTCATTTACATAGATAAGTATAAAATTAACTTAAATACCTTGGGTTTCATGTCGTTTACACAACCGACACATCTTAGCTTTTCTCATTACTATTCGGTGACACTACACAATCACATATCAGCAAGAGAAAAAGAAAGCCTGCTTTAACTAAACCAGGGATGCCGCGATACCTACACCAGACTACACCTGTACTTAGTACAAACTCTTCAGATATGAAAATAGCACTGAGGATAATGCCAGTATTGTTCCATTCGGACTTGATATCAATGATAACCCTAATCAATCAAACTTAACCATTTTTTTAGTCTGATATGCAGATATTGACTGCATAAACGTAGCTATCTTTATAACCTTGTTTAGTCCTCCTCTTCTTCGGTAACGGTGCAAATGTTTATTGCAAAGACTTAGCTAAAAGTACCATCAATAACCATAGTTACGATAAGACAAATATTTTGTTTCGAAGCTAAGTAGGGCGTGTACAGATCATGTATATGACGCAGTTATATAAATAGATGTATTGTTTATGTTTACCCCGAGAGCGGTAGAAGCACTCACCGTCGCTCCAGGCTAGTAGGAGATCCTGTTGCTTTTCATGAAGCTCGTCGCGGCGTCGCGGCGGGCGCGGCCGAGGCCACTTCCCACTCATAGCTCGCTTACATACACAGTAACACCCCTAATGCCACTAAACAAAGTCTCCTTGCTCACATCACAAACAGGGATGTCACATCACAACAAAAAGTCCCAACTTGCGGACGTGCAGTTTGTAACGGACGTCGGATAAGTATTCACAATCTCTAGATATTAATGATAATGAATGTGTCGTAAAATTTGATAAATACGCCCTGATCGGTAGTCGACGACAACGAGCAGAGAGCGGGACGTCATATCATACCGCAACGCTTGCGGTAACAGCAATAAGTTATTTCAATAAAAGGTAACAATGTCATTGTTCAGCGTAAGGTAAATGGTTTCCGTATCAAGATCTAATTCTCAGCATGAGAAATGAACTACAAATGCCACATAGCGAACTGGCAACGTCTTACAACACGGCTGTATTCAAATGTAGGTATGAGACAACTGAAGAGGTTTCTTAGGACATTTCTATTCGTGTAAGTAATGTATTATATTCACAGATTATAGCATGGCTATAACTTGTAGTTATCTATCCAATATATTAGGAGGATTAGGAGATGTCGTCACAAATGTGGACAATACAGATTTTCACACCCTCTTCGGGATACAGCTTAACACTTCCAAAAGATTATCATTTTACGCTGGTTTTTGTCAAACTCTTAAACTTTTTACCAGCATTCTGATGTCAATGAGCTTATCAATACGTCCCATAACAAGATATGGAATTGATTATGTTGATAAATTAGTAATTAACGCGCTTGGCTAGAACAATGTATTGTCAAGCGCACGTCAGTGGAAACATTTGTAACTCTATTATCATGCCATAAAGTCCAAAGTGTTTCCATTGACATGCTGTTGGGTATACCTACGTTCAGTCAAGAGCACGTCGAGCTTGATACATTCAACTTTACAGCGTCCTTATTTCAAGGGCTAGTCGCGCTGTGAGTGTCAATCTTGACCTGCTCTGGACTGTAAATTCAAGCGGAATACAGTCTTTATAGCTAAGTTGGTTCAAGCCCTACAAATAGAAAGAGCACGAGGCCACACGCACAGATGAGCTGTGGAGGCGTACGGTCGACGCACTCGTTCGTTCGAACCAATAAAAATAAGGATGTCGTCAATATTTTGGCATCGCCGCCATCGCGGGGTCACCTCAGCCTCTATAATACTGATGCTACGCTACACCGACTTCATGAGACCTTGAGGCAGCCCTTACCTAACAAAAAAATTACCCGTAGATAACAGCGACTGCGTAGGTACTGTTACGTAACAGTCGTAATCATTTGAAATCTACGTGAAACAGCGTAGTGAGGTGATAAACATATTCGATGAGACTCCCTAGACCACCAGACGGTCAGGTACAAAAAAGCATGTGGTAAACCGGCGATCTTGAGCCGCTGGTAATGGCCTACGCTCTTCAACCAAATTACATAAGCCTTGTAAACGCATAACAGATGTAGGTACGGTACCTACCACTTTGCTTTGCAAATATTAAGCTAAGAAAATTCTTCGTTTCCTTAAATTATGACTAACGTTTATATATTTAAAACATTTTCAATAATTAAAGCTATCTCATACTATATGTATTATATCACAAGTAACACATACACATATGAAACATAGTCCATGAACCGAAAAATCCAAGCTTGTTTGGTAAAGTTACGTATAAGGTAGGTACCTACTTGGCAAAGATACGGTGCAATTTTTTGATGAGGAGTTATAAGTTGCTGTAATGCATGTTGAACTAAATATAACTAAATATATTTATTCTCATTTATTTTATAAATGAGAATAAATTCAACCATTACAAAACTGAAGATGAAGATTATGGTAGTTTTGGTTAACGTTATGTTATGAAAGAAAATTAAGGAAAAGAGCTTTGTGCATGCCATTCGAGACACATTGTAAAACTGATATTGTACCTTTCATTGCTTATTTCTTGCGATAGGCTGATGCCCCCCGGACCTTGTTGAGCAAAATAAACACGGATTACTACTAACACATGACAACTAATGAACAGATGACGCGTACACTATCACTACAAGTCTATTTTAAGAAATGATCAATGATTTATACCATTGATCAGAATATTCTACATGATAACGAGGATCTAATAAAATGAGATGGGTCTAATGAAATTTTCTTTCACAATAGAGTAGAACAAGGTAAAGAGGCCAAAAACTGGCGAAACAAACATGTGAAAATAATAAATAATGTGGATGTAAGTCGTATGTGACTAAGCCGCGGTTTCGTTGCGCAGGAATGGCGCAGCGCAGCGCAGGCGTCGTTCGCGGGGTCGCGGCGGTACTAGTTTGCGTAGCGGGAGTCTGGTTGGTGCCGCTGCGCCGCTCGCTGCTAGGGATGCATGCGTGCGCACCGCCCGCCCAGAATAACCTGCATGCGACCACCAGCCAATCCCACGCCTAACACTTATCCTGTCCATTCACAAGCTGATTGTCATTTTCTTTTATGTATCAACCAAGAGTCTGCCACTTTCAAGATTATTGTCATCAAACAACATTGTGAGTATAAGTGCGTTCTTTACGTCTATCATCATCTCATCATCAGATCGCCAGAAAGACGTGAACTGCTAAACCTCCCTTATAGACCTTCAAGACGAACGGAAACATAACATTTTATAAATTTAATTTGAGAAGCAATTTGGTATGAAGATGTCTTGAACCCTGGGGACATTCAACCCCGAAATAATGGAATGGGAATATGAGTAATTTACTAGTAATAACAAAATCAGTAATACAATTCCACGCTAACGAGATCATGGATATCACTTATGTTTTCCTTTTATGCCTCGCGCATCGATTGGAGCTGGATGAGTACAAAGGTCCAAAGAGATTTGACGTATGTTTCCACATACAACTCTCAACTGTTTCCGGTTTCGTATTTCGAACTTTAACAGATGGGAGTAGAAAACAGAGATTACGTGAAAGAAAAAATCTTAAGGTGCCTGATATCTTTCTAGCTCCAGTGCCAGTGGTATGCTAGAAAGAGATGAAACCCGTTTTAACGGAAATTTAAAAGGAGACGTCAGAGACATTTTTGCTATTCGCGTGCAAATAAACTTAAATTAAAATCTAATTGTCTTTGCTAACGCCTCAGGCTGATCCTCGAACTGTTGTGCTGCTTCAAAAATTCCTATCATCCGCGAGGTTACGAGTCCAAGTGTGGAATTTGTAAAAACACACAATTAGCATGCATATAATTGGTGTTCCTAGGGCGCTTCTAGTACGTACAGAACTTACTTAAAGATAGTACTATTACCTATTCTGTGCTTAAAGCTAAGAACATAAGGTTCTATAAATACAATACAAATTTTTGCTATATTCCAGAATTACGATGGTATAGCGTGTGCAAGATAAGTTTGCCTTTGACGGTTATTTTCTGCGCATGTGTGACAGGCGGAGAGCCAATGATCGATTCGCTCGCCTCCCCCCACCTGCCTCGCTCACCCCCGCGACTCATTTTTTGACTTCAGCGCTTTAACGGTCACAGCCAGAGCTATTTTGTACGACGTATAACGGTTACTCATGTGTGTGACAATCTATCATTGCTACTAACAACCTCCGTGGTTTAAAGCGTTCCGCTCTTGCAGGTCCTGGGCGGAATTCCTGGTACGGACACAATATCAAACAGAAATCGCGTTGAGAGACTTCTCAATTAAGTTAGGACATTGTAGGATGAATCACCTGGATTTTCCTAAAATAACGATGATTCGGGCTATTATCTATGAAAGTAGTCGTTAATAAGCCATTGCTGTTGAGAAAACTGCAAGTCGTTTGTACTTGACACCAACTTACCAGTGAGCGTGGCGACGTTGCGGGTGGCGCGCAATGCTAGCGAGGGCGCGCGAACCGCATCCTGAAGGGCCGCCAGTTTGACAGACTCTCCTGCAGACAAACAAGACATTAGTTTATTTTGTGCTATTAGGTGAGCCAATTCGTCCGTGTGGTGCCGGCAAAGAATAGTACGAACCCTTTTCTACCCGTAAGTGTCGTAAGAGGCGACTAAGGGCTTATGAACCGGAGGATGGGCAGCAGCATCATTCTGTGTATCGTACCATCTTACATACTGCGGTCAACAACAACAGCGGTCGCCAGCCGCAACGCTTACAAGCGTGGTGGCTGTGGTAAATCCCCTCCATTTTTGCTGGAGTTTTGAAGGGAGCTCCCTGTCCTGTAGTGGGCGTTTCATGGGATGTTATGATGAGGTGAACCAATCTCTGGACGTCCCTAAATCATCTGCAAACTCAGGTTAGCCGCTGCAGAGAAAAGATGGCGAGATGGGGCTTCATTGACCAGTTGCTAAAGCTCTGTGACTGTAGAGCTCCATCTCAAAACATGGCACACTTTTGCTCTCTTGTGCACTGTATCCATATACCTATTCTAACGAGGATCTGTGTGAGGTATCAGATACGTACGCCAAAGCAGTAGCAAAATTTTGGGAGGTGAATAATTAGTTTACAGGAAGAAGAAGGTCACTAATTAAAGAGATTGCATGTAGGATCACAAGGAGAACTCGCACGTAAATAGCAACTACCGATGTTTCCTAGGAACTCTCAGTCTTAGTGGAGGACGCAAATATCTCTTCAATGAGCCCTCTAGTTTTGTATGAATACATAGAATCTCTCTACTGCAGTAGGTAAAGTTATACAATTGGAGACATGAAGTGCCTTTAGTATACCAAGTGTCTCGTGATAAAAAAATTATATCTACAACTTGAGCAACTGTTATGGTAAACTGTGATTACCAAAAATACAACACACTCTCACAATCTTATTATGGTTACCAGTAATTTTCTATGGTAATTTTACAAAATTCATACTATCATTTAAATCAAATTCATAATATTGTTAGTGTAAAGAGTTGCTATGTCTCTAAAAATAAGAAGCTGCAAAACACTATTTGATCTTCAGAGCAATACTTGATGTAGTGTTTGTAAACATCAATTTGCTGTTGAATAGATTTAGTAACAAATATTGTCATGATTTGACACATAAACTCATAAACAGACGCTACTAATTGAATTCTTATACTAAAATCTGTCTGTAATTCAACGATTTGTAAATCAAGTAAATGTAATATGAATAATTTTTATTTTCCTTTATAGGTACGACATTACAGCACAAGTTTCTAGCATACAACATCAAAAACAATGCGTAACAAAAATAGTATGACAACCTTAAAGGTGTGAATCAGCACATGTGGGTAAAACTCCACAAAACTGCACATCTTTTCACAGGGAACATAGGACAAAAACAAAAAAAATCTTCTTCTCATAGTAAGAATAGCTGAAAGCACATTTTGTATAGGTAGTCAAGAAATTTAAGGGCATTGGCAGCGCAAGAAATTTAAGGGCAAACCAATTTGGGTTCCGCTCTAAAAGGAGCACTGAGGACGCTGTTAGACTTCTGACTGACACAGTTGCTCAAACACTAGATACTGGCAATAAAAGCATAGGCATCTTCCTTGACCTCAAAAAGGCCTTCGACACCGTGTCTGTGCCACTACTCTTGCAAAAGCTGGAAGCGGTGGGAGTAAGAGGTGTGGCACTGACATGGTTCCAAAACTACTTATCAGGTAGGAAACAAAGCGTCAAATTGGACGACGTTCACAGTGATATGAAAGAGCCTACTTTCGGTGTTCCGCAGGGCAGTGTTCTGGGGCCGACGCTGTTCCTTATTTATATTAATGATCTCTGCAAAATGACCCTAGCGTCGGCCCGGATCATTACTTTTGCGGACGACACAGCGGTGGTATTTGGGGGTAGTACCTGGGAAGAAGTTAGATTTAACGCAGAAAACGGTATGAGTAAAGTAGCTAGCTGGCTAGATGACAACCTGCTGACCCTTAATGTCTCCAAAACCAAGTTTGTCTGCTTCCACATATCTGCCAAAACTAAACCCCCTGATTCTTTGAACTCTTTGCGCCTGCACAATACGAGATGCAGCATCAGTTTATCATGTGATTGCCAAGCTATTGAACGCACTCAACACATAAAGTATCTAGGTGTCTGTATAGATCAAAACTTGAAATGGGATCTGCATATAGGAGCCATTACAGCTAGGATCCGTAAGCTACTCCACATTTTTAAGAAATTACGCAAAGTGGCCACAGGTGATGTAATTAAAATGGTGTACTTTTCCCTATGCCAATCCTTGATAACATACTGCATTGCAGTGTGGGGTGCAGCATCAAAGAGCTTTCTAATTAAACTAGAGCGAGCGCAACGAGCCGCTCTAAAAGTAGCCCTTAACAAACCCTTCAGATTTAGCACGTATTCACTCTACACAGAAAACAAGATATTAACAGTAAGGCAACTGTACATAAAACATACGGTACTCTCGTTCCACAAAACGTCCATCACTACTGAACTAACACCTTTCTCTAAACCCATAAATCTACGCAACATCCCAAAAAGAGAACGTCCATGGCATATACCTTTCACGCGAACAGTATTTGCTCGAAGGTTTGATTATCACATGGGTCCTCAAATCTACACGCAAGTAAACCTAAGATTATCAATCAAAAACAAATCCCATCATGTGGCAAAAAAATTAATTTTCTACTGGCTAAATCAGCTAAACTACGAACAAACTGAAGAGTTTGTTGCTGCTAGGACTTAAGCGGATGAACAATGTCCGGCTAACCAACTAATAACCTGTCTACTAACAGTTATTGATCCCAAGACTTGCTCGTAGGGATTGGACCTAGCCGGTAATAAGTCGCTGGAGGTACAGTCGAGAGCACGTCAGGTTTGACACATTGGACTGTGATTTGTACGTACCAAATGGTGTGCCCGCAAATGCAAAACTTAGCGGTATAAGATCTCCAATTACACACACAAGTACAATGCAGAGCAGGTCATGCTTGACATATTATTGTACTTTGCACTTTTCTAACTTCCATAGCCGTAGGACCTTTTTAGAGTTACACGGTGATGTTGGGTTTGACCTGCTCTTAATTATACCTATACCCCTAAAAATTCCATCCCAACACATACGAAATTCTTGTATTCAAAGGGTATTACAAAAATATCCTCTACCATACTCATAATAATCACACTCAGCACTCTCTTATTTTCCTATTTCTGTGAACTAAAAACAATATCCTACAAAATGTACCAAAATGAACACAATTTGCACTAACACTTGATTTATCTGACTTCCTTACGTATACTGTGCAAGTGAGCCTTGGATGGGTGTAGGTACAGTAGCGTGCGTACTTTGTTATTCATAAGCACGAGCAATGTGACGCGCTTTTTAGTTCGATCTCAACCATAAATGTATCTATTGACAACTAAATTAGGATAAATAGGTATTTATAGAAGTTGTTAACTACTCCTTACTACTTAATCAGTGTTGTTTGTTAATTTTTGTCTTTTTTCTTGTTTGGTGAAGTGAGTGGGTTTTATTTCTCTGTATAAATAAACTTGTTGTACTATTCAAAGTTACCCTCACAGTGCAATGTTTAGAACAGGTTGTAGCTTTTACCAATTCATAATAGGTGAAAAAACACAGTGAACTTTAGAATCTGCATTAAAACCTCGCTTGGACTGAAAGACCTGGTCACCCATAGTACAGGGTATCCTAGTTTGGGGACCAGGAATCTCATTAATGTTAGTAAGTAAGTACCAACCTACCAT
This sequence comes from Athrips mouffetella, assembly GCA_947532105.1. NCBI lineage: Eukaryota > Metazoa > Arthropoda > Insecta > Lepidoptera > Gelechiidae > Athrips > Athrips mouffetella. Next base: position 12,120,831 of record OX383967.1, on the reverse strand, counting down.
TTAATTAGTTGTAAGAACACCTACTTACTTAGCTGGAAATAAATAAATTTTTGATTTGATTTGATTTTGATTGCAATCTTTGTAAGGGTGTTGAACCAAGTGCTACCCAGAATAAGCTCATGGTCATGGTGTATATTCCTTAATAATAGTCTGAAAACCAAGGGGCTTCAAAATCGATTCGAGGAGTTACAATAGTAGATTTTACAACAAGTGCATAAAACATGACTTTTTATACATAGGGGAGTGTGAATAATTAAGCCGCAGGTAGAAAGTGTTTTATTGGTCGAGTTATAAACTCTGCTTTTCACTTTGATTGCAAGGAAATAAAATGTAAAAGTACTCTCTAAATGTATCTGAAGAATGTGTTGTTCTGCTTTAGGTGGATGGTCTATGGAACGCGGGCGCGGCGCGGTGGTGTACAGGCACCGCGCGCCCTGTACACCACCGCGATAACTTTTTTGACCAAGTGTATTAAATACAATTTTTTTAGGCTGCCTATAAACTACAACTTTTCGAGCATAAGTGAAAAACATTTTTTTATCACATCTATTCGAAAAGAGCTGGTTTGTTCTATATTAACAAGGACTAAAATCGCGTATTAATTCCCAAGGGACTAAAAGTGATTTGAATTAGGAATTAAACAAAACACTATTTTAATACTCGGGCGACTTATTTTGAATCCTTTGCTCTGCTCTGTTTTCAAAAAACACTCTTGCCCTTAAAATTGTTTTTTGCTCCCTAGGTAAACAATCTACTATTAGAACACCTTTGTTAAGAATCATTCTTAGCAAAATATTAAAATGATAATTGGCCAAAAATTAAGCAACAATAATTGTTTTTAATTACTATTAAATAATACAGCTATGAAAGGAGACTGCAAAAAAAAAATACAATTTTTTTTTATTTCCCCGTATGTTCTCTAGGATAAGTTGTTAAGTTTCATGGGTGGGTTGTTACACCCTTTTTATTGCACCTAAACAATATTTTTCTCATATATATATGCATCATCATGCATGACATTATATTGACATTAGATGACTTATTAAACTTTCCTTAAAAAATACCCTATACCCTGCTCACTGAACATAGCATAAGAACACAGCTAATTAACAAGCAATCAAGACCTGCAACTGTTAAAGATCGAGTAAATTGCAAATATTTTCTAGTTTATGCTGCAGCAGGTGATTTGTATAGCTTAGTTGGCATTGCCACTGGCAACATGGAATAAGCTTGTTGGTAGCTGCAGTATGTAATATAGTACATTAATACTCCAATTTGAAGCTGCTTTGTCGCCTTTTACAAAACACATAGGTAGAGTTGGTCATACTTAAAGCATGACATATTAATAATTTGTAATATTTGGTGGAGATTTAAGTATGACTTACCAATCAATTTTATCGGATGTCTATCATCCTATAGACCATAGATTGCCAGATCTGTAACAAAATATATAATAACATGTAGAGGGTGTAAGGTGGACTGGAGACAGAAATTAGGTAAGAAGTCGACGCACAAAATAACTCTGGCTATGTCAGTTGATGCGCAGAAGTCAAGTCCTAAGAAAATAAGTAATTTCTTACTTCTGCGCATCAATGACATAGCCATAGTCATTATGTACGAAGTTTACAACAAGCAGAGCTTATCATTAATCACACAAGATTTATACATACATCTGGTCTGCTTGTGCTGCTTGTGCAAGATTTTGTTGAAAAAGAGGCTGTGTTTCAAAACAGTGAGAAGTTACCCGATTATAAGAAGAACGGCCCCCAAGTAGTTAGAAATTGCTAAAATGATTCCAGTGTAACTAAAGAGAGGTTCTGTATAATATACCTATGCATTGCACAAACGGGATTTAGAGGCTGTTCCTGTGCTGTCAAGGTAAAGGCAATTTCTATCCAATTCGAAATGCACCCATACTGAAAATATGAGAAACATACAGTAGTGAACCACGAAGTCAAAGCAAAGCAAACCAAATGTGAGAGGCCTCCCCTCGTGGCCATGAGTCATAAATGAGTGAAATAATAAACAAAGCCTCATGTATTATAAAATTAAAAAAGTCCAAAGTTGTTAGAATTATTGTAGTACTCAAAACCAGTTACCTCCAGTCATATATTTACATCATCGCTGCATTATTGAACTATGACCTTGCCCAACAGCCTCATTTCACAACACTGGTATAAAAACAAAATTGATAACAAAATGTGACTAAGTTTTAGCTTCACAACATCAAAATCTTTTATTGTTATAGTTACAGAGCACTAGATTTCGCATTGATTTTAAAAAAATAAATATGTTTCATAGAACTGACTGCACCCACTTCGCCATTGTCGGTTATTTTTAGTGTGACCATTGAGAAAATAGAGAACCTGCCGACAGCCGAAGTGAAAATCTATCTTTGCCAAGGAGGTTTTAATCCACGCTACGCGTAGCGTGGATTAAAACCTACTTGATCTTTGCCGAGAAACCATAGATTAAGTACTTCGCGCGTGGCGCTTTTAGCCAGATTGCGCTCTTCCAAAACTTATGCGAGCAGAGTAGGATGTAAGATGAGATCACAGATTTATAAAGGAGAGCGTCTCCTTGAGCAGATTTGGCCTTTGTCGTAAAATGTCATGGCAAATTCACTACAAATATAAATTACTCACACACATGCAAAACACAGGTCCGAATCAAGGTTTAACGAAACGGGAGCGTCCTTGACGTCATCATGTGGGGAAGATATTTTTATGCTAGGGGTTTATTTAAAGTAATTCCAATGCTGAAGGTTATTAGGTGCGCAAGGATATCGACCAAGGAACCAAAAACCGGCCAAGTGCGAGTCGGTGCATGAGTGCACTGAGGGTTCCGAAGTACAAAGGTAAAGTACCGTCTTAGTCATGGACGTGCAGTCACACAGAAGTGTATTAAATGCGCGCGAGTCCGACACGTACCAGTTTTTATTATTTGTTGTTAGTTTAAAGGGTGTAACAAAAAGGGTATACCAACCCTGAAGGATGTGATTCTTCCATGAAACTTTCCCTAAGGAACATAGATCAAAATACGAAAAAATTTTTTGACTTCCTATGGAAACTGAATCAGCTGATAGCGCATTTTGTATGGGAGGTCATAATTGTAGTTTCTTATTTCGATCTAAGTTTCTCAAGGAAAGTTGGTCAGTTTCACATCCTTCAGGGTTAATATACCCTTTTGGTTACACCTTGTATAGTTATAATTATAATATAAACATACCAATTACTTTTTTTTAACATTACAGTTACCACTAAATTTGAAATAAATAATTTTTTTCACTTGTAAGTGTTTCCGTTTTTACGATAGAGCTAAAAAGAAAAAACGAGCCAAAATGGCCTGAAATCATGTTTTTAGCAGGGAAGCCCGCCTTCGTTTTTTTTATTATTTGTTTGTTATATTCGGCAACAGAAATAGGTACATAATCTGTGAAAATCTGTTAACTGACAGACAGACATGCATCAGAAGCATAATAAAGTCCTGTTTTTTACCCTTTTGGTACGGAACCCTAAAAACTATTTGCATGCCTTCTTGGCATATTTTTCGAGTTCTGCGCATAAATTGTCAGCATCCATCTGTGCCAATGACGTAGTATATCACGGAAAAATAAAATCGGTATTGATTTCAAATCTATTTATTCAATGTACATTATTTACATAATACTTTGCTACTTCTAGAATAACTACTACGACATGATTATGCTATACAATATAAATTTCAGTCACAAATATTTTATGGAAGATACAGCCAAACAAACAAGCCTTGAAACATACTCATTTAAACTATTTTAATGACCCCAAACACTACCCGTTTACTCTGGCCACTTAAATGCATTTGCAATTAATAAACCATTTGACTCATTTCCGTGCAACATAATATGAGCTTTGTTTCATGGTAATCGCATTTATCGGAAAATTAATTCAGCTCCTAAACTGGTCTATTTATATTTTTTATCCATACATCTTTGGAAACCTGAAACCATAGAATAGAATTCATAGTTAATAATGTTAATATCAAGCTTGAGAAATTACAGGCAAACTTATTCGTGAACTCGGGCCCCGGAAATACTTTGAAGCCTCGGGGATGGCCTACTCGTCAATAAATAAGTCATCATTGTTATCAAACAACAACAAACAGAAAGATAGCACGAACACTGTGCTTGATTCACGATGATTACATATTTTATTCCGAGTCCGGCCCCTTAAACTATACTAGTATAAGAAATTTCAATCTTAGTCTCTTGTGAAAAACATTTTAATTTTTTTTAATTATTTCAAAAGGAAATCTAGTTTAACTAGATTTACGGACTAAGACCTGGACATGGCTTGTTATATTTTTGTTATTTTCATTTATTTATAAGAACAACAAGCGATATATCTTGGTAAACAACTGCAAAAACTTTGGACAATATAAAGCAAGATATTTACTTACATGGAACGTGATTTCGAAGGTTTTGTTGTATGATGCATTAGAAAAATATTAAACACAGCATTTCACAATTGTATTTTTCACTTTTATTACCACTTTTACAAATAAACACAACAATTGTCGTAGCTATACGACTCAAGGCATAATAATAATGTCTATAGGTGTCCATTTTCAAATTTATGACACGGCTTGACATTTGTCAATGTGTGTGCCAGTGTCACGACATATGAAGAAAAAGGTTGACTATATACGGTCTTATTTTAGAGAAAAAGGGACATCGATAGTTTTTATTTATGTTTAAGTGTGCGTCAATTTGTGCTTAGTCTGTCAAGTCTGTGGATGAGATGAAGCTGTCCCTTTCTAATAGATTTTGCATGACATTTTGTTTATGTTGCCGTGACAACATCAACAAAATGTCATGCAAAATCTTTGTTAAAAATCATTTTACCAAAGAGTTTTTAATCCAGATAAATCAAAAGAAAATGATTTTCTCCATTTATCAATATTTAATGAAAACTGAGACAGAAGTTTATACTTTGCACGTTGAAAATTATTCAAATAAGTGTTTCAAAATACTTATAAATATAAATTTGTGTATATAAAAGTTAACATTTTGCAAACTTCATTAGTATGGCAATAATTAAAAAGGGACGAAGTACATCGGCCATGATGTCTTGCTCTGCTAGTTTTGCCTCTGTACAAATTGTTAAAAGTGCTAATAGACGATCGGATCGGACTGATCCGAATTTAGCTCCGTACCACGATTTTGTCCAATAGAGTTGCGGATTGACCCTAACGACAATTTTGCTATTGGGCAAAATCGTGGTACGGAGCTAAATTCAGAGCAGTCCGATCCGATCGTCTATTAGTACTTTAAGAGTACGCTATCATGGTATATGTAAGATCATTGCGAAAAAACAGGCCAAGTGCGTGTCGGTCGGGCCACGCGCATTAAAGGGTTCCGTAGTTTTACTAGAATTTTTTATCGCAAAGTTCGTAACGTTCATAAAAACAAAAAAAATATTATTACACCCCCGAACAAGTTCTTTAGCAAAATTTTTGCAATACTAATGCTGGAGTAGGTACGCGTTCCCTTAAGGCGAATTAAGTTATTTGGGGGACTTTTTGGCGGGAACTCGGCGTGGGCTCTAGCCTGCTCGGTTGAAATTCTTGTTTTTGGTGGGGATTCACTTAACCACCACTGCAGAGTACATAATCACAAACTATAATGACTAAAAGATTTGTTTAGCATTTAAATAATATATATTATTGTACCGTTTTGACAAAAATGAAAAAACAGGAGACGATCGAAGACATGACAGATTGACATCGTATGGAAAGTATAAACAAGTAAAAAACTTTACAAATACCACGGAGGTCGAAATTACCTACGATACTTCAACAGTTTTTTGTGTATTAGTGATTTAGTGGATAATGAAGATAGTGTTTTATGCATTGAGTGCGCAGCTGATGAAAATTTCAAGCGATCTCGTGTTTGAACCCAGTTTATGTTGTCTCAAAAAATCATGGACGTTTACTTCGTAAAGTCCACTATCGCTTTACGGAGGGAGCAATAAACTATTTCCCCACTCGACACTGGCGGTTCACCATATTTTTATCTTCTAAAAAGTGAAGAAATTCCGAAAACTGAAAAATGTTCTAAGACACGACACTGGCAGAAATGTCCCCAAATATGGGTTGACGATTGCCAAATTAATAATAAAAAATAAAAAAAAGTTATTTGGGCATTAAGTTATTTGGAGATTGATCAGAAATCATCGGCACATTAACATAAATTGAAAGATTTCAATGGTCTTACAATACAACAGACAGAGCAAGTTTGATGGTCATATGGCATGGATTATTCAACTAAAAGAAAAATTATGTGTGTAGGTAAAAATTATTAAACAAAACATGTATTACTTTGCACCGATATTTTTTTAAAATCTAAAACCAGTTTAAGACCGGTTAACCGCTTTTGAGATATTGACAGAACTGAAAATAAAACCGGTTTTCATTTTGTTTCGGTTTTGCTTTCCTTTGAGACTTCCGTACTCGGAGACATCACAAGTTAACCTGTCAATGACGAAAAAGTGACAGCAAGGTAGTCTAAAATGTGATGGCTCTGAGTAGAAATCTCTTTTTCTTGTATTTCGTGACTAAGGTGAAAATTCAATACATAAATCTTCCATAATAGCAGAAATCGGCCACTCATGGTCACCCTGTTTTTTCCAAATTCGCTCGCCTCTTTCATTCATCTACTCATTCGAGACTCATTTATTCACTCATTCCTCTACTATCTATGGTGCATTTTTAGGGTTCCGTACCTAATTTTATCGATTGTAATATTTGGGCTCTCCCGCCCACACGACCGATTTTTTCTAGGCCGATTTCTTGTAGACGATTAGGAAGGTGATCGATCAAAATAATATCGACACACGATGTCGATGATTTTTTTTTTTAGTAAGAGAAGATCCCATCAACTCATTTTTTTATTAGTGTCGGTTTTATTTATTAGCGAAATAATATCATAGTTCTCCTTTGGGTGATATTTAATCACCCACTGATATTCAAGAATTGGGCTACAGTTCGACGATCTATAATTTACTGGTCTGCAATTTACATGTTCAATCACTAATAAATATCATAGTTCTCCTTTGGGTGATATTTTATCACCCAGTGATATTCGACAAGCTGTTGACAAGTTGCGGCGACCTTAAATACCTAGCGCATTTTACGCCGGTTGGGCCACACGGCATCGCGCATTGTACGCTATTACGCGACGCAATTTACGCCATGTGTGACCGGTCACAAACAAATACTATAAAAAAAAAATACAAAAAATTAAGGGGGGCTAAAAAGGTCGCTTTGCTCGATTTTGTTTTAGGTTCATTGTAAAAGCGGGAACACCTACATGCATGAAAAATGGTATGTTTATAGTGCTTAATAAATAATTAAAAACCGGCCAAGTGCGAGTCGGACTCGCACACCGAGGGTTCCGTACCACCACATAAACATAATTGTATTAGTTGAAATTTCAGTAAGTTAATATGCTAGATGATTTGAGTCCGACACGCGCTTGACCAAATTTTATTATTTTTTGTTATTTTATAGCTTATGCACTATAAACATACCAATTTTCAAGTTTGTAAGTGTTCCCGTTTTTAAAATAGAACTAAAACAAAAATCGCCTCCGCGACCATCCAACTTGACCCCTCTCTTATATGAATGTTCTTGAAACGGGAGCTCACCACAATTGGTTACCATTAGTTGTGAGAAAAGTTGTAATATTTAATGATTTCAGACTTTTCCCATTATTTGTACTGTGAGACCTAACTTCTTGCCAAATTTCATAATTTTAGGTCAACGGGAAGTACCCTGTAGGTTTTGCATTTTTGAATAAATGTATGGAGATGAGGACATAAAATGCCATATCTTTTGATTGCGTCATTGTAAAAAATTGAAATTTTCAGATCTTGTGTGGTTTATGGATCCTAATATTCGTTATCAATTTCAACCTGATACCTTTTCTCGTTCGTGAGAAAAAGGGTCTTGACAGACAGACAGACAGACGGACAACAAAGTGATCCTATAAGGGTTCCGTTTTTTTATTTTGAGGTACGGAACCCTAAAAACAGGTCAAGTGCGTCGGACTCGCGCATTTTTTATCCTCTTCTGCATGACTAGACGGTATTTTTACCTTAGTGGTACGGAGCCCTCAGTGCGCGACTCCGACTCGCACTTGGCCGGTTTTTTTTTAGCGTTAGTAGAGTTGTTGTCAGTTGTTGTGTAAATACAAAATACCAGATATTTTTGTAACATTTAATTACTTAATCCCTTGTAATTATTGAGGGTTATCACATTAATTCGCGCATGAATGGCATCGTTACTTTTTTTTATCTGATTCTTATTTTTCTATATTTTCAATTAATTTTTTAGCCGCCTATCTTAACACTGATACATAAAATCATTACATGCAATAATGGTGCGGAATCATTAATTTCAAATGAATATTTGATCAGCTTTAAGCAACGAAAATAACGTTAGTATTCTTATGAGTAGTAACGTATTTCGAGGCAACGTCGTCGAGACTAATGTCTGAAAGTGAGTGATGGTAACAAATTGAAAATTAAAAGCTAGAAGAAAAATTACAGTAAATTACAAGTTGCCGTTCACATTTGAAATAACATACATAAAAACTAAATATTAATCTTTGATTGCTAATGCAATAAATAAAACTATGCCGACGAACTTAATCAGAACGCTTATGATACAGATGACAAGAACTGCAATGTAACCTGAAAAAATAAAATAGAAGTTGGTAAAAAACCATCATTATGATCATCAGTCCCCGCTAACACATAACTGCCAAAAAACTGTATAGCATAGCACGCGCCACAGTCATCGCTGATGCTGTCGGTTTCGGACAAGCCTCTAGCTAGGGCGCGTTTTAAATTGGGTAGAAATTATCCTTACAGCAGGATAGATTTATATGACGTCCATATATGTGGTCCAGACAGTCGCTCCTGTCTGTAAGGGTAATAATTACCCGTTTTGTAACCCAGCTGTACTCCGGCAGTTAGCATTGTTTTTGTTCAGTTTCTTTTTTTATTCAGGAGTGTATATGTGTTACAAGTACGGCCAAACAACTCTGATGCTGACCGTTATTATCAGCGAATGTGCCCTGCCCATAACTTGTTATTTAAATGCTTATTGTTAAAGAAAGAAAAAAATAAACACAAATGAGAGACAAAAAGGGACCACATAAATCTATGCGCCCACAGAGCTAGGGCAACAGCGACTCTAAAGCATTTCATAAAAAATATGATTATACGGTACGGTGGCTGAGGCATGTGCAATGCAATGCGGAGTGTGACAAAGACTCCTTGTAGGTAGTCCACATAATTTCACTAGCACATGCACTGTATATAAGACAGAATAAGTACTTGACTTGACGCACCTTCAACTTCATAAAGAGCTTTAAATAAACAATTTATTATGTTGAAGAATATTTAAGTCAAATCTCATCTAAATCCAAGACCAATCATTATAAAAAGTGTACAAAATTCCAAAATTAATTGCTTTCACTCGTGCGAAAACTAGCAACCTACTGGTCTGGGTGTTCATTTTCTAAACTGAGAGTCCCTGGTTCAAATTCAGGCGACATCAAGGAATAATGAGCCGGTTTAAAAAAAAAAAGCTAATATAATTTTTTTTTACAGATTGCGTTGTTGTAGGAAAATTTAACTGTCAACTTCTTTTTTCTATCTGTTGTCTAAATAAATGTAAGTGTTGCCTAAGCAACTGTCTTCAGCGCAATCTATCGACACCTTTTAATACTCAGTTGACACTTAACCGTGAAAACAGCTCATTTTAAAATAATCTATAAATTTTAGAAAGGGAAGAAAATATGAAAGAAGATTGGAACAAAAGAGGAAATAATAAAAATCTAGTGTGATCAAAATTTTAAAAATTTAACGGCTAGACAGTGAGCGGAGTGCGGCGACGCCAGAGTATGAAGAGATGAAAAAGAAGAAAAAGAAAAAAAGGTGAAGACTTAATAAGGAAATAACTGCGGCAAGACCCAGATGGCAGAAGAAGACTCAAGAGAGAACACCTGGTGAGTAAACCCAGAGGGCAGAGGAAGCCACAAAAGAGAAGACCTTGAAGGAGTACTTATTGAGAGGAGGGCCCTACGATAGGATTCCAAAAGAGGAATGCTCTGTGAAGGGACTCGGTCAGAGAATTCGTTAGTAGTCTCTATAGACTGAATCTTTGGCCAATCCCACATCTTCAGCTTATGAACGTATTAAACCTAGCCCAAAAATTACTCAAGAACGCTCTTAAAATATATTATTCTCTTCTGCGTACTATGGGTTTAGGGCTCCCGCACACGACCGAGAATCGGTGGGCGATTATCGGCCAGGACAAGGATGGAAGATCCAGGTGATAACACGTCAGAGCGGGATGCCGACAAAAAAATCGGTCACCGATTCTCGGTCGTGTGCGGAATCCCTTATAGATAGAGACTGACTGTCCCTACGTTCCAAATTACGCTAACAGCGTGGTTTAAAGTACTGCATGTGTCATCGTTTGTGCTATCAGTGCTTTAGTCAAATAGATGGAACACTGACAGTGCTTATGTCAAAATGGATTAGATTTGACACACTTAACGGCGGCGGTACCGGTCGATTTTCCAATTTAAACGCCTACAATTTCCGGTAAAGATATCTTTTGATAAATCGCAGGCTTTCAAGTTGCAGGTTTAGCGTATTTGAGCGTTGCGTGTTTTTCACATGACCAATGATAGCTCTTTCAAGAGTAACCTCTAACGAAAACGTGTTTGTATTGTCTATTTATTTATTTATTTATTTATTGATAAGGTACGCTTACAGCAATACACATTAAAAACATTTACATTTTGAACTTATTAGTATGACATATCGAATGTGCTTACCTATTACAACTAATTACAAGCATATACAACATTCAAAATAATCAACAACACTTTGTTATTTAAACTAAAAATAAAGCAAAATAATATTAACAAAAGAAGAAACAAAATATCTATGAGATCTAAAAATTATTTTAAGAATTTTAATCAAGTAATTTCAGCAATTTGTTTTATGACAAAAGAGCTATGAACGTTGTATATGAAGACATATTTAGTATCATTATTGCACTCGTGCGAAGCCGAGCATTGTACAATTTAATAATTTTCATTCCTGACTGATTTGTATTTCTTTTTTTTGTTTAAATTTAATTTTTAGGTATTTTGCTAGAAATTTGCATGCTAAACCAAAATTTGCAAAACATGTACATGATCATTTTATATTTTTGTGCCACCTCTGTAATCCATACCATGTTTTCGCAAATAAACGATTCTGATTCTGGTTATAAAATGACACTCATTTGCAGCTGGCCGACATTACGACGGCGGATTTGGCGCACATTTCGGAAGGATTAGCTCAGGCTCTGATAGAAAAAATTAAAACTGACTTTTTGATAGATGAACTTGTGAGCGCGCTTAAATCAGTCCAAAAAGATTAGAACTACTAAAGTAGTGATAGTTCTGTTAGCGTGCTAAATCAATTTGGACCGTCCTTCAGTACTTTTGGTAGTGTTTGCTCAATTCGGAACACAGCTAGTCGCTGAAACATTTAATACTACTTACTCTATTAAAGCGTTTTATACCATAACTAGGTATTAATAATACAAAACCGCATGTAATTTTCATGCAATAGGTAGGTATATACCTACATGCTATGAAAAGCCGTATTACTTACCTATAAGTAACAAAATGATTACAATAACTCCAAAAACGCCAGATGCTAAAATTCCCACAAATGAAAAAATAAGTAGTAGAACTGCAAAAAACGATGTCGAAGCAGCAGTTGTAATTAATGGTTTTTTTAACAACCAATTTGCTGTATTACAGATCCATTTTTCGCCATACGGTATAATGTGATACAACTTGAGACATGGTCCTGTAATAAAACATATAAATAAGGAAATAAAAATAATCACATAGAATATGACTGTAAGACTGACAACTACAAACGATTAATAACTTTTGAGCAGTAAAAATCAGAGATTCCGATTTGTGGGGAATTCAACAAAATGCGGGGAATATCAATTAGCACGCTCCCCGAGAGAAAATCTATCTCAGAGAAATGTCACTTTAATTGGGGAATTATGTCATCTAATCTATCACCTCCAAGCCCGAAGAAATGTCAGTGGAGGAAAATGTTTAGCAAATCCACAAATTACGTTTTTGATATTTTAGACAGAGATAGCTTTACACACTAATACATGTAAGCGTGCTAAGCAGGTAAATTTTAGTTTATTTTATACGGCAACATTCATAAAAATAACATTGAAGAACACAAAGAGATTTTAACCTCGCTGCGCTTGTAGCGTGGTTCAAATCTCTTTGGAGGAACCCCCAAGTCCACAAACAAAATGGTAAACAAGAAAGTTTAGAGAAATAAAATGTATTTAAGTAATGCCTAATTTAGAATAGATATGTAAAAAAATTATAAACTTAAAATTTTAATGTTAGAATTCGTACATTAAACGTTAGGGGGTATTTATGGGAATTTCTGACATGGATTTTGGGGGATTCCTTAACATTGACATTGGCAACTGTAAGTCCACAAATCAATAAATTTCCTAACCTTATTCCGTTTTTGCCAATAGTTTTTACGGAGTCGGCTACACCTAACCTGTTGCGCAACCCAGAGGGCAAACCAGACCCAATCTTAGATTAGGCTTTGCCAGGTTAGCCAACTTGGCTGTCAGAGTTTTCCAGCCACCAAATGGCCTCTGCCTAAGGGCTCCCGCACACGACCGAGAATCGGTGGCCGATTATCGCCCAGGACAAGGACGGAAGATCCAGGTGATAACACGTAAGAGCGGGATGCCGACAAAAAATCGGCCACCGATTCTCGGTCGTGTGCGGGAGCCCTAACTCGGCTTAGCGACCACTATCATTGACAGTTGCCGAAACCAACGGCTTAACGTATCTTCCGAAGCATGGAAACACCTAAATTCATTTACCACTAGCGGCACCCAATCGGGTTCTAACCACGGCCAATGCGCCTCTACTTTAAGACTAGACTACAAGTGAAATATAAATATTGTCCAAAGATGTATATGTAATAATTCAGAGACTTACGAAACGATAGTTTTACAACCGTGGAAAGTGCGTTGTGAATGTTAATTTCCATTTATTTTTCTTCAATGTATCGTTTTCACACTTACGTCTCCTTCAAGCAAGCGAAAGATGAATAGTGCCGTAACCGACTGAAGCAAGGAATATTCGACTGAAGTTAAAGTACTAACAGACGATCGGATCGGACTGCTCTGAAGCTAGCTCCAGACCACCGACCGTCCGATCCGCTCTGCGCAACACACGATCGGACCGTACACCGGACATACGATTGTATTGCCAGATTGACAGATTGGTTGTCCCGAAAAGAACGATTTTTGTCTCTTTTGGCAACAGATCGCCCTTCAGATGTCGGTTAACATGTTTAGGTTTACTTTCTTATTTATTCATATTCATGGTGATCGTCCCTTTTGGCCAAAAATTGTTCCTTTCCAGACTCAGATTTCCAATTTTCCGAAACATGACATGGGCACTGGCAGCACCAAGCAGTCTATTTTACTCGATCACACATATGAACGTCATATAAAGCTATCCTGCTGTCAAGGTATACCAGATAAGATAAAGTATGTTTTACCGTTGTTAACCCACTTCTCCGCGTTATGGCTCCAGTTTTATCAAAACAAACTAAAATCGCGGTAATTGTGGCTATTTATTTATAACCATCTAACTTGTCGGATATGTCCTACAAACATGCAAGCTCTTTGTAAAGCTCCAACAATTCAACAATACATTGTTTTTCTGCCGGTTCATCTGAATAGCCTTCTACTTCTCCATTTTCCGTCTTTGAAGTTTACGGCGCGAACCAACGAACGTTTTGATATGACAAGAAAATACAAACAACAAGCCGTTTCATATCGGTTAACAGTAATCCATCACCTTTGACAGCAGTCTGTCTCGTCTCGTTCACACATATTGAGGTCTTATAATAGCTATCCTGCTGTCAGGATAATATTTTACTGTTTTGGAACGCAGCGCAAACTACAATTTCGGAACGAAACGTCAAATGGTCCGGTGCGCCCTACACACGATCGGACCGTACCATTATTATTATTACTTGTTCTGAAGTCCGATGGGAAAAACCATCGGACCGCCAGACAAGGTAATAATAATAATAATGTCCGGCGGACAGCCCTCCACACGTCTGAAACTAGTACGGTCTGAAGTCGGCGCGTACCAAAATCGTGGTCCGGAGCTAGACTCAGAGCAGTCCGATCCGATCGTCTGTTAGTACTATTAGATTCACCTATACAGTTTTACTTTTATTGTGGGTAGAACAAACATTAACTGATTTGGTTGGAAAAAAATACTAGGGACGAAATAACAGATAGCTTTATGATCTACCTACCACTCTAGTCCCGCGGATTCCGCGGAATGACATTTCATTTGGCGCCATTGTTTGACAGATAGACAGCCTGTTGTTTGTTTATTATTACAGCACGATTTTTATTATTTTTCAGGAAAATCTTGTATAATATTGTTGCACTAATTGTAAAATGGTTAGTTGAAGCTTTAAGTTTTCAAGGCAGTCTAACTGACAGTGTTATCAATATTGCGTAAATTTGTGTTTTAGGTTGGTCAATATGACGAAAACTTGTTAACGGATATGCTACCCGTTTACTACACTAGATTGTTTCCACAAAACGTATTCTGTAGATGGCTGACTTGTGGTAGCAGCCCTCAACCTCTGTCTAACAGGGAGCTTTCGTTTACCCTCGCGGATGATGTATATTTGAGATATTTGTCTATTTGCAACCAAAAAGAGTTACAGACCCTATTGCAAAAGAAATGCCCACATAAATTGGATATAGGTGCTGTATATAACACGAAGTAAGTTCCGTATGTAGTTTTAACGAAATTCAGAAATTTTACATAAGTACCTACAGCCCAGGGCACAAAAGAATGGTGCTCACCATTATTGCGTAGTACTCGAAAAATGAGTCGCGATTGGCTCTACCTGTCACTGATGCACATGCAATAATGATCAGCATTGTAGTACCATTCATTAATTTAATTTCTTATTGAGACACCGCGACACATGCAGACAGGTGATCGGATCTCGGTAACGGAGCCATTTCACCCTTTATCCCAGGAATGGACAGCCTGCCCATGCTTTGTGTTGGGAGTTCTAGCCCCGAGAAGTACCATGTACCATGCTGAGGATTATACATAAATTTGATCCAATATAAACTTCTCTTTTAGACCTTCGATAGGAAGACATGACTCCGTAGTGCTAGCTAGGGAGCTGGTGTTTGATATAGACTTAACTGACTATGATGAAGTAAGAACATGCTGTAAAGAAGCCAAGGTGTGCGAGAAATGTTGGAAGTATATGGTTATTGCTTGTGAAATCATTGATAAAGCTTTAAAAGGTAATTGTGAGTTGCAATAAACCTTATTAATGGTAATAAAACTAATGAAATAACTTTCACTTTATTTGTTCACAAAACAGAAAAGGACGAGAGTATTAAATGTGATAATCAGTTAATAGGGCTTTCTGCAACTGATGGATTAACAAAACAACTATAAAATACTACAATTAATCTATAAGGCTATTGTTTCACATAACTAAACTAATTACCCAGATTGCCTATATTGCTTTCTGTTTCTGTATGGAGATAAAGAATCAGCAGCCGTGGGACTTGACCCTTTATAGGTCAGGTTGTGAAATCGAGTCACAAACCTCATACATAAAAATGTCTAAACTTGTATTTAAGTATCAGATCAAATAGATCTTATACATATGAGGATACAAGTGATTGTAATAGTTACTGATTTTGCAACTTGACTTTATGAAAGGTTAATACAGCTACATAATGTTTTGGGTTAAAATTCCATTGGTGTGGTTTGCAGTGAGCCTGCCTTCTACACCATGGGCCATGGGTTCAATCCCTGCCCAGAGAAACATTTGTGTGATGAAGTCTGTGTCTGGGAGTTATTTATCTATTTATGTATGTATATCAGCCTCTGATACCCATAGTACAGGCTTTGCCTAGTTTGATTAGGTGACCTTGTATGAAATGTCCCCCAATATTTAGTTATTTATTTAACTATCAACTATTTCCCATTTCAGAGGATTTTGGTTTCCAAAGCATCCTGTGGGTATTCTCTGGGAGGCGTGGTATCCATTGCTGGGTGTCAGATTATGAAGCCAGAACTCTGGACAGCCCTGGAAGAGCAGCCGTGGCAGATTATCTTTGTTTGGTGTTGGGTGGAGAGAACCAGAATAAGAAAGTCCACTTGGGCAGTGATAACTTACATTCCAGCATAAAGTTAGTGATTCTCAATGATATTTTACAGATTTTTTTAGTTAGTAGTTTCATACTTTTAATTTCATAATTTATAAAAGTACAATGCTCATAATGTATGAAAAAAAAACCCAGGCCCGGCGCAAATGAAATGAAACTCAAAAAATAGATTAAAATGAGTAATTCATTACTGCATAAGGGGCATCTTCGAATTCGATGGCTAAGTGTGTGAAATTGCTATTTAATTTTTTCAGGGGTCATATTATAGTTTAGGTAAAAGATGTATTAAATACTCACAGATTCGATTAAAAGTCGTTTTATCGGACTTGCATGTAGTAAGTAAGTTACAGGATTACCACTAAAAAGAAGGGAAAAAAATGTCTGCTTACAAGTTTTCCGGGTCTAATAACATGTGATTCAAAAACTATGCTGGATGAGCATTCATTCATTCGTTCAAATCGTATGTTGCAAGGTCGATGACCGACCTCAGAAACCCTGGTGTCAGAGTTATTGAGCCGCCAACGGCCTCTGTCATTAATGAAACTACTCTTGGTATCAAGCCCACTGTTAAGCTCATGACATGTGCGCAACAGCTTAACGTTCTCCTTCCATACCCATGTGGCGCCGGCAAAGAATAGCATCAACCCTAACTTACCCGTGGGTGTCGTAAGAGGCGGCTGTGGGTTTAGCGGAAGACAGCCAGCAGCGTCCTTTTGTTTATCATACCATCTTACATGTTGCGGTCACCAACAACAGCGGTCCATGGTGCCAGCCGCAACGCTAACAAGCGTGGTGACTATGGTACGTCCATTCCAAAATGTAAATCACCCGCTTTTGCAGGGTTTGTGTAGGGAGCTGTCCTGCATTGGACGTTTCATGGGATGTTATGTTTTAATAATGATGATTTTAAATCTTGATTACTGCACAAAAAAGTACTCATTTCCTTGAGAAAAATCGTAAACGTGTCAATTCAGTCAAACAATTGACGTCTTTCATCATCCTCGAATCGCGTCGCATTTTAGTGCAAACTGAGAGAGGCCGTTGACGGCTCAATAACTCTGGCTGGTGTCAGAGTTATTGAGCTGCCAACCCTGGTGGGTTTGTGAGGTCGGTCATCGACCTTGCAACACACGATTTGAACGAAAGTATGAATGATCATCCAGCATCGATTTGAATCATATGGTAATTAGACCCTGAACACTTGTAAGCAAAGATATTTAATTAATGTAAAATAAACGATATTTTCCTAAAGATTGTTTTCCTTTCTTTTTATGATTATCCTTTTACTTATTTATTTTGTGACTATTTAATATATCTTTTATTAAAATATTGATATGACCCCTGAAAAATTGAAATAGCAATTTCACACACTTAGCCATCAAATTCGATGATGCCACCTATGCAGTATTTAATTACTCATTTTTATCTATTATTTGAGTCATGTTTCATTTGCGCCGGGCCTGGGTTTTTTTTGAGCATTCTACTTTAATGTCAAAAAAATAAGGAAAGCTTAGTGTATAAATCATCATATCAAAAACTTAAAAAAAATAGATTTCGCTTATTTCATCCTTTTTTGGCTCAATATTTGTTTAAGCTATAGCTTTTTTTATCATTGTCTACCAGGACTTAAAAATAATGTCTCTTATTAGTGTTAGTTTTTAAACATTATCCAAGAAGACAGAAACCTAGAGAGGTCAAATCGGGCGATCTTGCAGGAAGGCAAAATACTAGATAGTGTGGTTTGGAAAAATGCCCTGTATTGAAAACACCCCTTTTCCTGTGAAAATCCTTTACATAAAATTGTATAATTTACGCATTATTATTGATTACTTTTTACAGGAGAGCACTCAGTATAATTGATAATCATTTTGAAGACCTGATGCAGGATCAAGAGTTCCTATCAAGTTCAGACAGACTCAAGGATTTTCTGAAAATGATCCCTGATGAAACTCTTAGATCACAAGTGGAGAAAATTTTAGATAAAATGCCAGAGAATTCTCTTGAAAGGTGGAACACATTCTTAAGTTTATATGAAGGATATCTAAGAGAAGTAAGTGAATATTTATTTTCAATATCAATTGAGCAGCAATCTTTCTGACCAGGCAAAATTACATCCATAATTCTTTATTCATTTTAGAACGGAAGTGCTATCAGAAAAGTGAAATATCTTGTTGAAGAAATCAAGATCCAGTATTGCTACCCTAGACTAGACGTAAATGTGACAAAAGGATTCAACCATTTACTAAAATCTCCCTTCAGTATTCATCCAAAAACTGGCAAAGTGTCTATTGTGTTTAAACCAGGAAATGCCAAAAATATGAAGCTGGATGAAGTGCCTACTATCTACACCTTATTGGATGACAGTTCTCCAGAGAATGCCCAACATCAAGCTAACATGAGAACAGCTGTAAAGAATTTCCAGGAAGTTGTATTCTCTTTGGAAAAATCTGAGGCTTTGAGAAGAAAGAATGAACATAGTAAGTATTCTGTTTTGTATGATCAAGTTTAAAAAAAAAATTGCGTGTTACTCAGACTGTGCACCACAGAAACCTATAAGTACTAGGTCAATCTGAACAACTATTCCCAAGGAACATAGGTCGAAACACGAAAAAAAAAATTCAACTTCCTATGGAAACTGTATCAGCTGTTTGCGCATTTTTTATGGGAGGTAAACAATGTTTTTTCCTATTTCCACCTATATTCCATAGGGAAAGTTGTTCAGTTTCATAGTCTTAAGATTTAGACTTTAAGAGTCGTATTGATAGTTCCCTCAAGTGTGAGATTGCTCTCAAGATTTACTTTACTCATACAAATTATACAACTTGAGAGGCATCTTAACACTTGAGAGGGATTTATCATGAATAGTGTTTTTACACCTGATATAGAACAGGGTGTAACAAAAAGGGTATACCAACCCTTCAGGATGTAAATCTACCTATGAAACTAAACAAGTTTCCCTAAGGAACATAGGTCGAAATATGGAAAAAAAAAATACTTCGCATAGAATCTGAATCCGGTGATAGCGCATTTAGTATGGAAGGTAATTTTTTTTTTGTATTTCGACCTATGTTCATTGAGGAAAGTTGTTCAGTTTCATGGGCAGAATCACATCCTTCAGGGTTGATATACCCTTTCTGTTACACCTTGTATAATGTCTATAATTTTATAGCAATTTGTAATTTTTTTTATTACAGATATATCATTGGACTTCTAAATCATAAAATTTTCAGTAAACTTAATTATTTTAAAATGGAATAACCAATAAAACCATTAATTAAAAAGTAAATATATATGTTTTATTTCAAAATTTAAAAAAATTACCACATAAAATTACTTATTGCTACTAATAGGCAAATGCGTGTGAGGGTAGGCAATTTCATTTGAGACATTTTTTGTTTTAAATTATGAATTTATGATGTACTATGAAAAGACGAAAAATCTCAACCAGAGTGGCTAGCGTTTTGGGATAGACCAAGACGCGGATTTGATTCACGTTTTTTCGATCTTTTCATTGTTTATATGAAGACCCCAACACCTGTGCGTTAAAAATAACATTAAAAAGAAACATATCTGGGGCCGTAGACCAGTGGCTTTCTATTATCGCAAACGCTATAGAATATAATAAAAGCTGTAAGCTTTCACGCAACATTTTGTTAGCCAATGTCTAGAAATATAAGGGTAATACAAGGAAGATTAATGAAAATATGTGTCACAGGTATTCTGACATTCATTCAGTCATTGAAAATACGGCATAACCCTCGTTCTGTAAATTTTGTATGAGGATGTCAAATTATGTTTGATGATTTAACATTTCAACTTGGAACACAGTGGCAGATGTCATCCCGTAGTGAAATAAATTAGTATTCCGAGCTGAGCAAGGAGTCCGAATTCTTTGCTAATGTCAATCCCGGTCATTTTTATTTTATTTTACTTGTGATTCTACACTAGCGTTTGCGATAGTAGAAACCCGCTTGTATCTAGGCCCTGCCTGGGGCCGTAGACAAGTGGCTTTCAAATCGTACCCTTCAGGCCCATAAGGACCACTTATCAAAAGACAGCAAAAAAGAAAAATGTATGAGATTGACATAAGCAAACGAAATGTTGCGTGACAGCTAATGTCAATCCCATACATTTATATTATATTCTACTAGCATTAACGATCATAGAAAGCCACTTGTCTAGGTACCTTGGTAATGTGATAGCATCCAGTAACAATAAAAATACTTATTTTTGACTGGAAATTGTCAAGAAGCACATCAAAGTCCAACTAAATGCTTGTAAAGCTTAGCTTGCAACTGCACGTCACTAATAGAAAGTTTCTAACCTTGCGACCGCCTTTACTCTGGCTGATATTCGTATTTACAAGGGTTTTATTGACGTGCTGCACAGCTGCACGTCTGTAGTGTGGCTCGCCTCCACCCACCTTAGTATGTAAGTATTTAGTCATTAAACTACCATCAATCGAGACAGCTGTGTATCTCTTCAACGCTCTCCCGGGTCCCCTCACCGCATGGCGACCCTGCCAGTGCTGCCTTATACGGGCAGCGCTGTGCAACGCGAGTCATATAAAGAAGACTTTGAGATTAAAAAAAAAATAATGAATATAAAAAGGTGAATGTGTCAGTAAAAATGTTATTGGACAATGTGAAAAAAAAAATTAACGGAATTATTTTTGTTTTTTTGGATAAATAAAAGCGGACTAGTAAATAATAATAATTATAAAAAAAAAATATCATTTTGAATAAATAATAATAATAAAAAAATGTGAAACAAATAAAACTACAAAAAAAATATATAATAGGCTTTATTGATAAAATTAAATAACGTGGTGAGTCAGTGGTGGAACTAAGACATGGAAAATCGGAAGAGGAAATGACTTCAAAATTAAGAAGAAAGTGAAGAAGACGAAGATGGAGAAAATTGAGAAAAGTCTGAAAATGTAGACCAACAAAGTGATGATGGAGTCAGATGGATGTTAGTTAGTGTGATGCTGGGCGCAGGGAGATGAAGGAGACAGATGGATGAGGATGTTACGTGCAGGGTGCCGGGAGTAGTTCGTGTCGGAAGAGATACACAGCTGTCTCGATTGATGGTAGTTTAATGACTAAATACTTACATACTAAGGTGGGTGGAGGCGAGCCACACTACACGTCGGTGGAAACACCTTGACCTGGATCAGGTCTCTGGTTACGGGCGTTTATAGTGTAGCGCTAGTTCAGCTTATACTGGTTTTCTTTCTACTGCTTGCTGCCTTGCGTAATTGAGATAGTTTTTTTTCTCTTATTATAAAGAGCAACTTAGAGCGATGTTGAGGAAATCTTCGAACGGGAGAGTCACAGTGCCGTTCTGCTGCGTATCTCTAACTCGGAATGCTTCGGTAAAGCGTTGTATCTGTACAGACAAGACGATGAAACTGTCCACTGAGATTTTTCCCTCCTTCGGGTCGTTTCTTTTCGCCAGGAAACTGACGAATTCCGGCGAGAAACGGAACCCCATTGTAGAAAGAGCTGAAACAAAAAAGCTTAGTCATAGCATGAACGCATAGATTCATCTAAGTATACTGCGTACAAAATAACTTTGTCCGTGACCGTTAATGCGCAGAAGTCAAAAAATTTGTCGCGGGGGTAACCGCGGCTCCCCCCAGGGGGCGAGCGAATCGTTCATTGGCTCTCCGCCCGTCACCCATGCGCGGAAAATAACCATCATGGACAAACTTGTTCTGAATTCGCTGTACGTACCCATTGTACGAGGCGACTTAGTGATCATAAGGATGAGTTTCCACCAGTGCTATACGACGGAGTTTAGCTGTAAGCTAGAAAATTCCAACCAATAGCTCCGCTTGATAGCGCAATCGACAAGCTAGGAAAATGGCGCAATCCTATTGGTTGAAATTTTCCCAGCTCACAGCTTAGCTCCCTCGCACAGCACTGGTGGGAAAGAAGCCTGAACCAGAGAATGGGTGCTAGCACACAGTCAATCTTGATCGCGATCGGGTAGAGATGCAGCCAAGAGAAAGAAAGAGAAAGACGTAGAAGCATAGAACAGGTGTATACGACTATTTCTTTCTTTCCTGTAGCTGCATCTCTACCGGATCGCGATCAGATTGACCATGTGCAGGCACCCAATGGGCAGCAGTATCTTTCTGCGTATTGTATTGCCATACTGCAGCCATCAAAAACTATGATCCATCATACCAGCTGCATCGCTAAAAAGCATGGTTATTGTGGTACAGTCAAGAGAACGTCAAGCTCGACACATTGGACTTTTTACCATTCTTATTTCGATAGAATTAGAAGCTGTAGTCGCACTGTGAGTGTCAAGCTTGACCTGCTTTTGACATCAACACATACCGGGACATCCATTATTTTGCACATCTTGTTTATAGGTTAGTACGCAGAACTCAAAAAATGAGTCACGGGGGTGAGCGAGGCAGGTGGGGGCGAATCGTTCATTGGCTTTCGCCGCCTGTCACCCATGCCATGCGCAGAAAATAACCAACAGGGCTAGGAATAACTTAATAGTTGTGGTTTTCCTTTTCCTAATTCGTCATACCTACGTCCTACGCTTAAGAAAATACACAATGATGTATTTTAGGTTGTGACAGAGCAGAGGCGGCAATTAGGGTCTTTTATGTCCTAGTACCTGGTCGGCCGAGCTTCGCTCTATAATAGCTACCTCAACATTAAAATATCATCGGGTGAGCAAGCTATGCTACTCACCAACAGATGGCGCTGTAGGTTTCTGTAGGTTTTTTAAAATGCTTAAAAACAAGGGGAAAACGAATTTTCCCAGACATGAGACCTAGCTAGATCGATTTTTTGTCCCCAAAAACCCCCGGATACTAAATTTCATCAAAATCGTTAGAGCCGTTTTCGAGAAACCGATTCATCATCATCATATCAGCCGAAAGACGTCCACTGCTGGACATATTTCATTTATTTACCATTTACAGATTGTATACTTAAAACTAGTTTATAATCCACCTCTATGAGGCACACATGGCATTTATAACATTATTAAATTAAAATTAAATTATTATCATAAATTAAATTATTAAAATTAAATTGAAATTTTTAAAACTAAATTGAAATTAAATTATTATTAACTTACAATTAATCATTAATCAATTTCATTATTAAATTTGTCACATAGGTATTCGTTGATATTATAGTACGCTTTTTTAATTAATAAATCTTTTAATGTAGTTTTAAATTTGTTCTCTTGAAGGTCTCGTATAGGTATACTTAGGCAGATGGTTATATATTTTAATAGCCATGTAGTAGCAACCTTTGCTGTACATGGTAAGGCGCCTAAACCTCCCCTAAAGAGCTCCATGACGACCGGTCCTGCGCTGCTCGCATCCAGCGGCTTCCCGCGACCTTGACCAGATCGTCGGTCCACCTTGTGGGGGGCCTGCCAACGCTTCGTCTTCCGGTACGTGGTCGCCATTCTAGAACCCTAAAAAGCCCCATCGGCCATCGGTTCTTCTTGCGATGTGCCCTGCCCACTGCCACTTCAGTTTAACGATTCTCAGAGCTATGTCAGTTACCTTCTGCGGATCTCCTCATTTCTGATTCGATCGTGACTTTGAGCTTTCTGATAAGGCCCATCGTGAGCGGCCACGTCTCGGTGCCATATGTCATCACTGGCAACACACACTGGTCAAAGACTTTCGTCTTAAGACACTGCGGTATTTTGGACGTGAAGATTTTGCGGAGCTTCCCGAACGCTGCCCATCCGAGTCGGATTCGACGAGTAACCTCTTTCTCTAAGTTGGATTTACCCAGCTGGACTGTTTGTCCCAGGTATACGTACTCATCAACAACTTCAAGCGTAGAGTCTCCAACTTTGAGTGGAGTGGGTACAACAAGGGTGTTAGAGATAATTTTCGTCTTATCCATGTTCATCTTAAGACCCACTTGTTGTGAAACTCTACTGAGGTTATTGAGCATCGTGCCGAAATCTTCCAGGGTCTCAGCTATTACGACAATATCGTCGGCAAATCGAAGGTGGGTCATGTACTCGCCATTGATGTTGATGCCAAGTCCTTTCCAGTCCAGGAGTTTGAAGACGTCTTCCAATGCAGCGGTGAACAGTTTAGGAGATATCACGTCTCCCTGTCTCACTCCTCGCTGCAATTGGATAGGTTTCGAGTCCTGGTCCTGAAAACGAACTGACATAGTGGCGTTTTTGTACAGATCCTTCAACACTTCAATGTACCGATAGTCGACTTGGCACCTCTGGAGAGATCGAAGCACGGCCCACGTCTCGATCGAATCGAAGGACTTCTCATAGTCCACAAATGCTAGGCAAAGTGGCTGGTTATACTCTTAGGTCTTCTGTATAACTTGCCGTAGCGTATGTATGTGGTCTATGGTACTGAAGCCTTTACGAAAACCGGCTTGTTCGGGAGGCTGGAAGTCGTCGAGCCTGCGCGCGAGACGGTTCGTAATGACTCTCGAGAACAGCTTATAGACATGGCTCAGAAGTGAGATGGGTCTGTAATTCTTCAGCAGGGTCTTATCACCCTTTTTGATGAAGAGTACCACCACACTTCTGTGCCATGCCTGTGGCGTTTTCCCTTCGAGTATGACAGAATTAAACAGCTTCTGAAGAGCTTTAAGCACTGGCCTTCCGCCTGCTTTCAGAAGCTCAGCCGTAATTCCATCGTGCCCGGGTGCCTTGTTGTTTCTAAGCTGTCTGAGAGCCATTCTAATCTCGTACAAGCTGACGTCCGGGATATCTTCGGTATGGTGTCGGGTAAGTCTAGCTCTTGGATCGTTGGCCAGACTGCTAACGGGTGGGCCGGTTGACGTGTATAACTGCCCATAGAACTTCTCGACTTCCCTCAGTAGCTCAGGCTTGGACGATACGGTTCTGCCATCCTCGGTCTTCAGCCTCGTCAACTGGCTCTGTCCAATAGACAGATCTCTTGCGAACACTTTGGAGCCTTTGTTCCGCTCAATCGCTTCTTTAATATGGTTAGTATTAAATAGCCGAAGGTCGCGAGTCAGAGACTTGGAGATCTGTTTATTGAGCACCCGATATTGAGAAGCATCTTCCGGAGACTGCAGAACCATTTCGCGTCTTTCTTCCATTAGCTTGAGGGTATGGTCAGAGATCTTTTTGGTTCTTTTAGTACGGTGGGGTCTAAAGTACTTTGACCCAAACCGATTACAAATATTGCTCGTTAAATAGTATAGGATAAAGAAAAAAAATCATAAATATTGTAAGTTTTGCGACGATACAAAGTACTTGATATTTTTATATCCCATCAGGCCCATCACCCATCATGAGTTTACTTCCATTAACAAAATAAGTGAGTACGATTAAATATACGTTGTGCCTACGAAATTACGAATAAATAATAGTCAGGAACTCTAACTCAGAACAAATTCCACACAACAAGTATCGTAGTTCGCTGCGTTGCGCAGACTAACTCTAGCCCTGACGGTTATTTTCTGCGCATGGGAGTGACAGGTAGAGAGCCAATGAACGATTCTTACGCCTTCCTCCACCTGCCTCGCTCACGCTTGCGACTCATTTTTTGTGTTGTGCGAATCAGCGGTCAGCGGGCTAGAGCTGTTTGCGCCGCGTATAATGTGAATGGTTCTGTTACTGACTTAATTATGAATAAGGAAAAATTTAAGTACCGTTTCCAAGCTCCTTTTCCTCTATGCTGCCAGACTGATCCGTGTCGTAAGTCTTGAACACTGCCAGCCACTGGTTCACGTAGGTATACAGCTTGTCGAACTCTTCAAGATTGATGGTCCCCGAGCGATCTTTGTCAAACATCCCTTGAAACGAAAAGAAATGAGATTTGAGTCTACGCGACTGGTAGTGTGTGTGAATGGTGGATGTGGGTTTTTTACTGTCGCTTCTTTTTTTCCCACATGGCGCCACTTTGTTTGTTAAGCGACGTAAATATAACTGACGTCATTAAGAGACTTTTAATATTCTACAATAAAAAAAGAACATTTTGATTTTTCTTTAATTTTGATTTGATTTTAATAAAAACAACCCAGATTATTCAGATATAGTGGAGGTAAAGCATAAAAATTGTATAATCTCGGAATCCAGGGCCAGTCAATGAATCTTCATAAAACATGTTGGACTGCATTGTTAAAAGCTCAAATAAAAACCATAAAAAAAAAATTGGCCGATCTTGATTACAACGACTATTTTATAACTTTAAAAACTCCGCGACCATCCAACTTGACCCCTCTTTTATAGAAAAGTTCTTGAAACGGGAGCTCACCTTAATTGGTTCGTATTAGTTGTAATTTTTTTTTATATTTAATGATTTTAGACTTTTCCCTTTATTTGTACTGTCAGACCTAGCTTCTTGCAAAATTTCGTAATTTTAGGTCAACGGGAAGTATCCTCTAGGTTTTGCTTTAGGTAGTGCATAAATGAGATGAGGACATAAAAAGCCATATCTTTTGATTGCGTCGTTGTTAAATTTGGAATTTTCAGATCTTGTGTGAGAAAAAGGGTCTTGACAGACGGACAACAAAGTGATCCTATAAGGGTTCCCTTTTTTTTATTTTGAGGTACGGAACCCTAAAAATAAATTTAAAATAATAAAAAAAAAGAAATCCGAAAAATTAATAATTATTTATTTATAAAAAAATTGAGATCGGGCAAAAATTATTTTTTACATTTTTCTATATATATGCTTTTAAAAACATAATAGGTCTTTACCTATGAAATTGCCGAAATTTTGAGATCATAATTCGTATAATTCTAATGCAATTTTTTTCATTTGTCTTATATTTGAAAGTTGACTTCAAGGTTATCAATTTACGCATAAAATAAAGTTTTTATTTTTAGTTTGATATATAAAATTAAAGGTTCGAAAATTGTTCGTCTTAAATGTCGTCCGATTTCTTCATTAGATTTGTTATATTTTTTACAGATAATATTTTTCGAAAATTTAATTTAAGCTTCTGTTAGCTTAATGTCTTCCCAATAATGCTCAAAAAAATGAAAAAAAATTGGACATAATTCCTAAGATAAATGCAAAAATGTTAGTACTGAAAATTTAGTTGACCTAAAATTCGCAATACAAAACGGCAATTTCATAGGTAAAGACCTATTATTACAAAAATTTATATGAAGATTCATTGACTGGCCCTGGGTTCCGAGGTATAAATCTTATGGCCCTCCACTAATAAGTCATCATACACCTTGTACATTTAAGGCATGTTCAACTTTAAGGTGTAGGTATAGCTCTCTGCCACTGGCGGTGTGACTTCTCGAAAATAGCTGTTACAATGTCGATTGGTTTCTTCCGTTTTTAGGGTTCCGAACCAAAATCGTAAAAAAGGAACCCTCGTAACGGTGCGGTTGTAAAGACTTTAGTTCTACTCCTTACTAGATGGCGCTTTTTTCATGCTAGAAAGATCAAGGCCCGTACGTCTGTCGCGGACAGTAAAATGTATGCAGAGCTCCGCTCTTGAACGGACTGTATAGGCTTCATAATTTTACTGTCCGTCGCGGACATACTCGTAGTACGGTCAGCCGCTCATCGGTAGAAACTTTTTCAACTCTATTACCACGCCATAAGGTCCAAAAGTGTTTCTACTGACGTGCTGTTGAGTGTACGCGTCGGACATCCGCGTCGCCCTGATCTAGGCATAAACCGAGCGGAGCTCAGTTGCTCGGTAAGTGCATAGGTTATGTTATAACCTACGGTATTAAAATATTTGAGTTACCATACAGTATAGTCGTCAAGCATCAAGTTTTCAAGAATGATACCTACCTAGAATTTATCTACCCTTACCTATCATCAACTTGCAAGCAATTTCGGAGAACTTTTTCCCTTGAGCGTTTACCAAGGCTGCTTGTAACTCCGACGCAGATATGAACCCAGACTGATCCTTGTCGACCGCACGGAACCACTGCGCCACTTGGGGAGAGATCTGACCGTCGGGCCCGACTGACGGATAAGGCCCGTGGCCCATCTCTAGCTGAACTGGCTGACCGGGTTGTCCGTAGCCCGGCTGACCAGGTTGTCCGTAGCCCGGCTGACCGGGTTGCCCATAGCCCGGCTGACCGGGTTGCCCATAGCCCGGCTGACCGGGTTGCCCGTAGCCTTGCTGTCCATAACCTGGCTGCAATAGAAGATTACAAAACATTAGTGTAAACAGGCTTACAGTAACAATTTTATTAGGTACCTATTACTAGTAAGACCACAGAAAAATATGGGAATAGCAAAGCAAGGAGGTCCGAAATATTTGAGTAAAACAGAATGTTCAGGCCGTAGTGCCAAAGAAATTTATACACTAGTAACAAAACCATGGCTTCGAATTTAAGCCTTCTCTTGTCGAACAGGCGTATCGAGTCAATCCTTCGTTTTTGTGTAGTCACGCACTCACTCTTACAACAGCCACGGCCGCAATAATAGCATTGTTCTTTGTTGTAATGTTTTATCTTTAAAATAGAAGATTTTTACTTTAATGCCATCTTTTATTACGCCCCATTTATGCTAAGCTAAAACACAGAAAAATAAACCTTTGGAGAATAGAAGATTTTTACTTTAATGCCATCTTTTATTACGCCCCATTTATGCTAAGCTAAAACACAGAAAAATAAACCTTCGGGTACCTACATAAACTTGAAATACATCCTATTTGCAAGAGGCTTAAGGCCAATTTATCTTCCACGCTACCTTTTGATGACAAAGAAAATGACAACAATAGATTTAAAGGAGCTTTAACTTTTTAGTGGTGTTATGCAATTTACTGTCAGACCATAAAACTGACTGGAGAACTTTCCCTATGCACCGGGAGCCGAGAAAGTTTTTTTTACGTGATAATCTTGAATATCGCCGGGTGATAAAATATCACAGATTTTACTTTTCAAAAGTGAAGATTGATATTCGTAAAATATAAAGCAGTCCTTGATTGTAAATTTTCATGTATTTTGATTTACCTTTCAACAGTTTATCATGGCAAATGTGAATTTTTAAAGTCTCAAAAGTGATATTTTATCACCCGGTGATTTTCAAGAATTGACTCCCAGGGCGAATACGAGATGTCTTAGTATTTAGATAGGGGATGATTAAAAGGATCACAAAAAATCAAGTGAGAAGTCGGGGACTTTAGCTAAAACAGACCCGCCTGAAAATCTGGAAAAGGCCTCCAGAACACCAGGTCCCGGTCTAGAAGTTCTTAGTTCATGATTTTTCTTGATCCTCTCATATTGTCCCCCATCTACTGAGACATCTCGTTTTCGCCCTGAATATCACGTGAAAAACGAAAAAGAAAAGTTCTCGTCTCCCGAACCACTAAGATATTTAAGTAGGTATAGGTGTGGGCAAACAACTTGAACAATAATCGCGTGGTAGGGAAAGCTTTGCGTACGTCAATTTGTATGTAAAATCGACTCTGCGCAGCCAAGGTCATTGTTCAAGTAGTTTGCCCACACTTTAAATTCAATATTTTTAATTGTTGTTACTAGGTCGAGTGGGGTATCATGTGAAAGCCTAAAAGGGCTTTACTATTTTATGATTTTTAGTTATAATGAAAAAACCCTCATCTCCTCTCCGAAGTTTGCAAAAGGAAAAATCTAAATTAGTTGTAGTCGATAGAGGTTTATGTAAATAATACGGGAAAAATAAAACGATCTAAGTTGCACAGTTTTTAGTAATGTACAAAAACCTTTACAAACCAATTTAGTTTTGCGGTCCTAAAAATGGACTTTATTGCTTCCAAAAATATAAAGGGTGTAAGGGACGGTGTACCGAAAACTGAAAGGGCGTGCTCAGTCAACGAAACTGAACAACTTTCCCAAAGAAACATATGTTGGGAAATGAAAAAAATAAAAATTAACCTCTCCATACAAACTGCTCGACTAGAGTGAGCAATTTGTATGGAGAGATCAAAAATTCTTTCATTTCCCAACATATGTTTCTTTGGGAAAGTTGTTCAGTGTCGTTGACTGAGCGAGCACGTCCTTTACATTTTCGGTACACCGTTCCTGTATAGGTATACTTCGGGCCAAGCAACTTGAACAATAATCGCTTGGTGGGGGAAGCTTTGCGCACGTCAATTTGTATGTAAAATCGACTCTGCACAGCCAAGGTCATTATCCAAGTAGTTTGCCCTAGATATTTGTCGTAAAATTAAACACCGAATCTTTTAAAGACAACTTTATTCTATAAAGTATAAATACTCGTAGTTACAATAATTAGTTGTTACATATAGTTAGATATTTACATAATCTTGTATGAAACTGTAGAAAAACTGCAAAATTATATTATCAATTCCATGCAAAACATGTATCTGACCAACTATGAATAATAGCCTATTTTAGCTACCATTCAATCTAGCTAGAAGTTTAGGCTTTCATGCATTTACAAGAAAAAAGAAAATGTTTCTTTTACGTATACAAATGTAACATAGTAGATTTTTCAGAACTGCAAAAGTTGTAGCTGCCACTTTTCCTACTTAAAAATTAAATATCTCTTAACAATATGAAAATATTTTGTCTACAACTGTTTGTTAAAATAGATCAGACTATAGTTTGATTCAAAGCTCTTACAAAAGCACTATCACTGGGAATACTAATACAAACTAGGTACATCAAGCAAGTTTAGTGTAACAATAATGGACAGGTATACATACCTACATTGTATGAGGCACTTTAGCTATAGTAGGTACTGTAATTTTTTTTTTCAATTTACTCTGCAGATCTAGCATGTAGGATTTTTAAACTTGCAGAGAACAAATAAATGCAATGAGCTTAAAAGCGTCATGAGAATCTAGAAGCTTGAAACGAAGGCCAACAGTGGATAGGCGATTAAGGCCCGTATTGAAAATTCCCTCTCAAAATCTTCCCCAATAACTTAAGCAACGAATAATTTGTGGATGGAAAAGTCGAAAGCAGAAAGTTTTACTAAGGAACTTTGTTTGGACTAGTTAGGAGATAAACATACTAAAAGTCCTTGCCCCTCCGAGGTCCGCTCGAGGGGGGGGGGGGCACAAAGAAGGTCGCATTTTTCAAATAGTGACGCACCGTTTTCGAGATGTAAGCAAAAAACAAAAAAACCGGGTCCTTCCTTAAAAAGTTCTTAAGTCAAACTTTCTGCTTTCGACTTTACCATCCACATACCCCTTGTGATCACTCATTGGCCATACTACAAGACCATGTCAGCTGACTTAATTATCAAGATGCAATTAGCATCTCAAGATCTTGCTAATTAATAAACTACTATCCAAATATCAATCTCAAGTGTCCGTCTTTGAGTCAAACGTCAAAAGAGCAAAAATAATTTATGTCGGCATGTTGTTACAAATAATATACATCCTAAACAAAATAATACTCGTCACTATTTGACAGCATCAACAATTTTGAGTTAAGTTTCGTTTATAAATTATTTGTATCTTGAAACGGCCGATTGCCATCTTATTAAAAGTTGAAGTTGAGTGTGTTTTTAACACTCAAGTGATAATTGCTCCGACAGCTACTCAATTTCTGTTTATTAATTAATGCAACACCTCAAGATGCCCCTTAAGGACTTTTTCGACCCTAAGTTTGGATGGATGGAATACGCCCAAGAATACGCCGATAGCTTCCAAAGCATGGTATGAGAACTTCATAATGACAGGCGTGCTGCATCTCGTTCATGCCATGGTTTATTGCATCGAATGCAGCAGGACAATAATAAATAACCACTAAAAATATTCAGGGTGTACAAAAAAGTCCGGAAATCATTTCAAGGGGTGACACAGAACATGGAACTTAGCAAATTTTTAAAGGAACATGCAGACTAAAAGTAGCAAAAACAAGTTTTTAATACGAGAATTTGTAGAGTAAGCAAAAAAATTGGCCGTATTTTGATTACATTAGTTCAGGAAAGTTATTCAGTACCAGGTTTTAAATCACCTATAAAATAATTTTCGAATTTATTTAGAATGGGAAAAGCCCTGGAAATGAAAGTGTTCATTAGTGTATAAAAGAATAACTGTACAAAATCGTAGCTATGCTAATATATAATTAGCTAAATTCTCGTCTTTTATCAAGCCCATTAAGTTTTGAGTCTTTTATATACCGGAAGTACTTACTTACCATACTTCCGAGTTCAATGGATAAGAGATGGCTTCATTGATGAAGCTACCTATTTGAAGAAAACTATTATACCTAGGTAATCGTATTTTCGTGTAAATGCGCTCAATGTTATTGCGTAGTTAATTTCGATTTGATACAGTATCTATGTGACTGAAATTTTACAACCCTCTAAATATTAGTAAAAAGAAGCTAAATTTCAACAAATAAGTTTTAGTTATTTGTGCCCAATTTAAATCTCACTCTATCCATTACCTCTGTTACAATAAATCTTAATTTATCAAAATATTAATTTACACTTAAAAATAAATTACATTATATTTAGGAAGTCTATCATTTATTGTTACAATGTTATTTTATATCATCATATTTCATAAGTTACAATTTGAAAGATAGTGTGAAGTCTCTTTCAATACTTAATTCAATGAAGATCAGTATTAATTATTTCTATACAACAATCACTATTTTCTTTTAATTTTAATAAGAAAGGATCAATTAAGCTAATAACCAAATAGGTGGGGATGGCTTGAGATGTCTTTCTTAGGAACCCTAGATGCAGGTTCCAGCCTGCTTACAATAAAAAACATAAAAAGATCCATTCCTTGAAGATATTACAGATTCAACCAAATACAACTGAGTTTCAGGTTAAATAATAGACATTTTAAATTAGCCACATATACCTCCTACTTTATTATTGCCTATACATTACAAATTAACAATAATCATACACATTTAAATGACATTCAGTCTTTTACATCAAAACCAATACTGGCAAGGTCGTTGCATTCACTTTGTACTAAACAAAAGTATAATAATTTTTTAGCAGTGTCTCTTCACTAAATACAAGCTTATTAACCTCACAAAGCATGCTATATTATACCATAAATAGACAGATATTAGTTTAATACATGCAATAGATACATTACAATAACAAATTTACCTGAAATAGATTACAGAAAATCAAAAGTACAAATTTAAAGGCATGTTATAAAAATGTAGTTAGTGAAAACACAAACTAATGCATTTAAATAATACAATATTTACGTTTTAATAGAATATTTCTTTAAGCTTAAACATTATCACTGTGACTAGAAAAACTGTAAGTAGCTGGTGTTACTGATGTATTTACACACACTTGAATAGATGGTTTAAAAGAAGAAGGAAGAAGTTTATGTGCTTCTGGCACTGGAGAGTAACTGCGACAGACAGCAGCCTCAAAATGCACTTGCTCACTCCTATCTGTAGGCACCCCATCAAAGCTCGTTTGTTTTGCAGAATCACCTGTTCCACTGTCTTTACATGACGAATGTTCTGATATATTGTCTGGAAATAGCTGAGGAGACTCACTATCACTATGCACTATTTGAGTCATTTTCATGCTCTCGGTGGGAAAGTTTTGCACTGCCCCAGTCATGCGCCGGCGCGTATGGTAGATAATAACCACCCAAATAATAGAAGTCCCTACTGCACAACACACAACAGTTATTATAATTATACCAGTCATATCTTCTTCATTCACCAAAATTGCTACTGGAGGTAAAACACGCAACTCAATCATATCCTTTTTAGTACCTAGCTCATTTGTGATTTCACATTCATAACGGCCTGCATCACTAGACTCTGTTCCAATAATAATCAATAGTTGATCCTCAGCCGTAAAAAAATATCGATCTGTAGGAACTATTGGTGTGCCATCTTTTAGCCACTTTAAAACTGGCTTAGGAGAACCTGATATCATACATTGCAACACTACTGAATCACCACTTGTCACTTCTTTGTTCTCCATGACCCTTACAAATGAGGGCTCTTGCAATACTGTTAAAGAGGCATTAGCAATTATAGTGCCGGCAGGATTCTTAGCAGCACAGCTGTAAATACCCATATCAGTGGTTTTAGCATTCACTATAAAGAAGAGGTGGTCAGTTGGCATAACATTCATTCTTCTTTCTCTAGCTGCTGGAAAGTCATTGCCTCCATCTTTTTTCCAAGATATTTCTGGAGTTGGGTCCCCTGTAGCAGCACAGTTGAGTGTTACTGTCTCCCCTGTCTTAACCGTAACATTTGCTGGCATCTGTATAAATCTTGGGAATGTGACAATATTTACTCTCGCTTTTGAAGAGTAGGTTGTGCCAAAATTATTGCTGACCACACACTGATACTTCCCTGAGTCTGCATGTGTCACATTTGGAATTATCAACACTGAGGTTGCTCTAGGATGCCCACTTGCAGATATTGTAGTATTCTCATACACAGTGGGATTACTAACATTCCCATTGTTCTTTCTCCATAAGAAAGTCATGTTGCTAAATGGGTTAGAAGTAGCTGAACACACTAGGTTTGCTGATCTTCCTTTTATTGCAAGATGTGTTTTAGGATGCTCGACTACTTTAGGTTTGGGAGAATCACCACAGTTGTCTTCTTTTAGTTTTGCAATTGGCACTCCACTCACCTCAGATGGATAAGCACATGTCGCTGTCATAAACTTTTGCTCGGCATTGTCTTTGATCCATTTTACAATCCATAGAATATTACAATCACACAACAAAGATGAAGAGTTGAGATGCAGCTTCCTTAGTTTGGACATAGATTCAAAAGCATGTTGTTGAATAGATGTTATGTTGTTTCCTCTCAAATCTAATTCATTTACATTGGACAGTCCTTCAAAAGCTCTTGAATTGATAGACTTAATATGGTTGAAAGCCAAACTAAACATCATCAAGTTTTGTAATTTAGAGAAAGGTCCGGACATATCTTCCACAGTCCAAGATATTTTGTTGTTGTTCAGGAGTAATGTTTGTAGTTGGGTCATGTGACTGAATGCTTCCTGAGATATAGAAGATATATTATTATTGCTTAAATTGAGAGTGCGAAGGTTGAGCAAGTGCTGAAATGAACGACCCTCAATCTCTATCAAATAATTATGAGATAAATCCAAACTCTCCAAATTGGTACACAGTTCCCAACTACCAATATCAATTTCAGATATTAAATTGTTTGATAAAGACAAAGTTATCAATGATTCTAAGCCGTACATCCATCCTTTTGAAATGCTTCTAATTCTATTGTGATCCAACTGCAATAAGTTCATAGATTTGAATCCAAAAAAGGCCCCATCCATAATATTGTCAATGTTGTTCGACCTCATTTTTAAAGTTGTGAGACTGGATAACCCTTGGAATAATAAGCCATTAATGACATGCAGTTTATTGTGGTTCAGTTCTAACGTTCTCAAATTAGACTGAAACATAAATAAATGATTAGGCAGGGATTTGATTTCATTTCTGTTTAGTTTTAATTCTGTTAAATTTGTCAGATTATTCAGTGCTTCATCTTCAATTACTCTAATATGATTATTGTTCAAGTATAATTTCTTCAATGAACAGTTTGCTGAGAATCGTCCAGCGTTTATCGAACTGATGCTATTCCTATTGAGGCTCACTTCCAATAACTGATTGCACTGTTTAACATTCGGGATTGAATGCATAGAATTCTTATCCAGTTTTAACACTTGAAGACTTAATAATTTATCAAATCCTTCCGTAACATTTTCATTCAACCTATTGTAGCTGAGATCCAAATGTTCCACCCACTTAGGAATTTTTGGCACAGTTAGAAAATTTTTCTTTGCACAATCGACATACTGCTCCAGGCAATCACATTTTTGAGGGCATTCGTTGTTTTCTGCCTCAGACGATGCTCGTATCAGAAGGGTCACCGTCATAAACATCAACAGCCGTGCGTATCCCATCTTCAAGCATTTGGGTAGATAGCCCATTCATTGAGTGGAAAGGTAGCGTATTCCTTCTTACATAATTTCGGCTTTATGTATTGTTGCCACTAAAATTTTTACAGTCCGTCACTGCACTTATATGAAAACAAGAGAAATTGAGCATTTTACAACTGAAAACAACGGCAAATCAGTAACACAACTCGATTTATTTACAAGAATAGACATAGCCGCCATTTTCTATCACCGAAGCTCATGACAGTGTGACCATTTAAAAAAAAACGGCATTAATTTCACCAGGAAAGGCCTCTTTACGCATCGCTGAATCAACTAGTTGCCGATCGAGTCAATTTTCGACATATAGTTAACGTGATGCGAAGCGTGGTCTTAAACCTTGACGTCATGATACTATCGAAAAAAATTTACAATACATTCTTCTTCCTCGGTCCCTCACTGATGAGGGAAATATTACAATACATATATATCTATATATATATAAAAGAAGGTGACTGACTGACTGACATATAAACGCACAGCCCAAACCGCTGGGTCTAGAGATTCCAAAGAGATGTAAAATTTTACTATGGAGGTTGGATTTTTATTTCGAGAGAAGATTAACAGGGTTTAAACCAAGTTCATATGGTGGATAGGATAGTAGATAATATTTTGGTGAAGAAAGAATATTTTTATAGGCCACCATTTTTTTACAATTGATTTTTAAAGTTATTGAAATACGGCATCACTGATTGGAATTTGACAACACTGATTAGACTATGACAACCCTACTTACAACAGGGTTTTAGGGTAAGTAAGTATACAGGGTGTTAGATTAGGATCACCATATGTACAGGGTCTTAGGGTAAGTATACAGGGTGTTAGGATAGGATAACTATACAGGGTTTTAGAATAGGATCACTATATGTACAGGGTTTAAGGATAAGTATACAGGGTTAGATTAGGGTCATCATATGTACAGGGTCATAGGGTAAGTATACAGGGTGTTAGGATAGGATACCTATACAGGATGTTAGGTTAGTATCACTTTATGTACAGGGTTTTAGGGTAAGTATACAGGGTGTTAGGATAGGATAACTATACAGGGTGTTAGGTTAAGATCACTATATTTACAGGGTTTGAGGGTAAGTATACAGGGTGTTAGGTTAGGATTACTATACAGGATGTTCGGGTACGTATACAGTTTGTTAGATTAGGATCACTATATGTACAGGGTCTTAGGGTAAGTATACAGGGTGTTAGGGTGTGTACAGGATTTTAGATTAGGATCACTATATGTACAGGGTCTTAGGGTAAGTATACAGGGTGTTACTACACAGGGTGTTAGGACTAACACTAACACACTAACACCCTGTATAGTTATCCTATCCTAACACCCTGTATAATTACCCTAAGACTCTGTACATGTGGTGATCATAATCTTACACCCTGTATACTTACCCTGAAACCCTGTGTATTTATCCTATCCTTACACCCTGTATACTTACCCTAACATCTTGTATAGCAATCCTAACCTAACACCCTGTATACTTACCCTAAAACCCTGTACATATAGTAGTCATCCTAACCTGACACCTTGTATACTTACCCTAACATCCTGTATAGTTATCCTAGCCTAACACCCTGTATATTAACAAATAATGACCATAAGAAGCATTTTTGATAATACCGAGACTTATAAAAAAATATATTTATCGGCGCAGGAGGCCATAATATCATAATCCCAAGTCTCACAAGGATATAGTGGGTTCAGGTATAATTAACCAGGATCGAATTATTGTCACATCACGTTTCGTGCTCCGGGCTTATGATGAGCCACCCGGACTCTTCCGGCCCAGTCTGACCCTGGATAGTTATTATAGTATACATTAACGTTGTACGTCTTACTTATCATTATTTCAGGAATCATTGTGATAAATAGTCTAACGCAAAAGCACGGTCACCATCATCTACCAAGATGACTTGTTGTGACGTCCTTTCACCTTGACGCTTCATCAGATCGACAGCTATCTAAATACTTAGCTGCCAGTCTATTCCTGAAGCAAGGAGGCCTCACTCGGCGATACTAAGAAGGTGCTGCTAGTAATATGCCTACACGGCCGTCCTGACAACACGACCGTCCTCGGGCGTTAATCCATTAACAATGTCCTAAAACAAATAAAAACAAGATCACCAAGCAATCCGCTCGTCTATCCTGACAAACAAGATCATCATCACACACAAAACTGAAACCACTCATTGTGAAGTTACTCTGAAGGCATATATGTGCCCCTTCAACCCAACTCTGAAAGCATGTACCCTTTCGACCATCTCACTATGGACCGGATGACATCTTTCCCACATAAATCACGGACAGGACCAGTGTGTCCATTCGACCATCCCTAATGGGCACGGTGACATGATCCACCACTGTCCTTCCAACCATCAACAAAGCCTGGCCCGGACCAGTGTGTCCCTTCGACCAGCCCCGATGGGCATGGACCGGATTCGCCACTGTCCGACCAGCTTCGCAAACACAGATTGGGCCAATGCGAACCTTCAACCACCCAACCAAGTCGGGCTGGCCCGTACGACATTGCCCTCTCTATCAACTCCACAAACATAGATTGGACCAATGCGAACCTTCAACCACCCAACGAATCGGGCTGGCCCGTACGACATTGTCCTTTCTATCAGCTCAACAGTAATCACCCTACAACCACCCAAACCAACTGAGTAACTTCAAATCATATTATCAACATAGCAATTTCAAATTACGTGCGTCACAATATCATACTATCTCACAATAAGGAACATGCTCACCAGATATCCATAAGGTAGGTATCATCAACAATTTTACTATCTGCCTATGTACAGATAATTTTCATACTTCGTTAGAATTTTCCAATAAATTCGCTTTATTCGCAATATGTTCGATATTGTTAAGAATACGGCAATGGTTTGTTGAGTATCACCAGTAATCACTATACTTTGGGCAATTTGTATTAAAATCAGTACACTTCCTGTCTCTTTTCTTTCTCCATGCCTCTCCCCATTTTAATTTGGAGCCGACCCCCTGAATACATTTTCAACCGTTGGCTCTGTCGTTATAATCGGCCTCAATATTTTTGTAAGTTCTTACATTTTCGACCACCAAGTAGCTCTTTGGCATCCCAGGGGTTATTTCGGCTTGTTTCCCTTTGTCAATATTTAGCGCAGACTTAAAGAGGTGCTCTTCTTCTCAGCGCATCACATACCTAATCCGTACCGCCGGAGCTGACTCTATTGAAGTTTGTCTAGAATAAGCACTACTTTGAAATTTCCACTAACATGTACGTTCCTGAGTCTATCCAATTAAGTGCCAACAGCCCATCTAAGCATTTTCATCTTAGTTACGTGGATTTTTGTTACGAAGTCTCCAAAATTCCAAAATTCGTCCCTTTAGAGCTTCGCGGGTCTATCACAGATTTTCAAACAATCAATCAATCAAATCATTTGTTTGCTAGAAGAACATCTTTTAACTTGAACACATCCTCTAGATCAACGCTGTGTCCCCATAAATAGCACACCATAGCTAAGGACTGACGACAGATATTCATGATATGTGGTTAGTGTAGCATCTTTTGATATTGTTTGGGAAACTCTCATTGACGCAAATACGAATCTACTGAGTCTTTAACGCACTGAGTTGACACGAAATTTCTAATAAAGATGCTCATTATCATTGAGACTCAAAAATGATGCTTGTCCACTATTTTGTATACTTGTATTTAGTGCTCTTGGTTTCAACTGGCATCCTTCAGTCACAGAGCATACCTAACAGCGAACACCATTTCAACCAGTCAGCATTAGCTGTGCGATCAAATTATTTTGTTTTGTTTCATTTCATTTTGTTTTTATTTAATCGGTATTCATTCAGATTTCATTTATTTCCATTTTAATTTTACAGACATCTGGTTAATCTGGTTATCTTTGTATAAAAACAGCGTAGGAGCACATCGTCGCTACCGTACGTAACTTTGATTCCATTCTACAAAGTCGAAAATTACATAATTTCACAACCACAAGCAAGTCTTGTCTTCTTCGTATGTACCGTAAGCGCCTTTAACATCCACTATTTAAAAATGCATCAACGCCTTTCTAATTTACGATACTTTTGCAAATTACGCTTTTTGTCACCATCTAAGCGTATATAATTTTGAACATTACGACATATCAGGTATTAAAACTCATTAAACTTGATTCCTTTTTATCATAAAATGTATGTACAGCACCTAATTTTCTTGATTGTACTTGTTGCTCAACAATTTCTCGGCACGACTGTACTTTTACGCAGATCCATGAAACTGAAATGCTTGCACACATGATTAAAATATTGAGCTGTGTCTCTTTATCCCACTTCTGATATCGGCGCAGGAGGCCATAATATCATAATCCCAAGTCTCACAAGGATATAGTGGGTTCAGGTATAATTAACCAGGATCGAATTATTGTCACATCACGTTTCGTGCTCCGGGCTTATGATGAGCCACCCGGACTCTTCCGGCCCAGTCTGACCCTGGATAGTTATTACAGTTTACACTAACGTTGTACGTCTTACTTATCATTATTTCAGGAATCATTGTGATAAATAGTCTAACGCAAAAGCACGGTCACCATCATCTACCAAGATGACTTGTTGTGACGTCCTTTCACCTTGACGCTTCATCAGATCGACAGCTATCTAAATAGTTAGCTGCCAGTCTATTCCTGAAGCAAGGAGGCCTCACTCGGCGATACTAAGAAGGTGCTGCTAGTAATATGCCTACATATTCATTCATTCGACATCGTGTGTCGATATTATTTTGATCGATCACCTCTCTAATTATCATATCAATACGGTCTTAGATTGTAATAATACTATAAATACGGTCGTGAGCTGGGAGCCCTGAAACACACTGCTTCAAAAAATGATTACTTTGAAAAACTCATAAACATTACCCTTTTGCCACAAACAAAAAAAAAATTACCCTTTGACAGCAGTCTGTCTTGACCACGCACACGGGCGTCATATACAGCTATCCTGCTGTCAATGTCAAGGTAATATTTTGCCGCACAAATCTTTGGTGTTGCCAGTACTTAAAAAAAAGTCCACTATCAATATTTAAAAAAAATATTATAAAAAAATGGCGGCCCCAAAAAAAAAAATTTTTGTTGTTCTTCTTTCTTTTTTTTATTCTCCTTTATATGATATAAATTTCAAGTCTGTTAGTTTTATCTCGGAATAAAAAACCACTAGTATACATGTCTTTTGGCATGTAGGTTCCTTATGAGGCCTAGGGGTGCACTAAGAAAGGGTTTTATAAAATTCCACCCCTAAGGGGGTAAAATAGGGGATGAAAGTTTGTATGAAAGTCCGTCAGTTTTGAAGTTAGGATCTTCAAAATTTGTATTTAGGCTGATACTAAAAAATTATATTTACGTGTCTCAGGGTTTTTGAAAATTCGACACCCTTAAGGGTGAAAAGGGGGCTGAAGTTGAAAATTCTTTATTTTTAAAGTAAAATCCACAAAATTTAATATTTAGGCATAAGTGATGTAATTCTATGCAACGTTCATCACTGTTATTGAAATTCCACCCCAAATTCAACACCTAAAAAAGGGAAATGGGGTGAAAAAGTCTAAAAACCAATGTGGGTATCGTTTGTATGGTTTATCGGGTCGCTGATTACGAAAACTACAACAATTTTGAAATCCAACGTGGTGGACGTTAAATACCATCATTCCCTTGGGATGGGGTTGGGGTGCGATAGGGTTGAAATGTGAATATGGGTGTCGTTTGTATGGTTTATCGGGTCGCTGATTACGAAAACTACAACAATTTTAAATCCAACGTGGTGGACGTGAAATACCATCATCCCCCTGGGGATGGAGTTGGGGTGCGATAGGTTTGAAATGTCTAAAAATCAATATGGGTGTCGTTTGTATGGTTTATCGGGTCGCTGATTACGAAAGCTACAACAACTTTGAAATCCAACGTGGTGGACGTGAAATACCATCATCCCCTGGGGATGAGGTTGGGGTGCGATAGGTTTTAAATATCTAAAAATAAATATGGGTGTCGTTTCTATGTTAGGGATAGCGGTTAAATTGGCGTTAGGGGTAGGGATAGGGGCAGGGATAGGGAGAGGTAGAGTTAGAGAGGTAGAGGTAGAGTTAGAGAGGTAGAGGTAGAGAGGTAAAGGTACAGGTAGAGGGAGAGGGAGGAGGGGAAGGGGGAGAGGGAGGGGGTGAGGGAGAGGCAGGGGGCAGAGGGAGGAGGGGGAGGGGGAGAGACAGAGGGACAGGGAGGGGGAGAGGAAGGGGGGAGAGGGAGAGAGTTTTAGTTTTTCTCAAATACTTCTGCGAGTTGGCTCTGTTTTGAAATACATCTAAATATACAGGGTGTCCCAAAAAATAGTGTCAAGCAATAGTCCTTGGACAGAGCAGCCTTTGGGGTACCCGAAACACCCTCATGTATGTTCTACGATTTTTTGCAGTTTTCGAGTAATGATTTTTTTTCTGAATTTTAGAGAATTCTCTATCTTGACAACTTAAAACTTTTCCAAAAAAAAAATTAAAAAACTTTTTCTTATTTTCTTTTTTGCTAATTAATCTTCAAGAGTTTACCTTTTATGGATAAAATAATCAGCTTCGTAACTTTGATGAAAGTCATGAAAATTTTAGTGTAAAATGAAAAATTTACGTTCTGTTAATTATGACTTAAATTTTCAACTCGCAATTAAAAATCTAAACAGGTGACTTCATGATTTCTAAGCAGGTCTAAAAACTTCTTCAGACATTCAGCTTTCATAATCATTTAAAAAAAGTAGTACTTAATGGGG
The DNA here is from genome assembly GCA_947532105.1 of Athrips mouffetella. NCBI lineage: Eukaryota > Metazoa > Arthropoda > Insecta > Lepidoptera > Gelechiidae > Athrips > Athrips mouffetella. Next base: position 12,077,827 of record OX383967.1, on the reverse strand, counting down.
TTACTTTGGCTCTAAGCGGCCTTCAAAGACAAAAGGTGGAAATTTCTTGAAATAAGCGATGTGATTGTCAATGAAACCAAAAGTAATTTTAAAGTGCTAACAGCAGAATGGTTGTCAGTGCTGCATTAAAAAAAGTTCAGTGCAGTCAGAATATGGATAGGTGACCACCTGTGTCACTTTTTTTCACGATTTTTTTTACATGTATGACTTCTTTTTTGTAAGTGGAAAATTGTAAAATAAAACGAAATTATCAAATTTCTTAACTAAGTTTATTAAATTTTACAAGAAATTTTCAAAATGTCTACCTTCTTGTTCTATGCATATTCTACATCTTCTGAAAAAATTGTCTTTTAAACGAGCAAAAGCTCTTCGATTGTTATTTATTGTTTCTTCAGCTTGTGTTAATTTGTTGCGTAATTCGCTGATGTTTCGACACTCTGTAGCATAAACTAGTTCTTTGTAGTAGCCCCAAACAAAAAAGTCTATCGGATTTAAGTCTGGTGACCGTGGCGGCCATTCAATGGGTCCACCACGACCTATCCATTTGCCTCTAAAGCGGCTGTTTAGGTATCGTCTCACAATTGATGCATAATGGCATGGTGCACCATCATTTTGAAAAATCATATCTCTGCGTGTGGCTAAATTTACATCTAGAAGTAAGCCATTTAAGTTTTCTCTTAAAAAATGTAGGTAAGAGTCGCCGTTTAAGCGATCTGGCAGTTGGAATGGACCAATAAGTTGACCGTCGACAATTCCAGTCCAAAGATTGATGCTAAATTGTTCTTGAAAATTGGAAGCCCTTGCTAAATGTGGATTTTCAATACTCCAGGAGTGATAATTGTGTATGTTGAAAATTCCGGTCCGTCTAAAATGAGACTCATCCGTCCATAAAATGGTATTGAAAAAATTTTCATCCTCTGCTTGACGCCGTAACATTTCTCGACAAAATTGCACTCGTCTCGGGTTGTCCTCTGGTTTGAGCTGCTGGAGACAAAGTAACCCCATTAAGTACTATTTTTTTTAAATGATTATGAAAGCTGAATGTCTGAAGAAGTTTTTAGACCTGCTTAGAAATCATGAAGTCACCTGTTTAGATTTTTAATTGCGAGTTGAAAATTTAAGTCATAATTAACAGAACGTAAATTTTTCATTTTACACTAAAATTTTCATGACTTTCATCAAAGTTACGAAGCTGATTATTTTATCCATAAAAGGTAAACTCTTGAAGATTAATTAGCAAAAAAGAAAATAAGAAAAAGTTTTTTAATTTTTTTTTTGGAAAAGTTTTAAGTTGTCAAGATAGAGAATTCTCTAAAATTCAGAAAAAAAATCATTACTCGAAAACTGCAAAAAATCGTAGAACATACATGGGGGTGTTTCGGGTGCCCCAAAGGCTGCTCTGTCCAAGGACTATTGCTTGACACTATTTTTTGGGACACCCTGTATAAAAGAGCATGTCCTGACTGACTGACTGATTCATCAACGCCGGGCCGTAACCGCTATAGATACAGATCTGAAATTTAGTACACAGGTTCTATGTGCGTCAAAACCACGAAAGGATTTTGGAAAATTCATCTCCCAAGGGTGTGAAATAAGGGATGAAAGTTTGTATGAAAGTCCTTTGTTTCTTGAGCTAGATTCACACAAATTTGAATTTAAGCTTCTGATAAAAAATAAAGAAACACGTGTTTAAGCATTTCTTGAAAATCATCCTTCAAGGGGGTGAAAAAGGGGATGATTTTTTTCCGTATGTTGGTCTATAAGTCTTTCAGTTTTAAAGGTAGAATTATAGAAATTTGTATTTAAGCTTTTGGTAAAAAATAAAAAAGTACGTGTTTTATAATTTTCCAAAATTCATCCCCTAAGGGGGTGAAATAGGGGATGAACGTTTGTATGAAAGTCCGTCAGTTTTGAAGTTAGGATCCTTAAAATTTGTATTTAGGCTGACAACTAAAAACTAAGTTTGACGTGTCTCAGGGTTTTTGAAAATCCTACACCCTAAGGGGTGAAATGGGGGATGAAGTTGAAAATCCTTCATTTTCAAAGTAAAATCCACAAAATTTATTGTTTAGGCATTAAGGTTGTAATTCTGTGGAATGTACATCACTGTTATTGAAATTTCACCCCAAATTCAACCCCTAAAAGAGGGAAATGGGGTAAAAAAGTCTAAAAACCAATATGGGTATCGTTTGTGTGGTTTATCGGATCGCTGATTACGAAAACTACAACAATTTTGAAATCCAACGTGGTGGACGTAAAATACCATCATCCCCTAGAGATGGGGTTGAAGTGCGAAAGGGTTGAAATGTTTAAAAATCAATATGGGTGTCGTTTGTATGGTTTATCGGGTCGCTGATTACAAAAACTACATCAATTTTGAAATCCATCGTGGTGGACGTGGCATACCATAATCCCTTGGGGATGGGGTTGGTGTGCGATAGAGTTGAAATGTCTAAAAGTCAATATGGGTGTCGTTTGTATGGTTTATCGGGTCGCTGATTACGAAAACTACAATAATTTTGAAATCCAACGTTGTGGACGTGAAATACCATAATCCCCTAGGGATGGGGTTGGGGTGCGATAGGTTTGAAATGTCTAAAATCAATCTGAGAGAGTGCGAGAGGGAGAGTTAGAGGGAGGGCGAAGGGGGAGGGAGGTAGAGGGGGAAAGGGAGGGGGGAGGGGGAGGGTGAAGGGGGAAGAGGGAGGGGCGAGGGAGAGGAAGAGAGAGAGGGAGGGGGAGAGAGAGGTAGGGGTAGAGGCAGAAGAAGCGGTAGAGGTAAAGGTAGAGGTAGAGGAAGAGTAGAGGTAGATGGAGGGGGAGAAGAAGGGGAAGGGAAAAGGGGGAGAGGGAGGGGAAAGGAGCGGGAGAAGAAGGGGAGGAGGGGAGAAGGGGGAGGGGGAGAGGTAGAAGGAGGGGGAGGGGGATACAGAGTGAGGGGGAGGGGGAGAGGGAGAGAGAGGAACGGGGAGAGGGTTTTAGTTTTTCTCAATTACTTCTGCGAGTTGGCTCTGTTTTAAAATATAACGTAAAGGAGTCTCTCATATCTCTCACTACATTTGTTAGGTTAAGTGGCAACTTTAAGGCATAATACTGCTGCTAAGTTCCTCTGTTCTGAGGAATTTATGAGTAACGTCTGTATATTATATAAAATTTAGCTGGATCTTGAATTGTACTCATTGATTTGCGCAGGGTTAGTCCCGTTTTTCCTTAGTTTAAAATTACCCCGAAATGACGGGAAAATATCTCATTACTTCGGAAAACCGGTAACAACATAAATACGAAATCTACGCGAGCGAAGCCGCGGGCAACAGCTAGTATTACATAAAGGTGTCTCTCATCTCTCTCTTTACATTTGTTAGGATACTGCTGCTAAGTTCTTCTGTTCTGAGTAATTTATGAGTAACGTCTGTATATTATATAAAATTCAGCTGGATCTTGAATTATACTCATTGATTTGCGCGGGGTTAGTCCTGTTTTTCCTTAGTTTAAAATAACCCCGAAATGATAGGAAAGTATCTCATTGCTTCGGAAAACCGGTAACAACATAAATACGAAATCAACGCGAGCGAAGCCGCGGGCAACAGCTAGTCTATATATATATAAAAGAAGAAGGTGACTGACTGACTGACTGACATATCAACGCACAGCCCAAACCACTGGGTCCAGAGATTCCAAATTTGGCATGTAGGTTCCTTATGAGGCCTAGGGGTGCACTAAGAAAGGGTTTTACAAAATTCCACCCCTAAGGGGGTAAAATAGGGGATGAAAGTTTGTATGAAAGTCCGTCAGTTTTGAAGTTAGGATCTTTAAAAATTGTATTTGGGCTGACGACTCAAAATTAATAATTACGTGTCTCAGGGTTTTTGAAAATTCGACACCCTTAAGGGTGAAAAGGGGGATGAAGTTGAAAATTCTTTATTCTTAAAGAAAAATCCACATAATTTATTATTTAGGCATTAATGATGTAATTCTATGCAACGTTCATCACTGATATTGAAATTCCACCCCAAATTCAACCCCTAAAAAAGGGAAATGGGGTGAAAAAGTCTAAAAACCAATATGGGTATCGTTTGTATGGTTTATCGGGTCGCTGATTACGAAAACTACAACAATTTTGAAATCAAACGTGGTGGACGTGAAATACCATCATACCCCTGGGGATGAAGTTGGGGTGCGATAGGTTTGAAATGTCTAAAAATCAATATGGGTGTCGTTTGTATGGCTTATCGGGTCGCTGATTACGAGAACTACAACAATTTTGAAATCCTACGTGGTGGACGTGAAATACCATCATCCCCCTGGGGATGGAGTTGGGGTGCGATAGGTTTAAAATGTCTAAAAATCAATATGGGTGTCGTTTGTATGGTTTATCGGGTCGCTGATTACGAAAGTTACAACAACTTTGAAATCCAACGTGGTGGACGTGAAATACCATCGTCCCCTGGGGATGGGGTTGGGGTGCGATAGGTTTGAAATGTCTAAAAATAAATATGGGTGTAGTTTCTATGTTAGGGATAGCGGTTAAATTGGCGTAAGGGGTAGGGATAGGGACAGGGAGAGGTAGAGGTAGAGAGGTAGAGAGGTAGAGAGGTAGAGACGTAGAGAGGTAGAGAGGTAGAGAGGTAGAGAGGTAGAGAGGTAGAGAGGTAGAGAGGTAGAGAGGTAGAGAGGTAGAGAGGTAGAGATGGAGAGAGGTAGAGACGTAGAGAGGTCAAGAGCTAGAGAGGTAGAGAGGTATAGAGGTAGAGAGATAGAGAGATAGAGAGGTAGAGAGGTAGAGAGGTAGAGAGATAGAGAGGTAGAGAGGTAGAGGGGTACAGGTACAGGTAGAGGTAGAGGGAGAGGGAGAAGGAGGGGAAGGGGGAGAGGGAGGGAGTGAGGGAGGGGAAGGGTGGTGATGAAAAGGGAGAGGGAGAGGGAGGAGGGGGAGGGGGAGAGACAGGGGGAGGGGAAGGGGGAGAGACAGAGGGAGGGGGAGAGGAAGGGGGGAGAGGTCTCCCTCTCCCTCTCTCTCGAGAGGGAGAGGGAGAGGGTTTTAGTTTTTCACAATTACCTCTGCGAATTGGCTCTGTTTTTAAATATTACATAAAGGTGTCTCTCATCTCTCTCTTTACATTTGTTAGGATACTGCTGCTAAGTTCCTCTGTTCTGAGTAATTTATGAGTAACGTCTGTATATTTTATAAAATTCAGCTGGATCTTGAGTTATACTCATTGATTTGCGCAGGGTTAGTCCTGTTTTTCCTTAGTTTAAAATTACCCCGAAATGACGGGAAAATATCTCATTGCTTCGGAAAACCGGTAACAACATAAATACGAAATCCACGCGAGCGAAGCCGCGGGCAACAGCTAGTATATATATAAAAAAAGAAGGTGACTGACTCACTCACTGACATATATCAACGCACAGCCCAAACCGCTGAGTATAGAGCTTCCAAATTTGGCACGTAGGTTCCTTATGAGGTCTAGGGGTGCACTAAGAAAGGGTTTTACAAAATTCCACCCCTAAGGGGGTAAAAAAGGGGACGAAAGTTTGTATGAAAGTCCGTCAGTTTTGACGTTAGGATGTTCAAAATTTGTATTTAGGCTGACGACAAAAAACTAAGTTTTACGTGTTTCACGGTTTTTGAAAATTCTACACCCTAAGGGGTGAAAAGGGGGATGAAGTTGAAAATCCCTTATTTTTTAAGTAAAATCTACTAAATTTATTATTTAGGCATTAGGGTTGTAATTCTGTGGAACGTACATCACTGTTATTGAAATGGGGTGAAAAACAACAATAAACTACAAAAATTTTGAAATTTAACGTGGTGGACGTGAAATACCATCATCCCCCTGGGGATGGAGTCGGGGTGCGATAGGGTTGAAATGTCTTAAAATCAATATGAGGTAGAGGTAGAGTTATAGGTAGTTTTAGAGGCAGATTCCGAGGTAGATGTAGAGGGAGTGGGAGAGGGAAAGGGAGAGGGAAAGGAAGAGGTAGAGGGAGTGGGAGGGGGAAGAGGAGAGGGAGGGGGAGAAGGAGGGGAAGGGGGAAAGGGGAGAAGGAGGGGGAGGGGGATACAGAGGGAGGGGGAGTGGAAAGGGGAGAGGGAGAGATAGGGAGAGAGAGAGAGAGTTTTAGTTTTTCTCAATTACTTCTGCGAATTGGCTCTGTTTTGAAATATAGAAGTCTCTTATATCTCTCTCTACATTCGTTAGGATAAGTGGCAACTTTGAGGCATAATACTGCTGCTAAGTTCCTCTGTTCTGAGTAATTTATGAGTAACGTCTGTATATTATATAAAATTCAGCTGGATCTTGAATTGTACTCATTGATTTGCGCAGGGTTAGTCCCGTTTTTCCTTAGTTTAAAATTACCCTGAAACGACGGGAAAATATCTCATTGCTTCGGAAAACCGGTAACAACATAAATACGAAGTCCACGCGAGCGAAGCCGTGGGCAACAGCTAGTATAATATATAATATTACGCTAAAGCCTGCAGTAGACGTTGGCCCAAGCGTTGGCCGCGCCGGCTCAGCATGCTGACTGCGTTCACACGTTGGCGCGGCTCATTCCGAGTAGCTAGCAAGCATGGACGTAGACGCGGAGACTATCGCTGCCGCTGCAATATACTTATATAGTTTTTATTTCCAGCTGCACCATATTTGAAAAAAAAAAAAAAACAGAATTATCTTTACTTAAGTATTTAAAATAAAATAAAACGTCCATATGCTCCTACTCACTTATTAGAAATGAAGGCACGACCAAAGTGTGAACGCCGTTTGCAGCTCATGGCGAATTCCCTTTGAGTTGTGCACAAAAAACCGACAACCGACGGCACGCCGCTCATCGAAGAGCATTCTGCCGGCTCAACACGAGCCCATACATAAAAATATAACTAGTCGTTTCTTGACTTTTTATGTATGAAGAAAACGTCAATTGTCACGCGGCTGCTAATCTATCCATCTTCTTCTAAATTACTTGTGTAAAATTGCTTGTCCTGGCTGACTGACTGATTCATCAACGCCGAGCCGTAACCGCTATAGATACAGATCTGAAATTTTTTACACAGGTTCTTTGCACGTCAAAACCACCCACTAAGAAAGGATTTTGGAAAATTCATCTCCACAGGGGGTGAAAGTTTGTATGAAAGTCCTTTGTTTCTTGAGGTAGATTCACATAACTTTGAATTTAAGCTTTTAAATTTCGTAAAAAATAAAGAAACACGTGTTTTAGCATTTCTTAAAAATCACCCTTGAAGGGGGTGAAAACGGGGATTATTTTTTTCCGTATGGTCTGTCTTTCATTTTAAAAGGTAGAATTATAGAAATTTGTTTGGAGCTCTTGGTAAAAAATAAATAAGTAGATGTTTTAGAATGTTTCAAAATTCATCCTCTAAGGGGGTGAAATTATTATTATTATTATTTAATTCATTTATTATGACAACAAGGGCCCATTTGTTAGTAAGACAAGAAAACTTATATCTATGTTAGTATCACAAAAAACAAAATCACTAATCATGGTCATAATATAATAATTAGCAATTGTCAATTTATTTGCCTAGGACAAAGTGACACTCGGCCTGACCAATACACGCATAAAATGCATAAACATGGGTGTGTCGTACTTTTCCGCGAACAACTTCAGGAAGCTGTTCCGACTGCCACGCATTCTGGCGAACAGTGATGCTGTCCTTTTTCGAATCACAGCATAAAAGTCGTCTGTTCGAGCAAGTGCGAACATGCCAGAGGCACTACAAAAACGAGGCAGTCCAAACAGCACTCTGAAACCATTATTGTATTGCACACGAAGGGCGCTAAAGGCCTTCTGCTCCACACAAAGTCACTTTTGAGAAATGACGTTTCAAAGTTCAGACTGATATTCTTCACAGAAGCTGTTCATCTGAAGATTTGACTTTATTACATATCGATATATATTTAAATTTATATTACGAATCTTTATGGTCTATAATGTTTTGTTATGTATTTTTACATATTGAAGGAAAAACGGCAGTTGAGTCCTTTCTGTTATTTTTTATTTTATATAATTATCAAAAGAGACCCAAGATAGCAACTGGTTGTAAAAATACATTTTCTATCATAAAAACAAATTTATTTTACTTAATAAGGCTGTGTAACATCACTACACTCTTCTGGCAACATAGCAAAATCAGGTCACATACAAAAACCATCCACATCTTCTACAATATTCATGTTTCCCTTGAGAGAATACTCTATTGAGTAATGAAGTTTTAAAGTTCAGACTTCATTACATATCGACAGATATTTAACTTTATATTATGTATCTTTATAGTTCATAATGTTTTGTCATGCATTTTTTACATATGGAAGGAAAAATGGCAGTTGAGTCCTTTCTGTTAAATTGGGTTTTGTATGAAGCATGTTTTTTATGTAATTATCAAAAGAGACCCAAGACAACAACTGGTTGCAAGAATACACTTTCTACTCGTATCTTATCTTAAAAACCAATTTATTTTAGTTAATAAGTATGTGTAACTTCACTATCCTCTTCTGGCAATATAGCAAAATCAGGTTCACATCGTAAATCATTCACATCTTCTACAATATTCATGTTTCCCTTGAGATAATACACTTTCTGTCATAAAAATAAATGTATTTTAGTTAATAAGACTGTGTAACATCAATATGCTCTTCTGGCAACATAGCAAAATCAGGATAACATCCAAAACCATTCACTACAAACAAAAAAACATTAAGTCCTTTCAGCGTTTAAGTCGCATAGAATGATTTCTTAACATTCAATTTGTTAGAAATGATCTAGACAGCTTGGATCCGTTTAGCTGAATGATTTTTTGCAGTTTATGTACAATTTATCAGAAAGGATCTAAACAGTTTGAGTCTTTGTGTGCGTGAATTTCACGTCGCTAAGATGTGGATTGGTTCTTAGTACAAAAAAAAAATGCCTTCCTATCGTTTTTTCTTGGATCCTTTCCGCTGAAATGAAAGACCTGACATGTAAGACCGCTTTGGTAACACTAACTCATTTTTGACCAGTTTGTGGATTGGGTCCTTTCTGCTAAACTAAGGGCACAGATAGACATGCTAAAGTTTAATTTTTAATTCAATGCAGTAAACTTAAATTTAAATTTAGTAAATGAGCATGCTTACTTATTTATTTATTAAAATCATTTACAATTTCTGAACTTCTCCTCCTAAACCTTAATCAGGTTTTTACGGACACCGGTATTCATCGTCTATATGTTATTATAAAATAAACTTGAACAAACACTCGTCTATAATGTGAAATTATATGTAGGTAGTTCGCTTGCTATGACAATCAGTTCCATTGAAGGTAGATTCAGATAAATATTACCAGTCTAGCAACAAATATCCAAGGTGCATGCGTATGCGTCATCAACGATATTACGAATGATTGTGTACTACACGTATACTCGTAGATACAGAGTGTTTAAATTTTTAATATTTACTTTGCTAGTTTTTTATTTTTATATTACATATTATTATTATTAAATACCGATATTGTATGTGTGGTTTATAATGCACTAGCATGCTAGAAACGAGGGGATGGAGTCGGGGTGCGATAGGGTTGAAATGTCTTAAAATCAATATGAGGTAGAGGTAGAGTTATAGGTAGTTTTAGAGGCAGATGCCGAGGTAGATGTAGAGGGAGTGGGAGAGGGAAAGGGAGAGGGAAAGGAAGAGGTAGAGGGAGTGGGAGGGGGAAGAGGAGAGGGAGGGGGAGAAGGAGGGGAAGGGGGAAAGGGGAGAAGGAGGGGGAGGGGGATACAGAGGGAGGGGGAGTGGAAAGGGGAGAGGGAGAGATAGGGAGAGAGAGAGAGAGTTTTAGTTTTTCTCAATTACTTCTGCGAATTGGCTCTGTTTTGAAATATAGAAGTCTCTTATATCTCTCTCTACATTTGTTAGGATAAGTGGCAACTTTGAGGCATAATACTGCTGCTAAGTTCCTCTGTTCTGAGTAATTTATGAGTAACGTCTGTATATTATATAAAATTCAGCTGGATCTTGAATTGTACTCATTGATTTGCGCAGGGTTAGTCCCGTTTTTCCTTAGTTTAAAATTACCCTGAAACGACGGGAAAATATCTCATTGCTTCGGAAAACCGGTAACAACATAAATACGAAATCCACGCGAGCGAAGCCGTGGGCAACAGCTAGTATAATATATAATATTACGCTAAAGCCTGCAGTAGACGTTGGCCCAAGCGTTGGCCGCGCCGGCTCAGCATGCTGACTGCGTTCACACGTTGGCGCGGCTCATTCCGAGTAGCTGGCAAGCATGGACGTAGACGCGGTCTGCTTTACTAGCATGTCTATCTGTGCCCTTAGTCCAATTGTCGTAATCAAGGAGATGAAGTCAAATCAACACAAAGGTTTTAATTTATCAAAATTTTTATATGATATAATCTTCTTGGACTTAATTTGAACTTTAGTTTTGATAGGTAATATGTGCTCGCGACATTAAATAAATCAATTGAGAACTGGCAAACCTTTTTCTACCCCGAGTGTACATAAAATAACAAAATAACTGAGATATGTTTCTTTTGCGCCGAGCCTGAGGCACAGATGACCATTTTTTTTTAGGAATATATAAACTATTTTTCAAAAACATAAAGATTTTACTTGATGAAAGTTCAGGAAGCAAGGGATGTATGTCAAGATCGTAGCAGGTGGAGAACTGTGGTCTCTGCCTACCCCGACGGGAACAAGGCGTGATGTTATGTATGTATGTATTTTACTTAATTTCCATAACTTCTTAAAAACAAAAATTTGATGATGATCGAACAGTTGAAACTTGAGAAAGCGTAAGCAATTTGGGTCAAAATCATAGTAAGTACAAATTAAAATTTTATTGCTGCAGAAATTAAGTTAGTGACTAAACAAATAATCACTCGTCCTAAAAATTTTTGTTATGTGGCACTTCCTCGTTAAGACAAAAACAGTTATCTTTTACATTTTCCTAGTAGCAAAGGTTGTCTGGAAGAGATCGATATAAGCGATAAGACCGCCTTTGTCCACCCTAGTTTCTAAGTCTCCTGTATTATTGTTATGTTTTTGGTGACAATATAGAATTTATCTATCTAAAGTGTCAGCAATAGATTTGAGGAAGGAACATTAATTGGATACGGTTCCTGCAACTGGCGGTCGGTAAGAGCGTAGAACCCCTACAGCTCGGACGAAGAATCCCTACAGGCAATTAATTACTTACATGAGTCAAATATGACTAATTGAAATTGTTAAAGGGAGACTAATAATAAGAAAAAAACAGTACTTACATTGTACGCCATTCGCAGTTTTTACGACGGCCCAGTAGCCCCTTCAGGACGACCTTTGAAGAAATAGGGAATCAAGTTAAAATTGTAAAAAACAACTTTCCCATTCGATAACATATTTACAGAGTAGATACTTACTGAAATAATAACGAGAAAATAAAAACTTAGTAAACTTCTCTGATATTAAGTGACTTAGAAAGAAATATATATATCTGATAAAATTAGTAATTTACTGGAAAAATATTATTAAAACTACAAAAATTCAAGAAAACATGCAACATGCAACAAAATATCAAGAATTTTTTAAAAGATTTTATCAACTATCAACAGTTCAAAAAGAAACGGAGCTATATCACAACGCGTATTCTTTCTCTTTTACTCACATCAACCACTGTAAATTGTATAATTCATAAAGCGCAATATTTGACAGCTGTCATCTAATTCTAATTACATACATTGATCACATCTGAGTTTGATATCCATTGCTGGTATTTCCAAGTTCGCACTCATCAAGTCTTGGCACTCATACATGTCAACATAGCGAGCTGATTTAGCGAGGTGTAAAGGGGCCTAAAAAAAAACACGTCACGTCAATCATTTCCATTTTTTTTCCACAGTCAGTCAGTTTCAACATCAACAAATTGCTATTCAAAATTAATTTTTATATTTTTATTCATACTATAAAATCTGTTCTTATTTTAACTAACAAGAACTGCTGTATTGTATAACAATGGAGACATATGAAAGTGTTTTGCTCGTTAAAAATGAGGTTTTTGTATTTAAAATCCCTCCGAAAACATCGAACCGAGGATACAGGTAAGCTATTACCTACCTTGGCTTTGTGTGTAATTTTAACGAGATTTGTTACATTGAATGTATAATTACAGAGCAGCAGATTGGAACCTGCAGGAGCCACAATGGACAGGGCGTATGAGGCTCGTCGCGAAAGGGGAAGAGCTGATAATGAAATTGGAGGATAAAATATCGGGCGATTTGTTCGCCAAGTGCCCTATTGACAAGTACCCTGGACTCGCTCTTGAATCCGTCACAGACAGCTCACGATACTTTGTGGCTAAAATCCAGGATGATAATGGTATGGAAGCCTGTCAGTTGAGCTAATTTAATTTATGAGATCTATCATTGATAATGACGAATTACGCCCCTTTAAGTCACCTAATTTGTTGATAAATGTTGGTGCAAATGAAAGGTCATGTGTGTTTCAAACATTCCCATTTTTTTGTTTATTATTATTTTAAGACCTAGCCATATGTTTGTAGGTCAGTTGGTATTAAAAGTGAAACAAAAAGAATTAAGAATTTTAGTAGACGAAATTCAAAACTTAAAATATGTATTGTAACTCATACAATAAGTACATACATTATTCCATTTTCAGGCCGTAGTGCATATATTGGTTTGGGTTTCGGAGACAGATCAGACTCATTTGACTTGAATGTTGCTCTACAAGATCACTTTAAGTACTTACGAAAAGAACAGGAAGATGCTGTACCTCACCAGCAGCTAGATCTAGGATTCAAAGATGGAGAAACTATTAAAATCAATATGAAGATTACGGTAAGTTCATTGTTAAGATTGTGTTTAATTAATATCAGTTAGCAAACAACACCAAATAAGTCAAAATTAGGTCGTTCTGACATTTGAACAAAATTTTATGTTATTTCTTAGCATGCCTATTACGTCTGTTAACCCAAATCCTCCTACTAGCCGTTTAAACACCCAAACGATGTAGTCGCATCTACCCTCAATTTATTGTTGGTTTAAACTATCATGTTCATATTTTTTCACCATTAATGTACACTTAAAAAACATGTCTGTCTTTGCTTCAGTATTGTGTGACAATAAAAGGCAGTTTGTCATTTTGAATTTTAAGTGTAAGTGACAAAATAAATTGGGGTCATGGCTGCTAAAACATAAATTTTTATTATTATTTTGAAAACAAATTAAAGTAAACTTAGTATTTTTATTAATTCTTGCCTACAAAGAAGTAAAAAAATGCAAAATAACTGTTTAGCTGTAAGTTTTTCCTATCAATATCTAACTCCGTTGAAGCCCCCAATAGGAGAATCTGCGTCTACTGCCTGTTATAAGCCTTGTCGCAAATAACAATTGAGATTGAACAAAATCATTGAAGAACTTGAGTATATTTATGACGATCAATTACCAAGTAGTGTAGGTATTATGTAGCATGAAAATGCTAATGCCTAATGTGAAATATATTGTTTCTCTATATTTTGTTGCCCATTGTTGGTCCTTGTGCCTCGAACAGTGTCCACTCCATTTCCATTTAAGCCTAAGAGCAAAAAGTGCAACTGTTAGCTTAGTTTTTTTTCTAGCTCAATGAATAAAACAAGGATATTCATGTTACAGAAAAAGGACGGCAGCGAAGGCAGCCGGCCCCGTCGCGGCGGCGGCGCGGGCGGCGGCTTGCTGCCCCCTCCCCCGGGCGGCTCGCGCTTGCCGCCCCCGCCGTCGCCCCAACACGTGCCCTCGCCTTCCGGCGCCCCCGCACCTGAATGGGGAGAGTTCAACTCTGCCAGGTAAGTATCAATACTATCGTGGGCACCTCATATCACTATTTACAGCCCTTTCCACATTAGGCGATTTAGTCTGGGGATCATACAAACATTAGCAGAGCGTCTGTCGCGCGGCTACTACGCTACAATCGCACGACAGCAGCGCGGAATTACGCTATTATTACGCTAATGTGAAAGGGATTGCGGTTGCAACCCGTATACGCTAACTACCAAACGAGGAAACGAACTTGTGCGGTCCTGCTTACGAGCCTTTGATACAGAGGCCTATTTCAGCGCGACGCGGATGACCGATGCGGATGTCCGTAATGGACGGTAAAATTATTAGGGCACTTCTTCAGTAACGCGGATTTGCTTCCGCGTATGTGGCACGGATGTGTGCGGCGCAAACCCGTGTGACTGGAGAAACGGTGTCCCGTACTTCGAACGACAAAGCGTTATCATGTGTTTACAAGAGCAAATCCAACAACTTTGAATTTTGGAAACTCCCCATTTTTTTTTTATTTTTTCTTTAAATTCACAAAAAATAATTGCGAATTTGCAAAATTTGAAGACCTTAAAACAACAGAATGACTTGTTTTTAAAGTGTCAGTAATTAAAAAGCCAATCGAATCGGACTCACGCATATTATTTCATATTTTTTTTATTTTATCTAAATTGACCCCCTTTAATAAGAATGTACTTGAAAAAGGATCTCACCTTAATTGTTTATGATTGGTTGTGAGGAAAGTTATAATATTTTAGACATTTCCCGTTACTTGTGCTGTGGAACCTAGCTTCTTGCCAAATTTTCTAGGTCAACAAGACCTAGAAAATTACCCAATAGGTTTTGGTTTGGTTCATAAATGTTAGGAGATGGGGACATAAATGGTTATATCTAATGATTGTGTTGTTGCAGAAGCTTGAAATTTTGATACCTTCAAGGGTCCATTGGATCTTAATATTTGATATTAATTTCAACTTGATATCTTTACCCATTCCTGATAAAAAGGTCTTGACAGACAGACAGTCAGGCAGACAACAAAGTGATCCTATAAGAGCTCCGTTTTTTTCCTTTTGAGGTACGGAACCCTAAAATGGCGTGACTAACAATAAGAATTGTACACATATCCGTTAAAATTGATTGTTCAATATGCTACTGAGTCATTCCGAAATGAGCATAGTAAGTTATCAAACAATGGTCCTTGCATAACTTTATGCTTTTTATTGTATTGTTCACTCAGCTGGTTAGAAAAGGTGCTATTACAGTGTTTTAACATTATGTTATCTGTTAAGGGCTCATTTCCATTAGCTGAGACGCATGCAAGGTTTAGTAATCAGGATTCTACAAAACATTTTCATTGGTCGGTAGGAAAACTACGCGGGTGCGGAATTATTGAGATATGGTCCAAATTTTTCGATGGTTTGTGTCCACTTATGCTGTTTACGGACTGTAAGCATTCATACAGCATCAGAGATAATCCCAAAAAACCTCTTTTAAAAATTAAATTAAGAAAGCATTTATTAAACTCCTTAGAATAATATAATATAAACAACTAGTCATAATGGTAGTTCTCCTAGGCATCTAATATAAAAATACTATTATACTATGTAGAGACTCCGATTCCGCAGACAAACTGCTGAGCAGTTTTGCGGGACTTTTGTTAGATTATAAGTTATGTAATTTTGTAATAAATAAATAAATAATATATTCCTTTTTTTTGTTTGTCCCAACGCCTACGCGGCCATGACACTAAAACCATAGTATATTTGACGGAAAGAATAACATTGTTTTACAAACTTGTTTTTTCTGACAGCAAGCCGATTGCTTTTGACTTAGCTCCAAAATGTGTTGGTAATTGTAGGAATAAACGAAAAAAATGGATCCTACGTTAGTAGAAAGACGCCACGCCCATCGGTGCTGCTCGCATCCAACAGCTTACCGCGTGCTTCACCTCATCGTTCCACCTTCTGGGGAGCCTATTCACGCTCCTTCTTCTGGGTCGTGTTCGCCAGTCCTTTGTGCAATATACCCTGCCCTATGCCACTTGAGTTTGGCGATTTTCAGAGCTATGTCATTTTACGGTTAATCTGCAACCCTTTTTTGGGATCTACTGTGTTATTCCGCCTGTGGGGAACAAATCGACAAGTTTTTTTTTATTTGAAACTGTTTAATATCAGTGTACATAAACTAGTATTGAAAGTACGAAATAATGCATTAATGTTAAATGATTCAACTCCCGAAATATCTGCTTAATTGACCTTGGCACGCATTTGGAAGTGATACATCTGCATTACCTTTCTAATTATGTTTTATTTGTTGATTCGAAATTGTTAAGTCATCATCGATAAGGCTGTTAATAGCATATTTGAACAAAAAAACACTGTTGCTATATTTAGCGGTAATTCAAAGGAAAATTTCAAATGACGTTGTTTATTTATAGGAAATCATACATAAAATAAGGACTAGATTTTTTTACGTTTGCAATATGTTCATTACTTGTATGCAGGAACCGAATGTATTTATGGCTTTTTCACTGATAAAGTTTTAATAAAAATCGTCTTTAGCCCTTTTTATACACATTTTTTGTAACTTTGCGTTACATATACTCAATGTTTATTCGTTTCTTTAGCTTCCTAAGCCCCGGGTCCTCCCAGAAAGATAAAATAAAATTTTGACCAATAATTGAAGAAACTCATTTTAATCTGCATTTTTCTTTTAAATTTAAAACTCGGTTTCATAAAAATAATTTATCGTCTTTTTAACCTTTTATATGTAAAAAAAATCATAAATGTGATGAAAGAAATAGCAAAATCTGGCCTTTAAATCAGAACGCCCTATAGACTAGGGTAGAACTGGTAGAAGCCTTTAAAAATAATAAATAGTGAAAAAAAATAACAGTAGGGTGAAAACCATTGGAAATGGAAGAGAATATTATGAAAAAGAAAGGAAAAATAATTTATGGGCGATCTGAGGTCGGGAAGGGGAAGGGGGTGAGTTTTAAGGGTAAAAAAAGGTTTATCTCGATTTCCGGCAAAACTACAAGTCCTATATGGAACAAAGTCAAATGTCAAAGTTGTAGGTAATAAAAAGATCTATACAACTTTTGTATTTATACTTTTTTCACATAACCTCAAAATTCATGTGTTTTTTTTTTATCTTTTACAAAAATATTTTATTCAACACGAAATTTGGTGAAAACTTACCTTTTTATGTCCCAAATACACTGTAATTTATTTGAATTTAAATATTTATTTTTTCACATTATTTTGACTTAAAATCTAAAATACCACCCTAATTTTCAATCGAAAATTAACCCGTAAAATTTTTTCAAAAAGATGGTGTGCTTTTTTCGATGGTGTACGAGTAAAAAAAATATTACCATAGTAAATCTTCTCAGAAAATGTAGTGGAGGGCCCTAAGATGGAATCCAGGGCCAGTCAATGAATATTCATATAAATTTTTGAAATGTGATTTTAAAAACATATAGAAAATGTTAAAAAAAATATTTTTCCCGATCTCAATGTTTTAATAAATAAATAAATTATATTTAATTTTTCGGATTTCTTTTTTTTATTATTTTAAATTTATTTTTAGGGTTCCGTACCTCAAAATAAAAAAACGGAACCCTTATAGGATCACTTTGTTGTCCGTCTGTCTGTCTGACTGTCGTGTCTATCAAGACCCTTTTTCTCAGGAACGGGTAGATCAGGTTGAAATTGATAACGAATATTAAAATCCATAAACCACACAAGATCAGAAAATTTTAGTTTTTTACAACGACGCAATCAAAAGATATGGCTTTTTATGTCCTCATCTTTACACATTTATGCACTAAAGAAAAACCTAGAGGGTACTTCCCGTTGACCTAAAATTATGAAATTTGGCAAGAAGCTAGGTCTCACGGTACAAATAAAGGAAAAAGTCTAAAATAATAAAATATCTGTGAGGTCCCGTTTCAAGAACTTTTCTATAAAAGAGGGGTCAAGTTGTGATGGTCGCGGAGTTTTTAAAGTCAAAGAGCAAAAGCTTTTAGTATATCATATGGTAGATAGGTACGGAAGCCTTAGGGTGCGAGTCCGACTCGCACTTGGCTGTTTTTTTTTCACGTGTGTCACGGGACACTTTCTAGTGAGGGGACCGCTGGTAAATATGTAAATTAATTCTAATTAAAATAATAATTATTTATTTTATTTGTTTGTTTTCAGTGCCCCAAGCCAGCCAGCGCAGCAGCCCGCAATAACGCCAGCGAGCCAACAAAACTGGGTGCAGTTTTGAAGCGAGCCACATCCTCGCTACAACTATTGATTGTGATTTGGTGTCCGCATCTACACCGAGTGGTAGTTTGCACAATACTTAAGCAAATACTTAACGAATTAGACTTATTGTAGTGTTGATTTGTGCGCGATTGTAACTGTGTTCAATATTTTTTGTAATAAGTAATATTTTGATTTTGATGGTGGATGGACAGATGTATACAGGGTGATTGGAAATTCGACGTATTCCTGAAAGGGGGTTGTACTGCAACTCATGTGGAGCAAATTTGCCCATGGAACCGGTGGTCGAAAATCAATGGCTGCGGAGTCATCCGAAGATCAGGTATCTTGATGAAAACTCCCACCTTACTACATTAAAAGGCAAAATGTGAATAAAGTACACCACCCTGTGAAATAAGTTCAAACTTTTTAGATAGAAGATAAATGAATTATTAATTGGAATCTAATTTATGCCTTATAACTCTGTTAAATTCAGAAGTAAATTAGTTCTAAACAACAAGAAGTGTTAAAAAATATCTAAATATTTTTATGTCGAAGGGAATATTTCCAAAAGTCATACATACACTTGACGTACAAACTACAAAAATAAGTTCCTCGTTTCATAAGCTTTCTAAAAAGCTATAAATTTTGCAATTTATTTGTAGCGCTCAGAAAAAAATTAACCGAAAGTGCGCTGCAACACTATTTTCTGGTCGGATTAATTTTTCTAATTGCGTGTGAAAGTGATGTTAATGAAGAGAATAAGTAAAGACAAAGTGCTTTAATACGTTTTACGGCACAAAAAATATTTTTCCATGCAAGGATAACATTTTTGAAAGGTACTTTCTTCAGTATCGGGGTATTTTGATGAAAACTCCCGCTTTACTACATTAAAAGGCTGAATGTGAAAAAATTACACCACCCTGTGCAATAAAATTATACTTTTCTGATAGAGGATGAATAAGTCATTAATTACATAAACATAATTTATGCCTTATAACTCAGATAAATACCAAAGACAATAAGTTCTAAACAAAAAATAGTGCTAAAGAAAAACAAAAGACTTTTTCGTCGAAGGGAATATTTCCAAAAGTCATACACACACTTGACGTAGAAACTACAAAAATAAGTTTCTCGTTTCATAATCTTTCCAAAAAGCTATAAATCTTGTAATTGTATAGTGGCGCTTAGAAAAAAATTTGCCAATGGTGCGCTGCGGCACAAATTTTTAGTCGGATTCATCTTTCTGATTGAGTGCAAGTGTGGTGCTTATGTAGAAAGTAAACAAAAAAATGGAAATTTTAATTAAACTTTATTTTAGTGCCTACAAAAAAAAAAACTAATCATCAAAATTATCATACAATTTTACAAATCTTGCTCGAAGTGAGAGCCTTGGTGGCGATGGTTCGGGGTTGCGTGCTTCGATATGTGTTATCTCAGTCATTAATCAACTATGTTTGAGATAGCACATACAACACTTAAGTATGACCGTGTGTATTTCGTTACGACTTCTGAAATCGGTAACTGATCAGTCATAATAAATTGACAGTCATCCCATGCGAATGGAGGATCTGCAAATATCTCCTCATGTACAAATCGCAGGAAGCTGTCTGCTGGTGTAGGGACCTGGCATATTCCACGCACTTGTGCTGCGTTGTTTTCTTCCAACTTTGAGAGCAACATCAGTGGAAGACCATATGTGTCAGTAGTCTTCGGGAAGGGCACCATTTTGTAGTTATGTGCCAATGAGCAGAATGATATAAACGTGCTCAATATGTTTGGGTCCACAGTGAAGTAAGCGGGGACGTTGGCAGCTGGTCTCGGGGATCCGGACATCGTATATTGAATGCCGTTCCAATCGCAATAATAGTTACCCAACGCATATAGTAGTTCTCCTATTGGTTGTGGTACCATCAGCCCTCTAGAGATATTAAGGGGCGCAGCTGGTCTTTGACAAGTATACGCTTCAACTACGTCTTGGAGCCTTTTGATTATTAAAGTTTTAACAACCGTTATAAAGTTAGCTCTCGTAATTGGCGCAACAAGTAGTCCATGTAAAGAAAACTTCATCACTGTGTGAACAGAGCCTGCGACTCTTTCGAGTGCGGCGACATTGATCACAAGGTCTTGGCGAGTTCTCCTACTTCGTATTCTCCCGAATTGAAGCTTCAGATCTGGATCACCGAGGATAGTGATGTTTCTTCCTATCTCTTGTGTCTACCTACTCTCTGGAGCGGTGTTTGTTGCTGTGCTTTGGGAGATTGTTTGTTCGGAGGTTGAGGTGCTGGCGTCGGTTGTGGTTGTGGAACTTGGTCCATCTTCTCGTCTTAATTCGATCCAGTCGTGTTCTTCCTCTTAATCACAAAAAGTGATCGCTCGGATTTGTCTTTCCTGGTTGGCCACGCTTTCTTCTGAAGGCAAGGCTCGTTTCACTTGGATATATAATTGGAGAATCGTTCTCAGGTTTAGGGTGTCCACTTTATAGTGTTTCCCTTCAATTATAACGCACCGTTTGTTGTGCGGTGAAGACATCGATTCCTAAGCAAGGACGGTTCTGCTTCTCGCAGTGCCTAAGCACTTTGAGTGAGTTTACTCAGTACCTTAGCTAGTATCGTGTTTATTATCGTAAGTCGCAGTCGGGGTATCAGTTAGGTATTATATCACCTTCTGGTAGGCTGGTCAGGCTCGCTGCAATAACTAAAATTCAACGTAAGTAAAGTGACCACTTTACCATGCATGCTGCATGATGCATGCTCGCAGCCGATTCCGAACCTCCGTTCTCGTTTTCCGCATCATTAAAATTTGCGCGTCGTTCTTGACATTCGGCTGCGCCTCATGTCACAAACTGGCATTCCTGTTATAATGACTATCTTTACTTAACAGTTGCATAAACTACTATTTCTTTCCGTAGCCTACTCAGATGTGTCCAGTACCCCGCTAATGAAGAAAGTAAGTTCCAAAATTGTTATCCTTGGATAAAAAAAATATTTTTATCGCTTAAAAGTGTTATAAGGCATTTTGTCTTTCACACGCAATCAGAAAAATGAATCCGACCAGAAAATAGTGCCGCAGCGCACTTTCGGCTCATTTATTTCCAAGCGCCACAATCTAATTACAATATTTATAGCTTTTTAGAAAGCTCATGAAACGAGAAACTTATTTTTGTAGTTTGTACGTCATGTGTATGTATGACTTTTGGAAATATTCCCTTGGACATAAAAATATTTAGAATTTTTTTAACACAACTTTTTGTTTAGGACTTATTTTCTCCGGTATTTATCATCATTATAAGGCATAAATTATGTTCCAATTAATAAATCATTTATCCTCTATCAGAAAAGTATACATTTATTATCGTTAAGATACCTGATCTTCGGATGACTCCGAAGCCACTGATTTTCGACCACCGGTTCCATGGGCATATTTGCTCCATATGAGTTGCAGAACAACCCCCTTTCAGGAATACGTCGAATTTCCAATCAACCTGTATAATATTCAGGGTGTGAAAAAGTATGATGATCCTTTTCCTACATTAGTAGGTAATAGGTTAAAATAAAAAAATACTACTAAATTTATAATGACGGTAAATCTTTAATTTTCTTCAATATATTCTAAAATAAGTTGTTGTAATGTGATTTACAGCAATCCATTTTAAAATATTTAAATGGATAAATTTAACTAGACTACAAATTTTCACAAGAATACGCTTCACATAATATTTTCAAGTTTTTAAAATAGTTTTATACCATCTACTAATAACGCTAAATATTTTTTTGCACCCTGTATATGAATAAGAAAGTTCTCCAGTCACAGATAATAGTAACAGTCTACTCATAATAGTATCAAACGTTCATTATCCATCAATTACGAGTGCTTACGAAGATCAAACAACGTAATCCGTCAATCATTATAAAAAAGAGTTATTTAAAAAAACCGGTCAAGTGCGAGTCGGACTCGCGCGCCGAGGGTTCCGATATACCTATAGTATTTTTGGAAGCAATAAAGTCCATTTTCAGGACCGCAAAACTAAATTTGTTTGTAAAGGTTTTTTGCAGATTTCTGAAAAACTGTGCAACTTAGAAAGATCGTTTTATTTTTGCTGTAAAGTTTACATAAACCTCTGTCAACTGTAATTAATTCAGATTTTCCCTTACTCAAACTTCGGAGATAAGGGGGGGGGAATGGTATTTTTTTTGACATTTTTCATCATAACTTGAAAACTAAGAAACTTAAAAAAATACAAAAATATATTTTAAAATGTACAAGTAAAGCCCTTTCATATGATACCCCACTCGACCTAGTAGCGACAATTTGAAATTTGGCCCCCCCTATTTTGGCCCCCTTTACATTAATAATCATACTTTTTTCAAAGAATTTTCATGTGCAATTAAGTTGGGCAACTATATTCTAAAACTATTCCAAATTTCAGCTCGATAGCGTAAGTGGTTGCTGAGATATAGAGGTGTGACAGACAGACGGACAGACAGACAGACAGAGCGGCACCATAAGGGTTCCTTTTTTTTACCATTTTGGTATCGGAACCCTAAAAACACCAATGTCTAAAACATAATTCGTGACAAATAATAATGATTTATTGAAGGTTCCTAAGTCCAAACGAATGTGTTCAGTGTTTTATTTAAATAAACTGCTTTTGTTAAACATGCGAAAGATCCTCTTAGGTCTGTTTACCTAAAGAATTAAATGCAGCATTTAAATAACAAAAAGCAAATTAAAAATGCTTTTAAAAACTACTTAAGTGTGGTTCATGGGTTGTGTGATAGGTGGCGTTCTAGAGAAGTCTTGTATTTAAAAACGCGCTATTGACTTGTCAACGTGAGAAGTACTTTAAGGTGATCCGTTTTCCATACAAAAATTCAAACGACTTGCATGCTTTGCTTACGCGGGACATGAAATTCTGTTGAAAAACGAACGAATACTGCTATTTTTTAGTTAAAATTTTCGCTAATTAATACAATGATACAGTTAATGTACTGAAAGTACTATTTTTGTTAGCAATCTTTGGTTCAATATTACGATTGTGGGCGTGCGGTCAAAACTGTACTGTTGTGCTTTGTGTGCATGTGTGAGTGATCGTACTCATGTAAAGACGGAGTGACGAGAGTAATTGACTTTAGTGGACATACGGAGATATTTTTCTTATCGAAATTGTTGTTAGGCGTTGAAGTTGCACGATGACATTTACGCGAATCAACTTTTTGCACATATATAGTTGGTACTTATTGCATAAAAAAATAAAACCTTATATTTGCAGCAGTGGCTCCATCTAGTTGCGTTCGGGGCTAAGCTGGCCGTCACAGATCACCTTAAGCAAAACCTAAAATTTTCGCGTCAGTTTGAAAACTCTGACATTAGTCAGACTTTTTGCAGAGAAACGCGTTGTGAAATGAATAATTTTATATAAGTACCTACTTCTTTCATTTCCTTCCATTCATACTGAATTTACTTATACAATCGCGCTCGCTATTCGCCTCGCTTCACGAGGAAACTTTCGACTTTCGAGTACATGTACCGGACATGGGACTTTTTACCGTTCTTATTTCAATGAACGTACGGGCTAGAGTCGCACTGCGAGTGTCAAGCTTGACCTGTGTCAATTTAACTGTACCATCGCGAATAACCTTTCACTACGCATTTACACGAACACGCTCGCTATTCGCCTTGCCACTCACTCGATTCGCGACGAACGAGTAGACGCACTGTTATCATATGCGTGTTCGTGGCTCGCTTCGTCATTTACTTAGAAGCATGTGTGAATTCAATATCAGATAGTCGCGAGGCACATCACATTCATTTATTCTCATTATCAACTCGACCTATACAGGAGGATAATGACGCACGCGATCGGCAAATAAACCAACGAGCGTGTTTGAAAGGGTTATAGAGGAAGCGAAGGAAGTATGTCAAGATCGTAACGGGTGGAGGGCTGTGGTCTCTGCCTACCTGACGCGACGGGAAAGAAGGTTGGTGTTAGGTTTATTGCCGACATAAAAAGCTTCGACATAACTTTTGACAAGTCTCTGGTAGAGGAGTCTTCCTGGAGAGCTATTCCGTGTTTGAAAGGGTTATAGAGGAAGCGAAGGAAGTATGTCAAGATCGTAACGGGTGGAGGGCTGTGGTCTCTGCCTACCTGACGCGACGGGAAAGAAGGTTGGTGTTAGGTTTATTGCTGACATAAAAAGCTTCGACATAACTTTTGACAAGTCTCTGGTAGAGGAGTCTTCCTGGAGAGCTATTCTCGCACACTCAGCACTTCTTTTTACAAATTATGTCAATTTGCGTTTTCCCCTACACATATTGGAAAGTCTAGTTTCGAAATAACTTTCTGGTCATCTTGACATCATGTGAATTGCCTTTTTGAGGTAAGATCAGTTTGCAGATTTATAAATAAATTATTTTTGGGGGACATTTCACACAGGGTCATCTGGTCCTACACTAAGCAAAGCCTGTACTTTAGGTATTGCCCTGGGCGGGGATCGAACCCGCGGCCTACGGCGTAGTAGGCAGGCTCGCTGCTAACCACACCAAAAGCCAGTGATTTATGCCTGTTCACATTCTTTTATTTTTTCTTATAATGATTCGCATAAGGCAGCGCGGCGCATCTTGTTGTCTTTTAAACTATTGTGATGTTAGATTATCGTTATAAATAGAAAATTATGCAGCTTGTATTGTAATTATTAAGAATATTCTTCAAAATGGATAAAACATATACAAATTAAATTTTTAGAATTACTTTTGCAAAAAATCTTCAAAAAATCAATCATCTTTTAATTTGTTTCATCATGTACCAGTCACAACCGCGCATACCTACTATCACAAGCTTACTATGAATTTACTTAGTATGGACTTATGGATGTTTCAGTATGTTTGTAGAGTGATCTGATAATATTGTAATATTTGGTAATATTCATAAATACGTACGTACAGTTCCCAAAATGTATACTATACCTTACGCGATAGTTTAGGTAATTGCGTTATAAGTATTTATCATCATTAAATTATTTATAAAAAATAGGATGTCAAAACACGTTACATATTTTTGTTTTCGGTTTTTTTATACCGTTAAATTCTGTGTACTTATTGATATCACGTTTTTTTTTTAAGTAATGTCTACCACCTAACAAAGCGTGACCTATGTAATTCACGAATCGATGATATCAAGAGGACAAAAAATAAACCGTTTCAAGTGTATATTTCCATTTACAAAATGTCACCATTTTGTATAAAACGTAGTAAGATGGGTAAATGATAACAATATTGTTCAGTTTCAAGGGTAGATTTGCATCCGTCAGATATAATAAAATTCCTAAAGAAATTCAATAACTTCTAAGGATCATACATTGAAATAGGAAAATAAACTAAAGAGTGGGTAAAGTTGGAAAATCGACCCCATTAAAACACTACTAAATTATTAATTAGTATAAATTAATCCTACGTACGCACTGCAGCAAGCAGGTGGAAAAAAAAAACAGTGTAAGCTTAACCAGCGATTCGCTACAAACGCTCGTAACCATAGATCCGATGGTTTGTGTTATAACCTTTTTGTTGGATGTTATTCTTACTCCTTCGGAAGAGTTTAGTTTAGTAGGCAGTTTTTTTATTAAATATTGTTATATCTTACCCATTATGACAGACTGTTAGGATGTTTATTAGTTTCGTAGACAGTTATACAATCGTCATTAGATACCAGATCACAATATAAAGTAATATAAAAAGTTACACAATAATCTGTAATGTTAACTTGGTATAGGAACTACTTATTTCTGTATATGTTGTAACACTTATGTATAATTTATATTTAGTGAACTAAGTAGACGCTTTCGGCTCTAAATATTGTTGTTAATTAAAGGATTATGGAAATTAGTGAGATTTTTAAGACGTAGTCTGTAGCAGTAAGTAACTTTTTTTAATGAGATTGTTGGTAGCCAGTTTGTAGGATTGTGTCTATGAAGAATAACTGTGGTTGAAAACTTTAGTGTTTGTTCCAAATTACTGTGGTGTGATAAGGTGTGATGTGAGTGCCCAATATTACCTTCCATCGCCCAGAAAGCCTTAAAATCTTGTGCTTGCAA
Organism: Athrips mouffetella; assembly: GCA_947532105.1. Lineage (NCBI taxonomy): Eukaryota > Metazoa > Arthropoda > Insecta > Lepidoptera > Gelechiidae > Athrips > Athrips mouffetella. The sequence continues at coordinate 12,051,674 of OX383967.1, read as the reverse complement.
CGGCATCTCAATACTTGGCATTTACACATAATCAAAACCACAATAAACTCTTTTGATGCAATTGTAATATAGTTGTTTCCAGAGTTGCTCGAACACAGACTATAAGTACAAGCGTGGACACTTCACCCTCTCTAGATTTAGCCTCACATCCCTTTGTAATAAAAGACATAAATAACCGTTTTTTATCTCACTTAATCTGGTTCAACTAGCGACCTGAAGAACACTTGAGAGCCGCAATACTCGTATTCATCTGTTGTGTGCAAGTCGTTGGCCAATTGTGGCGGTTTACTGGCTTTTTATTTACGAATAATCTAACCACCTTATAGAAAATAGACTAAAAATTGAGCCTATAAGTATATTTCGGGACTTATTGTTAGACGTACCCACTGAGTCGTACCCGAGTGTCCTTAGTTTACGGCAATTCCAGCTTAAGTTTTGCATAATCGATATCGAGCAACGGAAAGAAAACCGGATGTTTAAGGCAAATTATACTTTAATTATCTAAAAAACAGGAATTTTATGTTTCGCAGAAACTGTACGGAGCTTATATTTTAAAAGTTTTTGTCAGTCCCAGGGGACTAATGGACTTAAGAGGTTAAATTTCATAGCATATAGTACAGAATAAATCTTAAAATTCTTCACTAATTTAACTATAAGGTATGTGGTCCTTTTGAAGGTCCTGACCTGACACTATGGCCAAAATGTATGACACATCGTATATTTTTTCAATTTTAGAGACCACCTACATAATGAAAGTTATTGGCATGTGAGAATTGGTCTTCGATAGTGTCGGTACAATGAACAAGACCGGATCATTTTTGGACCTGTAACAAAATATTACTCACAAAACAAATCAGAACAACTTTGCCCAAGAACCGTGGTTCAAAAAACGAGTTATTTTTTTGGGTTCCCCAAACAAAACTTGTGTAGGCAATAATGGCTGATTTACATGGGGCAAAATTTAGGCGCCTCTGAGGGATGCAGCTATACGAAAGATAGAAATATTCGAATAGCTTTCTCTTTCTTTCGTATAGTTGCATCCTTCAGAGGCGCCTAAACTTTGCCGTCGTGTAAATCCGGCTCAATGGAATTGTAATGGGATACAACGATATTTTATAGAGTTTTGACCCATTTTTTGTTTAGTTGGGCGAAGTTGTTCAGTTTTATGTTCTGCGTAACATACAAAAATAAAACTTATAAATATTTTGTATAATGTATGTTGTTAAAATTGCATGGTCATAGACGGTTTCAGTGTTAATAGAAAGAATATATAATCTTTTAAAAAAGTTATGTAGGAGTACATAAATGTACAAATCACGCTACGTTTTCACTTGAATAGATCTTGTATTTTGTCGTGAGAGTTGTACAAAATATAATAAAACGAAGTACCTAATCAACCATTATTCTATTTAAAAGCTGTTTTATTAATTTTACTCCTATCTGATTGTTTATTTTGCAAATACAAAGTAGGTAAAGTGGTCGTGAAAAAGGTTCTGTGACAAAAAACGCCAAAGCGCGAGCCGTTTTTGCATACCGAGGGTTCGTTGCTGCCTATAAGTACATGTTTTAGATGAAATTTCAGTGCTAAATAAACTTCTTGAAAAGGTGGCCATATTCACGGAAGCAAGGAGGTCTTTGTTCTGAGGCGATATTTTAGTTTTTGGGGTTCCGTACCCAAAGGGTTCACCCAGAACGAGACCATATTAATATGTCTCTGGACTCGACGACTTGCTCGCTGACTTGCTCGGTGACTTGCTCGACGACTTACTCGCCGACTTGCTCGACGACTTACTCGCCGACTTGCTCGACGACTTACTCGCCGACTTGCTCGACGACTTATTCGCCGACTTGCTCGACGACTTACTCGCCGACTTGCTCGACGACTTACTCGCCGACTTGCTCGCCGACATGTTTGGTGACTTGCTCGCGGACTTGCTCAGCGACTTCCTCGGCGACAGGCTCGGTAACTTGCTTGGCGACTTGCTCAACGTCGACTTGCTCGGACGCTTGCTCGGTGACTTGCTCGGCGACTTTCTCACCGACTTGCTCGACAAATTCCTCGCTGACTTGCTCGCCGACTTGTTCGACGACTTGCTCGGCGATTTGCTCGACGTCTTGCTCGCCGAGTTGCTCTCCAACTTGTTCGACGACATGCTGGGTGACTTGCTCGGTGACTTGGTCGATGACTTGCTCGACGTCTTGCTCGCCGAGTTACTCGCAAACTTGTTCGACGACATGTTGGGTGACTTGGTCGGTGACTTGCTTGCCGACTTGCTCGGCGACTTGGTAGGCGACATGCTTGACGACTTGCTCGCCAACTTGTTCAAAGACATGCTCGGTGACTTGCTCGGCGACTTGCTCGACGACTTGCTCGCCGACTTGCTCGATGACTTGCTCGCCAAATTGTTCGACGACATGCTCGGATAGCAGAATGATAAAGTGGTGACCAGAATGATAAAGTGGCGAAATGGGAAAGTAGCTAAGTCGGCAAGTGGCGAAGTGGAGAATTGGGGAAGTGGTGAAGAGGTGAAGTGGGGAGATGGCGACGTTGGGAAGTGGCAAAGTGGGGAAGAGTTGAAGTGGAGAGGTGGCGACGTTGGGAAGTGGGAAAGTAGCTTAGTGGGGAAGTGGCGAAGTGGGAAGAGGGGAATTGGCGAAGTGAGGAAGTGGTGAAGTGTCGAAGTGGGAAAGTGTCTAAGTGGTGAATTGGGGAAGTGGCGTAGTGGGGAAGTGGCGTAGTGAATGGTAAATTGGGGAAGTGGCGAAGTATGGAAGTGGGGAAGTTGCAAAGTGGCGTAGTGGGGAAGTGGCGAAGTATGGAAGTGGAGAAGTTGCAAAGTGGGGAAGTGGCGTAGTGGGGAAGTGGTGATGCGGGAAAGTGGCCAAGTGGAAAAGTGAGGAAGTGGCGAATTGGGGAATTTGCGTAGTGGGAAGTGGCGAAGTATGGAAGTGGGGAAGTTGAGAAGTGGCGAAGTATGGAAGTGGTGAATTGGGGAAGTGGCAAAGTGGGGACACTTCGCTACTGCGAAGTGTGGAAGTTGCAAAGTGGGGAATTGGCGTAGTGGGGAAGTGAGGCAATGGTTAAGTGGGGAAGTGGGGAATTGGCGAAGTGGGGACACTTCCCCACTTTGTGGGGAAGTTGGGAAGTGGCGAAATGGGGAAGTTGGAAAGTGGCGAAATGGAAAAGTTGGGAAGTGGCGAAATGGGAAAGTAGGGAAGTGATAGTGGGAAAGTGGAAAATTGTGAAAGTGGGGAAGTGGCGAAGTAGGAAAGTGGGCAAGTTGCGAGGTGGGAAAGTGGTGAATTGGGGAAGTGGCGTAGTGGGGAAGTGGCGTAGTGGGGAAGTAACGTAGTGGTGAAGTGGCGAAGTGGCTTCCCCACTTCGACACTTCCCCACTTCTTCAATTTACCACTTCCCCGTTTCCTCAATTCTTCAATTTGCCACTTCCCCACTTTTCCACTTCCCTAAATGGTCTGATGTAATTTAGATCTTGTTAGTAAACTGTAGAAACAGATCATTTTGCCTACTACTGACAGTCACTTCAATTTGACGCTGACGACCGCGAACATAATATTGGGAACCTTGTTGCCCAGATATTTTGAACCTTTTGGGTGCTTACATCTATTGCGTATATGAAATTGTACTTGTTTACTACGTACATAATTTTTAATACGATAGACGCTCATATAAATTTGACGCTGACTGTACTTGAATCGTGCTAATATGGTGCTAAGTTTCATCCCAGCAGTTTTTGCTGGATTTCCTATTAAAATATTAAAGGGATCCTCACATAAATCAACGGTTTACTTACCTATGTAATTTTGTTTCTTGATCTACCACAATGCTTAGGTATCTATTGTTCGCTTCAGGAAATATTACGCTCTACAAAATTGAGGCCCGTGACATAGAATTTCCATCAGCGGGGATTAACGCGCGGAAGACGACAAGAGCGCTGCGCATTTTAATAACTAACGGATTTTATACCATTCCACGGACTCCGCAGGAATATAAAAGTTTTCTAGGTGTTTTTAGACGTATCTCGAGAAGCTGCTTAAAGTGTCAAACTCCTGCCTGTCCTATCATAACTGTTCCTTAGATCATTCATCTTTGGATCAGGAGGTTCAGGGTTCGATCCCGGTGGGGACACCAAAAAAATTTTTTTTTTGTGACCCCGTTTGTTTAGGAAATTGCAGGGTATAGACAAGTGCTCATCAAGCTTGACACATTGGACTTTGTGCCATTCTTATTTCAATAGACGCATAGGCTAAAGTCGCGTTGCGAGTGTCAAGCTTGACCTGTCGTTGACTGTACCTACCTGATTGTCAGGAAGTGAGATGATGACGAAAGCACGTTAAACTGTGGTCCTAGCTACGATTTACGTTGTAGCCAAGTCAAAGGCCTTTGGCGGTTCAACCATTCTGACATGAACAAAGAGATTGGTCATCGATCTTATACCAGGTGTTGTTTCACTGTGATCATTGAAACTGAGCATTCAGACCTGGAAACTGAACAACTTTCTCTAACGAAATACGAAAAAAAATTCTTCATGTCTCAAAATGCGCACAGCCAGCTAGTACAGTTTTTTTTAGTTTATGGGAAGAATTTTTTTTATGGCTTTTCGACCTATGTTCCTAAGGGAAAGTTTTTCACTTTCGTGGCCTGCATGCACGGTTTCATGGAACACACACAGTGTTTACCCTAACACCCTGTATACAGCGAACACGATAATTATGATGATGTTGAGTACCTTTATATACTCTTTAGTGGCTATCATAAACTACTAAGGGATATTAACGCATGTGGCTATCATGGTTCTGCCCTGCGGGTACCTCACTGACCTCTATATATACAAGTACGCGGGTACCTGTTATTTATGAAATGTAGAAGATCTCAACAAAAAAAATAAACACCAAGGAGGTTTTAACCCACGCTAAGCGAAGCGTGGGTTAAAACCTTGATAAACACCTAGAAACTTACTCTAGACTAAGAAAATAAGAAAATTTCGTTACAATGTTTTATTTTGTAGAGTTGTCAAAAACCATTTTCACATTAAAAAAAAAGCATTCGTTTGTCAGCATTTGAAGATGGCGGTCATGTATTTATTTCAATGTTACCAGTTCAGACAGCTCTCAAGGGCACAAAAATCTCAGTGTCGGAGTTCCTGACCAAGACAAGGCAGGAGGTCTTTGTCGCGGCTAGAAAATACTTCGGGATCAAGAATTCGTGGACCTCGGATGGCGCGATACTGATTCTTCTGCCGGATAAGCTCAGGAGAAAAGTAACAAGCATGACCGAGCTTATGGAGCTAACTGCGAAGTTTCCGCCGAGTAAATAATAGGTTAATCCATCTCCTACCGTAGTAAGGTTAATTAACTTCATATTGCGATTGTCGTTGTTATATTATTCTCTATATTTGGTGTTGTTTTTTGAATCGGCTTGTAACCACATTGCCGAAGAGAATATATTACTGTAAGCTTTACACGTACATGTTGATGTATAGCACAACGCCAGTTCTAAAATCTTCATATATTTTTAGGGTAGTAAAATATCTCCACCATAACTCGTATTATTATTGTAATGGAACGAAACACAATTTTTTTCTTTCTTTTTGAGGTTGTTTTACTTTTTATTTGACATGTCGGGTTTTCGTTCAAAAATTTCGTGCAGCTGTTAGTTTTTTTTTTTTTTTTCTGTTTAGATATAAGGCTTTTGGCCATAGTATTTTTTTTGTCAAAGTATTTATTTTTAGTTATATCAATGGTTTAAACCTTGTTTGGATGTTAAGTCTTGTGTTTTAGTGTGTAAATTGCTTTAATATTTCCAGTCAACTTGTGCAGGTGTTTTGAAAGAAGTCTTCGTAATTTGGTACCATCTATAGTATTTTAATTATATATTTATTTTTATTTATATTTATAGGTATATTATATTATGTTAGATGATAATTTCTTCTCTTGCTCATCTTCAGATGATTTCGAAAGTGCTGAAAGTGACTGTTCCTCTCTTTTTGACTCGGAGCCTCTATGTGAAAAACTTTTATCTGTATTTAACCATAGTTCGCCATTCCTCTCCCTAGTGCACATTAATGCACAGAGCATACCGGCTCACTACTCTGATCTTCTCACGTCATTTAGCACCAGCGTCGTCGATGCCATCCTGGTTTCAGAGACGTGGCTTAAGCCCTCTCTTCCATCAACTTCTTGTTCTCTGCCGGGTTATCGGCTTTTCCGTAATGATCGCGTGGGTGCCGGGGGTGGCGGAGTAGGTATTTACCTGCGAAGCGACATCTCGGCTACCGTGGTCAGTACTTCTCCCTCGCAATATTCTGGTTCTCTTGAATATCTTTTCCTAGAAGTCGTTCTTCATCATAGGAAAGTAATGCTTGGTGTGGTGTATAGCCCTAATGATAAAGTTGACTACTTTAGTTCTTTTGAATCAACACTTGAGCATCATAGCACTCTCTATGAACACTTTATTATAATGGGTGACCTAAATACTTGCATTCTGAAGGACGACCATAGGTCACGTAAACTAACGTCACTCTTATCTTCTCTTAATTTAAACATCCTCCCACTGTCACCAACACATCATTTCCCAAATTGCAGACCTTCCATGATAGACTTAATTATGACTTCGAAACCTGATTCCGTCATATCACATGGACAAATGACAGCTCCCTTCTCTTATCATGACCTCATTTTTCTTTCTTATAAAGTACGTCCTCCTAAAATTAAAAGTAAAGTTATTCTTCAGCGTAATTTTCGCAACATGGATTTGGATCGCTTGAGGGAGGACGCTGAGAATGTTGAGTGGTCCCCAGTTTTGAAGGCCGATAGTGTGGATGCCAAGGTAGCTGCTTTTGAAATTATACTTACCAAACTTTTTGATTCTCATGCTCCGGTGCGACCTGTGCGTGTGAAGCATGCTCCTGCTCCCTGGCTGACGCCAATAATTAAGAGGGTTATGGCAAAACGGGATAGGGCTAAAAGTCGATATAAAAAAGATCCTACAAATGATAACCTGTCAGCGTACAAAAAGCTTCGTAACATCTGCAACAGGATGTGTAGGGATGCAAAACGCCGCTATATCCATTCTACTCTTAAAAACCTATCTCAGGCTCTTACCTGGAGGTTCTTAAAGTCACTTGGGGTAGGTAAGGCCATGGATACTTGTAAAAGTACCATGGATGTTAATGATTTAAATAAACATTTTTCAACTCCACCCGTAATTCTAAATGACAACACTAAGTTATCTTCTCTCATATATCTTTCGAACCTTGCTCTACCTGACTGCACTCCATTCTCGTTCCAACCGGTCACTGAGGATAACGTCAAGAAGAGTATCCTTTCTATATCCACAAAGGCAGTGGGTAGCGATGACCTGAGTCTCGATATGCTTAAACCTATCCTGGAAGTTGTCACACCTCCTATCACACACATCATAAACTCTTCTCTGGAGGTTAATGTCTTTCCTTCCACTTGGAAAAAGGCTTATGTTATCCCACTGCCTAAAGTTTCCACTCCAACTTCCCTTTCTCAATATCGTCCCATCTCTATCCTACCGGTACTTTCGAAAGTTCTCGAAAGTGTCGTTCACAAGCAACTTTACTCCTATCTCATATCCAATAATCTCCTTTGTCCATTCCAATCCGGATTCCGCCCTTCCCATAGCACGGTTAGTGCGTTGCTGAATGTCACAGAAGACATCCGTTATGCTATGGATAATACTAAGTTCACGATTGTCACTCTCCTGGACTTCAGCAACGCATTTAACTCTGTTGATTATGATATTTTACTTGGTTCCCTTCGCTCTCTTAACGTTGCTCCTCCTGTGGTCGAGTGGTTTCGTTCCTATCTTCAAGGTCGCCAGCAATGTGTTAGGACCGACGACCAATCCTCGGAATGGTTGAACCTAACTTCTGGCGTACCTCAAGGCGGTGTACTTTCTCCTTTATTATTTTCTATTTTTATAAACAATATTTCTCGTGTTATCTCTTCTCCCTTCCACCTGTATGCAGATGATTTACAAATCTATAGGCACTTCTCTCCATCTGAAGTCAATGAAGCTGTGAGTGCAGTGAATTCAGATCTTGCTGCTATTCAGCTGTGGGCTGATAATTTCGGGCTTCTAGTGAACCCAAACAAGTCGCAGGCAATGATAGTTGGTAGCAGCAGACTAAGGGGTAGATTGGGGGATGCGTTGCCAAAAATATTTTATAACGGAGTCTGTATTCCCTACACGGACAAGGCAAAGAACCTAGGGATTATTATAGACCGTGACCTCTCATGGTCCGCGCAGGTTAGTGAGGTGAGTAGGCGCATGCATTATTCTTTTCACTCCCTTAAGCGACTCCAGTACTTCCTTCCCTTTCAAACTAAAATCTTGCTTGCACAAGCTCTACTCCTTCCCATTCTCGACTACGCTGATGTGTGCTACCTTGATGTGACTGAAGAATTGCTGAACAAACTTGAGCGCCTACAAAATCTGGCTATTCGTTTCATCTTTGGTCTTCGCAAATATGATCATGTCTCCGAATTTCGCGCTCAATTAAAGTGGCTTCCTATCCGACTTCGTCGTAATGTGCACATCCTTTCTGTCCTGTATAAGATCCTGAATGACCCTGCCACTCCTGACTATCTTCGCTCCCGCTTCCAACTTTTACCTCCTGATCCGCGCTCTAGGCGCGACTGCATCACTGCGATGTTGGAGTGTCCTAGAGCGAACACCAAATTCTTTTTTAACTCCTTTTCTTCCCAAGCTGTGCGACTATGGAACAAACTTCCAAAGGCTATACAAAGCAGTCCATCAATAACATCGTTTAAGATGCGATTAAGAGAGCACTACTTATCGCAATCATCTTGAGTAATGTATTTATTTTATGTATTATTATGTATCATTATATAGTATGTCTATGTATTATTTTTATGTATTTTATAAGTAAGTTTATAAATTTTATATATGCCTTAATATTAATACTGTTATTAGGAATATAAGTATATTCGTGTGTAGTTTAAGTAGGTTTATCCCTATTTTATATTACACTGTATTTTGAAATTAATTTTAATTTAAAAATGTATTTTAAAATTTCTTATCACGAATATTAATGCACATTCCTGTGCCCGCTTTAATGACACTCTTCCACACCTAATAGGTTGGCTGGAAGAGATCTCTTAAAGAGATAAGCTCGCCTTTGTAAACAATTTTCATTTAAAAACTGTATTTTATTTGTGTGCAATAAAGAATAAAGAAGTTCATATGAGTGTTTAAAGTATAACTTTGATAGGGTTTTATCCTGTAAACGTCTTTCAAAGTGAATATAAAATAAAAATGGAAATATTTTCATTTACTGTAGCTTTCGGATGGTGAGAAGCGGCTGTTATCATGACTTCAATCATTTCCCCTATCAACTTATCGGAGTCATTGTGGTGCACAGGCTCTCCTCGTCGACGATCTCCGATATGTGAATTCCTGTGTAAATCAATCTTTCACTGGACATTGGCGATCTCGCCATAATATTGTAACAATTTCTTTACTTTGACACTGGCGAAATACGTTTTGTGTTGAAATGTGATGCCATTAAATAAATATCGGAAGCATTTGTGATAAACATGGTGATACCTACCGACCCCAACTTCATCAACGAGGGTTCGGCAGCTGGTTTCCGCATCGTGGTTAGAATCTCTATCAGATCACTCATCATGTCGGCCTACTCCGACCCGACCCATGCCAATCAACGCTTGGTAGACACGTGTAGGTAGACAAAGATAGCAAAGGTACACAAACAAATCTTACCTCTATTTACCCGCAGCTTACATTAGTACACGATCATTCCATTAAGGACGATTTAGTTTTCACTGTATAAACACGATATAAAAGCAATAGGTGGTAAGTAGTGTTAAAAAAGTACGATGATCCTTCTAAATCTAATGATGTATAATCACATTTTAGAATCTAAAAGGTGATTATAGGTACTATACATCACTAGATTCTAAAAAATTATACTAAAAAACACAATTTTTTTCATCGCATTTGCTCATAAAACTGCTCTATCTGCACTGTATTAAGTTCCATAATCCAGCTTATAAAACACGAGTGCTTTTTCCATTATATTATCGCACTAGTGTTATATTTGTAGGGGATTACAAATAATACACCGGATTCTACTCGATTTACTTTTATTTCCAAGAAAAAACACCAGCCCTTTACAAACGTCCTTCTCGAGATCCCAACCATTAATTAAAAAAAACCGGCCAAGTGCGAGTCGGACTCGCGCACCGAGGGTTCCGTACGACCACATAATCATAATTGTAGTAGTTGAACTTTCAGTAAGTTAATGTGCTAGATTTTTTGAGTCCGACACGCGCTTGACCAAATTTTATTATTAGTTGTTATTTTATAGCTTATTCACTATAAACATGCCAATTTTCAAGTTTGTAAGTGTTGCCGTTTTTAAAATAGAACTAAAACAAAAATCGCCTCAGCGACCATCCAACTTGACCCCTCTCTTATATGAATGTTCTTGAAACGGGAGCTCACCACAATTGGTTACCATTAGTTGTGAGAAAAGTTGTAATATTTAATGATTTCAGACTTTTCCCATTATTTGTACTGTGAGACCTAGCTTCTTGCCAAATTTCATAATTTTAGGTCAACAGGAAGTACCCTGTAGGTTTTTCATTTTTGAATAAATGTATGGAGATGACGACATAAAATGCCATATCTTTTGATTGCGTCGTTGTAAAAAATTGAAATTTTCAGATCTTGTGTGGTTCATAGATCCTAATATATGGTATTAATTTCAACCTGATACCTTTACCCGTTCGTGAGATAAAGGGTCTTGACAGACAGACAGACAGACAGACGGACAACAAAGTGATCCTATAAGGGTTCCGTTTTTTTCTTTTGAGGTACGGCACCCTAAAAAAACACAATATAGACTTCCAGTGTCCGTCTCTTTAAAAAAAAATTCCGTTCCGTTCCCACATATTTTTGTTTCTTTTTTTTATTTGTGAGTTTTTATGTCTATAAAATTCATAATATTTACATGAATAAATAAACTATGTTCGATAACACGATTAATAAACGTTCATTTCATGAAAATATTTATATTAATCAACTTACAGTAGAAATAATTAGCTTGATTAGAATGACAGTAAGAAAAACTATGCGTGGGAGCAGGTCGCATGTCTCGGTCACTTGTCTCTGTCGCTCCTATTTGTAGCGCATCGCTCCATCTTGTTCTGACCCAGCTGTCATTCTAATCAAGCTACATTACTTCAACTGTAGTAACAACAAATTCGTATTTTAAGTAAGAAAATATCCTATTTTAAATAATTTAAATACTAGGCTGTTTGTCAGTTTAGTCAATGCCTCCTATAATCTGTGTCATTATCTACGAATTTTCCTTCGGGAAAAGAAGTAAGCAAATTTTAATTATATTTGTTCGCTAATGTGTTGCTAAACGTCGTAAGAAGCGCGTGCGGTTTTGTCATTACACTCTCGGCTCCATTACGCCCTCGTCTGCGCCTCGGGCTGCAATTCTCGTGCCTCGAGCGTAATCAACTGAATATCGCACTTGCATATTAATGTACTATTAATTTTGGGTGTTCATGAAATTTGATTTTCCTTCGAATTACATCACAGTAATTTATTACACCATAGGTACTTGTATAAATTTTCAAATTGTTGTGAGCACTTTTTGTTTTACAGGAAGCCAACATTAATTTGAATATTAGTGTTGTATTTATAATTAAACTAGCTGTTGCCCGCGGCTTCGCTCGCGTGGATTTCGTATTTATGTTGTTACCGGTTTTCCGAAGCAATGAGATATTCCCGTCCCGTCATTTCGGGGTAATTTTAAACTAAGGAAAAACAGGACTAACCCTGCGCAAATCAATGAGTATAATTCAAGATTTAGCTTAATTTTATATAATATACAGACGTTACTTATAAATTACTCAGAACAGAGGAACTTAGCAGCAGTATCCTAACAAATGTAAAGAGAGAGATGAGAGACACCTTTATGTAATATTTCAAAACAGCCAATTCGCAGAAGTAATTGAGAAAAAGTAAAACCCTCTTCCTCTCTCTCCCACTCCCCCCTTCCTCTCCCCCTTCCCGTCCCTCTGTCTCTCTCCCTCCGCCTCCTCCCTCTCCCTCTTCCCCTCTTTCTCCCACTCCCTCTCTACCTCTGTACCTCTCTACCTCTATACCTCTCTACGTCTCTACCTCTCTACCTCTCTACATCTCTACCTCTCTACCTCTACCTCTCTACCTCTCTACCTCCCCCTCCCTCTCCCTCTACCTCTCGACCTCTCTACGTCTCTACCTCTCTACATCTCTACGTCTCTACCTCTCTACCTCTCTACATCTCTACCTCTTAACCTCTCAACGTCTCTACGTCTCTACGTATCTACGTCTCTACGTCTCTACGTCTCTACGTCTCTACGTCTCTACGTCTCTACGTCTCTACGTCTCTACGTCTCTACGTCTCTACGTCTCTACCTCTCTACGTCTCTACCTCTCTACCTCTCTACCTCTCTACCTCTCTACCTCTCCACCTCTCCACCTCTCTACATCTCTACCTCTCTACCTCTCTACCTCTCTACCTCTCTACCTCTCTACCTCTCTACCTCTCTACCTCTCTACCTCTCTACCTCTCTACCTCTCTACCTCTACATCTACCTCTAACGCCAATTTAACCGCTATCCCTAACATAGAAACGACACCCATATTTATTTTACACATTTCAAACCTATCGCACCCCAACCCCATCCCCAGGGGATGATGGTATTTCACGTCCACCACGTTTGATTTCGAAGTTGTTGTAGCTTTCGTAATCAGCGACCCGATAAACCATACAAACGACACCCATATTTATTTTTAGACATTTCAAACCTATCGCACCCCAACTCCATACCCAGGGGGATGATGGTATTTCACGTCCGCCACGTTGGATTTCAAAATTGTCGTAGTTTTCTTAATCAGCGACCCGATAAACCTTACAAACGACACCCATATTCACATTTCAACCCTATCGCACAACTCAACCGCCCAACCCCATCCCAAGGGAATGATGGTATTTAACGTCCACCACGTTGGATTTCAAAATTGTTGTAGTTTTCGTAATCAGCGACCCGATAAACCATACAAACGATACCCATATTGGTTTTTAGACTTTTTCACCCCATTTCCCTTTTTGAGGGGTTGAATTTGGGGTGGAATTTCAATAACAGTGATGAACATTGCATAGAATTACATCATCAATGCCTAAATTATAAATAATGTGGATTTTACTTTAAAAATAAAGAATTTTCAACTTCATCCCCCTTTTCACCCTTAAGGGTGTCGAATTTTCAAAAACCCTGAGACACCTAAATATTAATTTTTAGTCGTCAGCCTAAATACAAATTTTGAAGATCCTAACTTCAAAACTGACGGACTTTCATACAAACTTTCATCCCCTATTTTACCCCCTTAGGGGTGGAATTTTGTAAAACCCTTTCTTAGTGCACCCCTAGACCTCATAAGGAACCTACATGCCAAATTTGGAATCTCTAGACCCAGCGGTTTGGGCTGTGCGTTGATATGTCAGTCAGTCAGTCAGTCAGTCAGTCACCTTCTTCTTTTATATATATAGATTACGGTCACTTTGAATGTGTGGATTTATATCGAAACCTGAAATGCTTAGCAACTTTTGATGCTGACTGTACAAATAACTTAATAAATACTTTCTAACCATATTTCATTACTTGTGATGACAGGAAATAAGGGTCTCTTATTACCTATTTCCTTGTAAGTATGAGATCTTCTTAATGTATAAGATTGTTGTACGTACCTGCTTTCTCAGGTTGTTATGTACATGTCGCAGACAAATAGAAAAATGCTTAGGCATTTTACAATATGCTGAGGAAAATTTCAATTCATCATTTTATATAATGCCTCGGGATTTTAAAAAACGGCACGAAGGTAATTCGTTTTTGGAGATCGGCGGGCGCTGCTGAGGCACTCTCGCCTCGCTCGGCTCGTGCGTTGTGGTCACAGACGTAGCTCCTCCAAGGTCACAGATAACCTAATCCAATTTATTCGATCCCGAGCAGGAATCCCAACCTAACCGATCCCTATTCGTATTACCTTGGCTAACAAACCTGAAATGCACCAGTGATCTAAACCCGTTTCCAATCTGCCGACGCCGTTTTACAATTTGCCGTCCGTTTGTAAACGGCGTATTATACGATTCGCCTGCGACATACGAGTATACACACGTCGGTTCAGCAGCCGTCGCGTCATCATGCGTAAAAACATTTGAACATAAGTTCCGAAACTTGCACGTTTACCTCTACCTGTAAGTACCTATTGTGAGTGTGATTAGTCAGGATTAACCTTATTTGTATTGCAGTTGTTGTAGTTTCGTAATCCGTTTGAATTATAGTGGCTATGCGCAGTGTAGAGAGACGGAGTTGGTAAGTAAGTAATTACCTAGTGGGTAAAGTTTAGTCGTCAAATTCGTAAGCGACGACAGCAGGTGATAAGTGATAATTGGAGTTTGGCTTCAAAGCCTTTGCTTAGAGACAAGTGGCTTTTTATTTTATCGTAAGCTCTAATAGAATTGAATAAAAATTCATAGATATGACATTAGCTAACGAAATGTTGCGTGACTGCTAACGTAAGCCCGATAAATTTTTACAGCGTTAATTTACATTGGTTTAACTCCCGAAGCCCAGTGATTCATGTCCCTCAACACAGAATCCTCAGAAAAAAAAGCTGCATAAAAAATTATTTTGACGATGCCAAAAAATAGTCATGAAATAGTCATAAATAGTCTCGCGTTACAATTCTAGAGTTATAGCTATGGTTTGCTGAGGATTATGGGCATAGGCTAAACACAGAATCCCCAGCTTTGATGCAAGCAAACCGTGGAGACTATCGACTTGGTTTTTATTTAAAAAAATAGTCATGAAATAGTCGTCTTGACTTCCAAATTCTCGAAAATAGTCGTTCAAGGATTTCAGAGTTACAGGGGTAGCTTGCTGAGGATTCTGTGCATAGTATTTCACGGACGCAGATTCCTGCAGAACGTTTAGGTTTTTCTGTTTGATACTGATGTCAAAAAATAGTCAATAAATAGTCGTCTCAAACCATAATCACTTTGGTCTGGATTACCTACCTTGAAAAAAAAAATTATGTTTACTTCGCCATACATTTTTTCTTTGTATAGCCTATGCCCATAATCCTCAGCAAACCATAGCTATAACTCTATAATTGTAACGCGACTATTTTTTTCCTTATGGTGACTATTTATGACTATTTCATGACTATTTTTTGGCATCGTTAAAATATTTTTTTATGCAGTTTTTTTCTCTGAGGATTCTGTGTTGAGGGACATAGTGATTCTACTCATTATAACAAGCAACTTACCCGAAGAATTACATTTTTAATTAGAAAGAATTTTTTCTATCGGCAATTTTTTCTATAGACAAAAAAAATCTTTGATAAAAAAAAATCTTTGGGAAAGTGGCTTGTTTCATGAGTAGAATCACTGGGTTTCAGAAGTAAAACAAATTTAGGGAAAATTCTTTGAGCGGGTTGTTTCTGGCGATTTTAGCGTAGGTCTAGTTCACCTTATACTGGTTTTGTTATCGCTTACTTGTTGCGTACTATACAAGGTGTAAAAAAATTACTAAGCACTATTTAGAGTATTACTAGACTGTAAAACTAAAATTTTTTTCCTAAGGAACATTATGTCAAAATACGAAAAAAAATCTACTTCTCATTTCAAACTGCACCAGCAGATTGCGAAATTTGCACAAGAGGTAAAAAAACCTATCTAAGTAACAGGCTAAAATAGTGCTTACCATTTTTTTATACCTGCACTGGAAGTCTAGAACTAAATAATAGTAATATAAAGAGGTAGGAAAGATTTGGAAACACCAACTTAGTTACAACATTGGCAAGCTTTTAGTGGCGGAGAGAAAAATTCTTAAGAAGATTATAAACAGTATGTCCATACTATATACTATATATACTATACTATATACTATATATACTATACTATATATACTATATACTATCCATACTATAATATTATAAATGCGAAAGTAACTCTGTCTGTCTGTTTGTTTGTTTGTTTGTTTGTTGCTCTTTCACGCCTAAACGGCTGAACGGATTTTGATGAAATTTGGTATGGTGATAGATGGTAACTTGGAGACGGACATAGGCTACTTTTTACCCCGGGAAAATATCTCATTCCCGTGGGAATCTACACATACAATAATACTCTAGCGGGGTTGTATCTGCTACAGCACACCTTAACCGATTTTGATGGGACTTTTTTTATTCAACTAAGTATCGCTGATTACGAAAACTACTACAATTTTGAAATCCAACGTGGTAGACGTAAACTACCATTATCCCCTGGGGATAAGGTTGAGGTGCGATAGGGTTGAAATGTCTAAAAATCAATATTGGTGTCGTTTGTAAGGTTTATCGAGCCGCTGATTACAAAAACTACAACAATTTTGAAATCCAACATGGTGGACGTGAAATGCTATCATCCCTTGGGGATGAGGTTGGGGTGCGATAGAGTTGATATGTCTAAAAATCAATATGGGTGTCGTTCGTATGGTTTATCGGGTCGCTGATTACGAAAACTACAATGATTTTGAAATCCAACGTGGTGGACGTGAAATACCACCACCGCTGGGATGGGGTTGGGATTCGATAGGTTTGAAATGTCTAAAAATCAATATGAGTGTCAGTTGTATGTTTATATAAGGATAGGGATAGCGGTTAAGATGGCGTTAGGGGTAGAAGCAGGGATAGGGGTAGGGTCAGGGATAGGGAGAGGGAGAGGGGGAGGCATAGGGAGAGAGTGTAAGGGAGGGGAAAATGAGGGGAGAGAAAGGGGGAGGGAGGGGTAGAGGGCGTGGGAGGGGGTAGAGGGAGGGGGGGTAGAGGGAGGGAGAGGGGGAAGGGGAGGGTGAGTGAGGGGAAGGGGGAAAGGGAGGGGAATGGGAGGAGGGCGAGGGGGGAAAGGGAGGGTGATGGGGAGAGGGGAAGGGGGGAAATGGAGGGGGAAGGAAGGGTGAGGGGGGGAAGAGGGAGGGGCGAGGGAGAGGAAGAGAGAGTGGGAGAGGGTGAGGGAGGGGGAGTGGGAATGTAGGGGGGGGGATACAAAAGGATAGATAGGGAGGAATAGGGACCTTTTTTACTTTTATGAATACCTCCTCGCTACCCATTCACTTCACTCCCTTTATTGCCTTCTTTTTTAAGTTCGCCTGTAACGGTTGACAATGAAAATTCCGCACTACCTACCAGTTAAATAAAATCAAAAGATAATTAAGTTTGTAGTAAGATGCATTTATTCAACTTGGATAAGTACAAATGCATCTTTTACGTAGGGATCAAGAAGGATAAGCGCTCCGTAAAATATGTTTCAATTAAGTTCGAGTTCTGTTTTTTTATAAAATCTACGCGGACGAAGTCGCGGGTAACAGCTAGTATTAAATAAAACTTTGGAAATTCCCCCGACTAAAAATAAATGTTTTCACCTATCTATTCATATATTTTATAAGCCAAGAAAATCCGTCGGAGCTGCCATTCCTTATCTAACGTAAATTAATAGTGCATACGAGCTAGTTGTAAAATAGCTTGGCCGTGTGGTGCCGGCAAAGAATAGTACCAACCCATACATACCCGTGGGTGTCGTAAGAGGCGACTAAGGGTTAACTGGAGGATGGGCAGCAGCATCCTCCTTTATATCTTACATCTTATTTACTGCGGTCACCTACAACCGCGGTCCATGGTGCCAGCCGTAACGCTAACAAGCGAGGTGACTATGGTACTTCCCCTCCACATTTTTCCAGCAAAAGCTAGAAGTCTGGAGGGAGCTCCCTGTCCTGTAGTGGACGTTTTATGGGATGTTATGATGACGAATTTTTGTCTTCTCTCCGTGTTGGTCCTAGAATTTATTTATTTACAGTTAATGGTACCCAAGAAAATGTAAAAAAAAGAAGTTAAATTAAGAAAAAATATATAAGTACTAGCTGTTACCCGCGACTTCGTCCGCGTAGATTTTATAAAAAAACAGAACTCGAACTTAATTGAAACATATTTTACGGAGCGCTTATCCTTCTTGATCCCTACGTAAAAGATGCATCTTACTACAAACTTAATTATCTTTTGATTTTATTTAACTGGTAGGTAGTGCGGAATTTTCATTGTCAACCGTTACAGGCGAACTTAAAAAAGAAGGCAATAAAGGGAGTGAAGTGAATGGGTAGCGAGGAGGTATTCATAAAAGTAAAAAAGGTCCCTATTCCTCCCTATCTATCCTTTTGTATCCCCCCCCTACATTCCCACTCCCCCTCCCTCACCCTCTCCCACTCTCTCTTCCTCTCCCTCGCCCCTCCCTCTTCCCCCCCTCACCCTTCCTTCCCCCTCCATTTCCCCCCTTCCCCTCTCCCCATCACCCTCCCTTTCCCCCCTCGCCCTCCTCCCATTCCCCTCCCTTTCCCCCTTCCCCTCACTCACCCTCCCCTTCCCCCTCTCCCTCCCTCTACCCCCCCCTCCCTCTACCCCCTCCCACGCCCTCTACCCCTCCCTCCCCCTTTCTCTCCCCTCATTTTCCCCTCCCTTACACTCTCTCCCTATGCCTCCCCCTCTCCCTCTCCCTATCCCTGACCCTACCCCTATCCCTGCTTCTACCCCTAACGCCATCTTAACCGCTATCCCTATCCTTATATAAACATACAACTGACACTCATATTGATTTTTAGACATTTCAAACCTATCGAATCCCAACCCCATCCCAGCGGTGGTGGTATTTCACGTCCACCACGTTGGATTTCAAAATCATTGTAGTTTTCGTAATCAGCGACCCGATAAACCTGCCGTTAAATAGCAGTGTTTGTACTACTGTGTTTCGGTTTGAAGGGTAAGGAAGCCAGCGAAATTACCGGCACACGAGACACATACCATCTTAGTTCTCAGGGTGGGCAACGTGCTTTGCTGTCCTATCAATGTCAAGTTATGCCACTATAGGCGGTGGCGACCACTTTTCACCCACCCACCTGCTCGTTTGCTAACTTGTCACTTAAAAGAAAACTTATTTCAGGTTTTCTTCGGCCAGTCACTGCCTAATCCTCAGATAAATTACTAAAGCAGCAGCGAGGTTCAAATCTCTTTGGCCTTATCTACTAAAATACTGATTTAAAGGCATTTCTATGCCTCCACATCTATACTATTGCTGGCCATATCTGAAATAACATTACGCCATTAATCCAGCCTGCCTGGCTCGTCATGGACATCTGCACTGTTTCACGGTTCAAATAGATTGCACGGCGACGTGCTAGCATTAACTTTACGATTTATATTGTGGAACAAACGGACATAACAAACGTTACAAGTTCCTGACAATACTAAAAAACGTATTTAAATGTAGTTTTAATGCTCCGGCAGCGTACGGAAAATTATCTTATAAATCTGTTGATTTCAAATCTACTTACGCCTTAGTACAAAATTAATTATAATAGTAACCTAGGCGACCGAGCTATGCTCTGTATAAATAAAATATCATCGCGTGGGTGGGTTGGCGCTGTGAGTTTCTTAAAACGCGCAAAGAAATTAAAAAGCTGTGAATACGAATTTTTGCTTACGCACAGCTTTTTAATTTCTTTGCGCGTTTTAAGAAACTCACAGCGCCAACCCACCCACGCGATGATATTTTATTTATACAGAGCATAGCTCGGTCGCCTAGGTTACTATTATAATTAATTTTGTACTAAGGCGTAAGTAGATTTGAAATCAACAGATTTATAAGATAATTTTCCGTACGCTGCCGGAGCATTAAAACTACATTTAAATACGTTTTTTAGTATTGTCAGGAACTTGTAACGTTTGTTATGTCCGTTTGTTCCACAATATAAATCGTAAAGTTAATGCTAGCACGTCGCCGTGCAATCTATTTGAACCGTGAAACAGTGCAGATGTCCATGACGAGCCAGGCAGGCTGGATTAATGGCGTAATGTTATTTCAGATATGGCCAGCAATAGTATAGATGTGGAGGCATAGAAATGCCTTTAAATCAGTATTTTAGTAGATAAGGCCAAAGAGATTTGAACCTCGCTGCTGCTTTAGTAATTTATCTGAGGATTAGGCAGTGACTGGCCGAAGAAAACCTGAAATAAGTTTTCTTTTAAGTGACAAGTTAGCAAACGAGCAGGTGGGTGGGTGAAAAGTGGTCGCCACCGCCTATAGTGGCATAACTTGACATTGATAGGACAGCAAAGCACGTTGCCCACCCTGAGAACTAAGATGGTATGTGTCTCGTGTGCCGGTAATTTCGCTGGCTTCCTTACCCTTCAAACCGAAACACAGTAGTACAAACACTGCTATTTAACGGCAGAAATAGGCAAGGGGGTGGTACTTCCCCAGACGGACTTAGCACAAAAGACCTACCACCTACAAAGTATTGGTTTTGCCAGCCAATTTTCAACGGCATCTATTTTCTTTCATTAAAGTCACAGCTAACTTTTGTTTACGTAAACACGAAAATGACACAAGCTGATGAATTTGAACCTGAAACTTTTTTAATAATAAAATAGGCAAGTACCTAGTCAAGGTGATCGACAAAATTTAATCACGACCTGGCCTGACTTATTTTGCTGTATTATACACCGTGTCAAGTATAGCTAATAATTATTTTGAGGGGACGTACCTTAGTCACCATGCATGGTAGCGTTGCAGCTGGTACACACGGCCGCACGTCAATGTAAACACTTTGACCTTAAGGGCCTGATAAGGGCTGAATTATCTCTCTTTCTGACAAAGGACAGAATGCGCGTGCTAGAACGGAGAGGATTCGCGCTGTCTTACGTTTTTTGCTCATTTTTGCATTTTTCTCAAAATCTGTACCCATAATATTAATTTTCAAATGGCTGCAATGCATAATATACTTATTACATAATGTGTAAAAGTTTTGAAATCATAGGTACTTATGGGTACTTAAGAAAAACGTTTCAAAAGCAAAAAGCAGAGGTAACTTTGGATTTTTTATGGCGTAGAATATATATTTAATCGTGTTTCAGAGTCGGCCATATTCTTGTAAAGATGCTTAATTATCACATTTTTTTTTCACATTCATCACTTCGTTAAAAACCTGTTCAAGTGAAGCGTATTTAGCTCTTATCAGCCCCTTAAGCCAGTCTCTGGTTTGGGGCGTTTGTAGCTTAGCGCTGTTTCAGCTGATATACTGGTTTTGTTTCTAGGTGCTTGTTTCCGTGCGTTTAATGATGACCGCGGTATTGTGCTACGCAGTACGACGCTGCATGCTGTCTCTGGTTTAAGTTCCTTAGTCGCCTTTTACGATACCTATGGGAAGAGATGGGGTGGTACTACATTCTAAGCCGGCACCGCATTGATTAGGTACGAATTATATCATTAACGTCAATTTCTCATCTCATTGGCACGGAATTTGCAATATAATAACAGATTAAAAGTACCCTAAACCGACGAGCATGTATGAAAGGACTGATGAAAGTACAGGAACCAAGGGAAGTACGACGTGTCAAGATCGTAGCAGGTGGAGGACTGTGGTCTCTGCCTACCCCGACGGGTAATAGGCGTGATGTTATGTATGTATGTATGAAATGTAATACCTAGTCCTACGTAATTACCCATATAATAGTAATATCGGGAAAAATTTCACACATAGTCATCGAGTCCCAAACTAGACTGGTATACATTTATAAATAGATAAATATCACCCAGATACAGAACAAACCCTCGTGTTCATCACACAATGTTTGCCTAGACGAGGATCGAACCTGCGACCTACGGCGTAGAAGGCAGGATCACTACCAACCACGCCAACGCAACGGGACAGCTTTTTTTTAAATATAATTTTGGGGAATTAATTAATTGTAAGGGTATGTTTATTTATATGTTTAATACAGCAAGTTAGATTAAAATTTACTTTTATTTATGTTTTATTTGCTAGGAACAACATCTCAAATAGTCCGGTCCCTTATAGTCTTATATCGCCAAATTCACCAAATTTCACCAAATTTTTTCCAGGTACTAGTTACGTACATAGCTCTCAATTTTCGATAGGAGCCAATTCTTGAATTTTGTATGGATTTTTTTTGAAATTCAAGAATTGGCTCCTATCAAAAATTGAGAGCTATGTACCTTACTAGTGACTTAATAAAATTTGGTGACATTGAAAGGCGTGCCTAGGATCGTGAAACAGCTAACTGATCGCACTATACATGTTCCCTCCATTGCATTGAACGCAGCGCCGCGCCGTCCTTTGGACTATGGTCTCAATCGTTTCTTATGGAACGCTGTATGTATGTACCACTCCGCATAACGGACCATTTGTTGACGTCTCGTACTTGGGATACCTATCTATGTTATGGAATCAAATGACTCTTAATAATAGCGTAACTTTACTGAATATTCACTGTCGACACTATAAAAGCATAAGCTCAATTTTAAACTAATTTTGTGTTTTCGGTTACCCAGACACGACGCCAAATAAATAAACACTTTTCCAATGAGAATATTTGGACAACTGTTTGAAAATACAGGGTGTAAAGGACAGCCTTTCGACTACTGAAAGGGCATGATCAGTCAACGTAACTGAACAACTTTCAGGAAATGATGAAGAAAATCGGCCTCTCCATACTTTCCAATCAAGTTTGCAATTTTGAATGGCCGATTTTTTTTCATTTTCTGAAAATTTTATTTACTGCAATATGTTCAGGTGCGTTAACTAATCGATCATCCTATTTCAGTTTTTGAAAAGCAGTCCCTTACACCCCAAATAGTCTGTTCCTGTAAATCCTATAATACGTAATCGTCACTGATATGCGCTCTGGTCATAGAAAAAATAAACACTACCTTTCTTCTCTGTGGCTCTGGTATTCAATGCTACCTAGTGGATTTTTTTTCCACTAAGGTGTACGTATCAGACATTTTGGCACGTACGAATCAAGTCGGATTGATTGGAAACCGGAAACGTATGTGCGAGTGTTAATCTGATCAGAGTGCAGTACTCCAAACATTTTGTAGTAGGTAGTCAATCAATATCCCCGGTGTGAGAGCATAGGCATCAACGAGATTGGATTGACAAAATATGTTGCATGTATTGGTACTTTTACTAACTGTTTATCTGCCTATACAAAGTGTAAGAATGTGTGAGATGATCCTTTCCATATACATTTATTTTTCTTTAAACTTTAAACAAAAATTTGATGATCATGAAGAATTTTCTGATTATGTTACGGTCACTTATTGTAGTGCGTCGTTTCGCCCGACACGCGTTCGCCCATTCAGGAGAACGCTACCTTTTAAAAAACTTACTTTTTCTATGGGAGCCGGTCGAAGGTATTTTTCTGTACAAAGTAACATCAGCTACAAAATCCTCAAATAATGAAAATAGTACGACATTTAAGAAATTCTATTTAATTGAAATGACTTTAATTGTCCATATTCATTGCACATGAAAGAATAAAAAAAAACCGGCCAAGTGCGAGTCAGACTCGCGCACTGAGGGTTCCGTACCACCACATTATATTAATTAAATTAGCTGATTTGAGTTGATTGAGTGAAAGGTTCTGTTTAAGATTTATGACGTATAAAAAATAAATTACTTACTAGATCTCGCTCAAACCAATTTTCGGTGGAAGTTTGCTAATGTACATCATATATTTTTTTAGTTTTATTATTCTCTTATTTTAGAAGTTACAAGGGGGGACACACACACATTTTACCACTTTGGAAGTGTCTCTCGCGCAAACTATTAAGTTCAGAAGAAAATGATGTTAGAAACCTCAATATCATTTTAAAGACCTATCCATAGATACGAGTACATATGGGTTTGATGAAATTTTTTTTTTGAGTTTCAGTTCAAAGTATGGGTAACCCTAAAATTTATTGTTTTTTTTACTATTTTTCTGTGAAAATCTTAATGCGGTTCACAGAATACATCTCCTTACCAAGTTTCAACAGTATAGTTCTTATAGTTTCGGAAAAAAGTGGTTGTGACATACGGACGGACAGACAGACGGACAGTTTTTTGCCATTTGGCTTCGGAACTCTAATGATCATTAATGTAAAGGGGGCCCAAATAGGGGTGGCAAAAGTTTAAATTATCGTTACTGGGTCAAGTAGGGTATCATATGAAAGGGCTTTACTTGTACATTCTAAAATATATTTTTGTATTTTTTTACGATTTAGTTTTCAAGTTACGATAAAAAATGTCTAAAAATACCATTCCCCCCCTCATCTCCGAAGTTTGTGAAAGGAAATATCTGTTAATTGCAGTCGATAGAAATTTATGTGAATATTACAGCTAAAATAAAACGATCTTCCTAAATTTTAACAGTTTTTTAGAAATCTGCAGAAAACCTTTACAAACAAATTTAGTTTTGCGGTCCAAAAATGGACTTTATTGCTTCCAAAAACACTAGAGGTATATCAGAACCCTCGGCGCTTGAGTCCGACTCGCACTTGACCGGATTTTTTATATGCAAAGGAATTTTTATTTATAAGAATTGTGTCAAGATTAATAGCTACAAGTCATTAAGTCTATTTAATTTCCACTTTGAAATCTGATTCCCTACATCTTTTCGTTATATTTCGTAATATTTAAAACTAAACGGCCATTGGAAGTATTTCAACGAATTGTGGGTAGGTACCTAGTGTGGGTTTATGATGTAAGATTTTACATAATTTGTTACGGATTTTAAACACGTAGGTAAACTTAACACACAGCTGCAAATAAAACTGGTCGGTCGCTTTTCTGCAGTCGTACTCCGAAGTGACAATTCAATAATATTGCGCCGATAATTATTAGTCTATGGTTTGCCCTTTGACAAGGAAATTCCCATACAAAGTAAATTTCCGAACGTAATTATTGTTGTCAATCAATATTGCTTCGATAACTTAGACTATATAATACTAACTTCGATAATATCGGAGCTCCGACAAAAACTTCGGAGTACCACTGCTGACATACATTCGCGGGGTCAAACTGAACCAAATGAAAATAGTGAGATAGTTAGATGAGGTGTCTGACAAAGATTGTCTCGAAGATCACATCTGTACCTAAATATCTAATCTAGGAAACTCAATCCATCACTTAAAAAAAATAACCCGAATTTTCTTCAAATTTCTCTTGCAAGGGTTTTCTTGGTTTTTTTACTTTCGAGCGGAGCGAAAAAGGTATTGTATTCGTGAAAAAAAAAAGTTTTTTTAATATTATGTACCTTATATTTGACAAAATAATGTTGTTATGTAAAGATCTTAGGTACTTACTACCCAGATTCTTATTTTTTACCCCATCTTGTATGAAAATGTATGGTAGAAAACGAACTGAAACGTTTTATTTGCATTTGAGTTTAGTTTGAATCACAAAATTCCACTATCGTTTCTCTATTTGGAGAACTTTTCAAACAAGCAGGCTATGAATGTCTGGACTGCCTAATAAAAGTCAACATTTGAGTTTCCCTAAGCCTCCTGAAAATCCAAGATCGACATTTTATTATCTTCGCCGCTGTTCGTGACAACATCTCAGCCTATTTTTTTTTACAAAGCCTTTTGTTGAAGCGACTAAATATATGACTTGCCCTCTTGATCCGAGAGTTTTTGCAACGTATTTTTAGGTAGTACAATCTAAGTAAGTATTCCTAGTAAGTACCTATTATATATGTCCTACCAGCGTAAAACGTAAAGAACTAATAAAACAAACTACCCACAGCGAAAACCATTTGAAGTTTTGGTTTCGTATTACTTACCAATTGGTCCCATATATAATTATATATACTTAAGCTGCTATTAATACTCATATAAATTAAACATAATTGAAGCTGAATTTCCAGAATTTTCAATTTTTAGAAAAAATATGAGAGAAGACCAAATCAAACTCAATCTGAATAAAAAGGCTTATTAATTAAAATTACTCGTTGGCTGTACAATATGTAATTCCAAATACGTAAAACCTCTCGGAGGGTAGTTTTAAACATGTAACTGAACAACTTTTGTTCTACAACTTCTGAAAATTGAAATAAAAAAATTCGCCCATGTCACATGTGCACTTGTATGTACCCAAAGTTTGGTTTCGGGGATTTGTTAGACACCTACCTACACTTCCTTAGGACATAAGAGGGGCGGGGGAATAGTATTTTTTGAGACTTTTTTGCTCATAACTTGAAAACTAAAGTTGTAACAAATTTCAAGTCGATAGCATGAGCAGTTGCTGAGATACACAGGTGTGACAGACAGACAGACGAAGTCGCACCACAAGGGTTTCGTTCGAAACTCTAAAAAAATTGGTCACGTAGTCCAGATTTAGGTCCTTTTTCCGCCATTTTCCACAATTTTTATTTGAGTATACTCGTATCTCCCTACCCAGTAGTCCGAGTTTAAATATTAAAAGCTTATTTGACTCCTTTCTTAAAGGCAAATAATTCTTGTGATGTTTAAACTAATAGTCTGAGGATAAGACGATTTATCTAAAAAATTGTATCAATAAACCACAGTAAAACTATTTTCAAAGGATGAAGGAGAGCTAGCCTACCTTTTGATTTTGTGTTCGTTCAAATAACGAGAACGCAAGAACTTTGTTCCTCAACGGATGCCAACCGATATAATATCCGATCTCAAGCGTTTATTTTATTGTCTCTCGATCCGTCTTTGTATCTGAAAAAGAAAACAGGACCAGTGCCCGGAATGTAAGTCCACGGAATCGCACCCAGAACCTCCGGATCGAAAGCCGAACGCTCTAACCACTAGAGGGTGTTAAATGGCATTGAAAAGAAGGCTTAGATATGCGTCTTTTTGCTCTCGTTAGCATTATTATTATTTATTACAGTTACAATATCCATAAGATACACATGGACTATGGTTGTCTTTGAATTTTCAAAAGAAGACACGGAAATGGACCGAATGAAATTCTCGCATTTGAACGAACATTTTTGTAACATTTGTCTCCAATAACTTTGTTGTGCATTATTTTCGAATAAACCGAACCCGATTTACAAATTTACATACAATAGGATATTAACAAAGGCGAGTTTATCTCTAAAAGAGATATGTCCGTACGTAGTATGATATTTCCCTAGTATTCATACGAATCTTGTTAGGGTTCCGTACCTGAAGGGTCCAAACGGAGCCCTATTAGTAAGCCCACTTCGTCTGTCTGTCCGACCTTTAAAGATCTGTATCTTTTAAACCTATTAGCTAGATTGATATTGTTATAATTGTTTGTATGTTGACGACGTGTTAAACTAAAATGCTTTTATATGAAATATAATAAATTATTAGCTAGGTATATAGTTAAAATTTTCACAGAATATTATTATGTGTTATTATGGCGGATTGCCTAACAAATAAATAAAAATCAAAAGTTAAAAAATAAGGGTTTCCCCATTCAAGAAATGTGTTTTGTTTAGTTTTTTAGCTCTATCGTAAAAACGGGAACACTTACAAGCGTGAAAACTGAAATCTTATTATGATTGTGATAGATAGATAAAACAACAATAGTTATTTATGCAACTGTTGCGTAATGAGAGTAATTTTAACACGAGATCTGGTTTTTGATACGAGGCGCAGCCGAGTATCAAAATAGTATAGATCGAGTGTTAAAATGACTAATTACGTATAGTTGCATACAAAACTTTATCTACGACCGACGAAATAAAAATTTTTTTTAAAGAGTAGTGATCAATTTATTGAACTAAGAGGACAGTTAGTACAGTTAATTAAAGTTATTCCCGAAGTTATTCCAGATCCAAAGCTTGTGGATGGCGTTGCTTTAACATTAATTTCATGTAGGTATATGGTTACTGACAGCCTCTTGTAGAATCATGTTCTCCTGGTACATACTTTCCATTTTGTTCAAATCACTTCTTTTGTTGCCAATGTCACTTTATATAGAAGCGAGCCAACTGTCAGCTTCTTGTCGATTTATGTACTCCTAGTCACGCCTGGTACTCTCCGTTTTCTTTTAAATATAGGTAGGCAGTCGTCACCCCAGTAAAAAGTATTTTTACAAAATTACTTTAAAATAGGCTGTATGTAGTACTGTGGTAGTATTGCCTTAGCCTATGCAGATTGAAAATTATGTATTATAACAGTTGCGGAATGAAAATCCATACTCCATTTCCGTACTGCTCGTAGTATGGAACAGTGTGGAAATGAAAATGATAGCGGACAATGACCTCAATTTCGAATCTGTCATTGGTTTTGAATTCGGAATATTCCGGTACGGGAGTAGATAAATAATAAAAACTGGTCAAGTGGGTGTCAGTTTGCGTGCATTTAATACATTTTCACGCATTTGGGTGTCCCTGACTATGACGGTATTTTCCGACTCGCACTTGGTCGGTTTTTTTAGTTCAATGCTGCGTAAATGAATTTTTGGGAGTTTCCTCGTGTCCGTACTACCTACTGTCCTGACTAGTACGGACACGAGGAATTTTTTTTTTAATTCCTCGTGTCCGTACTACGTATAAAAATTCATGCTTCCATACAAACTGCATTTTTTGGAATAAATAGAATTTATATATTGATGGTGAAGTTGTAATATTGGTTTTAGATAACAGGCTTTTTCGTGGGTAGTTTGGTCGCTAGTACACCAGCTCGGCTAATATCCAGACTGTTGATAAACTCAGGTACTTATGCCACAGATTATACAACGTGTAATTCTTACGCAAAACCTCTCGGGTGGAATTTCCACCATGTAACTGAACAACTTTTGTTCTACAACTTCTGAAAATTGAAATAAAAAAATTCGGCTCTATGGACCTCATTTTGTATTAAGATTCGTTTTTTTATTTTAATTTCTTAAAGTTGTCGACCAAAATCTGTTCAGTTACATGGTGGAAATTCCACCCGAGAGGTTTTGCGTAAGAATTACACGTTGTATAATCTGTGGCATAAGTACCTGAGTTTATCAACAGTCTGGATATTAGCCGAGCTGGTGTACTAGCGACCAAACTACCCACGAAAAAGCCTGTTATCTAAAACCAATATTACAACTTCACCATCAATATATAAATTCTATTTATTCCAAAAAATGCAGTTTGTATGGAAGCATGAATTTTTATACGTAGTACGGACACGAGGAATTAAAAAAAAAATTCCTCGTGTCCGTACTAGTCAGGACAGTAGGTAGTACGGACACGAGGAAACTCCCAAAAATTCATTTACGCAGCATTGAACTAAAAAAACCGACCAAGTGCGAGTCGGAAAATACCGTCATAGTCAGGGACACCCAAATGCGTGAAAATGTATTAAATGCACGCAAACTGACACCCACTTGACCAGTTTTTATTATTTGTTGTTTTATCTATCTATCACAATCATAATAAGATTTCAGTTTTCACGCTTGTAAGTGTTCCCGTTTTTACGATAGAGCTAAAAAACTAAACAAAACACATTTCTTGAATGGGGAAACCCTTATTTTTTAACTTTTGATTTTTATTTATTTGTTAGGCAATCCGCCATAATAACACATAATAATATTCTGTGAAAATTTTAACTATATACCTAGCTAATAATTTATTATATTTCATATAAAAGCATTTTAGTTTAACACGTCGTCAACATACAAACAATTATAACAATATCAATCTAGCTAATAGGTTTAAAAGATACAGATCTTTAAAGGTCGGACAGACAGACGAAGTGGGCTTACTAATAGGGCTCCGTTTGGACCCTTCAGGTACGGAACCCTAACAAGATTCGTATGAATACTAGGGAAATATCATACTACGTACGGACATATCTCTTTTAGAGATAAACTCGCCTTTGTTAATATCCTATTGTATGTAAATTTGTAAATCGGGTTCGGTTTATTCGAAAATAATGCACAACAAAGTTATTGGAGACAAATGTTACAAAAATGTTCGTTCAAATGCGAGAATTTCATTCGGTCCATTTCCGTGTCTTCTTTTGAAAATTCAAAGACAACCATAGTCCATGTGTATCTTATGGATATTGTAACTGTAATAAATAATAATAATGCTAACGAGAGCAAAAAGACGCATATCTAAGCCTTCTTTTCAATGCCATTTAACACCCTCTAGTGGTTAGAGCGTTCGGCTTTCGATCCGGAGGTTCTGGGTGCGATTCCGTGGACTTACATTCCGGGCACTGGTCCTGTTTTCTTTTTCAGATACAAAGACGGATCGAGAGACAATAAAATAAACGCTTGAGATCGGATATTATATCGGTTGGCATCCGTTGAGGAACAAAGTTCTTGCGTTCTCGTTATTTGAACGAACACAAAATCAAAAGGTAGGCTAGCTCTCCTTCATCCTTTGAAAATAGTTTTACTGTGGTTTATTGATACAATTTTTTAGATAAATCGTCTTATCCTCAGACTATTAGTTTAAACATCACAAGAATTATTTGCCTTTAAGAAAGGAGTCAAATAAGCTTTTAATATTTAAACTCGGACTACTGGGTAGGGAGATACGAGTATACTCAAATAAAAATTGTGGAAAATGGCGGAAAAAGGACCTAAATCTGGACTACGTGACCAATTTTTTTAGAGTTTCGAACGAAACCCTTGTGGTGCGACTTCGTCTGTCTGTCTGTCACACCTGTGTATCTCAGCAACTGCTCATGCTATCGACTTGAAATTTGTTACAACTTTAGTTTTCAAGTTATGAGCAAAAAAGTCTCAAAAAATACTATTCCCCCGCCCCTCTTATGTCCTAAGGAAGTGTAGGTAGGTGTCTAACAAATCCCCGAAACCAAACTTTGGGTACATACAAGTGCACATGTGACATGGGCCAGTGCCTAGATAACATTTGTCTGTTTATTTTATTACTGCATGTTTTGTCTGTATATACAATAGAGAATCATGTCTGTTTCTTAAAAAGTGCTGAAACAAGAGTTCGCATGTACGAGGCGTAACAAAAAGGGACATTTAGTCCCAAGGATGTTAATCTGCCCACGAAACTCAACAACTTTTCCTAAAGGACGTCTGACTTCATACAGAGTGCGCTATCAGCTGATGCAATTTCTAAGGGAAGTTGAAATTCTTTGGGAATTTTGTTCAGTTTCACTTCCTTCAGGCACAGAATAAATAACACTTACTGGCGTATCTATTACAGGGCTGTTTAATGTTACACGCGCTCCCTCTATTTTCATTAAATCCCACGCTCTATTTTCATTAAATCACACGCTCTATTTTCATTAAATCCTAAAAAAACTAAGAAAACGAATTTTCCCTGATAAGAGACCATTTCGGTTCCGAAAAGCCTGTTGTGTCATTACTTTGGAGTTAAAAAAACTTTATTTACAAAACATATACAATATTAAAATATAACTAAAGTCAAAACCTACATTTATAAATTATATATTTCCTCGAGAGCGTCTCCGCAAGACATAGTGCCAAGCAGACTGGCAGCATTGCCTCTTTGTACAGCGAGGCTTAAACGCTGGGCCAGGAAGCTGTCAGCCCTGCGGTCGCCAGAGGTCTCGATGAGACGCTCCGAAAGATCTCTCAAAAATTTTTTTGTAGAAGGGCCCCAGGTGCCCATGGTCTCAAAACCCAGTAGCAAGAACATGTAGGTCCCGGCTAGCTCCTGGTATTTAAGACTTTTGCCACGTTCCGCAAACGAAGCCGCTGACCCGGCTCGCTCGCTAGAGGCCCGCACGTGCGATGGGGCAAGTGTGTCTACACAGGTCGCGTCCCAGACCAAGCATCTTCCTTGCCTCCAGGGAATGAGAGTTAGTCCATCGGGCCTCCTGCCATCAGACCGAACAATTCCGTTTGGCTCCATCTTTGCCGGAATGTTCGCTGAGGCAAGAGCCCGACGGACAATATCATTCAGGGCAGCGTGTCGTGGGACGCGACCGGCGCTTCTCTGGCACGATAAGCCATGGTGGCCTAAGCCTGTTTATTATATTTAGAGCCGTTTCCGAGAAACCGATTACAAACATACATAAATATAACGGAAAGGGCATGATCAGTTAACGTAACTGAACTACTTTTAGTGGTTGAAACTTTCTGAAAATTTTTAAAATTATTAGCGTCGCTATACAAATTTGCAATCAAGTTTACAATTTTGAATGGAGAAGTATCTAGTTTTTTTTCACTGTAAGTAGTTTGGATTCGTTGACTGAACAAATCCTACCTTTTCAGTACTCGGGAAGCTGTCCCTTACACCCTGTATAAACTTATAAACAAATATTGCTTCTTAATAGTATAGATAGGATATATGATAACATAATTTATATTTTCGCGTTTTATGTATCGCGTTGCGAGCAGTGGCTGTGAAGCCTACAGCCTTATAGCAAACCGCAAGCTAAAGAGCCAACTCGGCAGCTGGTGTCTATTGCCTTATATCGTGGTGAATACAAGGTACCTACTTTATTACAGTGTCTTTGTGCCAACTAAGTGTAAGTCTAGGCATACCTACTTTGTTTGTGGAAATTGAATTTCTTTCGCTGGAATTGCGAATGCGTCTACGAACAAGTTTGTATTATTGAATCGTTCAACTTAATCTCCGGATTTCTCGTAGCTGGTTGTTACGTTGCTACGCCGTCGCTTTTAGAAGGATAACTTAATAGAACACTTTCAACTCAACACACTGTGACAGAAGCTTCTATGGAACAACTTTTTTCTTCAGGTATTGATTATTCACAAAATATTTTTGAATCTCTGTTAGAACGGTTTGATAATAAAAAAGTTGGGGGGCAATAATAAATCCACCTCAAGTGTGAGATTGATCTCAAGATGCTCCTTAAACATAAGTATAAGTTATACATCTTGAGTGCAATCTCTGACTTAAGAGTGGGACGGATTTGGTCTAGTGGTACAAGTGATAATGGGCGAAACATTTGTGGCATTTTGCGTCCAATACAGCGTGATAATAAAAAAATAGCAGACTTTGCGAGCTCTACCACCAACAATAAAATAGTAATAAAAATGTGTGATATTTTAAACAAAATTGAGGATTTTAAATTCACGTACTATTATTATTGACTTACTTACAATTGTTGTTAGCGACGCCGTAAACAATAGGCTAAATGAGATTAGATTCGTTTAGAAGCAGTAACTTTAATAATAACTAGCTTTTACCCGCGACTTCGTCCGCATGTTAAATAATCGTATAAAACTAAACGAAATGGACATAATTTGTTACTTCTCCGGTTCCCATTACCAAAAAAATATGTGTTAAATCAAACTATAAGCTATCAACAAAAAAGTTTTGTTAAAATCGGTTCAGTAGTTTTTGCATGATGCTGGAACAAACAAACAAACAGCCAAAAAGTCCAAAATCTGTGATTTGAATTCAGGGGCACCAAAATAGCATGTCGTGATAATTTTTTTTAAATATCTTCAATTTACAGACAAAATCAATTCCCAATTTTTTAATAGTATAAACAAGAAATCTACACACAGAATTTTCCGTGACTCAGCGCCAAGTGACTGTTACAAAGTCATCTGAAATTCTGTAAGTACATTGCTTTGATCCGAAAATGCTTTTAAAAAATCTTTGGTTATTTATTTCACCAAGTTGTTTATTACGACGCGCGACTCCCGCAGGCTCCAAGAGGCTTTCGCGTAATAAAATTAGTCCATCCTTCAACGGTAATGGATATTTATGAGGAAAAGTCACGAAAAATCTTATTATCAAATTATGACTTAAAGTGTAATAAAAATTCACGGTCAACAGATGGATTTCTGTGTGACAACCAAATTTTTTTAACGTTTTCACGGTCAGTCAATCCTGGAATCGAACGTGTCATGGAGCCAGGGTGTCTACTCTCAAAGTCAGATATATCGAAACGATACTACTCGAAACATGCAAATGCAAAACTTCGTCCCTTGACAATAGAGTAGAATATTGATTGGATGCAGTTTGAAAATTCATCCAACCAATATTCTAATCTATTGTCAAGGGACGAAGTTTTGCATTTGCATGTTTCGAGTAGTATCGTTTCGATATATCGGACTTTGAGAGTAGATACCCTGGGTGTATGCAACTGTACTATTTCGACAAAAGCCGTCGATTATGAATATGTTTTCGAATTCAAGGAGGGATTACCCGATTATCACATTCAAGTTTCTTTCATTTTACAAATCTACTATGTCACGCGAAAATAAATATATTCCAGTTGAAAAATTCTGTTCAATCTGCATCCAGTCCTTTTAAACGCATACAGCCGTACACACAAGTTTTACACCAAACATGCGGTTGCTTTTCGCTAGAATGTCAATACAGATGTAGGTCACTGCTGGAAGTTTATACCAAAATGGAATTCAATTTTGCGTGTAAATTGAAATAAACTTTTTCAACACATTTGCTCATAAAATAGCTCTATTTGCACTGAATTAAGGTCCATAATCCAGCTTGTTAAACACGCGTGCTTTTTTCATTATATTACCACACTAGTGTTTTAATCTCGGCAAGGAGCAAGGGGATTTAATGCTTATTACGTTTGTTACATTTTCATTAAATTAAGCTGTGTTCGAGGAAATATGATAAATAAATATTCATTTCATGAAATTTTTATAAACTAACTAATCATATGATGCAGCGGTTGCGTAACTGCAATTCTAAGAAGACAGCGTGGGCTAGCTGCTCTCTTTTTTTAGATTTGTAATTTAGTAAAGGCAAAACTAACACTACAGATAAGTTTCTTTGTATTTTTACTAACAACAATATGGATTTAATCAAAAATAAATATTATTATTGTAGTCTTTGGCTTGAGTTCACGGGCCGAAACCAACAGTAAATTAGTCATGTATGTAACAATATATTCAATTTTTGATAATTTATTTCAAGGTTCAAGGAATAGGCTGTTTGGAACTTTAAACCTTTGCCTCACAAATACCTACGCGTGTAATCTGGGCCCGCTGAAAAAGAAATAATGCGTGCCATATTTATTGTACAAATATTTGTGATGTTAATTATTGTAATTACTTCTACATATAAAAAACTGTAATAAATGTATAGTTCCTGAACCGTATAAGTTTGGAGGTTATAAAAATGGAAGAAATACACCAACATATGTAGCCTAAAAAATGTTTCGGTGGACGTGCGGTCAAGGAACATACTACTCGGTTAGCAAATTTTATTATTTTTATTTGCAAATGTGTTAAAAAACGTCGTAAGGTGCTCGTGCGCATGTGCGCATTTTCATTACAGTGTCGACTCCATACGCCATCGCCTGCAGCTCGGGCTGCAATTCCTGAGCCTTGTATATTAATGTTCTATGAGTGGTTAGAGGCACAAAATTTACCGCAGACTGATGATATCATCCGACCTGCAACCATCGATTTTTAAAACAAAAACTTAAAAGTGCTAAAAAGTAATACTAATTAGTACTCGCCGTGGCGTAGGTGAGTAAAGATTATTCTACGAGTATAAGGCAACTAACTACTTTATCTCTATCTCTCATACAATCTTATCGTGAAGACCAATTTTTAAACTCATCATCATCATATCGTGTGGGTTGCAAGGTCGATGACCGACCTCACAAACCCTGGTGTCAGAGTTGTAGAGCCGCCAAAGGCCTCTGACATGGCTCATTAACGACTACATCCGTAGATAGTAGTCGGGACCAACGGCTTTACGTGCCTTCCGAAGCACGGAATCATCTAACTTTTCGGACAATCAGGTGATTCATCCTGTAATGTCCTAACCAAACTAGGGAGGTCGCACAAAGAGATCTTTGTTTGACAGTGTCCCCACCGGGAATAAACTAAATTAATAAACTATATTCCGCCCATTTATTATTTTATACTGTAAACTGTTTGACTATAAAATTGCTGTGACTTGAGCTGTGCAAATCCACGACAAAGTAGGTAGATAATATAATTAGTCAGTGAGTTGGACTCTTGACAAGCATGGATTCAAGAGAGTTTTAAATTTCATATACCTTTCATCTGTAGCGAGTCATGTAACAATAACATAGTCCCCTTTCAAATGTACAAAAGAATATTCCCGTGTGCTCCTTGATTATACAAGTGTGGAAGTAGTCTCAATCACTTCGTTTGATCTTGAAGAAACATTATTTTGATGGTGGACGTCCCAAAAGTTGTACGTACTAATGCTGCGGACAAAAACAAAAATAAAAACAAAAAAATAACGGTAACCGTTGGGAGTACGTAAAGATGTTCAATGCAAAAAATGTAGCTACATAAATTTTGTACGGGAAAAGTTATTACAACTTTTTATGTATGATCAACCGTTTTCTCATAAAACGCACTTTTATCTTAGTAGGAAAAGAAGAAGGTGACTGAGTGACTGACTGCCATATCAACGCACAGTCCAAACCGCTGGGTCTAGAGATTCCAAATTTGGCGTGTAGGTTCCTTATAAAATCTAAGGTTGCGCTACGAAAGGATTTTTGGAAATTTCACCCCTAAGGGGGTAAAAAAGGAGGTGAAAATTTGTACGAAAGTCCGTCAGTTTAGAAGATAGGATCTTTAAATTTTGTATTTAGGCTGAATACTAAAAATTAATTAATACGTGTCTCAGTGTTATTTAAAATTTTACCTCTGAAGGGGTGAAAAGGGGGATGAAGTAGTAAAGCCTACTTTTTTAAAGTAAAACCACTGTTTATTATTTAGGCATTAGGGTTGTAATTTTACGCAACGAACATCACTGTTATTGAAATTCTACCCCTAAGGGGTGAAATGGGGGCTGAAATTTTGTGAAAAAATCCGTCAGATTAAAAGTTATAATCTTCATATTTTGTTGTTAGGTTAACGACTATAATTTAATTTATACGTGACACAGGGTTTTTGAAATTTTCATCCCCGAAGGGGTAAAAAGGGGGGTAAATTAAAAACTCCTTGATTTCAAAATTAAAACCACTATTATTATTTAGCACCGATATAAGTTGCGTTAACATCCAACCATACGCTGAATCAATGAATTTAGTGAATTGTACTGAAAAATTAAAAAACTACGTATCATACAAAAATTCATCCCCCTTTTTTCATTTTTTCATTCAAATTTCCAAAAATACTTTCTTAGCGCACCCCTAGATTTTATAAAGAACCTACACGCCAAATTTGGAATCTCTAGACCCAGCGGTTTGGGCTATGCGTTGATATGGCAGTCAGTCAGTCAGTCGCCTTCTTCTTTTCCTACTAAGATAAAAGTGCGTTTTATGAGAAAACGTTTGATCATACATAAAAAGTTGTAATAACTTTTCCTGTACAAAATTTATGTAGCTACATTTTTTGCATTGAACATCTTTACGTACTCGCAACGGTTACCGTTATTTTTTGGTTTTTATTTTTGTTTTTGTCCGCAGCATTAGTACGTACAACTTTTGGGACGTCCACCATCAAAAAAATGTTTTTTCAACATCAAACGAAGAGATTGAGACTACTTTCACACTAGTATCATCAAGGAGCGCACGGACATACACTTGACAGGGGACTAACAATTTTATTGTAAATGGGAATTGAGAATCGGCTGAACTGCTGAATTTCGAGAAATTTCAGTTGAAACTTTTTTTATCCGTAGGTACCCAGGAGACACTGTGATGCTCGAATAATCTAATATCAGAGCGGTCAGACAGATAGCGCTTTAGGCTTTCTGAATCGCGCTATAGGTAAAAAAAACTACGTTCAAAACTTTTTTTCCCAGAAAATTTTATTAGAAAGAGAACATATAATAAGGTTATCCGCCCCCAAAAACTCTTATGTTTTAAATGTCGTTTAAATTGTTTTTATAATAATCGTTTTTAAATCGTTGTTGTTACAGTTTGAAGTTGTTTTTATTACAGTTTTCATGATAATTTATATAAAATAACACATCGCTCGTTTAACAGTAGGATTATTTATCTAAAATAAAAAATCCAATAGAACATTCTGTGTAATAGATAGTCGACAAAGCTTTACTCTGTACAATCTTAACCAAAGCCCACAAACAGATGGCGCTGTAGGGTTTCTGTAACGCGCTTTTTTCAAGAAACACTAAAAAAACGGAATTTTCACTGACATGAGACCAAGCTATATCGATTTTTCGCCTTCGTGAACTCCCGTATGGTAAATTTTATCGAAATTGTTAGAGCCGTTTTCGAGACACCGATTACAAACATATATATTCATATTAATACAAAGTACCTGGGCGACCGAGCTTCGCTCTATAATAGCCGCCTCAAGATTAAAATATTATCAGGTGAGCAAGCTATGCTACCCACCAACAGATGGCGCTGAAGGTTTCTGTCTAGAGAAAACGAATTTTCCCAGACATGAGACCTAGCTAGATCGATTTTTCGCCCCCAAAAACTCCGTGTGGCAAATTTCATCGAAATCGTTAGAGCCGTTTTCGAGATACCCTTTACAAATATTGCTCGTATAATAGTATAAGATGATTAATTGTGTAAACCAAGTACATAGGTATAGTTTCTGAGTAAGGTTAAATGTGATAAAACCGATTACAAATATAAATATGTTACGGTTAACGAGATAAATTAAAAATTACCGGTAATTATTAATAATTACCAAAATTATAAAAGTGATATATTTTTTTTGTATTGTGATAAATTTCACAGAATAATCACATTTACCAAATCTTGGTAATCAGTTATAATAACCGGTAATTAATAGGTAATTTTCAATTAATCAATTTTACCGTAACATATATATTTATATAATATTGCTCGTTATTTAGTACTATAGGATTATGTAAACTTAGTATATTTTCTAAGGTTAAATGTGATGAAATCCTAGAGTTTCCATCAAGATTGCCTTTAAAATTGCTCTTAATGCCTCTACATTGTTACATAAACCCTGACCTCATTAGCACACCGTCTAAAGTATCAAGGGTGCCTGACAATTTAAATTTACAATTAGAGTGACAGAAAACACGTCTTTTACTTTAAAGTTTATTTTCTACCTAAGAGAAAATTATGAAGGACTTGCAACTTAGCGAGAACAGTAATAGACTTATTAGGCGATGATGACCTTTTCGCTCCCGAGCCATCTGCGTCTGCGTGATAAATGTTTTTTTTCGTCATATATTGCAGAAAACTTTCATATCTCGTCAAGTAGTCACATCCTAGAATTTGTGCTGTTAGAAATCTGAATCAAAATCTCTCCTTTAGGGCATTTTTTTTTAAATCTTTCAGCATGTTTAACTAACCGAACTTTTCGTATATTGCCAATAAGTATTTGTTCGAAGTAGACGTTGTATCTTAGAGGCTCTTTTTGGGATAAAAGTGCTTGTTTCACTTCCAATCATGTCTCGTAAAAAGGCAAGGG
Source organism: Athrips mouffetella (assembly GCA_947532105.1). Classification (NCBI taxonomy): domain Eukaryota; kingdom Metazoa; phylum Arthropoda; class Insecta; order Lepidoptera; family Gelechiidae; genus Athrips; species Athrips mouffetella. The sequence goes on along the minus strand of OX383967.1, from coordinate 12,012,425 downwards.
TTGCGGGCCTTGAAAGGTAAACAGGATAAACAAAAGAAAGAGCTTTGTCCACCCTAAAAATCCAAGTGCGAACGAGATGTACACACAGCCGCTTGTCGGTAGAAACACTTTGACCTTGAGCGGGTCTCTGGTTTCGGGTGTTTGTAGTGCAGCGCTGGTTCTGCTTATACTGGTTCTGTTTTTACGTGTACCTACATCACTTGTGAATAAATTGTGTGTTCCTAAAGGGTAAGTCAGTTACCTAGTAAGGGACAGGTTTCCGAAAACTGAAAGGGCATGATTAGCCAACGTAACCGAAAAACTTTTAGCGAATTAAACTTTCAGTAAATGTAAAAATAAATTGATTTATAAATTGATTGGAAAGTTTGTATGGAGGGGCCAATTTGTTTTCAGTTTTCGAAATCTGGCCTTTACAACCTGTATATAGCGGACTTTTATGAGAGACGTCCCATTGTAATATAGGCCAAAATGACTACTATCTGTAGCTACCTCCATGGTTTGGTGGGGGGAGTATTAGGAGTCTCGATCCAGAGAAGTTGACCTCGAACATATCCTGTTGAATTTACGAATGTGGATTCTATACATTTGTTTGAGCCTAACGGAAAAAATAGTCCAATTAGAAGTAGTCACATACGTACATAAAATCACGGCTCTTTCCCGTTGGGGTAGATAGAGTCCACAGACCACCTACTACGATCTTGACATACTTCCCTCGCTACCTCTACTTTAGTTTAGGGTACTTACTTTTAACCTAGCCTTTATTTAGAACGTCCAGGGGGGTGATCGTGGTAATTTCAACGATATTACCAAAACAAAAACGTTTGCCTAAAACACTTAGCTAAGACTTAACATGACTTTTGAGGCAAACGTTTTTGTTTTGGAAATGTCGTTGAAATTACCACGATCACCCCCCTGAATTGGGTCTTAGAACGTTAAATAGTTACAGAATAAGAATATAATCTATGAAAATAAAACGAATAAAGGAGAGAAGGAGAGAGTCGAGGGTAAAAAGTAAATTCTGACACGTCATGCAAATCATTGTAAGTGCAAAAATGATCGTTAAAACGGTATCTTAGACAGAGGTCTGTGACTAGATTGACGCCTGAACGTAATTACCATCAGAGTAACGGGCTGCTCAAAAATTGCTTACCCTATAGCGATTTCTTTAGCTATAATATCTATGGACCATCGTCATAAAAAGGAAACTTTGCACTGGAATCTATAACTTAATGGGCAGCTTTTGAAATTTTAATTAGATTTTAAAAGGTTATTACGATAGCTATTATTTTTGTACGTTATAACAAAGTATAGCAATAATTCTTGCTCTTGTTTCTGAAGACGTCACAAGAATAAGCCTTAGATGGTAGCTCCTTAAATGCCAGACTGGTGTGATTACGAGTAGAAGCCTGACCGGGAAAACCGGTGGATCTTCTTAGCTTAATCTTGATCTAGACTGTCAATCTTAATCTATGCGTCTAATCGTAGAATTTTAATTGAAATTGCTAAGTCTCCCTTTACTGCACGTAAATAATTTATAAACTTAGTGGGACTACAAAGTAGAAAATCGCAAAATTTCACAACCACAGGCAGGTTTCGAATTTTGCGATTTTCTACTTTGTAGATTTATCCGAACACAGGAAGTGTTAAAATAAAAATAATTTTAGTGGGACTAGTTGGTATCTTAGATTCTTAGAATGACTATTGGATTTATTACCCAAGGTCGTACTGACTTATACCACAAGCAAATTTATTTACCAATAAGCGGCTTTTTAGTATCGCAACCGCCAGTAGAATTAAATAAAAATGTATGGGATTGGCATTAGCTGGCAAAATGTTGCGTGACAGCTAATGTCAATCTCATATATTTTATTCTATTCCATAGCGTTTACTATAGTAAAAAGCCACTTGTCTTGGGACCCTGCCCGTCCGTGGTCTTATATCGATTAACTTCGCTATAGTGCTATAAACGAAACTGGTACTATTATCATGGACAGCTTACTGCACTGCCAAGGTAAATTAAACCATGTAGCGAAAGATAAATAAGAAGACGACGTATCACACGAGACAGTAATTTATTATCTGGATCTCCAAAAAACGCTCCTGTCTGGTGCCTGCCACATAGGAAATTGATCGTGCGGTTCATGATCCAGATTTCACCACTGTCGACCCTAGGCCAATTTAACAGGGAAAAGAGGGTTGCAAACCTCATAGGTGGTTGCTCTGCCCATGAATCTGAACAACTTTCCCATAGGTCAAAATACGAACGAATTTTTTTAACGCGCATACATTTTTTATTCTCTTACTGACCGATCCCTTGACGGTAGTCGGTGTGCGTCAGGATGGCGGGAGTACCATCGCGAATTTTAATTTAATTAGCATGAGAGATTAGTACCTAATTTGTACCTAATTGTACCATTGAAATTTTTAAATGTACCTTTTTCGTATTTCAGAAATCTTCAAAACAAAGTATCCCGTCCACCTGGTGTACAAGTATACAAGATGTAATTCCAAATACATTACATGAAACTGAACAACATTTGGTCTACAACTTTTAGAAATTAAATAAAAGAGAGTGATTACCCATACTAATTGACCGAATCAGATTTTCATTTTGTATTGGGGGGAATCGATTTTCTTTTATTTTAATTTCAAAATGTTGTGGAACAAAACTACCAACTGAGAGGTTTTGCGTGTTTGGAACAACACCTTAAATAAAATAATAATAATAATAAAAGTTGACCAGTTTCATGTTTACCAAACATCATGTGTGTCGTCGATACTCTAACATCTGTCACTCAATCAACCTGCCGGATGGAATATCACACAGTAAACAGATTAAATTATTGATTGATTGAGATACCAAAATTTTAGACAGGGTCCAAAAAAATCACCTCTTACGTCAAAATTGCACGTCGACGTGTTTTAAACAAAAATACAATTTGATTTGATTTTGTTTAGAACGTAGGAACTCTAACCTGCCGTCGGTGTGGTGCCGGCAAAGAACCAACCCATCTCTCTCGTGGGGGTCGTACCAAGCAACTAACGGATTATGAACTGGAGGGTATTTATGATAAGATAAAGATAAGATAAATTTATTTCTTTATAAAACTAAGTCTAATTACAGATTCACTTAGCCTAAATATTAATACGAACACGGATTAATAATGACGAAGATACTTAAACTAAGTAATTTAATACTTGTATATCATATTCTTCTGTATATCAATGCAAGAAATTCTTACTTCAGACGTGCAATGCGTAATCACAATATATTGGTCAACGATATAGATATATTTGCCTCATCTTTATCAACATATAAAAAACAGGTAGCTGACAGATTGTTTGGTTTTGCTAAGAAACAAACTCAATACTAAATACCTTGCGTGTGTGCTATTCTCAACGAGTACTTATTTTGTTTTGTTCATGAGTATTATTATTTAAGGAACTCCAGGTTTTTATATAAACATGTTAAAGCATAATATTTAGATACAACTGTATGTTTTCTTAATAAATTAAAAAATATATATATCCTACCATCTTACATACTGCGGTCTCCAACAACCGCGGTCCGTGTCGCCAACCGCAATGCTAACAAGCGTGGTGACTATGGTACTTCCTCCCCATATTGTACCTACCTCGAGTTTTTGCTGAAATTCTGGAGGAAGCTTCCCGTCCTGTAGTGGATGTTTCATGAGATGCTATGTTGAGGTTAACACTTGTAATCCACCTAACACCTATTATAACACATATTCTGTCAAAATTTCAACCATATATAACTAATAATAATTAATAAATAATTAATTATAATAATATATTAATAATAATATTTATTTATTTTTATTATTAATTTATAATTTCTTTAAAGGTCGGACAGACAGACAAACTAATAGGCTTAGTAATAGTGTCCCCGTGACACCCTTTCTGTACGGAACCCTAAAAATAATCGTACAATAAATTCTTACATATTCTTCGTGTATTTGAAAAGAAAAACGAATCCGTCCTTATTTAGCAGTTTACAGTTAAAACGAAATTCGGAATGTCCATTCGTAACTGTTCCAAGTAGTTATATATATGTACCTATAAGAACAATTTTTTTTTATTCAGTTTAAAACTGAACAGCGCAGCCGACCGACGAGATCTTCAAAAGAAAACTTTATCTGAAGACGTTTTTGTATGCTAATTCTTAACAAAACTTTCACTGTTATTAGGGCGATCCGAAACGCTGGTCACAGCTAAAGAAAAGAATAAAGCTTTCTTCGATGGTCATAGCCGAAAGCAACACAGAAAATACTTGTAAAAGTGAGCAACAATTTAAAACAACAAGGGTCGAGGGTCGAAACACAGAAGTGTATTCATATTTGATTTATACAAAAATATGCATAACAAAAGACTGGACGAGCACTCAGCTTATGTACTGTATATTGGGTTTGCTCGTTCTGCTATGAGACAGACGGTTCTATAGCACTACAACATATTTTTTGATCAACTAAAGGTTTTAATTTTTTTTTTAATTTAAAACAACAAAATAATTTCTTTATAATCTTTTTTTCTTTGAAAAAGCTTATCTCAAGCCGTGGTCGTATTAAGAATTAAAAATAATAGATGGTAATTTTTACAACGGATTTTTTTAACACTATGCTTCAGCTTAAGAAAAATAAAATAAATAATGTCCGACTTGAGGTTAAAATAGTTTTTACACCAGATATAGACCAAGTCAACCTTCATCCTAAAGTCCGTCCAAAGACAAAAAAAGTATTTAGAGTAATTTTCCGCAATATAATAATACTTTATATTATGAGCCGTAGAGGAACTTGTGTCAGACACAACGAATGAACAATCTCTTCATGTTCATCTAACGGCCGAATTTTTCATTCAGATGCCGGTATCACGAATGGGAAGGTTCATTCGAACTCATATGCATGCAGTTTGAAAAATGTAGACCGTATTCCATCATCGCGAATGAAGTTGCACATACAAAGCCTTTGTTAAGAGTGAATGATGAGCGACGACGGTAGAATGTGGATTTTTTTCGAATAGTCAATAACGTTCAAATTTCAATGAATGCTGACAAAAAATACTGAATACTAAAGTCTTTTGAAACAGCAGTTACATGACGCGATTTTCAATTTCTAAAGCTACACTGAGGTAAATCAGATTTGAGAAAACAGAAATAATAATAAAGCTTCAGGATAATTGAATCGTCTACAGATTTATTGTTGTGCCGTTAATAATTTTCAATATCAATTGAAACAAAAATAAAAGAGAACTGTATTTTACTTCGTAACTCTCACAAAATTTTTTTCCTTATCACAAAGGAAATGAAAAGTAAAAAGTATATTGTAGTCAACAGCAAACGTTAACAGCTTTCTTACTGTACGTACTGACAAGAGTACATCAAACTTGACACATTAGACTTTATACCACTCTTATTTCAATAGACGTACGGGCTAGAGTCCAACTGCAAATGTCAAGCTTGACCTATCGTCAACTGTACATCGTCGTTTGCAACTTTGTGTTTACCTTGTCTTTTGGGAGATAAGTTTGATGTTCGTGAATCGTGAGTGTATGTACCATATGTATGTAACATAATAAATTTGAGTTGGCCTGAAATATAATGTCACATTCTTTTTTAGTTCCTGCTCCGTGAGTTACATATACGCAAAAATTATGTCTAGCGGTTTGGTTAAATTTATCAAAGTTCAAGACAAGTTGGGAGGGGTAGAGCCCTACCTTAAGGGTTAATCTTACGTCAACGACCTTGGGACTAAGTAACTCAAAATATGACAAAAGACTACACATTTGTCAGAATTTAAAGGAATCGAAATAGAAATAAAAAAAATCGCACTGCATGCGTCACATTGTGTCTTAACACGCAATAAGTATATACAATTTGACGCACACACAATGCACGTAGACTGCAATTCAGGTACGTTAGCGATATCATCATAAGGTGTTTCTAAATCATGACTTTTCATATCTCATCTCACTAATATTCTAAATGCTAAAGAATGGATATTATGTTTGTTCCACTATCAAGCCTTAATGGCTGAACCGATTTCGATAAAAAATTTGGTAGGTAACACAAAGGCTACCAATTTACATAGGTGAGGGGGAGCAGCAATAATGCGAGAAAGATGAGTTTAAATGTATAATATAAAGAAAACCAAGTAAAAAATTTTCAGCAAGCAAAATCAACAACGATTCGGTCCTATGGTAACCCGAGGCAGGGCGATGTACATTGCTCGGCAACGCGCGACAACATACATTGCGCGTCGCCACATCGGCTAGGATGACACAAATAAAAAAGACATATAACGCGAGCGAAGTCGCGGTAAATGCTGGTTTACCATAAAACCGATTTCTTCAGACGGTCGTAACATCACGTGTGACATCACATAAGCCTAGTTTGCCCGCACCGCTGATTATGTAAAAGATTCCCTGTTGTACCGGTTGCCATAGCACGAATTTGAGTAGAAAAAGAAATAAAACAAGTACCAAAAAAGCCTACCCAACGCCAATTTTGAAGGTAATATACTAGGTTATTTTTTTGGACCTGATATGCGTATGCCCACCTTACGAGTATTACAGAGGTCAAAAGCAACAACTTTTGTTCTGCGACTTTGCTAACAATGCACGAAAAATTTTCAACTTCCCATACAAAAAGGGTCGGTTGCATGACCACTTTAGTATGGGGAGTCGAAAATTTTTTGTGCGTTGTTAGCAAAGTCGTAGAACAAAGTTACGCATATTAGTATACGCATATATTTGGTATACGCATATCAGGTCTAAAAAATAACCTTGTATAATGTAAACAGAGATTGGATAGTATTATTACCAATCCATAATTAAACTAATAGTTTTCCCGCACCTCTTCACGGTTCGTGCCGGATCCCTGTTAACAAGGTAAAAGTAGAGTCCTATCCAGAGTGCATCACCATTAAATAAGCAAACGGTTGGTACTCGCCTCGGTTGGTTTGGTTCGGAGCAGCAGATTCCCGGGCAATACGAGCAGGTTTGCGGTCGTTCACTCCAACTCGACCTACTTTCTAACTTTCCCGTATCATTTTGAACTTTTCCATGTGCAGTTCAAACTGCATGCGATACGGAACTGTTTTTTAGCTCAAAATGCTGTACAGTCAGCGTCAAATTCATATGAGCGTTTAACGTAGTCAAAATGATGTGTAGTTAACGAGTTCAGTTTTATGTACGCAATTAGAATTGTCATATAGTTGTAAGCACCCCTCATGTTCATAATATCTTGGCAACATAGTTTCCAATATTATGTTCGCGAAATTGATGTGAGCGACTATAGTAGTATAATGATCTGAAGTAATCCAGATCTTGTTTACTTCAGATCATTTTGACTACCAAAGACAGTCACATCAATTTGACGCTGACGACCGCGAAGATACTATTGGAAACCTTGTTGCCAAGATATATATTTTGAACACTTTGGGTGCTTACAACTATATGGCAATTCTAATGGCGTATATGATATTGAACTTGTTTACTACAGATCATTTTGACTGCGATAGACGCTCATATGAATTTGACGCTGACTGTACTCAGAGACGTCACTAAAAGTTAATATTTCATTGAATCTCATGCAGGTACTGTCTTTGTCAAAGAAATCGAAAAGGCAGCATTTTTTAAAGTGGTACTTTGCTTTGGGTTTTGGTGGTAGTGAGCTTTTGTGACCTTGTTTTGGCCTTGCCTATTTCTGCCGTAAAGCAGCACTGTTTGCACTGCTGAGTTTAGCTTCGAAAGGTTAGGCAAATAGGCAGGCAGCCAGTGAAATTACCGGCACATGAGAAGATGGTATATCTTGTTTCTCAGGGTGGGTAACGCTTTTTGCTGTCTTAATTAGTATCAAGAATGCCATTAATAAAACAATGGGAGTAAGTGTAATCCATGTGTGATCGTGTGATCCGCGACGGATCTTTCCGTCAAGTATGACACAATAGAAACGATCCGCCACCACAACAAATGCCACAAGTGAAAAGACCTTGCGGAACACGGTTCTTTCAGACGTGAAATTTCCGCAGGTGTGTCACTACACTTATATAGGCAGTGGTGACCACTTACCATTAGTTGGCCCGCCTACTCGTACTCGATTGCCCACTTGTAACTGAAAAATTGAGACAATATAAGTTTAACGTAAAGAAACGTCCCCGAGTACGGCAGAAATTCACAACGTGTCTTTGGATTCTGGATGCCTTAGTAATAATAATAATCCAGCATCTGGCTATACTTCGGAAATGCGCGTATAGAGAATTTTATTTCAGAAATGTTTAGTAGGTGCCCTAGTAAGTATAGGGGTTTTCCTCGTGTCCGTACTAATGTCCTGACTAGTACGGACTAGTATATATATTTTGTAATATCGATCACTGCTAAGTTTAAATTTTCAATGTTTAGTTTTTGTAACTACTTCTTTATTTTTTCTTTTATGTTTTTCTTGTTGTACCTTTCAAACTTGTAACCACAAACGGGAACTAACTTTGTACAATAAGAAGAGGGTGGGAACCTGGAGTCCTAAGACACAGGTGAAAACTTAGTTTAGGCTCCAGTTTCTCACAAACATTTCTTAGCACATAATTTTTATTTTGTTATATCACATATCCCTGAATTTTTAAATGTTTGTGAGAGAAAAATAAAGATTTTTATTATTATTATTACCGATTTCCGAACGTAAATCATTTTACAAAATTTCAAAATCACTTTCATGCCGTTTAATTTGAGGATATGAGGAGTCATTGTAGGCCCATTTGGAAAAAATAACATTCAGACCTTTCTTTCTTGGAGGAGCCTAAACTTGCTATGTTTAGAAAATTCTTCTTTGATGTAAAGATAACAAAGGACCTCAAATTTAAGAATTAGTAAAACATATTTAGAATCAGCTCTTAAAGCCCTTTAATTTGAAATACCACACAATAGGTATCAGAAAAAAAAATTAAAATCCCATATTATGTGAATTGTCCAATTCTGCGCAGACGAAGTCGCGGGCACCAGCTAGTACCTGAAATAAAATTTTCTATACGCGCATTTCCCTACACAAGTGGACCCAAGGACAGAACTATAATCCAAATTTAATTTGGAACCAAAAAACAATTAAAGTTGAAAATGTTTGAGAAATCATTAGTGTAATTGGATTGTCTGTCTCGGGAATATCAATAAAAGGACCTCTCAACATCGATTCGTCTTTATTTTGTATTTGTACTACAAGAAAAAGATATAAATAACATTATTATTTACAAAATATTTATTGTAACGCACACTCAATTTGCGCAGTTTGTTATATATTTAGACTCAATAGTTACAGAACTTTAAAGTACATAAATGAATGAGAATTTAGGCACTGCACGTGTTACATCATCATATCACAATCACATTCATGTGCTCTTTACAACGTACACCTCAATTATTATTCAATTATACTAGTAAGCGTTTCCATTCTTATAACAATTTATTATTTAAGAAAATCTAGGGACCTTTCAGACTCATATAAATTGAGTCATCATAAATGCAGCGGTAGATTGTAGGGGAAGGTGAGTTTCCACGTTCCCAACAAAACTGTAGTCAAGGGATCTATTTCCAAGTTTGAAAGTAGTTTAATGTCTAAATATAATAAGTACGTACGGTGGCAAGTCAGTAAGTGGTGCAAAAACAGTATAAGCTGAACCAGCGTGCTGCGGTACCAACAACGTCCAAATCCTGAAACCCACAGGTTACCACTGACGTCCGACACTGACTGAAAAATTGTACATACATCATACATACAAAACAATTTTTTTTATAAAATTGTTTATCTATACATACAATCGTAAACTCGCCGATTCTGTACATAGAAAATTTTCGCAAAAGTATGATCTGGGGGGTCACAAAAAAGGTTATTCCCATTCGGGTCATTTTAAGAATTTTTATCTGTTTGTCTGTCTGTTGGTCTATTAATCTGTTTGTGTATTTGAGATAAACTTGTAAATCACTGAACCGATTGAAACGGGGTTTTCGATAAAGTATTAACTAAGCTTAGTTTCATTGCAATTGGTTCATTGAAACAGAAACTATACGTATCAAAAGTATTAAACGGCCTATGTACCAATAACTCAAAAATTAGAGAAGCGATTCAAACGAAAATTTCAGTTGTCTATTTTTATTACTTTCATGCTACATATAAGCTATGTTTCATTGCAATAGTTTCATTCAAACAGAAGATATGCGAAGCTTCAAGAGGCGGCACCATTAACTCACAAACTACAGAACTAATTCAAACGAGGTTTTCAATAATGTATTTGCATTCGTGTAGCTTCTGTTTGAGTAAACCAATTGTAATGAAAAAAGACTTATAAATAATAATAAATAAAAAAAAATATTTCAGGTACTAGTCCCGTACTGAGTTATATGTTGCATGAAAGTAAGCCAAATACGTTACTTATTAAAAAACCTCTTTTGGATTGGTCCAGAAATGTCTAAACTCCACGCGAACGAAGTCGTGGGCACAGTGTTTAATAAGATTTTGATCCTATTTGAATTTGCATAAAAACTATACATTAATCATCAAAACCATTATTATTGTTTAACTAGCTGTTGCCCGCGACTCCGTCCGCGTGGGGTTCAGAAAAAGTAGCTAAGTAATGACTTTTCCGATGGATCAAACTATCTTCGTACCAAGTTTTTATCACAATCGGTTTATCGGATTAGTCATAAAAGCATAACAGACAGACAGACAGTGCAGTTCTCGCCTTTATATTATTAGGTATACAGAGTACCGATAATACGGATTTTTGTAAATTAAACACCTCTTGTTTACGTGTGGACTGTTAGGTCGCCCACTATTCTCGTTAGTGTAAAATCATAGTCGAATTCCACGCGGAGTAACTATGATACGGGTTTCGTTATTTCTTATACAAAGCAAAGCCTAACTAAATCTGAAGCTCAGTCACTTTAGCTTCTGTGCCTACTGAAAAAAGAGCGGTACAAAGTCCAACGTGTCTAGCTTGTGTTTAACTCTACATGTACCTACATACAAAACTGTTGGACTTCACTTCCGTACAATCTTTGTAACTTATCTCTCCCCTTAAAAGACAATTCCTAAAAAACAATGATTCACTTCTCTCTTTATTTTTTTAAGTATTTCGTTTATAAGTACCTACTTCCTAAGTTTTCAAAACTTTAGAACTTTCATAATATTTTTACATTTGTTGCACCGCCATGCCGAAACAGTAATTTTTTTATTATTATTTTTACAATAAAACTAAATCTAGATTTTACCAATCTTTAGCTGTACCCACGACTTTTACACAAACAACTAGACCGGATCAAACGGAATTTTCAACAACGTATTTGGCTTTCTTCTCTCTCGGTTTCACAGCTTGAAACTTTGAACTCGCCTATTATATGTTTGAATGAACCGATTGCAATAAAAAAAAGTTCAAATATTGCACGAAAGCAACCCAAATACGTTACTGAAAACCCCGTTTAAGTCGTTTAAGTAGTTTGTGAGGTATTGGTGCGGCCGCTTGAAATTTCGCGAACCTTCTGTCTGAGTGAACCGTTTGCAATGAAATAAAGCTTATATGTTGCACAGAAAGAAGCCCGACGCGTCATTGAAAACCTCGTTGGACTTTGAACCAGTTCATTAGGTGAGTTCTTGGTTCTGCAGCTTGAAACTTTGCGTAACTTCTATCTGAGTGAACCGTTTTCAACTTACCTAAGCTTGTATGTTGCACGGAAGTGCCTAATCCAAGCATGTCATGGCAATGCCAGTTGGAGTTGGTACAGTAGTTTGTGAGCTATTGGCGCCGCCTATTGAAACTTCGGGCATTTTCTTTCTGAGTGAACCGTTTTCAATGAAAATAAGCTAATACATTGCAGAGAATTAAGCTAAACACGTTATTGAAAACCCCGTTTAAATCCGTTTAGTAGTTTGTGAGATGTTGGTGCAGTGAACCGTTTGCAATGAAACTAAACTTTTATGTTGCACAAAAGTAAGTCAAACTCGTAATTGAAAACTCAGTTTGAATCGGTTTGTGAGTTATTATCGTACAGGCAATTTGATACTTTACATTAGTGTAGCTTCTGATTGAGTAAACCGATTTGAATGAAACATAGCCTATATGTTGCTCAGAGCTAAGCTTAATCTATCTGCGAAAACTGCGAGAAAATCCGTTCAGTAGTTTCGGAGTTTATCGAAAACATACAGACAGACAAACAAAAAGTTCAGAAAACATATTTTTGAGTTCTATTAGTCGTTTCTTATCGCCCACACTATTTTTTTTATAAATTTATCAAAAGTACAGACACGCGGTTTCTACTCTTTTATTATATGTATAGATAGCCCAGTATATTTAACACGTACCGATAAAACCGCAATATATAATATATTACTTATACATATTTACAGGTGTAATCGTTAAGTGTGTCCAGGCGATTATTCCGTACCTACTCGTATTACAGATACCAAAAAACTTTAAACCACAAATATATTAAGGAAAGTTTAAACTGATTTCGAAAGTACGTTACCCAATGAGTAAAATGGCATAAATGACTTTTTTTTTAAACGAGAAATATAAAAAAAGAATCATTAAACACACATTTAGTATGGGTTTACTCGTAGTAGTAAGGTTTTAGTTTCTAATTATTTTACCTTAATCATATTTTATGATTACGTATGATATGATAATGATTATTTTCAACTAGATACACGTGTAGATTAATTATATAACCACTTAAAATTAATAATAAACCTTGTTTCAATATCGTATTAATTTGAACTGGCTGAAAAGCAACATTCTACAAAAATTACAAAAACACTCTTTGTTGTTCGTTCTAAATTCAAAACCTTTATCGCGGGTTGTCGTTCCCGCCAATTTATTGTGTCCTTTTAAAATAAGGCACAAATAAGGAAACTAAAACCTTTCTACTAATCTCATACTAAACGTATGGGAGTGTTTAATGTCAAAATTTTGGATCATTCTCGTTTTATTTAAAAAAGTTAATGATGTCATTTTACTCAGTAGGTAAAACTTCTGAGTAAAACTTACTTTCGTATATATCCGTTTAAAGTTTTTTGTTATCTGTAATAGTTGCGGAATATAGACACACATATCGCCTGGACACACTTAACGATTCCACCCTGTATAAAGAGGTCGTTAGTTCAATCAATAATGATTTTCTTGCACAAAAGAATTCTCAAAAGAAAAGTTAAGTATAAAGACGTAGGCGAGCGAACTCGCGAAAAGTACCTACAAGACGAAAAGTAATCTCAGGAATGCCGCTTCGCGGAAAAAGTTCTTAATTAGGCTTATAAACTGTTCCGGATCTTTGCAGGTGATTGGCAATATTGGGTTTACTAAACATATACATACAAACGTACTGAGAGCCTTACACGACTTCCTGATGGTTTTTATTAAGTAAAAGACCTACGTTATTGCTTTTAAATGCGTCTAAATAGATATTAGGTCTTTACAAAATGATGTGAAAATATAATGTTGTCAAAAGCGAAAAATATTAAAGGTTTAAGTTGTTTGATTTGGCTTTCAATAAAAAATCCAACATCAAAACCAGACGCCAGTAAATTAAAACACTACAACAATGGTAGTAAATTATTTTGTTACATTTTTGTTTTTATTGGGGTTGTATTATAAGATGATTAAATATTGAGTGTTATTTCTAAAAAATATGTTTTTCTTAAATTGCTTTACTTTAACAAATTGAAAAGTCCATAATTTTAATATATTTGCACAATAATTATTTATAATATTTGGCACGATTCTTTTGAACGTTCCATCTAGTATTTTTTTTAAATATTTTATAAAATCACATAAGTAGAAAATAGAAATATCTACATTTCGTTTTAAGAGCACCTCAAACTGAAAATATTATTAATATTGCAGTAGACTGTATATTATCAACTCTCTATCCAATTTTAAAGTCCGTAATCTGATATTTAATGTGAACATAAGTTTGACTTTGAGGTTCACTCACAGGTAAATAATTTACAATATATCTATCTATATTTTATAAATAAGTAACAAAACAGAATGAAGGAAGGAAGACTACAATATATTCACATTTTCTGAGATCAACGTGATCGTGTTAGTACATACGGCCGCATATCGGTAGAAACACTTTTGGACCTTTTAGCGTGGTAATAGAGTTGAAAAAGTTTCTACCGACTAGCGGTTGACCGTACCTATTCCCTACCACTGTTAGTAAAAAGTTATTGTGGTTACACTTAATATCTACTGTCTCATCTATTATTTAATATTTATTGCAATCGTAAAATGTTTATACCTATACCTATTTAAAAGCATCGAGCGTCTCACGGATACGTCACCAATATTTCAAAATTTCTTCTTGCACCAGTATTACAACCGCAAGATCTTTTAATTTTAAGCGTATAACGGAACTGTAAACTTAACAAATTTGTACAGTAAAAACATTTGTAATAATATAATTCAGGGAAAGCAAAAATTGTGATTAAACCTAATCTTTGGTATGTTTTTTTGTGTTTTCACAAACCACTGATTCCGAATCAAACTTTGTACATGAATATTTTCTGTTTGATCGAACCTGTGATAAAACAAACATTGTAAGTGGCATTAACTGGTTGTTTGCACTAAAGAAAGCACATACAGCTGCATCAACTAAATCAAAGTTTACTAGTCTTCTAGATTCCTGAAAACTTGAAAACCTTGTCTTAGTTGAAACTGAATTTAGAACATATTAAGCTAATTTCATGTAACATTCAAACTTTTCGCAGTTCAATTAAACAGAAAATATAAGTAGTTTAGGATTTATTAACCAGAAACAGATAAACACAAAGAATCTAAAGATAAGTTTATTTTTTCCCGGAATTATATTTATGCTAATGTTTGTAATGTACAGAATCGTTTAAAAGCCCTTTACTTAATACCCCTCTCGATGCTCGATGCAGCCCTTAAGAAAGCATGGTCTATCTTTGATTCATGTAAGAATAAGATAGTTACGCATTTTGTATAAGTAAGGATCCCATTTCAAAAACTAAAGTCTTAGCTGGATGAAGTCAATTTTGCTATCCCAAAGTGTTTTATTATTATTCAACATATTCATAAAATATTATCATAATATTCACTTGCTTCTTTAATATTTACTAACAGTCACTAGAGAATCCATGAATACCTTTATTTACTGTAAGTATTATGATTAAGCTTAAAATTGATATGTACAACTCGTAACATGTGCTTACAGTATATTCTCAAAGATAAATCTAGTAATTAATCGTGACTATCGTAGAAAAAACAATTTCTCATCCTAGACGTTAATCAAAGTCGTTGATTGAAGACAAAATGTACCTACGTAAACATAAACAAAACTTATCCTGACTGAAAGACTACACACGAATAATTGAAGGAGTCTTTGATAGCACTAAAGGAACTGAGAATAGATTTTTAACTATTTTTAAAGTCTACCGACTACTGAGCAGAATGTATCGATCGACACGAACATGGAATCTTTACTTAACTGTTAATATTGAACTTGAGACTGCGCGTGCTCGGATGAGACTTGCTGTCGAGCAACCTCACCGATTCCTCGCATATATCACTCGCGGAATACCGGTTCCTCCTTAAATTACTGGGTTTATAGTCTTTTTCTAATAGTCTTTTCATTTCTGGTTGTATATCTAGGTCTCTAGCACTTCCTGTGAAGCTTCTTGTGTCAAGTCTTTCGCTGTGGGTGCTGGACGGCGTCTGGCTTCCGTTTTCAGACTCTACGATTTGTTCGAGCACGCTGGGTCGTCGGCTCCGCGGGTCGTAGTAGTCCACGCTCGGGGGAAGCACCGGGGCCAGGTTGCCCATCGGCTCCAATCCTAGCAGCAGCAT
Source organism: Athrips mouffetella (assembly GCA_947532105.1). NCBI lineage: Eukaryota > Metazoa > Arthropoda > Insecta > Lepidoptera > Gelechiidae > Athrips > Athrips mouffetella. The sequence goes on along the minus strand of OX383967.1, from coordinate 11,996,565 downwards.
CACCGTCGCCGGGTGCTCCAGGATGTACTGCGTCACTGAATGTAAGAATGGTTCCGTCTGTGTGCTTCTATTCATCCTTATCCTTTCTGGAGTCACAGGCCTTTCCTGCTAAAATTAAAATACGTAAGTGATCTAGATTGGAGTGATGTGGGTTTGTAAGGTCGGTCATCGATTTTACAACCCCCACAATATGAAAATGAATAGATCAAAATAAAGAGTATAATGACAGTATATGTTGTAACAGAAAATAATGTGTACCTGGTCCCAACAGAAAACATCTGGAGGATGACTACAACTCCGAGCTAATTGGTTAGGTGGCGCATTCCATTGTAGGTTCGGATTGGAATGCGCAGCGTGCCACCCGGCCGGGCCAGTCATCTCCTGCAAAGCTTGAATCGCATTCCGAACCTGTGCAAAAATGTCTTGTAAAGAATCACTGCCCGTTAATAAAGGGAAAGTCTTATCATGGCAATTCTAATCTCATCTGTCTCTTTGAGCGACCAATGTATCTTAATGGCCCCGAAATAAGTTAACTCGTATTTTTGTTATCCAATAAAACTCAATTTTCCTTTTTACCACAGTGATATCATTTAGAAATAAAAATCTTCGTTGTGTTGTTGTTAAATAGGTCGAAGCGAGCTTAATGTGATGGTCTGGTGACATCATTTTGTAGAACAGAGCCGGATCTAGAATTTCTTGGTGGATGACAAAAGAAGACAAATATTTAAACCTAATTTCGTTATATTTCTTTCAAGAATTATTAAGATTTTTTGACCAGGAAAGAAAGAGATCATCGATCAACTGATTTAGTAACAACAATAAACATTTTACTTCAAAAGATTTATATACCCTACTTATCATAAAGGATGTTGGATACGGAAAAGCAGGGATTTATGAAGGAAACAATGTGTCCTCGGGAGTGCGATTATGTCCCAAAATAGCTTCATAAAAGAAAATAAAATTCTATTCAACCTGACTTACCTCCTGGCTGAGTGCGGCGACGTCATGGTGCAAACTGGAGACTTGTGTGTCAAGTCGCTCCACCGACGACCGTGTATTGTGCATGTGCATCTCCAAATTAAGCCCTTCCAAAGAATCTGCTCTGGTTATTTTAGGAGTAGCTACAGAACGCTGCCTCTCTATTCGCTCCCGTAGTTCCTTATGAGAAAGCCTTTGCCCAGGGTCCGTCCTAAAATCAACACGAGCCAATTAGTTCAATTACCGACTTACCAAATTATCTTACGACACATAAAAGCAAACTCCTCGATCAAGTCTGTTGTAACATAAACAAAGCGAACTCCTTATTATATTGAAGAACTTTGATATGAAGTTATAAATACAACTTTATCATCTCATTTTACTTTATGTTATAAATGAGGAAATCTGCTCTTTGTTAGATACTTCGTTCGACAGCAAAATTTTACGAACGAAGTCTGTGTACCGAGACGAGATGAAACGGGGAACAATTTTATCGTGATCAATCAAAATTCCTTTGGGAAAGCAAACATTTTGAAACGATCCTTTTAGCTGATAAGTAAAAGACACATTCAGTTTCGATACTAAATCCTGTATTAATATACCGGTCCTGAGGGAGCGATCCATCTTGAGATTGAACTCGAGGCGCCAATCAGAATGCAACTATAATTCTCTCAAGTTTTATGCTTTTAACTTAGGAAAGTTTAATTTCTTGCTCTACCAATTTGATAGCTTAGGTATTAATTGAAATAATTTATTGTATTGTATTGTTAAATAATATATTAGTAGTTCTGAAAATCTCGTACTTTTTTTGTCACAAGGAACATAGGAAGAAACCATCTTGTTATTACTAAGAAAATAACCTTTACAAAAAAATCAAGGTTATAAGCTTTCTATACAAACTCTCCAATACAGTTCTGTCTACTGTACCGGCTACACGAGACCTGAGTGTACTTTTAGATAGTCAGCTCAGCTCCATCTTGATACCCATATCGACATGATTGTAAATAATGCCTACAGAATGTTCGGTTTCGTTACTCGTATGAGGACATGCCGTGATTTTAAACGTCTTACAACTCATATCAAAAACTCAAAAAGAAACAAAAATTCGACTGATTGACCTATAATTATGTCAATCAGTCGATCATTTTGTATGAAGGGTAAACTTTTATTTTTGCGAATTTCCAAAAGTCGTAGAACAAAAGTAGTTGCATTTAGCCTCCACAATAAGCCCTTAACGGGATCGTGACGTTTTATCAGTAACCCATGTTACTGTAAAATCATCATCATCATAACATCCCATGAAACGTCCACTACAGGACAGGGAGCTCCCTCCAGAATTCCAGCTTTTGCTGGAAAAATGTAGAAGGGAAGTACCATAGTCACCTCGCTTGTTAGCGTTACGGCTGGCACCATGGACCGTGGTTGTAGGTGACCGTAGTAAGTAAGATGTAAGATACAAAGGAGGATGCTGCTGCCCAACATACACTTCTTTATGTAAATTAAGGGTAGTTTGCGCCACCTAACTAATAAATTAATTTAAACGAAGCCATATGCACAAAACGGTAAGATTTTTCTACTAGTTCATATGTATCGCTACTATGAACATTATGTAAAATAATCTGTGAATAGTGCTGTGGATTGTGTATAAGTTTTAATCCATTTTCAAGTCTGAACTGTTAATACACAATTGTTAAGTATTCCCAATAAATAAAATAAAATACTGACATGGCGACCAATAATAAGTAACATAACTCTGTATCATAGTAAATTAAGAAATAATGACGTACTTTTGAAAAAGTTGTTCAGTGTCATGGTCTAAATCCACATATTCAGTTTTCGGGAGTAGTTTATTTACAAGCGGTATATGAACATCTGCTAACGCAACGCTTTGATTCTAAAAAAAACAGCCAAGTGCGTGTCGGGCCTTAGGACTTTGCGTGTCGGGCCTTAGAAGTTTTTATGATTTTTTTGTCGCAGTGTAGGTTTTTATGTAGTATTTCATAACGTTCATAACATAAACTTTTCACCTCCTAATGCTCGGCGAGGTCCTAGCCCCTGATTGCTATTGTTATTTTTACTACTTCGGTGATATTTTCACATTTCCATTGACAACCCCGTATAGCTGGCATTCATATCAAACAACTCCACACGATGGGGTAGAAAAGAAAAAAAAATTCATCCCGACTTTACTTGTAGGGGAGGAAACCTAAAATTTTTTTTTCTATATTTAATTGTACCACGTTCTAGGCCTGGATAAACCATAACATCCCTTGAAAACCTGAGCTAAGCCGCGGACAGACAGACAGACGTACATGGCGATACTATAAGGGTTCCTTGTCGACTACGGAACCCTTAAAAGTTCACTTACCTGAATTTAGCGTGTCTCGGACTGTTGGTATTAGAAAGAGGTTTTTTTGGCGACAAAGCAGTATCTTCAGCAGCGTTTTCGTCGTCTTCGGATATCGAGGGTAGAGTGAGTGATGGGTGTCCGTTCCCGTCTGACTCCTGCTCTGCCTCGTATCCTTCCCTCAAGTTGTACGTTAGGTCGTGATGAATATCGTGCATGAACTCTTGTTGATACTCAGGGTATAATCGCAGCGCTTCGGCTAATCCACCCATGTGGATGCACTTTAGATCACAGTATGTTAAGGCCTGCATAAAATATAAAGAACAATAAAGTGCCTATTCACTCAGGTTAAAATACTAAAAACTTCTATTATTTATTTTTAATGATATTTTTAAAGCCAATATTGGAGATTAACGAACTGCCTAATCTTTCTTTCTTCTGGCTGTGGTGTGTAATTTTTGTATACGATTTTACGTATCGCTGCGGCCAGAAACCGTTTGATTTGGTCCGCAAAGCAGTCAGAAAGCACCCATTTTCCGACCATAAACTGGTATAATTAGTAATATTTTATTATATTAGGGGTGTCCAAAAGGTGTAAGTATGAACAAAATTTTGGCTGTAAAGTATTTTGCTATTAAATGAGTATTGATAGTTTATTCCAGTACAAGGTTGCTACCAAAAATGTTGCCCATAATATTTAGTAACGTATAAATATGAGGTAAAGTTCAACAGCCTGTTAGCCAATCCAGCAAACAACTTGAAAATTGAGAAAAACAAAATTTTCGGCAGATGTAATACACCAAGCCGAGTTTGAACAAGTTATCCACTCTGCGCTGACAGCTGACTCTAAGCTGACAGTCTTTTACTCATAGTAACTTATAATAATAGCTGTTTCCCAACACTGAAGGAGAAATAGACACGGAAGCAAAATCGAAGTCAAGCAACGCATACGGAGAGGTTTGGTGGTGGACCAAAATTATTTTTTTCTTCGGAAAACTGCGGATATTAAGCTACGTAAAAAAGTGCATTATAAATTGATAAATAGTCGTTTATTTTCTGGGTCATTCTTACTACTTATTGAACGCCGTAGTAACTTTTCGTGGCTTTAAATTCATCTTTAGACACTTACTAAATACTGATCTTCAGCGCTGGAACAAAAATCGGTAAAAAACCCTTGGTGGTTTCAGAAAGAAGAGTTTTGTCTAGATGACTAGATGCTAGACACGGATCAATACGTAAGAGGATACTTTCAACAAATGGTTTAACTTTTAATGCTCGTAAAAGTCGGAATGTACAAATCTCGTGCCAGACGATATTTCAGTAGAGCTTTCAGGACATTAGTCGGGTCTGAAGCAAGTCTAGAAGTCTAGACGATATTTTAGATCCGAAAGAGTTTCTTACTTCTCAACGGCATAATCAATTTGGATTTTTTTAATGTACTCGTACGTGGCTGGGTTTTCAATAGTATGGTAGGTAATATGCTTAGTCCAGGAATTCTCTCTCTGTACGATACTTCATTCGACAGCAAAATTTTAGATTATGGAAACATACCGCTGCATACTTACGTCATTCATTGTAGTAGGAGATCTAACCTACCTACCTAACTACTTTGCACAAAACCTGCTGGCATAAAAGTTGGCAAAATTCAAGTAAACACTTATAGGTAACATATAAGAAGTAGTGCTCCCCGGCAGGACGCGACAGAGACGCACAGTGGGGCATAATGTCGAAAATGTGTCGTGTTTTACTAGGCCGATAGTTGTATCTTTAGAGTCGACATTGGTAGCTGGTTGAAAATTTCACAGGATATGTGTTTTTAAGACAAATATATTACCTAATAATAAAAACTAAAAAATAAGGGGTCGCCATACAAGAAACATATTTTGTTTGTTTTTGCTCTGTCGTCAGAACGGTTTTTAATCCGAGCGTCAAACTTGGTATGAAATATAGTTCACTAAAATGTCAATGTGAATGTGAATTTTGCCAAGTTTCATGCCAGCAGGTTTTGTGCAAGGTACGCCTTGTTGGATCTTATACTATTGGTATGTACCTACACAACTCGAAGCGATTTTATTTCGCGGTAATATTTTTCATTAAGGGAGATTTTTTAATATCATTGTGTGTTCTAAGACAGAAACCGCTTCAATAAAAAGTATTCAGTAGGTATAACAGCAAAGGTGGTTATATATCTTGTTATTGGTTTCTCATGGGTCTCGCTTATTGAGCCACATGAGTGAGCATCAAAAGTGTAAAGTTACCTTGACATCGCTACTGGATTTGACGACCACATCCTGAGGGTTGTTCTGTTGCTGCCCTTGTCCGTTATAGGCTTGCAGGTGTGTGTTCATGTCACATCCAACCAGGTCACCTTTACCTGAACGACAACAACAAAATTATCATCATTTACATAGTAAAATTAATTATTATTTGATAAAATTTTACAGAGAATAAGTAATTTGAATATCGCGTTCGAAAACTCGGAGTGCCAATTATTGAGGTGCCTGAATTTCTAAGATTATAGGATCAGAAGGCAAACTTCTAACTTAACGCGTGTTTGAACTTGGCAATTAGCTTTGAGACGTTTGCTCGGGACAGGTGGAATTTGCCCGAAGTATTACAACAAGTAAGTTAACAATGATGCCAATTACCTACATTAATTGAAAATTAGTTACAAGTTTATCTTTTGAAATGTAAACTATCGGGAAAGTTTGTGTAACATAGCAACAAAAATAACCTTTAAAATATTCAAACCTAAACAACTTCTGGGGAACTCTGGCGATCATATACATCCTTATTTTTTTTATCACCCCGGATATTTTATGAGGTGCTTCTGTCCATCAAACTGAACAACATTTCCCAGCGAACATAGGTCGAAATACGAAAACATTTTTTGGACATCCCATACAAACTGCATCAGCTGACAGCACATTTTGTATGGTAGGTCGAACTTTTTTTTCGTATTTCGACCCATGTCGTTAGAAAAAGTTCTTCAGTTCCACATCTTAAATATAGGAGTGATAAAAAATGTTCAGATTTCGTTCTTTCTGGCTCAAATGTGCAGAAATTCAAATCATCTCTTTGTTACGTTGCCAGGTCATATCCAGTTCTTCCTGTTTTTTTAAATAATAGATTTAAACATCAGTTTACTTACCCAAAATAGCGACGACCATATCATTCTGCATGACCTCCATAGACCCGTTACAGATGTAGTAGATGTATGTGAGAGCGTCTCCTTTGTGGACGAGGTATTCTCCGGGCGCGCAGAAGTTGCTTCGAATGTGGAGCGACAGCAGCTTAAGGCAGCCTTGCGAGGCAGACTCGAATATCGGTAGAGAAAGAATCTCTCGATGGAGGTGTAAGGAAACGTCCCCTCGTAGCTCCTCTGGGAACTCTTTTAGCGTCTTTAACAAAAGAAAATTCCATATATTTATTGAAACACTGTATAAAGTACTACTACTAGAAGAGATCTCTTTTGTGATCCTCCATTTTAGTCATTATATTCCTATGCGGTAAATCTTAAGGATCTTTGACAGTCTATGTATGTAGATATCTATAAATATGTTTGGATTATTAAATTAGAGGGTGTTGCAAACTATTTATCTAACTCAAGATAAGGTCTTACCTCTATTTTATGTTCAAAGTAAATTCAAAGGAAGATTGCTCGAGTGTTCCTTTAACTTTGAGTGAAATATATGTGATATGTGACGTTTTCTGGGAAGAAAGTTTATTGTCGGTATGGAACGGCCGCACTTTCTTAAATGTGATTTTCTATCGTCTTTTGTGTTGCTGGTGTGGCCGACTTATTAAAAATACCAAAAGTTTACTAGTAAATTATACTGAATTAAATAATAACGATAACAACGTTGTAGTAATTTATCAGAGTCATCTGAGAAATGTACGTCATGGCCACGCTCCCATAGTAATCTGAAACGTCTCCTTTTGTTGTTGTTATTATTAAGGTTCCTAAATGTTAAAAACCAAAATGTTAAAAACAAAACCCTTAGGGTGTGACTTTGCCTGTCTGTCTGTCACACCAGTTTATCACAGCAATTTTAGAATATAATTGCCCAACTTTATTAAAAATGAAACAATTATAAAATTATTATTATCATTATTGTAAAGAGAGATTTTTTTAAATTTTTTACGACTCTTACATTCAAGTTATGATGATAATGTCTAAAAAATACGGATTCCTCCTCCCTTACCTCCAAAGTTTGTTAAAGAAAAAGTCTGAATTAATTACAGTCGATAGACGTTTACTTAAATATTACAGGAAAAATAAAACGAACTCTCGAAGCATAGTTTTTTTGAAACATGCAAAAAACCTTTTCAAACAAATTTAGTTTTTCGGTCCTGAAAATGGACTTTATTGCTTCTAAAAATACTGTTATTTTTTTTCAATGGGCTTACTCTTGACCTCGATCTAGTCTTGAGGACAGAGATGAGGTCGACGATGGAACGAGCTTACCCAGAAGAAGCCTATTCACTCTAGCCTATGCACTATAGGAACCATCGGCGCGCGAGTCCGACTCGCACTTGACCGGTTTTCTCATCAAAGGTTAAACCATGTCGGAGGCCTTTGGTGGTGCAATAACTCTGACACCAGGCTTTTGAGGTCGGTCATCGACCTCACAACCCACATGATTAGTTACATAATTCCTTAGAAAATAACTCTATTACCAACATTGTAGTAATTTCTTTATCTTAATTCAAGGTTAACTTACGCGAATAAAGATTATCTTTTGAATCTAAAAATTAAGACCTTCTAACGGAAAAAAAATGGATCGTTATTTACTGTTTTGGTTATTTTTTATCAGAGAGTTTAATTTAATCCAGCAAGGATTTCTTTGCTTAATCCTTTACTTAAAGCACCTTAAGGGCTAATTTATCTTTGAGTTATGGTAATTGAAAGGTCAGGCTGATTTAACTTACGAGATGTCAATTCAATATTGCACGACAGGAAATGATTTAATTAGATTAAAGACGACAGATAATGTGAACCTAATCTTTTGCAACATAACATAGTGTCCGTATATTTAAAAAATATTATGTCTAAACTAAATAGACAGATAAAATCAATTCCATAATTGTGCATACCATTTTGACCGCATAAATTTTATTTTTACGGATATTTTCGAAAAATTAAAAGATCCTCTTTCAACCAAAGGAATGGAACAAATTCCAACGAATGAAACATTCAGGGAATGAAAAATAAATCAGCTTCGCCCAATCAAGTTTACAAAGTATACAGATTTTCTTTATTTTCCTGAAGATTCATTCACTAAAAGTTGTTCAGGTTTTGGACTGATACCCTTTTCGGAAAGCAGTCCTTTACACCCTGTAAAACCAGCAGTAGGAAAGAAACTATCCTGTCGTTTCGTCTACTGCATCAGTCGTTATCACGCATTGAGGAAGCCTCTCTTGACGCACTTTGCTGCACACAGCACCGCGTTTAAGGTGGTAGTGCGTGGTAGACCAGCCCTTGCTTATCCCTGCGCCTTAAAGTAGCAGTACTTTCATGGCTGTGTTTCGCTTCGAAGAGTAAGGAAGCCAGTGAAATTACCAGCATATCAGCTCATCTTCATTCTCAGGATTAGAGTAAAATATGCCACTAATAGGACAGTGGGTGATAGCTTCCATGGGACGGCGGTGGCCCACTTTCGCATTTACCCACTTGTGAGTCTCATGACGTAAAGAAAACCTTATTAAGCATTCAATGATTGCCACCACGTCGCATGCTCTCGTGACACATCGGAGGACTTAAAAAGTTTGGTTTGTCAAACCGGTTAGCCAAATTATAGCCTTGACTTTAATACTTCATTTTATTATATAGATATTGCTTTTTGAGATTTCTTCATCTATCAGAAAAATTATAAAATGTAAAAGACACTTAGTAAATGCATTTTTATTTCCAAAACAAGCATCACGCGGTCGGCGTTTAGGTATAACATATATGCACCAAAACGGGAACAAAAAATAATTGTTAATATTGTATTTTTGGATTCAGTTGTGTTGTTTTTTTGTTTTTTATATGGGTCCTTAGTCACCTGAAATAAAACTTTTTTTTTTTTTTTTTTATAAGTATTCACTTAACAGAATCATGTTCATACATTAGCCTTATCCATCAATCTTGGGTCGGCACTCAAACAAATTCACTTCAGTAATCACATAATGTTACCGATTCAACATGTTTTGGGTGAAAATAGTGACAATCACTTTATATTTGGAAAAATGTTATTTGCAAATAAATAGTATGGTGTCAAGATGTTTCACCAAAGTAATTGTAGATCAGAAACGTAAGTTCTACCTGAATGACTGTTCAAATTCAGTTTGAGTTGTAGTGTGTACTAGTGTTACAAAAATAAACGCCATAATCGAGCAAAAAAACCCACCGTAGAAACGACGTAGGCTTTTGTGCTACGAAGCGTAGCAGGCGCGCTACGTGCGTAGCAAATTGGCTACGGTCTGGGGCGCTTACAAAATAAAATGCAAGCATTAGTATTGAAGGTGATTGAAAGCTTTTTAAAGTATAATAAAAGGAATCAAGGCGTACCTCATGTATATCAATCCCATGGTTGAGAGACCACATGGTCTGGAAGTAGTCTTGCATGCGTTGTTTCAATTCCTTTGGCACTTGGTTGATGGAAAGGAAGTCTTTCAGATCCCGCCATTTGCTCTGATACATCGAGCGCCGTGAGTACATCCTCTGGATGATAGCCGTGACGTTACCGAACACGACCGCGTGCATTAGCGCTGAAATAAAAAGGTTTTTTAATGGAAGTAATGGGGGAACAAACAGTCGAGGTCGTTGCGCTAAAATGATAAAACTAATGGTGCTTAAACATCATGTGCAAACTTTGCTAAGAGACGTCTATTTATTAACGTTTTAGCAGTTTTAAATATCAAACGACGATAAAAAATATTTTACTTTTTTCTTTCATTTTGAAGGTTAGCAAATCAATCTGTTATAATTCGCGTTAAGAATGCAGTGAGTCATTAGTGAAAAAATAATCTGTTTATTTCATAAATTCACATGTGTTTTGTAACATTAGTCAGACACTTTAATCTCTTTGTGCGCCAGACGGGTCGCACTGCAAAGAAATACAGAGAAAAATAATAATAAAGAATAAAACAGGTAGTAGGGGTCATACATGAATCAGTTAAATTTTCAGGCTTAGATTATTGATAGGTCTCGGAGCTTGCGGAGACCTTCACTAATCTAAGTTTGCAGGGTAAAGTTGTATTCACAGTGGTGTTAAAATTGAAGAAGTTGTTATAATTTTTAATTTTTTAGGTATCGCACAAAGTGCACAAGGACGCTTCTTTAGAAGTTCCGCATTCAATTAGTCAATGTGCACTTGACTTTATAATTTTAAGCCACCTAAGCTTAGAGACAAGTGGCTTTCTATCATCATAAAACGCTAGTAAAATAGAATAAAAGCTAACGAAATGATACGTGACAGCTAATGTCAATCCCATAAATGTGATTATAGTACTGTAGCCCGTAGACATTCAAGTTACGAAAAAGGTTACCGTTTGTCTTTGTGAAATTGTTATAGATTTTCATTAAAAGGCAAGCGGCCTAACTCCAGTTTTGTTCACATTTTATTTTCTTTCGTCTTAGCCCTCTCGGGACGAAACGTGACGATCAAAATAAAACTCATTTGACTCAAACGCTGGTAAAAGGACCTTTGAACAATGTTTTTCTCTTCCGAATATCATTTTACTATTTTGTAAATGATATTTTTTTTGTAAAACTTGCCTTAAGAAAGTAGATAACTGAAACCGTATTTCGGTGAAAAACGTAAGATAGCTTCTACCTCAACTAATGGAAATAAAGTTTTATCTTTGATGTTTAACTATTAGATGCGACATCTTATTTACTGCGGCCACCTACAACCGCGGTCCATGGTGCCAGCCGTAACGCTAACAAGCGAGGTGACTATGGTACTTCCCCTCTACATTTTTCCAGCAAGGGCTAGAATTCTGGAGGGAGCTAGTGGACGTTTCATGGGATGTTATGTTATGATGAACTATTAGATTCTTTTTCAGCTGTTTGAGGGCTTTCCCCCAGCCAACTAGCGCCCCATCAGTTAAAAAAATATTACTCGCTAAATACAAAACTTATCGAAAATCTGTCTTAGCAGATAAGTAAAGGTACCCTAGTTTATTTTGAACCTGAAAAATATAGTTCACTGTAGTTACAGATTCAAAAACTGCTAAAAGTGGCCGTTTTTCGCACTTATTGTATCTGTATCTCCTGGGGCACTAGTTGGCTAGGGGAAAGCCCTTAACAAGAATTGATATGACCAATAACTCAAAAGGCCAATAAACGCAAAAGGCCTTATACGCATAATTCCACATACGCAAAATACCAAATACATGATTTACAATATTCACAAAAGTCAAGTCAAAAAATATTTACCATTGCAGGCCATTACCAATCTCTTAAAAAACATCAGCTTAATTACATAGCTTCACAACATATATTTATATGCATTTTAGTGAAATATTAATCTCACTAGAAACTTGGGCCATAGAGCTATTTACTAATTAAATTATTAACGCGCTGAAGAATTTGGCTCGCAAACTTGAGATAAAAGGGTAGCAAACTTGGAGTTTTAAACGTTAATTTGCTGCTATGATTTTATTCTTGCGGTGGTTGATATTTTATGGTATTTAGTTAAGCCTTTTGTACAAATACCTCTTCAATCCTGTCCAGAAGCAAAGAAATCAAAAGAGGACAAATTCAGTTAGAGCAGCGAATTATACAAAATTGGTTTCAATTACACGTACGTAGAAAACAAGTTGTTGTTTAATTGAATGTGATATGTGCCTATACCCGTACTAGAAAAAAGTATTTATGTATAGATAGATAGTTGCACACGTTTTGCGGAGTTACACCAATATAATTTTTAAAGGCTTTCGATTTAATTGACCATTTTTCTGAATACTAATAGCAGATGTACCCTGACCGGGAAGGAAGTGTTATGTAATGTATACAGGGTGTAAGGGACGGTGTACGGAAAACTGAACGGGCGTGCTCAGTCAACGAAACTGAACAAATTTCCCAAAGAAAAAAATTTTGAGAGATGAAAAAACTTTTGACCTCCATACAAATAGGTAGCTCACTCTGATCGAAAGAAGTTAGTATGGAGAGGAGAATTTTTTTTTCAGTTTCCAAAACTTTTTCTTTCGGAAAGTTGTTCAGTTTCATTGACCAAACATGCCCTTTGAGTTTTCGGTACTCCGCCCCTTACCCTGTATATGTACGAATACCTTTCAAACCAACAATCCCAAAATAAGCAAGCCAAAAAATGTACATATGAAATTAGTGCGGATAGCGAATATTTTTCACCGGAATTTAAATTAGACCTACTTGGTGCCAGTGGTTTTAATGATTCGGATAACATAAATTGTAAAGACCAGAGTGCTTAGATGTTTTTGATGAACTAGACTTTGCAAGGCGTACAAAAATAAGCACATGAATAAATAGACGGATACTTATCAGGGGCGCTATTACGGTAGCTGGAACGCGTCTGCTATAAACGAACCATTGCCTTTGCAACACGAATTCCCGCGCTTAGCCCGGTAGAGAGTAACCCTACCTACCAAATATTTTGGAAACTATGCGCAGAGCGTTTTTCTTATGTCAGTGAGCCATACACAGTTGCTAGTGTTGCTACACAGCATTCCCCTCTGCCAAAATCAAAAATATCAGAACTATTTGCGTATTTCCTTATCTACCGGTTTTTGCGCGGAAATTCGTGTTACAATGGTTCGTTTATGGCAGACACGAATAGCCCCCTGTTTTTGAGCTAGGACCTTTTATAGAATTAGAATATAACGCAGAACTTGCTGAAAAAAGCAATAACGTCTGCTGAAATTTAATGAATTGCAAATGAGGCCAATAAGGTGTAATTTAGACTCATAATTTCGCCTTTAATTTCGGGGCTTGCGTTGAATGTGAGAACGTTAAACGTACCTACTGAATTCTAAGAGCATACAATGGATCTTAAAGCGTGTTTAAGTACAATCCCGTAAAGTTGTTATATTTGACTACAACATATAGCAAACTATAATAAAATAGTCTTGAAAAAAAAATCAAAGGTAGACAACTCGTTTTTAACCCTAACATTTAATAGTAATTACCTCTTAATTTTTAACACTAATCTACTTTATCTACTAAGACCTGAGATTTTAGTAGGCGTTATAGTCCTAAAAACCTCTATCTTTAAATACTTACAACCAGCTTCAGAGAGAATGGATATAGTGTGATAAGAGAACGTTGTAGCGTAAAAGATGTAAAAGGAATGCTGAGATGGTTTGATCATGTAGAGAGGATAAATGAACGAAGATTGACGAATGATATCTACCAGGCAAGAGAGAATGAAAACGTTGAAGAGGAAGGCCTCGGCGAAAGTCCATGACCAAATTCAGTATATTCTAAATAAAGGCATGGTTAAAAGTATCCTAAACCAACGAGTGTGTATGAGAGGATTAATGGAAGTAGAGCAAGCGAGGAAGTATGTAAGGATCGTAGCAGGTGGAGGGCTGTTGTCTCTGCGTACCCCGACGGGAAATAAGCTAAACAGTCGCCAAAAAAATCAATGACTTACCTCCAATCAGCATGACAAGTATACTGAAGATCTTCTCGGGCACAGTGTTGGCAGCTACATTCCCGAAACCAACACTGGTTAATGATGAGCAAGTGAAGTACAGCGCAGTAACATAGCTTTCACCGTGGGAAATGTTCCTGATTGGCACTTTTAACCTCTCTGCTAAGCTGTTTATCCAACCTGAAAATGAGAAAATCGCTCGAGTAATTCTGTTAGTACATTACTGCCTTTCTATTCTGAATACTTCTTAACCAACTTATATTAGCCTGTTCCGTCCCATTGCAGGGTAAAGGTCTTCCTTCTTTCACTCCTCTCTATTCTTCACCCGCTCTTGCCAGCCTTTTGTACAATATCCTCTCTCTTGCCAGCCATTTGTAGAATATCCTCTCAACCTTTTGGGCGTTCAGGGAACCCAGTTGGTTGTTTTTATAGCCCAGAGGTCATTAGGCATTCTTTCAACATGACCAGTCTAGTAGGCGGCTTTTTGAAAATGTCCACGATTAGATTCGAAAGCGCAGCATAGTTACTTTTTCGTGGTTACTAATTCTATTTTCCACAACTTTTTATAAGCCAGTTGACAAATTACCTACTGCTCACAAAATAATCTGAGGATATTTATTTCTACATTGTGATTAATGGCTTATCCCTGTCGAAAGTTTTTGTCGATAGTTTATTGTTTTATTCTCCTTTCCTATGTTTATTTTCCTCATAGTGCGACCATAAAATCTTTCCTTTGGAAGTTCCTATGCTCATTTGCCATTTCTTTTTTTATTTAAAAAACTTGTTATAAAAATAATTTCTATTTACTAAGTTATATAACCATATAAATTAATTACAAGCTGATAAAGATTCACCAGAAGACAGCAGGTATATTATGATGAATGAACCTCGTAAAACATGCGGTTAGAGGCAGACTGTACGTAGGTTTGCTTACAAAGTCGACCTCATGAAGATTAATTACTTTCCAAGCCACAATTTGCCGAGCCTGCCTTTTGTTCATATAATTTGCTCTTTCTGCTGAAGAACCTACGATTTTTAGCAGTCATTTGTTAAATATAAGAGGCTGGCCGAATGTAAAATTTGCCAAGTTGAGTCACATCACATGCGAATTGTTTCGCATAGCATACAACTTTTCCTTTTTTTCTTTCACCTAGACTTTTTAAAGTTCCCTAGAATCTCAACACCACACTTAAATAATCAGTTTTGTTAGTTTAGCTGTTTAATCCTACGCCAAATTTTTGATAAATTTTGCTCGGCTGTTGAATAGCAATACTTTCCCAGTTTGAATAACTTGCATATTTCACTTAATATTTTTTAAAACTGTTCACATATATTGTTTTTCTAAACATTTTTGCCTTTGTGTGATAGTGATAGTTATGTAAAAAAAAGTGGCTAAGATGGCTCCCTACGCTAAATTCACATCTCTTTTTAATCATCCATTTTGAGTCGTTTTTAATTTAGAGACGAGATACCTTTTTAGCGTACATTTAAAATGAACTATAGAAGTCTGTCGCGTGATGAAGGTACTTGATAATTGAAGTGACTACGATAGTCAACAGACAAGCATGTTGGAGTAATTCCACTGTAATTAGTTTGGCTTACCGAGATCCCAGTTTTCATGCCTGTGATAGGATAGCTCCTTCTCGGCTATTATAAACCAGATACAGGCGAGCCAATGAGCGACGAGCGTGAATGATAACATGAGCAGGGTGAGTATGAGCGCAGAGTACTGCGAGTACCGGTCCATCTTCTGTAGCAACCGCGCTAATCGTAATAACCTCGTCAGCTTCACTAGGTGGACGTTCCCATGTGTCGATTCCTGTAAAAAATCTAACATTTAACATCTTAATTCTAAAGTCAGGGAGCGTAATTAGGGGCCTACGTTGCATGCTCCCTACCTGTGTCCACCACGTATCCTGCAGTCATATTTGCATGTTAATGCGTTGCCGGATAGTCACGTTACGTCCAGAAATGCGCTGGAAACGGCTTTCATTTAAAACATGTCTAAACGTCCAGTTTTACAGTTAAAATTTAGTATCTTTCTCGACAAAAAACGCATATTTTACGAAAACTGCATGCAATATAAAAATGCTGTACAAAATATTTTGCGAGATATCAAAGCGAGCGCTTGCCACCGGGCTATTCGAAATTACAAAAGTAATTTTTTTTTCAAGGTAAAACGCAACGTTTATCTAAAACGACACACTGTACAAAGTTGCAAACCCACTTCATCCAAGTTTGTGCATCCACAATGAGAAAGTTAGTGAACAATCACGATTTCATTTAAATTAAGGTTATTGAAATACACATGCTAAACACCCACATAATTCACAAATTTGCACATCTATTAAAGGTAACCAACAAATTAACTGCATCCATCGTAACTTCCAGCTCTATTTAGACAACCATACGAGCTACTGACTCTCCATATACGGAGTTAACACACAACTCATTTTTAGGGTTCCGATACCAAAATGGTAAAAAAAAGGAACCCTTATGGTGCCGCTCTGTCTGTCTGTCCGTCTGTCTGTCACACCTCTATATCTCAGCAACCACTTACGCTATCGAGCTGAAATTTGGAATAGTTTTAGAATATAGTTGCCCAACTTAATTGCACATGAAAATTTTTTGAAAAAGTATGATTATTAATGTAAAGGGGGCCAAAATAGGGGGGGCCAAATTTCAAATTGTCGCTACTAGGTCGAGTGGGGTATCATATGAAAGGGCTTTACTTGTACATTTTAAAATATATTTTTCTATTTTTTTAAGTTTCTTAGTTTTCAAGTTATGATGAAAAATGTCAAAAAAAATACCATTCCCCCCCCCTTATCTCCGAAGTTTGAGTAAGGGAAAATCTGAATTAATTACAGTCGACAGAGGTTTATGTAAACTTTACAGCAAAAATAAAACGATCTTTCTAAGTTGCACAGTTTTTCAGAAATCTGCAAAAAACCTTTACAAACAAATTTAGTTTTGCGGTCCTGAAAATGGACTTTATTGCTTCCAAAAATACTATAGGTATATCGGAACCCTCGGCGCGCGAGTCCGACTCGCACTTGACCGGTTTTTTAATAATATGCTACAACAATAATGTTTACTCTATGCAAAATATTCTCACCGCTCCACTGTAGACGTCAGATGCATACAGAAGGTCAAACGGCAGGGCGGCTAGAAGGTCCACTATGAACCAAGAGCGAATGTAATTCAGGGCTATCGCTTTCCAATCTGATACAACTTCGCCCTTTTTGCTCACGAAAGTTGTTCGGAAATTTAACACTATATCTGCAGAGAGAAAATTTTATTACGTCGGTCAGGGCAATTAAGGGAAGTACGTCAGGAGTGTCTGAAATAATTTTTAACAAACGGTCAAAGTGACAGGTCAAATTATACTAAAACTGTCCAGATACAATGTGTGTTTTGAACTGTTTGAATATGAATATTAGAAAATAAACTTTTATCTATCTAGTTACGATTTTTTACGTTACTTTATTGTAAGTCTCCAAATAAATATTAGAAATTCATAAAATTGCTAGTCAAATGCAAAAAGGAAATAAAAAAAGCTCACCAACAATGAAGAGAGCTTCGACCACCACGTCACTGGTCACACTGATCCGCGGATGACCCTCGTCAACAAAACTGGCGTTATAAGGGACCACGACCGCTACGTAGAACGTTGCTATCAGGATCAACCAGTCCCAGAACGTTTTGAATACTCCGTAATGTGAAATTATAAATCTTGATTTTTTTAATGCTGACGTTTTGTATTCCGGTAATGGCGGATCCGATGAGTGAAGCAAATTCTAAAATGAAATTGTACGTTACTTAGTTCCGAGAAATTTGATAGGGAGAGTAATTAACTTCGGTGTACACTTTAGAAAGGATGGATTTCAAAGGATTAAATAAACTGATCATAGATCCAAGTATTTAACTGTGCATATCGGTTTAAGATTGAGTAGCTATTACTGTTATTAAATATTAATTTGATGGAAGAACAAAGTGGGAGGATTCGGTATAAATAATTCAACGGCAAAATTGTTTAGTTAGTAGTTGTTAGTACAAAAGAAATGGTTACCTTACTAACATTGTTGAGTTTTAGTTTACTTTTCGTCTTTTCTGGCTTATAATGTCCTGAAAGCTGGTATAGGACGGCCCTAGATCGGCGCCTGCCCATGTTGGCGGGCGAGGGCGCTTCGGGGTCCAGATTGCCATTCGGGTCTGGAAGTAGGCAACTAGATTCAGCGCGGAACCGGGCGCCCAAGAGTGCCGCTGCGGGTACAAATGGGGATAACGCTAGAGTGACCACGCCAGCTGAAGGCCGCACCGCGGCTCCTGCGTGCACAAACCACCCTGTTATAAACTCCACACACACACACCCTGATTCACAATCGTTCACAGCCAAAATCTAATTCGAAAAGTCTATTGAAAAGTTCCATCACTGGCGCATTGAGCAAAATTCTTCGAACCGATACGGTAATAAACGAATGCGAGTGTGGGGCTTTACTAGCGCATGGTACGCTAATACATAAATATTAACACAGACCGTAATGTAGGTAATAACTAAATACTCCGATATACTTGTCAAAGTACCATGCACCAGCAATATGAGTAATTGGAAAAAGCAAATGAAATGATAAGACTTAGATATTCTCTTTGAAACACTAGGAGAGATTTCCCGGCGTAATTTGTTCATCCAAAGGGCTTGGAGGATAATCATAATTAAGAACACTCTAACAATGTAGGTATGAAAGAACCGTGAAGAATATCCTCAGAGAAATAGGATTAGCCGCTTTACGGCAGTTCGAGGCCCGGGAAAGCTCTCCCTGGATTAACTGACAAAATGATGTGTTCCAACACCAGGGTGTCACCTAATCTCGGAATTATATTTAAGAACAAGCCTTTTTATCTATTGCTTTTTTCTAAATTCTAACAAATTATTTGACCCGAAGATTTACCCGTTACCAGTTTACAAATACGAAACTATTGTAATTGAACTTACGAGTTTATTTTATAATGGAATTCCGAAATTGGTAAACTTCTTAAGAAATGGTTGCCAGCTAACAGATAGACTTAAAGGGAGGACCTACGTCTACTGTCTACGTGGACCGCTCACTCTTTAGTTAAGAATATCAAGACTGTTGTGAAAATATTGTCTTTGGAATTGTGAAGCTACTTTGTAAAAGTCTGGAAATAGATTTCAACAATCTATTAAATCATGCGTAGTTAAAATACATGCTGTTCAATTTAAGAGTAGCATGCATTTTAAATGAAAGTGATCATGCGTTTTCGTCCCAAATGTTACTTTTGCAGAGTAGCAAGTGTCTTTCTTTTTAAGACCCCATAATAAAAGTTAGGACAAATATTAAAATAAACGCTCGGTATTTGAATTAAATTTAAAAATGTAGGCAATATTCTTTCTTCAATCCTATAATAGGCTGTAGGCTTTTTCAAGCGAAAGAATAAACTTTCTGACCTTTTTCAGAAGTACTGTAAAGCTAAAAGTAAAGTGAGAATGACGTACGAATAATTTACATTACGAGTATTGTCCAAAAACATTGTCCGAAACAAGTATTTAGTAACAATAAATTATTTTGGGGTGATGTCAATGCAACATGTTGGTCAGTTGAATAATTATTGGTCGTATTTCGGCAAAATTTATTAACATTACGTTGCAGCCCGGGCAAATGTTAAAAAAAAATACTAGCCCCTTTTTACAAGGGTTAATTTATAGTTCGTTTGAACGAGCTTCTGAACGAACCTCTGAATAAAAAGTAACGGCAAATGATTATTGGTGTCGACTCTATTAATTTTTTGTCTTAAATTCGACATGCTATTGACGATGGGAATGATGAGTTTATTCTTTCATTCAAGAATGAATTAGGGATTAACACAAAAAGCTTTTTAAAAAATGAATACCTGGTACCCCAAATGGTTGTGGAAATATCACAGTTAACACACGGCAGGATTTAATAATAAAGAAATACACCCCAAATAAATATAGAGGTTATATAACCTGCCCAACCATTATGATAGTACATGAAATTCATAAAACATAAACACGACTTGTGCTGTTTAACATTTACAAGAAAACACAAGAATATTAAGAGAAGAAAATACAGGGTGGTTTATCTTGCAACACGAAAAAATTTTTGCCCTTAGCTACCCTTCTTCAATGACAATAATTACGTCTTATTCATTAATTGATGAGTAAATAAAACAGGATGCTTCAAACGCATTTTGTAATTAAAAATTAGTAAATTTCAACAACATATTTACAATGTTTGATATCACTTTGACTTTAGTAAGGTTAGGGTCTTTCTAACTAAACCTGTTTAAACCCAACACTGAATATTTTACGTGTTAAAAGTTAGAATGTTAACTACAGTTTAGGTAGTTTGTATCAACTTAATTAACGACATAAATTGGGCATGTTCAGGTCAGTTTAACGAGCGAGATTGCAGAAGTGACATCATAAATCTGTTGACAATTTATGATTTCTCTGTAAGCTTGGAACATCCTGTAGTTGTAGTAATATTATATTCAACTACGATATATACACAAGTGATTTGAGTTCAAACTGGGAGCGACATGAGTAATTTTGTAAACACTTATAACATGCTAATATTTTGTGCAAGTAATAATGTTTACTCTTAGGATGAAGTGCCACCTTTACAAGAGGTTCCCGACCTAAATTTACATTTGCGTACATATTAATTACTCATGACGACCATATTAGATCCTTTACAAACACTGTAAAGCCCATTACTTTAAATTCCACGTACCGTGTTGTTTGTTTAGGCAATGGGCTACGGTACGCTATGGCACAATAACAAGAAGTTCAAATTGAGGAACTCTACCTCTACCTAGACTACGTCTAGCTATCTACTAACTATTGAACACTTGCTACAGAGTCATAATCATAACTATCAAGTCGTGTAGGAACTTTACCGTGCGGTGGTGCTCGCAACTGCTACGGCCGACTATGGCAACGGGTAGCTAGCAGGAGCTCAACTAATCTAATGCGGGTACCTATAGCACTAAAACAACGTGCTTAGTACATGTTATTACAAATGCCAAGGGAACTCGTTCAAATACTCCTCAACATAAGGCCGTGTGATAGGTACAGGTGGATACAATACACTTTTGATCTCATAGCTTACGCATTTCAGTTTAAAGTTTCAAATGAAAGTTAGTAAAGACACTTACCGCTGTCGAAGTCTTCATTATTACTCATGGCGGCCATTTTGGTGTTGGTGATATCTTTAAACGAAGCAAGGAACAACACCACTTCTCGCTTCTCATTTTTAATTGGGACGATATCGAGCAAGCACCAGAAAGGAGTACCTGCGAATGTAAATCGTGTTAAATTTCGAATTCAACAGCGCAAACGTGACCCGGCATTGACTATGGATAAAGGTCCCAGCGTATTAACCCACGTCACTGTATAACTTAACGAGGAAGTTAAAAAGCTTTGCACTGAGTTTATTTGCGATGCTCCTTGGTTGCGTAATGGCTATGTATACTCGCATCGTAAACCCGGTGACGACGACCAGCTGGGTGCTTGTAAAAGTTTAATTTTGTCGAAAGGAATCGTAAACCCCTTATTGGTTTTTGTTTACGATTGTGGAGTGGACGACGTCTTTAAAAGCCATTAATCCAAACCCGATTCCAACCGTAACGAGCGGACGAGGTTAACACGACGACGTATCTACAAGTCATCCTGAACGACAATGCCTCTGCATTTTAAACAATAATTTTCTGTCGAAAGGCACATGAAGTTAAAAAACCGGCCAAGTGCGAGTCGGACTCGCGCACTGAGGGTTCCGTACCACCACATAAACATAATTGTATTAGTTGGAATTTCAGTAAGTTAATGTGCTAGATTTTTTGAGTCCGACACGCGCTTGACCAAATTTTATTATTTGTTGTTATTTTATAGCCTATGCCCTATAAACATACCAATTTAAGTTTGTAAGTGTTCCCGTTTTTAAATAGAACTAAAACAATAATCGCCTCAGCAACCATCCAACTTGACCCCTCTCTTATATGAATGTTCTTGAAACGGGAGCTCACCACAATTGGTTTCCATTAGTTGTGAGAAAAGTTGTAATATTTAATGATTTCAGACTTTTCCCATTATTTGTACTGTGAGACCTAGCTTCTTGCCAAATTTCATAATTTTAGGTCAACGGGAAATACCCTGTAGGTTTTTCATTTTTGAATAAATGTATGGAGATGAGGACAAAAAATGCCATATCTTTTGATTGCGTCGTTGTAAAAAATTGAAATTTTCAGATCTTGTGTGGTTCATAGATCCTAATATATGGTATTAATTTCAACCTGATACCTTTACCCGTTCGTGAGATAAAGGGTCTTGACAGACAGACAGACAGACAGACAGACAGACAGACGGACAACAAAGTGATCCTATAAGGGTTCCGTTTTTTTCTTTTGAGGTACGGAACCCTAAAAATACTTAATGTTATAATTACACCGTCAAAGAAAAAGGTTCGTAATTTTATATAAATTGATTTCCGCGACCCGTATCAAACGAGAGGACTCCGGAGTTCTTTGAAGTTGAATTAAAAAGTCCACAAAGTTGAACATGTAACGTTTTTTGCGGGATTTTCTGTGGCAAAGGCATTATTTTTCGTTACAAAAAAGAAACGCAATTCCCTTTTCAGGGAGTTTTATCTCACGAATATATGTGGCTAGATTGTGTTTCAGATTTGTATTGTTGCTGACATACTGCCATATCCATAGGTACCTTTATTTGATGCATAAATGGGTATGTCAACTAGACAGGCATGATCCACCTTTAGCCCTTTACTTCTCCACTTACCATCATAAACATAATCCGAGGTAAATATTAACGCTCACCTAATTTCACAATGAAAGTTACCAAAATGGCTTTCTAATTATTCGGATAATAGTTGTAGTTGATCGCTTTAAAATTGAGTTAAAAAAAGAAGGAATTAACATAACTAATATTAAATAGTCAGTGTATGGGTGCCCGCATTCAGTTAATCTTGATCGCGATCCGGTAGAGATGAGGTCCGAAATCTTTGAATATAGCTACACTAGGTGTTACGACTATAATTTGTTTCTTTCCTATAGCTGCTCTACCAGATCGCGATCAGATTGACCGTGTGAGCACCCTGTGATTTTAATCGAACTTGACAGCCTATATGGCGTTGTGGTAGGGTGGGTACTGGGTAGTGCAGCTGCCTCTTTCACTGATGGTTTTAGTTGCGATACCATTTAGGGCAAATATTGTGTTTCTATCATCATCATATCAGCAGAAAGACGTCCACTGCTGGACATAAGCCTCCCCTAAAGATCTCCATGATGACCGGTCCTGCGCTGCTCGCATCCAGCGGCTTCATTAATAGTGGACAATGTACAAAGCTCATATTGATAGAAAGCCGCAAATCGATGTACGGACGGCATTGCCGTTTGGTACACAGGTACTTTAGGTTACAACAATATTTTTTTCCGGCAGCTCTTAAAAATACTCCCGGGTAGGGGGCAGCTATGACGTCATCAATTTTTTGTATGGGATTTAAATTTTTTTTGTTTCGAAACTTATCGTGTGTGATATCAAATTCATATGCCGGTTCCAAAAATATACTACACCATTACCTTTCCGCCACCTGTTTTGTACAAATCTTAGAAATATTTTCAAAACATACCAAGTTTGATTATTTTATATATTAGTATTTTCAATATTTTATTATATTATATATATATATTATTATTATATTTATTTATATTTATATTATATTTATATTATTATTATATTATATTATATTATATTATATTATATTATATTATATATATTATATTATATTATTATATATTAGTATTTTCAAAACATACCAACATACCAATACCAGGCAGGAGACGATACAACACAATAACAGCCAGCACAGTACAGAAGAGTTCGAAATTTTAATCTCAGACATATTATGTCCAACTTTTTATTGAAAAAAAAAAATAGTTAATATAAATATTTTAAAGATTTCTTGACGTTAGACATGAGTATATTACGAGACATTTGGCATATGTTCTAAAAAACTTACTAAGCCGCCTCCTGCCTGGACAAGCCTAAACTTGGTATGTTTTGAAAATATTTCTAAGGTTTTTACAAAACAGGTGGCCGAAAAGTAATGGTGTAGTATATTTTTGGAACCGGCATATGAAGCCCTTTCATTTGATATCACACACAATAAGTTTCTAAACAAAAAAATTTAAAATCCCATACAAATAATTTATGACGTCATAGCTGCTACCCTACCCGGGAGTAAGTATTTTTAAGAGCTGCCGGAAAAAAATATTGTTGTAACCTAAAGTACCTGTGTACCAAACGGCAATGCCGTACATCGAAATGCGGTATTATCTTTCGTAGGCTGACCACTATAAGTGTGTTTGTGTCCGTCCGTCCAATCACTCTTGTAGTTTCGTTGTTTTCGATACCAAAGAAATCCGCTTAATTAGCCAAAGTTTCTAAGAATTTTTGTATTTCCATCATTTCCGAGCTATTTTGGTAGTTTTCACCAAAGTTCTTACGAAAGCAACGTTAATATTATGAAAGGCTAAACTAATACTGCCTGCCTTTGATTCGTGCCTTCAAACAAGAAATTCTTACCATTTTTCTTATAAAATATGAGCTCCAACTTAAGTTCATGTTTGGAGTCGAGTGCGGCGTCGATCTCTGCCCGGTGCTCCTCTCTGGTATCGGGGCCATGGAGGAACTTGCACGCGCAACCTTTTTGCATGATGTGTGCGCGTGCCCAGCCCGTCAGCTCCACAAATCCATCAGAGCAGTACACGATAGGGTATGCCGGCACTTGTGCGTTGCCCAGCACGAAGTTACTATCTGTTGACAATGGAATAGTTAAATTAAGGTTTAGGCCTCGAATTATCTTAGACAATAAAGTTATAGAAAAGTTAAAAAGGTATCTTCATGATCTGACAATTTGGTGCCCGATCCTCTTACGGGATGGCAGATGTTGGGAGAGGGGTGCAGTGATGTAGGTATGGAAAAGTAATGTCCTAGCTACACCCCCCGGTCGCATTGAAGTCTGAGTTAGCGCTCTTACAGACCAGCGACAAGTTGAAGCGACGACCCTCGACGACCGCCGCCGGTGACTGCTGACGACAGCTGTGTGCTACAGACGCCTCGACCATAAGCCGAGCCGCGGGCTGCTGCTTGCTGTCACCTGTTGCCATCGATGGTTGTCGCCCCACCCTGTCGCTGGTCAGTAACAGCCCTAGACATTCCCGATAACGTCTTTTAATTCACGAAGCTGTCAATGCACGAAGCTGTCAGACAATACCACGCTAATACACTATTGCCGTATAGCGTGCTATACGGCAATAGTGTATTATTTTTCTATGCTACACGGTGTTTTACTTGGAGACAAACTCTGGTCACAGATCATATAATACAAGTAAACTAGCTCTGGTCTACCCTGATGATTAGGTACTAGCAAAAACATGTCACAATTAATTTTTCTTATCACGGGCTTGGAACAAGGGCTGAAGGAAGTGCTAAACTTCTTACCGTGCTAACGAAACGTCTCAGAATGATAACCAGTAATTACGTTGTTATAGTTCAAAACCTACAACATCCCATGATTAGGTTAGGCTACTCACTTAATTTTAAAAATCCACATTACATGATATCGTTTCCTATTCTCTGACGCTGGACGTTATTAGACTACGTTGAATTTTAACAAGCGTACCTCTATCACAGAATATCAAATTACGCATCACTATCACAGAATATCCAATTATTCCGCTGCAGCAGTTTTTATAAAGTAATTGTGAAGAAAAACGGTTTAATATTCATGTAAAACCTTTAAAAAATTTAGTTTTACGTTACATTTAGCCTTCAAATGTATTAATTTTATATAAAAACCCTGTATAGCTTAGAAGTTATTACACTTTATAGACAATTTGGCAACTGTGAATTGTCGTACCAAAAAACAACTAAAGTAACAAGATCAATTTTTGAAAAATTCCAATAGCTTTGATTAATGAAGGTCTCGCTGAGATCTATCTAATTTAATCTAGGCTTAGCAGATTTTTATATAACAACAAGATTTAAAACGTCCTAAAATCTTTTGCTCTGACATTTAACATAACTACCTACTTGTTCTCGCACTATAAGAAACATGCTAGTAGAACTCAAGGCATAGTGGGACCACCAACGATTAGGTACTGACTGTACGTACGCGTAAATAATATGTGGACGTGAACCTTGACCGTGGCCGCGAAAAGAGCTTTCTTTCCAAAGGGCGCGCTAAAGGGCCATTCACTTAACCTCCCACATTATACTTAAGTGTACGCACACATGCGACACTAGCACTAGCCAGGGTTCCCCTAATCAACGGAAAGGCGGTAGTGAAATGGGAAAATAAGCGTAAATAATTCGATTTTCTAACAGCTCTTGGTCAATAAAAATAAAAATTAGGAATCTGAGGACAGATTTCATTAAATATAATATGTTCTTAGTTATTTCATTCCTTGCAGGTTTGCATTTCATCATTTTTGATACTCGGTCGCCAGTCATGAGTAGCTTTTGAAGATGTTTACTAACCTGTCCGTCTTCCTTTGCAAGCGAAGAAGCGAAAAGTGGGCACAGAATTTGTTAACGAAGTAAAATTTGTTAAATATTTTTTTCTGATGGTAAGTGGTCATCACCGCCCATAGCGCCTACTATAATTTAGTATAATAATTGATACTAACAAGACAGCATAAGTATAAATGTTGAAATTAAACGAATTGGATGTGTCATTCGGAATGTGTATAATTAATTACATACCTACTTTAGAGCCAAGAAAGGAAAACAATTGTAAATGTTATTAGTAATGCCGTATTACTTCAAGTCAAAAAGTAGATAGATATAATAATATTCTGCTCAGCCCACAATTCACCAAATTTCATCCTTCCATCTCCAAAATTTTTGTCACGTTGTGATAGAAGTTTCAATATTGAATCGCGATTCATTTTCCTGGGGAGAAATCAGCGTGAAAAGGCGAACTTGAATAAGCGCCAGACAAAGAAGTTAATCTGGCATTAAAAGGTAGCTTGCGATAGGAAAATAAAGTAGTAAGTAGGTACATACTTAGTTACCTTAACGTAAAATAAGCTTTTGCTCATTTAAAAAAAAAAATCTTTACTTTACCCATTACTGTGGTCTCCTAAATCAGCCAAACTAAACAAATCCATTGTTAATATTAAATCGGTTTAAACTTTAAATCGATTCTTTAAACTTAAGAGATGTCAAAAGCAGACAGCTTACAGAGATTTTTTTGAACAGGCTGAGGAACATGAAATCGCCAGCTAAAACAAGCTAAATGTAGCGTACACTATTTAAAATTGAGAAACACCCATATAACAAGCATAAGGGTTTTTTTACGGAATTTGCTTTACGCATAAACAACTTATTTGCTTGGAGGCAAAGTTACTGGTACAGTTAATTTTCCGCCATAAGTTTCCATTAAACTATGGAGTCAAAAAAAGCGTCAATTTATATCCTAAACTATGATTTATAATATTGTCGAACACACTATCTTATATGGTGTATATCTCAGCAACCACTTATGCTATCGACTTGAGTTTGGAATAGCTTTAGAATATGGTTGCCTAACTTAATTGCACATGAAAGAATAAAAATATGTATAATTGTTAATGTAAATGTAAATATTACAGCAAAAATAAAACGATCTTCCTAAGTTGCACAGTTTTTCAGAATTCTGAAAGAAGCCTTTACAAACAAATTTAGTTTTGCGGTCCTAAAACTGGATTTTACAATACAATACAATACAATACTCTTTTATTGCACACAGATAACAAACAGTACAAAAAAAACAAATGTGGACATAAAATTGGAGCACAATAAGGCGGCCTTATTGCTAAAAAGCAATTTCTTCCAGGCAACCTTTGGGTGCAAGGAAAAACAAAGATACAATAATGCGGTGGCGGTGCACAAAGATGAACTAAGTGAATATTGTATATGTAACTAATATTATTAATAAACATACATATACCTACACAATAATATACTACATACATATTACATACGTATATACTACATAAACTATACATACATAAAATACATATAAACAAGCAGCAGGATACAACGAACAACAACCAACATCAGATCACAGGACGAGAGAAAAAGGTTAGCCAGAGAGAGAAAGGAAATGAGCTTTAATATTCCTTTTGAATGAGTCGAGCGAGGGAGCTTGCCTCAGCGTGGTGGGAAGTGCGTTCCAGAGCCTAATGGCTCTGACCGTGAAAGAGTCGTCATAGAAGTTTGTGGAATGGGAAGGCATAGAGAGAGAAAGGTCAAGAGAGGAACGGAGTGTACGATCGAGGTGAGTGGGACTGAAGTGAAATCTTTCTTTGAGGTAGGAAGGGGTAGTAGGAATAAATAAGATAGAATACAGAAGGGAAAGGATATGGCAATCTCTCCGAAGACGAATGGGCAGCCATTTTAACTGCAGCCGAAAAGATGACACATGGTCATACTTCCGCAGCCCAAAGATAAACCTTATACAGATTTTATTGCTTTCAAAAATACTATAGGTATATCGGAACCCTCGACGCGCAAGCCCGACTCGCAAGCCCGACTCGCACTTGACCGGTTTTTATTTGAAAAGTCTTTCCATTTTCTTTACTGCACAGTTTAAAATCCAAATGAAGCATGAAACCTTATCTTTTCAACTGATTCTTTTAGTTTTGCTTTTCATCAAAGTTGGTTTAGTATCAGCTTTTCCCAGCGAAGAATAAAGCACTTTCGGTGTAATCTAGCGCTTTGTCGCGTTAACTTAACTGAATCAGCTGAGAGCCGCCTAGTTAGCGCCATCTAACTAAGAGCTATGCTCTGCCAACGCAATTTTAACTTGGTTTAACTGGATTTCAAATATCTACACGTACATTTTAAGAACTCTGTTCATACTTTACTAATTATCTTATTGAGAAGTGTAGAATCGTTAACAATGCACTTGTATTGTTGCCGACAAATTGAAAACTTTGTAAAATCGAAAAATATACTTACATCAACTATTTGTCTTCTTTGTTTACACTGAAGGCGCTTTAGGTCCTTCTAGGTGGTGCTATGATATTATTGATTCCTTTACTTTATTTTTTTCGCCGGTACTATAGTTGTGAATGTGTTAAAAAAATATTTTCCGTTTATACCAAATTTATGAAAGGATACGTATTGTTAAAAACGCCGGTTCAAATGAAAATGAAATTGAGAAAGCTTGAAATGTTTGGTTAGTTTTACGATTTCTTTGGTTCTAGGCGTGTGAAATTTTCAGACTCCTCGACTATGTACTCAATGTTATATTGTACCTGCCCAATAATACGAATTGTTGTGCTTGTATATGATACGATCGGCCACTATTAATTAACGTCATAAAGGGCGCAAAGGGCCAAAAGGATGTCACGTGGTAAATTAATGTCACATAATTCAATCACGTAATACCCGTAAAAGCTGGCAGATACTTTCGTGATAGGATATAGTTAATTCGAAAAGTTATCTATCTATTAAATAGCGGGTCGAGTTCTGAATAAGCCTTACTCCGTGGATTTTTTTTTTAGGAAGCGGATGTTTGCTGGCGAGCTGTATGAAGAGATACGGCCATGCATGGTCAAACCTAGTCACACAATACTAGTCTCTTTTTCAGCGGGAATGTAAACTAATACTAGCTAGATACTTACTATTTTGAAAACATTAGTCATCGGTAGAACAGAAACCAAAAAAATATAAAACACTTTTAAAACTTCTTCTAAAACTGTTGACAAAAAGGAACAAAATCAACAAATAGGAAAAATCTAGTGAATCGAATGCCAAAAGTAAGTTATTGGAAGCAAAGAGACCAAATTCTGCAATCATAGAGCTTGCAGATTTGCCTGAAGCTGATTTGATTTCACTGAAATCGGTTTCTGTGCTTTTATTTTCAGCCTGCTTGGATCGTTTGAATTACTTATGTCTATAGGTAGTGTTATTCTGCGAATATTATAGGTTGAATCACCTGATTGTCCGAAAAGTAAGATTATTCAGTGCTTTGGAAGGCACGTTTAGCCGTTAATCCATGCTGTTATATACGAAAGTAGTCATTGAATGAGCCGCATTAGATGCCTTTTTCTGCTCAATAACTCTGACACCAGGGGTTTGGTCAGCGACCTTGTATGGTGAATCTGGTTCATCCGTAAAAACCTCTATTGGATCAAGTATAACTTTCCCATATTGAATTAGATTGAGTTAACTCGTCAGACGTGTGTTTACTTTAGGCCAATCAGCTGGCTGAGTCTGCTAGGTTTATTCTGAGCGGTTGTTCTGGCGCTTCAAATGGAAATATTCCTTTTATTTTCTTGAATATAGATTTTACAAGGCGTAACAAGCCTTAAAAAGGATGTGAATCTGCCCATAATACTGAAAAAACAACTTATAATGATATAACATTTTTGATCTCCTATACAAAAACGCTATGAGCTTATGCAGTTTTTATACGAAGTAGATTTATTTTCGACCTATGTTCCTTGGGCACACATCCTTTAGGATTGTTATACGTTGTTGTATGCATTTACTACTATATCATCTATACTGGGATACAGTAGTCACCATCATCATCATATTACCGTGTGGGTTTCAAGGTCGATGACCGACTTTGCTGAGTTGTAGAGCCGCCAAAGGCATCTGATATGGCTCATTAGCGACAACAACTTAACGTGCCTTTCAAAGCAGGCAATCATCTAAGTTTCGGACAGTCAGCTGAAAGTTTTAGCTCAGGTTTTAGGTTACTACGAGAATTTAATGCGGTGACAGCTTCCATCAGCCAATAACGACGTAATAAGAAGTATAGTGTCCATTATTGGACGGTGTGTCCATTTAAGGTTTTAGCCTTATCATTTTCTGAAACTGTACCTATAGAGCTTATATTTTGTTTGGATAAGGAAAGAATAGTGTGGTATTTAATTTTCCTTTCAATTTGGACTCGAAGGAGCCACAGAAGGCTCGAGAATAGCTCGACGCGGCCCTGGCTTGTCAATGAACTTCGCTTCAAATTTAATTAACACACAGAAACAAACAGTTTGCTTTTGGATATTTATTCAATACCAACTCGTCTCCAAAATAAAGAATAATATTTAACTTTCGACAGCTGAGCTGAAAAACTTAATAAACTGCTTTATTTGTCTTTTGGTTCAGATATTCGATATGAAATAAAGAGATTTGTTTTATTTACTTTTTTCGGAGAAAGTTTACAATATAAATAATGTTAAATTATACCGACTAATCGTCAATGTTAAATTATACCGACTAATAACAAGCTACCAGATAGGTATGGTACTGTACAGATTTTTTTATTAACAAATATCGCTCAATGATTGCTCTACCTTTACAAACTGACCGTAGTAGGTTATAGTATTAAAGCCATATGTAGTGATTGCTTTTCCCTTGTATGCCACGAGATGATGGGCAGCAGAGCAGTGTTATTATGCGGTTCGAGCGTGCCATCGATTGGTACTGGCACGTTGGCTGGCTGCTGGTATTGGTACTTGCTATTGCACATGGCGGCCAACTAAATGCAGCTATGTATTTTCTTCCTACCTAGTAATCCAGTCGTAAAGGTAATTGGTGAGAAAAAGGAGCAGCGTATCACTGGACCTGTATTTGCGAGTTTGATAAAGTAATCATATAGATGGAAATAAACTAAAAATTCAATGATTGCTATCACAAAACGTTAGGTAACCCATTTTTCTTGAGAACTTAATCATATTTTTAAAAATAAAATTTGTATTGATTGGAAGAAAGAGTAACGAGTATGATCCCGTTAATCTCTGGCCTGCCCATGAAACTGAACAACTATTAGGTCTTTACCTATGAAATTGCCGTTTTGTATGGCGAATTTTAGGTAAACTAAATTTTCAGTACTAACAGTTTTGCATTTTTCTTAGGAATTATAAATCCAATTTTTTTTATTTTTTTTAGCATTATTGGGAAGCCATTAAGCTAACAGAAGCATAAATTTCATTTTCGAATAATATTATCTGTAAAAAATATAACTAATCTAATGATGAAATCGGACGACATTTAAGACGAACAATTTTCGACCCTTTAATTTTATATATCAAACTAAAAATAAAAACTTTATTTTATGCGTTAATTGATAACCTTGAAGTCCACTTTCAAATATAAGACAAATGAAAAAAATTGTATTAGAATTATAGGAATTATGATCTCATTAATCTGTAAGAAAATTTCGGCAATTTCATAGGTAAAGACCTATTATAAAGTTGAAATACGGAAAATATTTTTGTCTCCCATAGAAACTAAATCAGCTAGCAAATTTTGTACAGGAGGTCAAAATTATTATTACTATGTTACTTAGGGGAAAGTTGTTCAGCTTCATGGGCAAAATCACATGCTTCAGGGATGCTTGATATGCCATTTCTGTTACACCTTGTAGATCCTAACTAAGGTATATTTTGGCTATTATTCTATTGGTATTTCAATTTTATTAGTAAATAACTGTAGAAAAAAAATATTTAAAAAATAATCTTCTTGTAGAAAAAGAGCTAAAACATTATCACAGTCTCATTCACAGTCTCAGTCATTATCAGTCTCAGGTTTTCAAATAAAAGCTCTTTCTTATTTCTCTCCTGCTGTTTTATAATGTAACTCGCTTTTACTTGAAAACCTGAGACTGTGATAATGTTTTGGTTCCACTTCTTCTAATAAAAGCTTATTTAAAAAAAAATACTAATATTTATTTTTTTAAGTTTTAGTATTTACGAGTATGTTGTCAAATACTAAAAAACAACTGTCTACAGACCTTAGCAACATACGAGCCCAAACCTAAGATATTTTTCTACTTACGCCCAACAGTACGTCAGTAGAAACACTTTGGACTTTATGGCAAGGTAATAGAGTTGCAAATGTTTCCACTGACGACCTGTGGACAGTTCGTAAGATTTGGATTAGGTGCGTATTCAACGACAACAAAAACAGCACCTCTAGTATGAAGTAGAAAAAGTACAGTATCATATAAAAGTCATTGTTGCATATAGTGCGGGAAATTAAGTCGTTGCCACCATGTACCAACTTAGAGAAATTTCCCCAAAAGGCCTAGCCAAACTCAATTATTTTACAAAAAAACCTAAGCAAGCCATGCTGCCCACATGGCGCTGCAGGATTTTTGATACGCGGTATTTTCTCTTGTTTCTATGGCCACTTTCCGTCTCCATCATCAAATCAGCTCCAAGTCATAATAATATTGCATTGTCATCCTATTTACATACGCATGCAAAATTTCAGCTCAATGTCAAATTTCACTTGCAAGATTTGGTTATACATATATCACAGACAGACACTGCGACTGGTGAAACTAAATAAAAGCTTTTAAAAAGAGGGTTGTTGATTTTTGATAAGTTTTGTATTTAGCGAGTTTTTTTTTCTGATGGGGGCGCTAGTTGACTACAGGAAAGCCCTAAGTAAACAAAAAATAAGACAAATCTTTACTTTGGAAAAGGAAAATCAGTGATTTTGAATATTTTGGGTAATATTTTATCACATTCAAGATATTGAAAGAATTGGCTCCCTGGAACCTTTGCAAATATGCATTTACGCTACAGTGACACATTATTTATTTGCGGTCGCATTTCAGCGTTAGTAAAACAAAGCGAGTAAAACAAAGCGAGCAATTGACTGGAAAGTTGAAATAAAACGTGTTAAATCAGTCACTGTAACCCAAAGCTTTTAGCTTTACGAGCGATAAGCGAATTTGAAACGAGCGATGTTTGTAAGCGAGTAGCGCTCTCTTTCATATAAAAATATTTGTGGCCCATTAACTGATTGATTCAAATGATATTCCTTTTCAGTTATCTTAAGGGCGTATGGCCCAAAATGAATTGTTGAAAACTAAGTTTTTGAAAACATAAAGATCCAGATTACCAGTACCAATTCGGTAAAATCAGGGCCATCCAACATGTTGTTCAAAAAATTGTTCAAAAACATGTTCAAAAAAATCTCATATGGATGTTTTAAGATCATACTATGCTAATTCAGAGAGTAATTCGGCATACATTGTTGGGAGGCTTGGTTATGTTGATTCCAATACCCTTACTTCAACCAGCAATGTACGCCGAATTAGTATATGAATTTTGGAAGGTGTGATAGCGACTTTAGAATAAGATGTTACGACAAGATAATCACATTTCAGTGACCATTAACTTTTAAAGTTTCAGTCATGCACGTTCAACTTTTAATATATCGATTCATTTTACGAGGCAGGATGAACGTAAAAGAGTGAACGTGGATAAAGGCACGGCGGACAAAGACATCGCGTGCATGCTTTTTAAAGGATTATCCAAGATGAGTTGGCTGAGACAGCGAATGATAGCTATTGTATACCTACTATAAAGGGAGTAAGAGTCGTTGTACCGAAAACTGAAAGAGCGTGTTCAGTCACTGAACTATTTTCCAAAAAAAAAACATTATTAGGAAATGTAATTAAAAATTTACCTTTTACCTTCATATTAATGCCACAATGCTTACTCTGATCGAACAGTTTGTATGAAAAGGTCAAAAAAATATTAAATTTCCCAAAAATGTTTCTTGGGGAAAGACATGTTTCTTTTTCGTTGACTGATTCAGATTCAGATAATTTTATTCAATGTAAATTCTTTACAGAATACTTATTGAATGTCATGCAGAATACAATGCAAATAGAGCGAGTCTACGCCGCTTCGGATCGTGCTATGGCAGCGTAAAAGAAACGGCAAGAAACCACTGCAGCACGGCCTACTTTAAGAGTCGGCTTTTTACAATGTGTTTCTTGTGTTTCGCTGGAATATCAGAGCACCATACCTCTTTGTCATTCATATAGTCATCTAATCTATAGTAAGCTTTTTTACAGTTTGAGTACGCCCGTTCAGTTTTCTGTAACACCCTGTATATGTAGTTGTAAAGAGAAGGACTTTTTCTTGAACGGTGTAAATTTAGAACCTACAAAATAAAACCAATTCTAGAAAGTAAACTAGCTTTTTCAATTCCACTGTCAATCAACTACAATCGAGTTTTCTGCACTTTTTCACCGTAGGGACGACGGGGACACTTTGTGAGACTGTGCCCAGTTGGTCAGGATATTTTAGGTTAAATCATTTGATTGTTCGAAAAGTAAAATAATTCCTTGTTTCGGAAGACACGTTATGGCGTAGTTGGTAATGGCTGCTATCTACGAAAGCATTAGAAAAAGCCTTTGGCGAAAAATGATGATGTTTTCCTTGATCATAGCTTTCATCATCAAATGATCCAAACTAGCACGTTCTAAGAATCTAGCGTTTACTACATAAGCTACATTCCTTACAAAAGCAATTTAAACATACTCCGAGTAACTGACAGCTAAATGTTCAATTTTAATCCACTTACATCAAACGAAAAAAATACTCCTCGTCAATGTTTTGCATGATAGGCGGAAAATTGCCTATTCGTTTGGCAAGCAATTTCATACCGATCTTACCGAAATAAATTGTTAAAAAGCAATCGTATTCGTACCATTAGTTAAAAAAAAAGTATTTTACGGAAGTGGTTAAAACCTAGGGGCCCTAAACTCACATGATACAGTGTATTAAACATTTTTCTACGGTTGTTTACCTTACCCCAGTAACATTTCAATATTTGTGGTTTGATTGTATTACAGCACCTCAGAAAATCATGGTCGACTGACTATCGTGACCCGATAAGGGTTCACTGCCGATTCAGCTGCGAATGTGTGATGTGATATTTTTTTATATATTTAAATTGGTTAACTAACATAGTACATAAAGTTATTTTATAAAGGTTTCGTAATATATAGGCTTTAAGGTTTTTATGTACCACACTTACAAGTCAACACAGCATTTATACTCGTAATGTATATAGGGTGACTTTTAATTAGTTCTTGATAGAAAGAGGTATGAATGTACTCATGATACTGAACAACTTTCCCCAAAGAACATAGGTCGAAATACGAAAATCAAGTATTGACCTCCCATAGAAACTGCATCAGCTGATAGCGCATTTTGTATGGGAGGTCAAATTTGGTTTTTCGTATTTCGACCTAAGTTCCTTGGGAAAAGTTGTTCAGTATCATGAGTACATGCATATCTTTTGCTATCAAGATCTAATTAAAAGTCACCCTATATTTTTATTTTTAAATCCTGATTTAATTTAACACGATATGGTACCAACAACATGTAGGGGAAAACATTGTAAAAAAAACGTAAAGCCAAAAGGGTGTCTGCGCATTAGACTGAACGACTTAGGTCAAAATACGAAAATAAAAATTCGACCTCCAATAAAACATACCAGGTTGTCAACCTGTATGTTGTGTAGATTTTTTGTCGTATATTTATTTTCATATATCTTCTTTGCGAAAAGTTGTTCAGTTTGATTGGGAGATTAACAGGCCATGAGCATCAATTTTTTGGTATATTCTGTAACACGGTGTATTTTAGAATAGAATAAAAATCATACGAGATACGCGAAAGTTCGTCGGAATAAGAAGCCAGCCGTGTTTGTGACGACGCGGTGCGCGGTTTATGTAAAATGGCTACCGAAAGGCGAGAACTTTACCCGCTCCCCGCGCCTCCCTTTCTCATCAATCTTGGTTTTTGCGAACAGATCAAGTTTGCAAGCAGGCATCCCAGCTGATATACTCTAAGGCGCCTTTTCACACGGCACCACAGTTTAGTATTTCTTTAGAAAGTTTTCATGTCATCAATTTTCTTCTTATCTCGGACTATTTCACCATTTTATAGATACTTTCATATTGCGCGCCTCTGTTAAAGATTAAAAAATGATCGTGTAATCCACTTTCCGAATTCTTGTTGCACAATTTTGAAAACAGTATGTACATGATATACGCATGATATTACTTAAGAAACAAAGCCAATATTATGTGTAGTAGACAATAATATAAGGTTCTTTTAAAGATACTAAATATGTCGTTTGGCCGTCGGGAACGAAATGAAATAACATGCAGATTCATCTTTAATGAAAGTGTAATTTTAATAAAATAAAAAATAAACAATCTCGATTTATCTCTGAGGAAATCTTTAAACTATTGCTAAAGTGACCAAGCGACAAAGATGATAAGGTGTCATTCAGAATTCGGTTAGTACTTCATACACTCAGCACATTAGTTCATTCGGCACGGTGTACGGTGTAGTATAGGCAACGAAGCAGTTGACCCCAACATAAATTTCTCAGGCAGATTTTATTTGACAGGATGATAAAGAATCATGAATTAAATGTAAATTCAAAATATCCAAAAAAAAAATTACAAAAAAATTTTCATACACTTTTTGTAATTTTTGTATGGAACTATTAAAAGTACCGATTTTTTTTGGATTTTTTATAGAAGGTTTGTCTCATGCATTGTAATACCGTAGCAAAGTTTCATCGACTGAGGATTTAATGCGGGGGTCTTCATTCAACTATCCGCTTCGTTGCCTAGACTACACTTATTATGATTAAACACATTTTACTACCGACAATACTGAAATTGAAAATATAATATGAGCTGTCTCATACAATTAAAACATAATAGCATTTTTAGGGTTCTGTAGTCAA
This sequence comes from Athrips mouffetella, assembly GCA_947532105.1. Classification (NCBI taxonomy): domain Eukaryota; kingdom Metazoa; phylum Arthropoda; class Insecta; order Lepidoptera; family Gelechiidae; genus Athrips; species Athrips mouffetella. Next base: position 11,958,992 of record OX383967.1, on the reverse strand, counting down.
CAAGGAACCCTTATGATTTCGTCATATCCCTTTGGCTGTCTGTCCGCGGCTTAGCTTTAAGACCCTTAGTACTAGAAAGCTGTAATTTGCCGATAAAGTTGTAAAATAAAATTTTGAAACAAAAAAAATTGGGTACCTACCTAGGGGTACAATAGGGTGAAATTCTTTTTTCTTGTTTACCCCATCGTATGGTGTCGTTAGATACTCGTAGGTCTTTAAAAAATATTTTTAATTTTATTTAGGGATCCCCTTATGCCAGCTAAACGGCTATGCTGGAAATGAGAATAATTTCACAGCAGTAGTATACATATCATGAAATTAAAAGGAAAACTACCACAGCTAAGTAGGCGTCACAGGTTATTGAGCAACAAATAACAATAGCAATCAGGCGCAAGAACCTCGCTGAGTGTTAGGAGTTAAAAGGTTATTTATTTTTATTTTATTTTATTCGGAACACTAACAGCTAAGCATACATTAAAATAAGTACGTAAAGAAAACACTACAAAGCCATTTACAAGTATTCGCAAATAGAAACAAAACAAGATGCAGACTAGAAAGACAGAAACATGTCAACTAAAAACCAATGAAGAGGGTGTTACATTCACATCTTTGATTAATAACAATAAGTATAATTACCTACAGGAGTTTGTTGCTTAAGTGGGCCCAAAGAAACAATGAGTGTAGATGCGCCTTATTTCCGAGGGTTTCAAATTAAATAAGTCTAAATATTTATGTTCGGTTAAAAGACAATTAAAATTATTACCAACTCTTAAAAAGAAAGAGTTTCTGCGATAATTTGTGTTTGTTTGTTAATTTGTGTTTGTTTTGTTTGTTTGTTTTATGTTAGAAACGTTAAGAAATACTTAATAAAAAATCCTAACTAATCTACGGAAGCCGTTTTTTTTTGTTCATAGTCGTTAGTATAACACCAGGTGACTCCATTTGCAGTACCTTAAATAAGACTTTATATACAGGATGTTAGGGTAAACAGTGCGTTCCTTCAAAGGTATCTCAGTGTCGGTTATTAAACAATATTTGCTTTAGGACCCTATACAGGGTGTAAGAGACAGCCTTCCGAATACTGAAAGGGCATGATCAGTCATTCAACAACTTTCAGCGAATAAAACTATCAGGAAACAAAAAAGAAATTTCGGCCTCTCCATACAAACTGTCCAATCAAGTTTGCAATTTTGTATGGAGAGGCCGATTTTTTTTTTTCATTTCCTGAAAGTTTTATTGGCGTAAAGTTGTTCAGTTACGTTTACTGATCATGCCCTTTCAGTATTCGGAAGGCTCATACTAACCGATCCGGCTGATTATTTTGTATAGTAAATAAAAAAAAAATTGACCAAAGAAAGTTGTTCACAGTAACGATTGCCTCCTTGAATGGCCGCACTGTTTACCCAAGACCCTGTAATAAACGTACGGACAACAGCACTTCAGTGGAAGCATTAGCAACTCTATAACCATGCTATAAAGTCCAAAAGTGATTCTAATGATTTGCTATTGGGTGTACGACATTCTATCTCCGGAAGCTGCAGTAACAACATTCTTGAGCCAAGCTTCCCAAACAAATGGTGCAGAAGAAACAAATAACAAACATTCTTCCTAAGCGCACAATATGTTACACCTACCCGCTTATGTTTTGCAGCGCTTAACAATTTGTTACGACTCGGGTCGAGACTGAAAAATAAAAGAGTGCAAGAAAAATGAGTCTGCGATGCGCCAGGTGTAAAGTGTTGTGTCTGGCCAGACCTGAGCTTTTGTAAAAAAAGTCGTCTGCTTCAACAGGGACGCTACAAGATGTTGTCTGATGTACAACTTAATAATGCAAAATAGGATTTACTTTTTGTAACATTTGAGCAAGCGAGCTTACCACCACCACCACCACCGCCCATAACGCCCATGTCTTATTAGTAGCATAATTGACAAAAAAACAGCAAAGCGCGTTGCCAAACCTGAGAGCTAATTTTGTGTGTCTCATGTGCCAGTCATTTCCCTGGCTCCCTTGCCCTTCAGTGAAACGCAAGCAATAAAAAGTAAGGGAGTGGTACTTTCCCAGACGGAATTTGCATAAAAGCTCTACCACCTTCTACTCTGCTACTCTGGAAGATCAGCATAACATCCCATGAAAGGTCCACTACAGGACAGGGAGCTCCCTCCAGAATTCTAGCTTTTTCTGGAAAAATGTAAAGGGGAAGTACCAAAGTCACCTCGCTTGTTAGCGTTACGGCTGGCATCATAGGCCGCGGTTGTAGGTGACCGCAGTAAGTAAGATGTAAGATACAAAGGAGGATGCTGCTGCCCATCCTCCAGTTTATTACCCTTAGTCGCCTCTTACGACACTATTATTTGCCGGCACCACACGGGACATTAAACTTAGATTACTATAATACTAACGTGTAACTGTCAAAGAATTAAGAATAAAAACTGTCACCTCTCTTAGTGGCATGACAGCTTGTTTTAATTCTGTGATAGGCTACGACTAAACTCCATTCTGCTAAACGAGAATCGACTTTAAATAAAACAAAGTTAGCTGCGTTATTTACGTTTGAAAATATTTTATATTTTTTTATAGTAACATAATGATTTTATCTCTAGTTTCAAGGTTCCTTATAATAGAGTTTCTGTGGAAGACTCTGGAAGATACCAGATCATTATTATTAGACCATTTATTATTTGCTACCTTATTACATTTTACGAAGTCTAGAAATACAGCGTAGGGAATTTAACGAGGGTTTTTATACAGAGCAACTGTCATCTGACCTCCGCAACCCAAATGGCAAATCAGACCCAATCCAAAATTAGCCGGTGCCAGGTTTGCTTGCGGCCATTATTTAACCTGCCAAATGGCCCCTGACGTGGCTCTTTAATTGTCTTCCTTATATATCGAGAGGTAAGACGCGTTCTGCCCTACCCTGTGCCATCTGCGTCTCAGCTTACGCTTACCCTTAGTGAGAGAAGCCAGAAACAATGGCTTAACGTAGCTTACGAAGGGCAGAAACTCTTCCACGGTGACCCATCCGGGTACTGATACAGCCATTATTACTTCGATCGCTTCTTCTTGAAAATTTGCGAGTGGCTGCGAGGGCTTCTTAACTCGGCTTCGAGCGCTTCTCCCTATATTATTTGATGTTTTGTTCGATCGTATACATATAGCCCTCTTTATCCATCTTTTTTCGGATTTTATCGTTTTCTAAATCCACTTACATTCATAATCATCAGCAATACGCTTTGATCCGTCCGAAACAATTTCCATTAAGATTTTTCTCGCCTTTCGTGAAGCATTTGTTATTTACATTTTCTTACATAGTACCTACAGTCGGCATGAAAAATCGCTGAACAAATTCGTATTTCCAAAATCTCTAAACACCTAATTAAGTTGTTTTATGGTATATACAGCGTGAATTTTCATTCGTTTTAATCCCGAAGCCTAGTGATTCTACTCATGAGAACAAGCAACTTTACCGGAGAAAAAAATGTTTTACTCAAAAAAAAAATTTACCTTCCCATACAAAATAATTCGATCACGTGACCACTTTACTATGGGAAAGTTGCTTGTTTTCATGAGTAGAATCACTGGGCTTCGGGATTAAAACGAATAAAAATTCACGCTGTATGTCGCATGAATTTTCATTGGTTTCGCTCCCCTTGCTTCCCTTTCTCTTCAAACTTGGTTTTTAGTCTAAAAAAAATTTGCCTTTCCATAAAGTGACTCGATCACGTGACCACTATACTGTGGACAGACAAAAAAACTTTTTAGTAAAAAGATTTTTTCTTCGGAAAAGTTGCTGAATGCTTTGGGAAAAAATCCGCTGTGGTCATTTTAGAAATCTAAAGCTTAGCAACTGTCTATGCTGACTGTACTTCAGCACGTAATTCTAAACCAAACTCCTTTTAACAAGGAATTTGAGTAAATACTAGGTTATTTTTTGGACCTGATTTCCTTTTGCCCTCTTATTAGTGAGGTCAAAAGCATCAACTTTTGTTCTACGACTTTGCTAACAACGCACGAAAAATTTTCAACTTCCCATACAAAATGGGTCGGTCACGTGACCACTTTAGTATAGAGAGTCGAAAATTTTTGTGCGTTGTTAGCAAAGTTGTAGAACAAAAGTTGTTGCTTTTGACCTCACTAATAAGTGGGCAAAAGGAAATCAGGTCCAAAAAAATAACCTAGTACAATAAGTAACGAACATATTCAAAGTTTTTTTGTTGCTAAGTAGTTGGAGGTGGTACAATACGAGTACTAATGCCAGGGGATTGTTATGGATATTATACTAGGCTAAATGAGGTTTCTTAGCGAAATTGAATCTGGTCAGACAAGACCCTGGGGGCGGAAACGAGCCATTGTGCTCGGAAATAGAACAAGATCCAACATGATGTTATTATCGCTCTAGTATTCTATACGGCTGACAAATTTATTTTAACACTAGAAGATGCGTCAAATATCTCTTCATATTTTGATTCAAATTAAATAGAGTTCACTTAAGAGTCGGGTGTTTTATAAACAAATATTTTTCAGTTAAGAAAAGATTTATCTTAAATTACAAGATCTACACGTTAACCACAATACACACACATAAAAACGCTTAGTCTTTTGTTTTACACATAGAAAGCAAGCAATATCAAAATGTTTAACACATTATACATGAATTTGAGGTTAATGTCTCTTTCGTGAACTTCGGTGTATAATGTAAGTAGCTCTAACTTTTTCTCAACCTTATAGCATGTTGTTTTAGGTCAATATGTGAACATTGAAGTACTGCAGATGCCTAAGTTAAGTTGTGGCAGTGATGCTGATTGTGTGTGTAGTTTCTCCAAAGTTCCAGATATAGAACATTGGCGCAAAAAGGAAAATTATTTGGAAAATCATAAAATTGCGCAGAATAGAATAAAGCCTACAACTGTTCCGTAATATCTTGCCGCTTATTTGACGCTGCCATTGCACGCATCCAAGTATTCGGTAAATAATCTCTATTGACCAAATGAAATTAGCAATCTCTAACGCAAATATTATTAGGGGGTGATACAGAACCCTACGTGCGCAAGTCCAACTCGCACTTGGCCGGTAGTTTGTTAAGTCGCAAAGCTGCCGCGCGAATCTTTTAAAAATAGAGTCTTCTATTTTAAGCTCTATTCAAGCACCATCTATTTTTGTCTTCCTACCTTGGAATTCAGAGCTTACAAGGTTTTCGGAATTAAAGTCTGAAAAAAATTTACGAAAACAAAGGTCTGTGAAAAATGTTACTTTACATCTCTCATATTCGGTAAGAAGGTCCTTATTACCCCCAAATGGGGCTTGTAGCTAGAAAAGCCCTAGGGCGGTAAGTAATTGTAACGTCCGCCTTGATGGCCGCCTCCAGCAGCGGGGCGGCGGGCGTTTTAATTACTTACCGCCCTAGGGCTTTTCTAGCTACATTATTACCCTATAGCGCTAATTGGTCACCTACAATTTGGTGGTAATAAGGACCTACTCACCTCACAATCGAGATCTAAAGCAGAGTAGTTAGCTCGGGTGTAAGCATCAATTGCACCCTCGAACTATAGGCGCCCTAGCTGCGCTCGTGCGCCTAAACATCTCGGACTGCAATTGATGCCTTACAGCCCTTGGCTACTAATCTACTATTGTAGACGAAATTCCTTTAGGCCGTATACTTCAGTAAGTACATGGCAAGAACCTATACTGTGGCGAGTTAGGTGACAATTGATTGACACATTGTAGAACATGGTTCATCAAAACATCCCATGAAACGTCCACTGCAGGACATGGAGCTCCCCCAAGAACTCCAGAAAAACGCGTGGTACTTAAGAGGGGATTTGCCATAGTCACCACGCGTGTAAGCGTTGCTGCTTGCGACCGCTGTTGTTGGAGACCGCAGTATATAGATACACAGAAAGGTGCTGATGCTCATCCTCCTATTTATAAGCCCTTAGTCGCCTCTTACGATACCCACGGGTAGAGATGGGTTGGTACTATTCTTTGCCGGCACCACACGGGTAAGAACATGGTTATGTGAATCATATTATGAGTCTCGTATGCGCCAAGAAAAGTACTTCTTGTAACCTAACTCGCCACATTCGGTGTAAATCGGCCTTAAAGTGCTTACTTGTTCTACTTCCTTTGTTTCTTTGTTTTAAACACGGTGGAATAACTGTTGGATACCGGCGTTGGTTATTTAATTTCCCGAAACAAACGGGCGAGTTTGTTCAAGCAGTTTGTAACGTAGTTAAAACCCGCCGGGGGTTATCACATTATTCACTTTAGTATCCGTTACAGAAGGGTTGCTTTGCTCTACTAAGTATATTAGTGCGCAAACCCGTGACCGCTTGTTCACTTGTAAATGTAGGAAGCCGTAATGGCGATGATTGATAATAGAACATAAGGCAGCCGCCATGAGACTATCAAGAAATGTAGGGATTTTTTATTTTTTATTTTTGTTGCTTTTTTAGGGTTCCGCACAACAAAACGAAAAAAAAAACAGATCCCTTATACGTCTATAAATATTAAGGTCCATCGACCCTTGAAGCTGTGAATATTTTAAGCTTCTACGACTTGCGACTGCACGAATCCGACTCGCACTTGGCCAGTTTTTAGGGTTCCGTACCTCAAAAGAAAAAAACGGAACTTATAGGATCACTTTGTTGTCCGTCCGTCTGTCTGTCAAGACCCTTTATCTCACGAACGAGTAGAGGTATCAGGTTTAAATTAATACCATATATTAGGGTCCATGAACCACACAAGATCTGAAAATTTAAATTTTTTACAACGACGCAATCAAAAGATATGGCATTTTATGTCCTCATCTCCATACATTTATGCACTAACGCAAAACCTATAGGGTACTTCCCGTTGACCTAAAATTATGAAATTTGGCAAGAAGCTAGGTCTCACAGTATAAATAAAAGGAAAAGTCTGAAATCATTAAGTATTACAACTTTTCTCACAACTAATGGTAACCAATTGTGGTGAGCTCCCGTTTCAAGAACATTCATATAAGAGAGGGGTCAAGTTGGATGGTCGCGGAGGCGATTTTTGTTGTAGTTCTATTTTAAAAACGGGAACACTTACAAACTTGAAAATTAGTATGTTTATAGTGCATAAGCTATAAAATAACAACAAATAATAAAATTTGGTCAAGCGCGTGTCGCACTCAAAAAATCTAGCACATTAACTTACTGAAATTTCAACTAATACAATTATGATTATGTGGTGGTACGGAACCCTCGGTGCGCGAGTCCGACTCGCGCTGGCCTCGCTGTTCGTTAGGATTCCTAAGGTAACTACTGAACGCTTCACTGCGCGTGGTCCGACACGTACTTAGCCGGTTTTATTGAAAACAGACAAAGGTGTATGTCCGTTATAGTTAAAGATTATTTTGAGATTACTAAAATTAGTTTCAGGCCCACTAACTAACCCATATGGATCATGTTCTTCTAAATAATTTTAGATTTTTTGTATCGTTTAGATTTAGATCACACTCTCATAAAGAAAAGTTATTTTAAACTAAAGCTGCAATATAATTCTTTACTCTTAGTATAACTATAACGAAAGATTTCAGACGCTTTTAAACATGTTACAGTAATTTTAAAGCTCAATAAAGATCGACTAGCGGTACATGCAAAACATCCATATTGGATCACATGCAATACCGCTACTTTCTGCTACACTAGTGAGGTCGAACCTTGAAATGTGAAGCTTATGTATGATCAGCATATGAATTTTCTTTTATAAACAGAATCCAGCTTTAGCCTCCCTTTTAAAGTATATAATCAGCATATTATGAATTTTATTTTATAACCTGAAGCCAGCTCTGGCCTTCTATTTTAATCTCAATCCCCTGCGCGCTTCGCTCGCGTGTCCTGAATCCTGCACCATCACAGCTAAGTACGTATATTAGATTATTCGCGGCCGCTTGCTAACGTTCATAACGTTACTAGAATAACTTTATAGCGGTAGGACTGCAGCAGTGCATGCGAACTCCCGGCTAATTTTACTGGCTCTAAATTAGCTTTCGGTCAATGCGCCGATTCGGTACAGCCAAAATAACAGCCAGTTAATTGAAACTGGCGCCAATTCACTCTGTTGTGATACAAACTTTAGACACTGCATTTAAGATATTAATGAAGCGACTTTCGCTGTACTAAAGTTTAAATGGATTAATATACTAGGTTATTTCTTTTCTGTATCAGACATCCGTTTGCCCCTTTATTAGAGAGGTCAGCAACAACTTTTGTTCTACCACTTTGATAACAACGCACAAAAAAATTTCATCGTCCCATGCAAAATGGTTACTTAAATTACTTTGTATGGGAAGTTGTTTTTTTTTTGTGCGTTATTCGCAAAGCGGTAGAGACCTCACTAATAATTGGGTAACCAGATGTCAGTTACAAAAATAATAACCTTGTATTCATTTAGATGTTAGTACAAGTCAACTGCAGAGGCCAGTACAAGTCACACAACAGAACAGTGACAATGAAACCGAGCCACATTTTGAAATAAATAATCAAAGTCATAAAAGTCAATAACAATGGCGGAAATCCTTTTAACCTCTCGCCCTTTTGATATATCCGGCCATATTAATTGATGTCCTCCTCGACGTAGATCCGTCAACGGCGACTCCCTGGACTCATCTTCTGCTGTGAACTCGTGAATGGCTTGCAAAGCCTATTTTAGTTTTAAAAATGCGATCACATGTTGCACAGTAAAGTTCACCGCTGTTATAATAGAGACTTTCCCAATCCCCCGCCGGTATGTGACAAGCTGTTAAATGTCGTTTAAGGACGTCCTTGTATCGAAGGTATTGACCCCCTGCCTTTCGTTTTCCACTCTGTAATTCCGAGTAAAATACAGCTTTGGGGAGCCTTGTGTCATCCATATAGTATTATATTATCTGTGTCCATGCGAACATGGTGTCCAAACCATCTTAGTTGACCTTTCATGATTAGAGATTCTACGCCAACCATATTTGATCTTCGCAAGACTTCGGTATTAGGGATGCGGTCCTGCCAGTTGATTCTCAGGATTGATCGAAGACATTGTGTAAGCAAGAGGCAGATAGGACAGTGCGAATAAACTGCTGAATTTTTGGGTGAATTCAGTCTTATCTCAAACTTTTCCTCACCCCAGTATACACTGGAACACTTCACCCTCGCACGTCGTGGTTTGATGTTGAAATTATGCAAGATTTAACATATGCGCTTGCACCTGCATGAATAGCGCCAGTTGAACGCGTTGTATGCTAATTACGAACACCGATTTACGCTGAATTTGTAATATTAATAACTTTGCTTCCAGCTTACGTTTAACTTTTACATACCCGTACTGTTCAAGTTATTTATTAGGATCCTGATAAAAGATAGAATATTAGGTAACTCTTACTTTACTAATAACAGAAATCTCTTACAGCGCAATTTTTTATCACCCCGGAAATACGTATTAAGAGGTGGTTCCACCCATGAAACTAAATAACTTTTCCCAAGAAAAATAGTTCGAAATACGAAAAAAAAATTTCGACCTCTCATACGAAATGTGCCGTCAGCTGCAGTTTGTATGGTAAGTAGAAACGTTTTTTTCATATTTCAACTTATTTTTCTTGGGAAAAGTTGTTCAGTTTCATGGGTAGAATTTTTTAATAAGTGAACAAATAATTGTGCTTTATTGTTTTTCTTATTACTTACTTAATATATGTTTTATTTCTTTTCATTGGATTGATTCTGATACGCACTATTAATAAGCAACCATACTTTTTCATTGGCCTTCGGGTTTTTAAAAGAAAACGGTAAGTAAATCGCACTAGTTCGGTAATTAACTACTTACGGGCAATTTTTACGTTCTTGCCTAAGCGTTCTTGTAAAACCATTATTCGATTTACATTTTTCAAAGTGAAAAAATACTTAGATAAGAATCGAAGTAAGAATGGTAACCTACATCATGCCTACATCAACGACCGCAATCGAGAATTTATCTCTCCAATTTTATTTGAACCAAACAATTGGTAAACTTTTCACTTCGTCGAATTTGCATTGAATCCTAAATTGATTTTTTCGCCACAAAATGAACGAAGCGCTCTTTCCTTAGGCATTGGGCCCTAATCCCTCCCTTTCAGAAGATTCAGAGAAAAAAATATTGCCTCTTGAAAAGCGGCGTATTCCTAAATCCCCTGTTACGGAGTTTGCTTATTTCTCGCTCTTCAGCAGTGAATATTTCAATGCTCAATCGCTTATTAAGAGCTCGTGAGACCTCATAATAAACCTTCATAAAAGTTTTCGCGGAAAGTCTTGTACCTTAATTAGGCGGGTATCCAACCCCAACAGGCCTTTTTAACGATTTTCCTTAAATCTGCCGTATTTTATATTTAATTATAACATATTATACTTCATTATTCCTTTCAGATACACCAGTTTAATAATTTTTTAAAGTTTGCTTTTCCTGTTTATTCTTATTGCTAAAATGTTATTTATGTTAGTGTGATTACAGGGTGCGTATTCCGAAGTTATATCGGAGCTCCGATATTATCAGATTGACAACAACAATTACGTTCGGAAATTTACTTTGTATGGGAATTTCTTTGTCACGGCCGAACCATAGACTAATTATCGGCGCGATATTATCGTAGTTTGGCTTCGGAATACGGCAGCTGACTGGTACATTGTAGTGTATAACAATATTAGTAATAAGTGTTTATAGAATTTCTGCGGTTTTATCCCTGGTGTTCAATTTACTTATAAATTTTTGACTCAATAAATCGGATGAACAGTCGGAGGTTAACTGAGCATAACCGCAAAACGTTTTGCCGTTTGTTTAAATACCCAAACAATAAACTAGAAATGGGACATGACTTCCTATAGGTTTGACCACAGTAAAACAAAAAAAAAAATATCAGTATTTATATTCCCACTTTTTTACCTTCAACAGCCTCCGTGGTCTAGTGGTTAGAGGGTTCGGCTCTCGATCCGGAGGTTCTGGGTTCGATTCCCAGTGGGGACACTGTCAAACAAAAATCTCTTTGTGCGACCTCCCCAGTTTGGTTAGGGCATTGCAGGATGAATCACCTGATTGCCCGAAAAGTTAGATGATTCCGTGCTTCGGAAGGCACGTAAAGCCGTTGGTCCCGACTACTATCTACGGATGTAGTCGTTAATGAGCCATGTCAGAGGCCTTTGGCGGCTCAACAACTCTGACACCAGGGTTTGTGAGGTCGGTCATCGACCTTGCAACCCACACGATATGATGATGACCTTCGTTGACTATCTGACTCCAGTGAGCCAAATTTTAAAATTATTATAGTTAATGTTAGTTGTCTGTTTTGACACCAGCTACCTCTAAACATACTGACTGAATAAAAGAATAGTACTGGTATTATAAACCGTTATGACAACCGCAATATGTGGTAGTAGAAGCACAAAATGATGCATTTTAAAAAGATTGTGTTGTGTAATTTCTTAAAGCTTTGGTCCAGGATCGTAAGCCGAGCACTTTTCTTATCATAAGGTCTTTTCACACTTAATAAATCCGTTCAAAAATATATTTTATTATTTGCGTTATCACGTACAATGCCGCTTTGTTTAGTTAAAATAGGGTCTGAGCCCGCAGTTGGTCCTTATTTAAAAAAACGCTCTTCAGGACTTCCAAAACTTTATTTATTTATTTCAATCACAACGGCGAACCAATTACAGTTATAATTTATAATTGTCGAGTTCGATTACAATTTAGGAAACGAATAGAAGTCACTTGAAGCCAGACTAAAATGAACTTGAAGCTCTCCTATTCTCGAATTTAAATATGGATTGAGTACTTCCACATATGCCCGCATCTTAAACTAAACGAAAGTAACCCTTCGATCGCTATATCAAATTTTCCCGACTTTTCCAAACTTTAGTGGAGTGTCTGATGTCAATGGCCGACCGAAGCGACTGCGAAGCGATGTATGTGTCATTGGAAGATAACAGAATCGTAAGTTGATCGATTTTCATGTCAGTTGATAAACTGTCGCAAACTTATTATTTATTCGTAGGTCGCAAAATAATAAACTCGCACGAAACTCGTAGATTCATAGGTTCTCTTTAGAATTCGGTGCAGTCTAATATTTTTTGACAGTTTATCAACATACTAGTATAGGAAATCGATCAACTTACGATTCTTGTTATTTTCCGAAGACATATACATACATCCTAGAAAATTATCCGAATGTCGTCGTAAATATTTATACGTAAAATTTTTACGTTCTTCTTATAATATAGCAGAGAGAGCACGCGTGAAGCTGAATATTATGGCCTTCTAGACAAATCTTACTAGATTGGAGAAATAAAATGCAGCGAGATCTTCATCCCAATACTGTTAAATATCTAAGGAGTTAGTCGTTCTAACTACTTTAGATCACCCCGCGAGCTGATACCTCTCTAATCAATATGTTTCCCTGCGTATGTCCTATTATTATTTATTCTATAATTAGTACTCACGCGTGCCATCGAAGCGTGTGGCGATGGTATCGAGGAAGGTGTTCTGGGGCGCGAGCAGCCCCTTGCGAACCGGCATCCCACCGCGCCGCGCAACGCACGCGCACCAAAATCTATAAACAAACAAAATCAAAATTATTACAACAAGCAGTGCCCACGACTACGGTCGCGTGGATTTGAGATTCAATTGAAAAAAAACCAAGGAAATTGGACCTCTTTACTTCTTCATCAGTCTTCTTAGGCTTCTTAGTATAATTCAAATGACTTTTATTATAGCCAAAATTATAATAGGCTTATTTTAGTGCAAAATAGACCCAGTAGTTGTGAATTATGGAAAACAGACAAATGTTTTGGATAACTTTTATTACAAATCTGTCGAATTAACGGTTTTATGGATAGAAGATAATTACTAAATTTTTACAGAGCTTATGATTTCCTAGACTGGGATATACTCGTAATACCGAATACTCGTTCAAAGAATTATAAATTATCCTTACCGAGCTTCGCTCTATAATAGCCGCCTCAACATTAAAATATCATCGGTTGAGCAAGACATGCTACCCGCCAACAGATGGCGCTGTAGGTTTCTGTGTAAAACGCAGTATTTTTTAAAATGCTTAAAAACTCAGGGACAATGAATTTTCCCAGACATGAGACCTAGCTAGTTCAATTTTTCGCCCCCGAAAATCCCCGTATAGCAAATTTCATCGAAATTCTTAGAGCCGTTTTCGAGAAACCGATTACAAATACATACCTATACAAATATTGCTCTTTTAATGGTATAGGATTAAAATGCACCATGCTCGTTCTAAGAGAGCACTATAAGTAGTGTAGCGATGAATACGTAGTGTGACTACAAAAGCGAAATTACAAAATCTCTACATAGTTTACAGAATAGCTGTAATATCGTTGTAGTGCTCGGTATTGTGCTATTTACGTTAATAGCCTCATCAAAAGCGTATAATATCTCGGCGTAGTAATAGAATACACAAACTATTATGTGCAGATGATTTTACGTTCAACCTCCTTCGCCCCACATGACGGTATAATACCAATACTTGCTATGTTCTGATAGGTCGTTACATCGCTTGGCACAGTTCCTCTCGCAATGTTGTCTTACTCGGTATCAAACCCTTAGGCCGGTATTTCACTGGGACACCATGGTGGCGTGACTGGTGGCGCGACTGGTTGCGCTACTGGTGTCCGTAACTAGACACCAGAGTCGCTACACCCTGCGGCCACAGTATTAAGGGCTATATTTCACTGGGAGTGGTCGCGCTACCACTCCCAGTGAAATATAGCCCTTAATACTGCGGCCGCAGGGTGTGTCTTTACTGGTGTCTAGTTACGGACACCAGTGGCGCAACCAGTCGCGCTACCAGTCGCTCTACCAGTGTCCTAGTGAAATACCGGCCTTAGAGTAGCAATCAGTGCTCGTAGGTAACAGAATAGACACATTATACCAAATCGCCCCGAATTTCATTGTTAACTAGGTTTCAACGATACGTGCGGTTTGTCTCATGTTATTATCCTAAACAAACGATAGAGTTTACCCACCTTTGCTCATTCGATACAATATTGCAGTGAATGGTATTGGAAAAATAATACAATAACATGGACCGATGATTGCTTACGCCTCGAACCTACATTCGATAAAAGACGTAAGGCTGATTTACACTTCAGTAAGTACAGTAGCGAGATAGCTTGCGTCTTTTGCAAGTTAGGTTTTTATTTCGTTTGAACGTTGAAAGCGACTTTCTTGAGGTTGACAAGCGAGTTACTATTGGCCTTGACGTGTCAAGTAACCGGTTTGTGACGCAATTGCTACTGTAAAGTGTAACTCGGCCTTTAACGATAACTTGTATCTAAACTGCGGTGAATGGGAGATGAAAAATCATCTAAGTGTAAAATTAAGTGAGAAAGTAATATCGTAAAATTAATTTATTGGCCCGTTTTCCTGCGTAGATATTAACGCCAGGAGCCATGTTATTTAAAAGGAAAATCCTTGGTTAGAATTGTGAGACTTGGACTCGTTGTAGTGATCAGATTCTCTTCGGGTTAACTTTTATACCTCAAAAGGAATTAAGCATAATTTAATGGCTAAGATGAATTTGTTTAGTGAGCAAACAGTGATGTGCGCGGCTGTGAGCTGTCCGCCACCTCGCCGGGATTTTCATTAGCCACGCGATAAATCTCCCTGTATAATTAAATCTCTATTTAAGGTGACCCATAAACGGAGCAGCTAGAATATGCCTGCAGCCTTTCCACCTTCTCGTAAAATCTTTATGTTTCATAAATGTGGAGGCAGTAAATATGAATTAATGGATTTTCGAGGTTGCGCACGTCCTTTGCCGCTCATATTCTTTCTGGTTGACTATAAACAAGTGTTGATCTAGTAGGTGCGCAAGCTGCGGCTGTAATTTCGGACATAAATCTATTATGTTATGGTTCCTGTGGCAATTATAATCAACCGCCCGCGGTTTAATGATCGCCTTTTATCTTTTAACTGTCCGAGAGTTTAACAAAATAGCCGCGTGGGAAACGATTCGGTACATGGTCGGCTTTTATTTTATAATTCCTTGAAATTGCTGAAAAGCGTGGTGAGAAGTTGAGGTGATTACGACGCACTTTTTATAGGTACAGCATAATAATGAAAGATATTATCTTTCATTATGAGTATGATCCTTAGGAAATACAACTTTCCCCAAGAAACATAGGTAGAAAAATGAGAAATTATTTTGGTAGTCTCATACAAATTCGTGTCGACGGCATTAATTTTGTATGGGGAAGCCAAATACTTTTTACATTTTTTTACCTATGTTTCTTGAGGAAAGTTCAGTTTCATGTCCTAATTACCATACTCAAGTATAGTCAGACATTTCATTATATTCACCTCTGTATCGTATAAGTCCTTTATTAGGTTTCTTAAAATTTGGTACGGAGAATAAACATAACAATGATTGAATCCAATTCCTGTCCAATTCCAACAAACTTATAACGATTGCAAAAATCCAGCGGAAGGGAAAAGTTTCCGGGAGTCGGAAGAAAAGGAAAATAATACCTATCTACGTAATATTCCCAACCTCATGGCGTGTATTTATATAGCGAACATTTACCCCTAAAAGTTAAAAAACACTGCTATTTTTATCTTTTTTGCACTGTTCTTTCTTTTAAAACATTTGGATCTAATTGAATTTTAATGGAATTTTTGTTGAGATAAACCATATTTCAATCTATGGTATAAAAAAAGAGTGGCCTTTTTGTTTCTGTTGTGTCTGTTTTTAAAATTGTTATTTAGCGCGAGTGCTTTGAATTGAAACTCGAGCTAGCGATAAGGTTTCAAGACACGAGACACGAAATAACTTTTCTGCTGAGCGAAAAATTTTTCACCCTACAGCGAGGAAAAAGCTAACGAATAGCGGCGCGGCAGTACCTTATACCATATTTCATAAATTTCATCGTCATCTAAATATATAAAAGAGCTTGTCTAAATGTATAAAATAGCTTGTCCCGACTGACTGACTGATCGCTATTATAGATACAGATCTGAAACCGCTATAGATATAGATCTGAAATTTTGTACACAGGTTCTTTGCACGTCAAAATCATACATACATACTTAACATCACGCCTTGTTCCCGTCGGGGTAGGCAGAGACCACAGTTCTCCACCTGCTACGATCTTGATATACTTCCCTTGCTTCCTGAACTTTCATCAAAATTACTAAGAAAGGATTTTGGAAAATTCATCTTCCAAGGGGGTGAAATAAGGGATGAAAGTTTGTATGAAAGTCCTTTGTTTCTTGAGCTAGATTCACATTACTTTGAATTCAAGCTTTTTGTAAAAAATAAAGAAACCCGTGTTTTAGCATTTCTTAAAAATCACCCTTAAATGGGGTGAAAGACGGGATTATTTTTTTCCGTATGGTGGTCTAATAAGTCTTTCATTTTTAAAGGTAGAATTTTATTATAGAAATTTGTTATTGAGTTTTTGGTAAAAAATAAAAAAGTACGTGCTTTAGAATTTTTCAAAATTCATCCCCTAAGGGGGTGAAATAAGGGATGAAAGTTTGTATGAAAGTCCATCAGTTTTGTACTTAGGATCTTCAAAATTTGTATTTACTTAAAACTAAAAATAAAGTTTTATGTGTCGCAGGGTTTTTGGAAATTCAATTAAGGGGTGAAAAGGGGGAGTAAGTTGAAAATCCTTCATTTTCAAATTAAAATGCACTAAATTTATTATTTAGGCATTAAGGTTGTAATTCTGTGGAACGTACATCACTTTTATTGAAATTTCACCCTAAATTCAACCCCTAAAAGAGGGAAATGGGGTGAAAAAGTCTAAAAACCAATAAGGGTATTGTTTGTACCTATGGTTTATCGGGTCGCTGATTCCGAAAACTAAAACAATTTTGAAATCCAACGTGGTGGACGTAAAATAACAGAGAGGGAGGGGGAGAGAGAGAGAGGGAGGGGATTAGGGAGACGGAGGGGGAGGGGGAGAGGGAAAGGAAGAGGGAGGGAGAGAGAGAGACTGCACATTGTCTGAAATTCACGCAGGCGAAGCTGCGGGCACGGCTAGTGTTCTTATAATTTCATAAACCTTTTCTACGCTAGCGTCAAAAAAATACTTTCGCAGATAAATTTCCTACTGATTAAAATTTTAAAATCCTTTACCAGTCGAGCGACCAAAATAGTACATTAAGATGCAAGTGAGCTATTTTGATAATTACAGTCGAGGGTCAGGCGAGACGCAGGCGAGGGCGTAATCGAGCCGAGTGTGTAATGCCGAGAGAACCTTGAAATAAATTATCAAAAATTGAATGTCTTGTTACTTAAATGACAAATTGCGTGTTGATTAGTTAATTTATATAAATAATTTCATATAATTATAATATTTATTTATCATATTTTCTCGAACACAGCCTGATATCATTAAAATGTTACTTACCAATATGCATTAAAACTCCTTGCTCCTTGCCAAGATTAAAAAATAAAATAATACAGTAGTGCGGTAATGTAAAGAAAAAGTTAACTCGTATTTAATAGGCTGGATTATGGTCCTTAAAACAGTAAAAATAGAGCTATTTTATGAGCAAATGTGTTGAAAATGTCTTTTACACGCAAATTTCGACCGATAAAGCAAAGTTTTCCGATGTGAAAATAACTATCCTTGTCAAATAGCTTTTCATATTTCTTTCCAAAAAATTTTATTACTTACCTAACACACATTTTTCTTCTACTCCGTTAAAAGCAAAAAAATACGAATCTAGGGCGTCCACAAATTCTAGGGCGTTCCTCTTCACTTTTTCAGTGGGTACTCATAGGAAATGTACAATTTTATCTGAGATTTCTCTACAAAAGAGTAAGCAAGAATAAATTGAGGGTAGCGGTGTGAAAAGCCAATAGGTTCACAGCTCAGCTTAAACCTGTTGGTTTACTGTATAAATTCAATAGCCAAGTACACTCTGGCTGTGGCTCGTATTCTCAGCGGCTCGAGGCTGGCTTGAACCCCGTCCCGCTTTATCAAAAGCTTCTACACTTCTACGCTGTTTATTTTTCTAAAGAGTGTACCGCACAGCTTTGCGCTCTAGTTAAATATAATACAAATTCCTTGAATAAGTTTTCACGAAACGCCAGCAGGATAACAATGTAACTACTTGTTATCACCTAACTTTACAGTCTTCGTATACTTATAGGTAGTATAAATTGAACTCAATTAAGTACAGACTGACTGAAATAAAAGCACAGAGGAAATGAAATTAATGATGCATGGCGTTAGAACTCAGAAGAGAAAGGCATTGTTATATAGTTAGTAATTAGTAAATAATACATGAATTCAAAGAAATTCTTTTTCACAAATAAACTTCAACAGACCGTCTGAAACTGATTGATTAAAATAATTATGATTAAAACATAAAATTTTGATATTTATTATTAAAATGAACTAAGTAATTAATATCTAATGGTAATTTTACCAGTATGTCCTCGTCGATTCCCATAGGTTAGGTAAACGACTCCGTAAAAACCATTGGTAAAGAATAAGGCTAACAAGTAGTAATTTTTCTCACGATTTAAAAGGTTAAATATTCTTGTAAAATGTTTTCATCTTTGAGGGAATTACGCAGAGGGTATTAAGGCCCACTCAAGCGAATCCGTAACTGCCTGCCGTAAGGTGGAAGCCTAGCTAATAATATATGTACTTACTTTCTACATATATTTATCGAAACAAAAACTACAGCGGGTAAAAACTATTGTTTTTTAATTACAATAGCTGGGCGACCGAGTCATGATCAACATTTTCTAGTAACAATGCAGACCAACAGGTGACACTGTACTACTGGGCGGATTCTCTGTTTTTTTTTCGAATAGGACAAAACGAATCTTTCAAGACACGAGACGAAGCACGACCGATTTTTCAGACCCGTACAACCCTTTAACAGCATCTTAGAACCGTTTTCAAAAGCACTATTATAAAATAATATATTATCATCATTACTACCCATGAAAAGAACCAGGGTTTCTTAGCAACAGATCATCGTATATTTTAGGGAATATACTATTGTTTCACTTCGCTTGTTGGCTGTAAAAAAAAACGATAATCCTGTGAAGGCTGGGTGTCTACTCTCAAAGTCCGAAATATCGAAACGATACTACTCGAAACATGCAAATGCAAAACTTCGTCCCTTGACAATAGAGCAGAATATTGGTTGGATGAATTTTCAAACTGCATCCAATCAATATTCTACTCTATTGTCAAGGGACGAAGTTTTGCATTTGCATGTTTCGAGTTGTATCGTTTCGATAAATCGGACTTTGAGAGTAGACACCCTGATTCTGCATCATAGATTTCATACAAAACTAACTTTATCCCGCGACTTCGTCCGTATGTAAAAAAAAACAATATACCAGTGTTAAGTCAAACTATTAGCTCTTAAACAAAAAAAGTTTCATTACAATCGATTCAGTAGAACAAACATTTAACAAACACACGAACAGTCAAACTGTAAAAATAGAATAGAATAAGTTTATTACAAAAGAATTACAGTACTTACAATTACAGTGATTGATTATACAATAAGTGTTAGAGTACAGAATTACTCAGCGGACCCTGCATTAAGCAAAGCTTGTATCGCAGTGACCCGAATAACTATTACCCGTCTACAATATTTCTGACAAAGCAAAACAAAATTTACAAGATTATATACTTACATTTACAATGACAACAAATAATATTAATCTTAACTAAAAACACTGATGATCGCAAGAGGAACACAAAACAATTGATAGAACGAAAAAAACAATCAAAAAGTTTTTTTTTAAGCTTAAAATTAAATTAGTTATGTATCTGACATACAAGTTAAAACACAGATCTGAGTGAGTGTTGTGTTTTGTGTGTGTATGTGTAATGTAATGTGTATGTGTATGAATGTGTATAATATCTAGAGCAGAGGATCAAGAGTCAGTATCCCGGTGATGGCAGTACATCCTCTGTTTGTGTGTAATTTAAATTAAGCAACCATCCTTCTATTATTGATTTGGATTCCCGCACAGTAGAAGTCAAAATATGAGGAAGCTTAGAGCAAATTTTGTTGAACAAGTATGAAAATAAAAACATGGGAAGACGTTTAGCAAAAGTAGTTCGAACAGCCGGAACATTGGTTTTGAAAATCCTACGCTTTAGAAGTCGCTCGAAATCTGTGTCATTGCGAACCGTCTTAAACATTGAGACCACAGCTCTTAGCATGTATAGTTGTCGGACTCGCAGAACCTTGGCCTCACTATACAAACGGTCTGTAGGAAACCTGAACGGCTTCCTAAACATGACCTTGAGAACGGCTCTTTGGGCCCTTTCAACCGTGATCAACTTAGTCTTCGCCGCGCCACCCCAGATTCGAATGCAGTATAGGATGACTGACTGACATAAGGTCTTGTACACCAATAGCAACGTTTCCCTTGAAGCGGCAAGTCTAAGCGACTTCATAATAAATATTAACTTCCTTACACGAGAAGACAGAGCTGAAATATGGGGCCCGAAAGACAGATTCTTGTCTATAACAACACCTAGATATTTGATACTCGATGTTGATTTAATGGTGTTACAACCACAAACTAAAGTTTTGTGCAGTCGTCTTTGACACTTGCGCCGTCTGACAGCCATCGGAATGCAGTCTCAGTACCATGTTTGCTGGAGGCTTTGAAACACAGGTCTTGAGGAACGCTATGTATTGAGTTTTTCCAACATTTAATGTTAAAAGGTTCCTATCAAGCCATGCTGCAATAGTTTTTAGGCCACCTTCGGCAGTTTTGTGTACTTCCTCCCAGGAATCACCATGGAAAATAATCGCTGTATCATCTGCGTAGCAAATAATTTCTGCACAATTTAAGGAAGTTTCTAAAAGATCGTTCATATAAATAGTAAAAAGCGTCGGACCCAACACGCTGCCCTGAGGCACTCCGAAATTCACCGGAAGCGTTTGACTAACAGTTTGACCAACTTTAACACACTGTTGTCTGCCAGATAGGTAACTTTGAAACCAGTCAAGCACAACACCCCGAATGCCCATAGCGTGAAGCTTTTGCAACAAAATTGGAATCGAAACCGTATCAAACGCCTTGGCAAGGTCGAGAAATACCCCAACACAGCGCTCGTTGCGATCCAACGCAGATGAAACTGCATTGGTCAAGAGCAGGACTGCGTCTTCGGTGGATTTTCCGTGCCTAAAACCGAACTGCCTTTTTGAAATTATGTCATTTTTGTCAAGGTATTTTATAAGTCGTCTGTTAACTACTTTTTCGAGAAGTTTACCGAAGATACTTAGTAAAGAGATTGGCCGATAATTACATGGATCACTCTTTTCGCCCCAAGAATCTGTGATTTTGATTAATTGGTCATCAAAATAGCATAACTTGATAGTTTACTCATAAATTTCTTCAATGTACAGACAAAATCAATGTACAATTTTATAATAGTAGATAAAATATAATTTCTTTAAAAAATACGTTTTGGCTTGATGAGAAGACGTAAAGCGTTTGGAAAGTTCAATGGCCTCTATGGTCGATCAGCTGGTGACGCAGACAAAGTTTATTTGATAATATCGATTTAGATACCTATAAGTATCTATCATAAGTAGTGTAATTCAAAGAAAATTATTTCATGATCACCCATAAATAAAAAAATAAAAGAAAATAAAGGTTACAAACACTACAAATACCTACAATACAAAATTTAAAAACTTTGAAGAAGTGATGGAGAATCACACTTACAAGGAATAACGTCCTTGTCTTTACACTGTTCATTCCTTACATACACAAATACAAATAATATAATTGTATAGGAATTATCTGCGCACCTTATCAATAATTAGATATTTGACGGCGGCATGATGAAAGGTTTGATTGCAAATTTTATTAGAAATGGACGTGCTCGCCACTCTTCGTACTGCGCTTTGACCTGATTCTTCGCCCAATCACAATCACATGAGTCTTTTGGAAAATTATAAGTAAGTTTTCATAAAATTGAATATAGGTATCGAAAAATCTATTGTTATTAGAAAGCGACATATTATTGTCATAAAATATTTTTGTTGCGGTAAACATGTCAATCCTGCGAGAAAAAAGTTAATGGTGAACGAATTCCCGGGAAACAGCTATTACATAGACATTTTATAAGCAAATGTCTAAAAAAAACATTACGAAATTATTATTTTGTAATAAATAACAACAAAAAACTGACTATTATATAAAAATAGAGAAAATATCAATTCTTGACCAATTTTCTGACACAATGCATGATGCATGCATAAAAATGTCTTTGCCTTCTCTATAGTCCTGACCCAGCGATCCTGACCTTTTGCTTAATACTAATGACTTATGTTTTAATGACTCATCTTCAAAAAAAGCTAAGCCCACAACAGACAGGGTAGTACACAGTCTAATCCTTGGAAAAAGACGTTCCTCGTATAAGAAACCTATATCCTATACCTAAATGAAGGTTCTCTGTCCACGTGGTGACATGCAGTGGTTGATCTGGAAGTCCCTACACCGCTTGCGTACCCAAGTTGGCTTCTGCTAGGAGAATCTCCAGCAATGGGGTTATGGGGTTATAGGTCGTGTTACAATGTTGCATTCAGATGCAATAATGTACCACGACCTAACCTGCCCCACGTGCCCCGATACATGTACGATAAAACATCAATAGGTGGCAACTAACAACGCTCGCCAAGTGGCAACACAAGCTGCCACAAAAAAAAGAAATATTTGAACACCTCACGTACAAATAACAGACAAACTTTCACTGTAGATAGGACATAGGTAGATATTCCTTTGGAAAGCAAACAGAAAGAAACAAGTAAAAGGTACCTAATAAATAAACGTAGATATGAACCTAATAAATAAAAGTAGATGTACCTACGACATAGTAATAAGGCCAATCTGAAATCCGATAAAGGGATCAAGATGAAATGTCTTCGTAACTCTAATCCTACAAAGCGTACTGGGGTGGATTTAGTAATTTTTGGCTGCCAGGGAAAATGAAAACGGGAAGAAATTGGCGTATTACATTAACTTCAAACAAACATAAATGGTTTATACACTTAATGAAACAGAAAAACGAGCCAGTACGACTTCCGTAACATCGAAATTTAAGTAAATTATTGTGCCAATTCTTTTAATTCAATATTTTTATTTGTTATTCGTAACTCTACTCCTACAAAGCGTATACTATTATTGCAGATTTTTTAATAAGAATACTAAATCATTTTATTTCTCAATATAAAAAATAAAATAAAAAGTTTTTTATTTCTCTCCACAACCAAATTAAATTATTAAATAACGTCACAAAAAGTATTTTTAACAAGTCTTGGCTGTGGATCGCTGGTGCCTATGGTAGGTAAAAAGAACCTGTATTACAGGTCACCAGGTCTCCACCACTCTTATGAAAATAAAGATAGGCAAATACTTATGAGACAGACACAGTACATGATAGGTATGAAAGTAACTCAAAAGAGAAATTAAACTACATGCGGGATAATAAAAATTTTGAAAAAATAATTAAAAAACACGTAAAAACAACAATTTGTGTGTGAGAATGTATGTATATGTATTAAAGTATGTGTGTGTGTGTGTGTCTGTATGTGTGTGTGTGTGTGTATTGAAGTTCGCGCGGGAACGTATGTAGGAACATAAAATAATTCTGGAAGATATAATTAAGATATAACTACTAAGAGACTCTCAGTGTCCGCATATGTCTGCTTGAGCAGCCAGTCATGTAGGACGTCATAAAAATTGTGGTTGTTTAAAGTATACAAAGATAAAATATTATGGAGTTTGTTATATAGATAAGGGCCTAAAAACACAAAGAACCTATGACTAAAACTAGTTTTCAGGGGAGTTGCGAGAGCAATAAGATGATTGCGGCGGGAGGATTTACTATCGTCGTAACATGTCACTGTGTGCTGCTTACGAGCACATGATAATATGAATAACTGTCTCACCGTAAGTACTTGACAGAAGTCGTATAACTGGACAGTTGGGAATAAGCGTGGTTTGAAGCAGCAAACTTTTAGTACAGCTCGTTGAGCACGTTCAATTTTAATAACATGCGACTTTGCTGCGCCCCCCCACACTAATATACAATAATTTAAGATCGATTGGCATAATGCTTGATAAACCATTTTCATAACGTCTGAGCTAGCACTATGACGTAGTTGTTTAAAGATATAAGTAAGTTTACGAACTCTCTTAGAAAGGTGTTCAATATACTCCTTAAACGAAAGGTTACAATCAAGCACTACTCCGAGATATTTTATTGACGTGGCTTTTTCAATAAAATTGGGACATTGGGCTTGGACCGCCGTCGCCGAGGAACCGTTGAGCACATATGAAGGGTTTGCAGTGATCTGTAAAGAACTGACTGATGGACACGTCAGCGCACGGATTGAGAAATTAATTAATTTCGTTTTTGAAATATTAAGAGTTAACAAGTTGTTATTTAGCCAGTTCCTCACAGTATCAAAGCCCTTTTGCGCAAATTGATATGCTTCTGTCCAAGTGTTTCCAGTAAAAGCTATTGCAGTGTCGTCAGCATACGAAATTATTGAGCCATTTTCTAAATTAAGATTGCACAAGTCGTTTATGTAAACTAAAAACAGGCTAGGTCCAAGTATACTGCCCTGGGGCACGCCATAAGTGATTGATTGCTCAGAGCTGATATGAGGTCCAATTTTAACACTTTGTGTTCTATTAGTTAAGTAATTTTGAAAAAGTGATAATTGGACCCCCCTCACCCCAATTTGGCCTCCAATTTGGCCAGCAAGATAGGAACCGAAACCGTGTCGAAAACCTTCGCAAGGTCCAGAAATAATACAACGCACTTTTCCTTGTTATCAAGTTTTCTTACTATGAGGTCAGTTAGGTTATACACTGCATCAGATGTGGACTTATTTTTACGAAAACCAAATTGTTTGTTTGATAAAATTTTATGCATTTCTAAGTAACTAACAAGCCTTAAGTTTAATAGCTTTTCTAGAATTTTAGACATGACCGGTAAGATTGAGATAGGCCTGTAGTTTTCAACACGATTTCGATCCCCAGCCTTAAAAATAGGGTGTAAAACTGCTTTTTTGAATAAATCGGGAAAAATACCAGTAGTAAAACTTAAGTTACACATATATGTTAAAGGGGGAGTTAAAATAGTTTTATATTTTTTTACAAAGTTTGACGAGATACCATCCCAACCAGACGAACTTTTATTCTTTAAAGAGACGATAATGCACTCGACTTCAGCTTCATCAGTCTCTGTTAAGACAAATGAGTTTAGCTGGGCGGTAGGTACAGAAAATTCTGACGAGTTTCTTTGTATTATTTCTGCTAATTGTTTTCCTACATTAGCAAAGTAGTTGTTGACTTCATTTGTCACAATAAATAAATTTTTATTATTATATATTATTTTATTATATTATATGTATAACATCACGCCTCTTTCCCGTCGGGCTACGCAGAGACCACAATCTTGACATAATTCCATCGCTTCCTGTATTTTCGTCAATGCTTTCATACATGCTCGTCGGTTTAGGGTACCTACACAATAATTTACAGTGAATAATTTACCTTGACTTGCGTATCTTCAAAGAGATTTGTCCAATACGAGAAAATTAGTTATTCCGAGAGAATACTTTAGGTCTAAGTTCCTTGTACATTTTGATGTTATCATTAAAGATTTGATGTCACAACAAAACCCTTGGTCTTAATTACCCCCCGCGTCCAATCCCCCCACCCTTCTGCCCTGCCCCTTGTTCTTCTTCGTACCACCCCCTTAATCCTTTAATGACAGTTACTTTGTGATCTCGTAACGGCTTAAGTCTCCCGTTTGCCAATATTTTTCATAGCCCTTAAGAAATAAAGGTAAACGTTGCGAAAGTTATGTTTTTCGTCTGTTATAGAAGCCGTATCGATAAATAATTCATTTCAAGGGAAATGTTTATATAACTCAAAGAAGCTCGTACTTCTGAGTGGCGTGTATTAATATTTAATAATTTATTTACTTATCAGCTAGTTTTTATGTTATAGCTTCCACCTGCAATGTTTTGACGGGATCAAAAGAGCAATTTGTCACTTTATTACTCTGTGTTTTTTTTTATTTTTTTATTATGTACTCTTGACCTCGATCTAGCCTTGAGTGTAAAAATAAAAGCGTGTTCACTCTAGATTTGCTAATACTGTGCTAAAAACAGCAAATATTGAAATTATAGCTAATTTTGTGTGTCAATTAGAAACGCTCCAAGTTGGTGTCCCGTGGACAAACGTGTGTTCTGTGGTTTTAGTTCCACGGGCACACAGCCTCCAATCTAGCGTTCTTAAGGCATAATTTTTAAGATCATAAATTTAGAGATGACGAAAGCGAACGTCATAAAATGTATGGGATGACATAATAATTAGGGTGCTGGCTGCAATTTGGGTACATGATTTGCTCATGATTCATATTAATAGGGATGATAGATCAGCTCAATACGAATCGATTTGGTTCTTACAAGTTTTTCTGTGCGTCGCTGCGTTTTTGAGTTAAAGCAAAAAAAAAGATACTAAGTAATGTTTTTTGTCTGCCTTTGTGGCTCCAGTTTAAAATACTTCAGAAGAAGTAGAAAATCGAAGAGGCAGACATGCAGGGCTCTGCATTATCACGGGACGAAGTAGTGAATTTTCGCATTTTACTTTACGACGCAGGGCTATTATGGTGGCAGATCATTTTTCTGGGTTTTCTTACATTGTATTTAATCAGGTAGTCATAGTCTGCCAGGTGTACGTTTCATTGTCAAATTTCAAAATAGTTAAAACTTAATTTCTCAAAAACGCAGGGGTGTGGATGTCCGCCAATATTTTTTGTATCTTTTAGAGGATGCTCCTTATCATCAGTCAAAGAAGCATATATGAGCATATCATATAGAAATTTGTCCTTTATCACCCTAATATGTCAAATATAATCTCATACACTTCGAGACGTTATTCGTCAAATGTTACGTTGTCAAGACCCCCAGTGTCGTGCTGCCAAGCAAATGACGATCGCATCCTTTCCTAAAATATTTTCACATCACAAGCTCGGAAAACTTTACTTATCGGTCGAAAAATATAGCAAAAGTAATTTTTGGCCGCTGGTGTGAAAAAGGTTTTTAAAATAAGAACGTGATGATGACCTATGCTATAAACCACTGGCGCTATTACAGTCGAAATAATATAGCTTGATTAGAATGACTATGTGGATAGCTGGTCGGATCGATACGTGTCTCTGTCGCTCCAATGTGTAGCGCATCACTCCTCACCCTTCTGTCATTCTATCAACATACATTATTTCGACTGTAGTTAGCATTTTTCTCGCTGTAGTAAGGTGACAACTTGTGTGTTTCGCTCGGCAGCAAAGTTATTTCGCGTTTCGAGATTCTTCTTCTGAACCACTCGTTTCACATGTGGCTCATTCCTTTTCCTTCGCTTGCCCGAGTTTCAATACAAGACACTTGCGCCAAGTAATAATTTTGCTGCCTTGTATAACAAATAACTATTGTTGCCAGTAAGGCACTTTTCCTATCTCCGTACGTAGATATTACATTATTAAGGAAATATACCAATTTGCAATAATATATTCTGTGGAATACCAGGGAGCCACATTTCCAGCTGAATTGTTTCACAAATTATGTTATCTTCCACGTACTGTTTATTTGTGTTCCATATTCATGCGTGTATTCTCTCTTGTTAATTATACAAAAACAATATCATTTTGTAAAATAAAACCATGTAGATGACTCCTCTGACCACTGAGTATGGTATAGTACTCTTTTTTGTCTAGACTTACATCTTTAGCTTAAGCTGTTAGTGTGAATAAAAAAGTATATCCCACCAAAAACATTTTCATGTATAACGTAGCCAAGACGAGACCATAATATATAGCTAGAATTTTCAAAAAGTTATCAGATCTCATGTAGAGCAAAGCTTCTAACTCAACACACCTTAACTCTACAAGCCCTAACTTCACAAAATCTACACTTTAGTCAAAATATGTGGCTAGGCCGTTTCGTTAGTACAAGAACTAATGTATAACAGAAAAGCAATGAACAGTGAATAAAATTTTCACCTTACGCCCACGTGACACTTGTAGATCGGAACCCCTAACAATCTTTTTTTTGTATTTTTATGCTTTTAAATCAAAGTACCTGGCGACTGAGCTATGCTCTGTATGATTAAAATATCATCGGGCGAGCAAGCTATGCTACTCAACAACAGATGGCGCTGTAAGTTTCTTGAACGCACTAAAACGCGCTAAGAAATATTAAAAAAGACGATGAAAACGAATTTTCCCAGACATGAGATCTAGCTAGATCAAGGAGGTTTTAATCCACGCCTAGAGCGTAGCGTGGATTAAAACCTCCTTGAGCTAGATCGATTTCTTGCCCCCAAAAACCCCTGTATACTAAATTTCATCGAAATCGTTAGAGCCGATTTCGAGAAACCGATTACAAATATATATATACAAATATTGCTCGTTTAATAGTATAGGGTACAAGAATAATAATTATTTTAAATATTATGAAATAATTATTTCAAATCAATACAGGGTCTCAATGTGTCAATCTGAGGAAAGATATTCAATCAGGTATACTAACTCTATTTCTCGTTTTAGTTAATTTATTCGATTTTACATTTATTTATTAAGGTCATACCGGATTCTTTAAATATGTGTATTTTAAACATAAAGTCTGCAATCTATATATTTTTACAGACACCATCAAAAGCTTTTTAAAGCTGCGGTACTTTTTATTCAAAAGCAGTAGCAGACTTGTAGCAGCTACGGCTACGGCGTAGCCTGCGTAGCTAGACCTCTATGACTGGCTACGGCGAATAATATTGTTTTCACCTCCAAAGCTCGGAAACATTTGTTTTGTCGGTTAAATTCTGCGGCCGAAAGCGATTTTTGGCCCCTAGCGGACAAAAGGTTTTTAAAATTCGAACGCGATGTGCTTATTATTTTGTAGTATGCTGCAGTACTGGCCGCTTGTAAAACCAGTCACGCACTATCGTTTTAAAGATGAGAAAGAGGGATGCAGCTATAGGAAAGAAACAAATAGTATTATGAATAGTGAATGCCTGGTGGGTAAGGAACTGGCTGATAATAAAAAGTAAATTTAAAATTCGATCGCCTTTTTTTTTGTTCTCTTGCCCAGATTAATGGACTTGCCCTTTGACTTCAAATCAACGCAATACAAAATAGATTTGCCTGCCACTACCTATCGTCAGTCTCCAGAAATCCAATGAAAATTAACCTCTTTCTGCAAATTTATCAAGTAGTTTATAGGTAGAGTCATGAACATAAGCACAACAGTCCCAAAAATAATAATAATTTAATTATAGTGATTTCCTTTTTAATGCCTAGTA
This sequence comes from Athrips mouffetella, assembly GCA_947532105.1. Taxonomy (NCBI): domain Eukaryota; kingdom Metazoa; phylum Arthropoda; class Insecta; order Lepidoptera; family Gelechiidae; genus Athrips; species Athrips mouffetella. The sequence goes on along the minus strand of OX383967.1, from coordinate 11,929,614 downwards.
TTCTTAATGTATACATGGCCACTCGTCCGTGAAAACTCTTTGACCTTGAGCTGGTCTCTGGTTACGGAGGTTTGTAGCGAAGCGCTGGTTCAGGTTATACTGGTTATGTTTCCACTTGCTTGCTACCGTCAGTACCATTATGTAGGTATTATGCCCTTACGTTAGAACGTATGAGTAATTAATTAAACACTTATTTCTTATATTTGAATTGCTTTTCTTGCATTATGTTAACATTTCCTCGCTTTAATGAGGTGAAAAATTTTGTGTTTCGCTCGGCAGCAAAGTTATTTTGCGTCTCGTACCTTGAAACCTTCGCCACACTCAGGATTCTTCTTTTGAACCACTCGCTTCGCTCGTGGTTCAATCCTAGAATCCTTCGCTTGCTCAGGTTTCAATACGAGGTACTCGCGCCAAATAAACCTTTTGCTGCCTTGCATAACAAATAACTATTTTCGCAGCGAGGTTCAAATCTCTTTGGTTTTTGTTGCTTATAAGTGCGAATTATAATTAATTGATTTTTGTTTCACATCCAACCCTGTTTACCCCTGGGGAATCTAAAAAATGCGTGAATGTGTAAAACATAGTAAAAAAAAAATTTATTGTCATTGGGCAAACTCTTGACCTCGATCTAGTCTGAAGGACAGAGATGAGGTCGACGATGGAACGAGCTTGCCCAGAACAAGCCTATTCACTCGCGACTTGAATATAAAAATGAAAATGAACTTTAAAGATCTAAAGGCTGAGCGGAGCGAGGTTTAAAACTCTTTGATCTATAAGTTGAATGAATGAATGAATGAATAACACTTTATTGCACACTAATAAAGTAACATTTACACATAAACAGTAATAAAATGTGGGCAAAAGGCGGTCTTATCACTAAGAGTGATCTCTTCCAGACAACCTTTTGACGAAATCAACATTTACAGAATTCTGCAGTGTAGTGCACTCATATAAACTACATAAATGAAAAACAAAAAAGACATTGTATTTACATAAAATACTCAAAATAAATATCAAATACATTACATAAATATACAAACATATATAATTTTGTATGTATATACTTACATTAAAATAAATTATATATACTTACATAAATATAATTAATTATATACCAATAATAATTATTGTTGCAAACTCATAACTAAAGCAAGGAAATGTTGTCGCAATTTGCTTTTAAATATGGCCAGTGAATCGGAGTGACGCACTTCAGATGGCAGGTCGTTCCATAACTTGGTAGCCTTACATGTGAATGAATCCTTGTAGTACCCAGAGCGAGTGAAAGGAACATCCAGTACATTATCATTTTTAGACCGAAGGTCACGACTGCGATTTGCACCAAGGAATCGGAAACGTTCCATAAGATAAGGAGGGGAGCGCGGGTCATACAGAACCTTGTAGACGAGCGTCAGAACGTGCTCATCCCGACGAAGCCTGATTGGTAGCCATTTCAATCTATTCCTATACTCAGACACGTGGTCGAACTTGCGCAACCCGAAAATGAACCTGATGCATACATTTTGAAGCCTTTCAAGCTTATTCAGCAGTTCCTCATTGAGGTCGATCATGCATACATCAGCATAGTCTAATATAGGCAAAAGGAGCGATTGCGCAAGTTCGATCTTAGTCCGCACAGGAATGAGATTTTTCCACCTCTTTAGTGAACCATAAGCAGCAAATATCTTCCTGCTTAATTCAGAAATGTGCTTTGACCAGGACAATGTATCATCGAAAATCACACCTAGGTTTTTAACTACTTTGCTGTATTCTAAAGTTACACTATTGAAGATTATAGGTGGGATATCATCGAGACAAAGCTTCGAAATCTGTTTCGAACCACCAATTACAATAACCTGCGACTTGTCTGGGTTCACCTTGAGGCCATGGGATTGACTCCACTGCTGGACAGTCACCAGATTAGAATTCAGGCTAGCAATAATTGTTGGCAGTTCAACAAGCGTCCCTTGGGCATAGATTTGCAGGTCGTCAGCATACAGGTGAAAGGAGCAGGAAAGGAGAGGAGTAAGGAAATTTATGAAGATGGAAAAAAGGAGTGGGGAGAGTACTCCGCCCTGGGGCACACCAGCGTTAAGGTCACAGAAACGGGACAATTTGTCATTAGACCGAATACACTGCCGTCGCCCCACCAAAAATCCCCGAAACCATTCAATCACGGTATCCGAAATGGAGATAGATTTTAGCATTGCGAGCAGAATGTCAAAATCAACAGTGTTAAAGGCATTGCTGAAGTCCAGTAGAACAAGAATAGTGAACTGTTGATTTGACATTCCATATCGCACATCGTCGGACACTTTAGTGAGGGCAGTGACTGTGCTGTGACCAGGGCGGAAACCGGACTGATAGGGGCTGAGGATATTATGGGTGTTTACAAAAACGCAAAGCTGGTTATGGACGAGGCGTTCCAAAACCTTAGATAGGAAAGGTAGGATAGAGATAGGACGGAAATGATTAGGCAAGGTAGGATTGTTAGTTTTGGGGATAGGTATGACTGCGGCTTGACGCCAACAGCTCGGGAAAGTGCCGGTGCTGAGCGAGAAGTTAAAAATATGACAGAGAATAGGTATTATAAGCTTCAAACTAATGACAATCATTCGGCGGCCTATACCATCAGTGCCTTCAGCATTAGATGTAATCGCTAAGACATTTTTTTCAACTTCTCGCTCAGAAACTGGTCGAAAAACAAAAGGTGCGAATTGAGGCTTAGGTACAAGTGAAAGTTCATGAAGGGTTGCATTTTTAATGGATGAGGGGATGGGAGAAGTGGAGGAGAAATGTTGGTTCAAGGAATCAAGGTCGAGATTATGGGGGAGCGTAGATGATTTGGTCTTTCCAATACCGAGGGTATTCAAAAAGGACCACACCTTTGTTGGATTACCGTTCTGGACAGAGGAATGTATGTGACGACGCTGCGCATCCCTGCACGTTCGGCTACATCGGTTTCGCAGCTCTCTATATCGGGCCCTGTTTGATTCAGTAGGATTGTTTCGGTATCTTACCTTAGCAGCGTTGCGTTTGGTCATCAGAGCTTTGATGTCTTCGGTAAGCCACGGCGCCGGAAGATGTTTGAGCTTGACAGGGCGAAGAGGAGCATGAATGTCAAACACTTGTGTAAGGAGCGAATTAAAGATTTCAATTTTTTGGTCAATAGTGCTGGCACTCAGCACTGCGTTCCAGTCAATCTCAGCAAGGTCAGACATAAAGAGCTTAGAATCCAAAGTGCTAAAGTTTCTCTGCATGACCACGCGTGGTTTAGGCTTAGGACATCGGATTTTATAGGAAAGGAAAATAAGGTCGTGATATGAAAAGGCTTCAGCAGGAAATTGTCCATGGGTGCTGACAAGGTCTGTTGTCGACACGATGGCCAGGTCAAGAAGCGAGGGAATGGAATTAGGTGAATGATGGGTTGATGACAGCGGAAGGATATTAAGATTGAGGGAGTTAATTATAGAGGACAAACGATCAGACCGGGAATCTTGTTTAAGCAAACATGTGTTGAAGTCGCCCATTATAAGTTTTTGGGCATTTCTTTTTAATTTTTCTTTGCGATATGCGCAAAGCAAAAATAACATAACTGCAACTTACATCACTTTTGGGTTTCATTTCCATATTGTCATAGGCTTCATATATTTAATAGTGGATACTAAGTAATATGTCAGCGAGTTGTTGAATTTATCTTCTAGGCAGTTAAAAATACTATACGAGTTCGTACGCACGGCAGCAAGCACGTTGAAATAAAACCAGTATAAGCTAACCAGCGGTACGCCACAAACGCCCGAAACCAGAGACCCGCTCAAGATCAAAGTGTTTCCACTGACGTGCGGCCGAAGCGTACAACTCTCTTCGTAAAACATAAAAGTTACTGTTGAACACTTGATTAAAAAAATCGTACCAAATAACTCTATGTCATTGAAGCGCAGAAGTCAAAAATGACTTATTTTCTTATGACTTGACTTCTGCGCATAGCCAGTTATTTTGTGCGCATTTTTTTAATCAAGTTTTCAACAGATGTCCAACGTTTTTGTAGTAAGACCCATTAAAGCTTATAATTAACTTTTATTTGTTCATATACAGGGTGTAAGAGACATATTCATATACAGGATGTAAGAGACAGCCTTCCGAAATCTGAAAGTGCGTCAACGTAACTGAACAACTTTCAGCGACTAAAATTTTCAGGAAATGGTAAAGAAAACGGGCTTTTCCATACAAATATTCCAATCTAGTTTACAATTTTAAAGTTTTATTCACTGAATTATGTTCAGTTACTGTTTTTGGAAATCTGTCCTTATCACCTGGGCCCTGAGTCAAGATGCTTTCTACAATCGCAAACGCTATAGAATAGAATAAAAATGTATGGGATTGACATTAGCTGTCACGCAACATTTCGATCGCTAATGTCATTCCCGTACATTTTCATTCTATTCTACTAGCGTTTGCGATTGTAGAAAGCATCTTGACTCAGGGCCCTGATATATTACTACGTTGTGAATGAAGCTGTAAGCTCTCCGAATAAAATAAATAAAACAAGTTGATAGGATAGAGATAAAATAAGTAACTAGTGGATATAAAACTAAGAGCCCATGAAATACAGGCTTCGCTTGGTAATAGTGTGATTGAGCTAGCATCGGGCCAAACAGCCGACCATGAGAGTTGTCCATCTACCCGCATTTCCATATAATACGCCATATAATTGTGTAGAATCCTGAGTTGTATTCAAAGTAAGGCTCCGAGCGTAGCGAAGTTCCAATCTCTTTGGTAAGGCCACTGTAATAGGCCCGTTATAACAGCTGTCGACCGTGTGAAAAAATATTATTAGCAAAGGAAAATGAACTTTGTTTGTTGGTGTTAAGGAAATGTCAAAACGAGCTTTTTTTACGATGGCCTTAGTTTAAGTTAAATAGTTTTACGTATATCCTCGTATGGAAAATCTGTAGGTTCCCTACGCGCATGGGTAAAACTTTTCGCTCCCAGTTAGTAGTTTTAGTTGGTTTTGTAGTTTCCTTCTTTTCGGACGGGTAGGTAAAGGTACACAGTAAGTTCTTTGAAAATTCAGTTAAATGTCGATATAATCGCTTTCTCCTGGTACTGTTTTTCAAGCTTTTTTAAAGTTGCATGGATGAAATTGCTACATTAGCAGTAAGGCCGCCTATTTGCATCATATTTTGTTTAGGTTTCTTGTACGGTTTCATTTTGTTTTATTGCGTTTCGCATGAAATTCTCACAAAAACTTAACAATCCAAAAATATCAGACGGCCGCGCAACGTTTGGGTGTAAAAGTTACGACAAATTAATTCAAATGAATTTAACTGTAATACAATTAAACAAATTGTCCACTTGGTGGCCGAGAATGCCTTAATTTTCTGTATTTTGAAGGGTCGTTCAGTGAAATTAGTGGAGAATTTGAATGCAATCGAGATTGTGCGTGGCTTTTATGGTGGTAAAAACGACGTTGTGTGAAATCTCCACTTAATTACCATAATGTTACATTTGAAGCGTATTTGTTAAACCACTGCAGTTTAAAACACAGCTATTAAACACACGTTGCTACCTAACGAAACCGGAGAAAAAGGAAGTTGTAATAAAGGGAAGTTGCTTCATTCTTTAACAGATATGGTACTACAGTGAGTAAGCCATAAGCTCCATGAGCCCATTCTTCCATTCCTCTTTTTCAATCGGGTGTCTAGTCAGACGCACTGCAGGGAAGCGCTTTGCAACATATTTTTAGGTATAAACTAAAAACGGCTCAACCGATCAGGCCGGTACTGTTTTCTTGTGTTTGTAGTATAAAGGAATGTATGTATGGAAAGAAAAATTGGAAGAGTTTCCCAGAAAGTCTACGAAATCGGGAAACACTGGATGTTTTTTCTGTAGGATTTTTGTATGAATCTAAACTTTAGAGCTTCTCTTATTAGTATTATGTAAAAAAAACTTCAGGGCCTGATAACTGCCATTATAGCTATTACAGCTGTTGAAATTGTATATTAACTCAATACACTGACTCGTGACTGACACAATCATACCAAACCAATCAATACATAGCCAAAGATACATAATTTAAAAGTGTATAACTTGAGTTGAGTAAGTAGTGTACTGCTTGAGTTTAGTTCAAAGACCTTTTCAAAATTATTTTCATGCCAAAAATATGAAAATAATGAACTCATTTATGAAATTACGTTTTACACGACCACTTACATTAACTAACGTAATTAACCACTGCAAAATAGCCGATTTCTTATTAAAGAAATTGAAGTCTGTTTAATGTTTCAGTGTCTGAAATATTGACGTCGTTCCGCGATAAAATATCAGCAATTAATTTTCAATATACCGTAAATGAGTCGATCTCATTAAATTTAACGAACAGTGCGTGTATTATACTGGCAGCCATAATTGTTTATTGTTAAATTAAATACCCTTTATTTTCAGTGGGAATAATTTTATTTTGTGACCTTCACCTTGTCTTACTCTAGATTTGTCAGATTGTTTCATTTCTCTCTTTCTTCATTATGTTTGTGCTTTCTCGGATGTTATAGTAACTGCTTGCTTAACTTAGGTTGACTGTTAGAGAATTAGGTTGACTGTTGTCTATAGTAGAGAAGACTATATTTTTGAAAAAAATGGCAATATCTTAATGGCAGTACCGACTGACCTTGAATACGCTGGGACAAGAGGTCAAAAAGGAATTTCTGGAGCAAAATGCAACAACATTTGTTTAACGTCTAGTTGTTTTATTTGATAAGATCATATCAAGCTTGGCATTGATTTCAAAACCCTCTACCTCTACGTTTAAATTAAATCACCCAAGAAACTTAATCGTTGGAGACTTGATGAGACTTTGATTACATGAGCTCAAAAATACTGACGCAGGTACATAACAGGCAGGAAATGGTACTCTTATTTTGACATTTTGATAAATTCCCATACTTATTCCCCATGATAGATCACATCCTCCCACAGCTTTAAAAAAAAACCGGCCAAGTGCGAGTCGGACTCGCGCATTGAGGGTTCCGTACCACCACATAAACATAATTGTATTAGTTGAAATTTCAGTAAGTTAATGTGCTAGATTTTTTTAGTCCGACACGCGCTTGACCAAATTTTATTATTTGTTGTTATTTTACAGCTTATGCACTATAAACATACCAATTTTCAAGTTTGTAAGTGTTCCCGTTTTTAAAATACAACTAAAACAAAAATCGCCTCAGCGACCATCCACCTTGACCCCTCTCTTATATGAATGTTCTTTCAACGGGAGCTCACCACAATTGGTTACTAATAGTTGTGAGAAAAGTTGAAATATTTAATGATTTCAGACTTTTCCCATTATTTGTACTGTGAGACCTAACTTCTTGCCAAATTTCATAATTTTAGGTCAACGGGAAGTACCCTGTAGGTTTTGCATTTTTGAATAAAAGGAGATGAGGACATAAAATGCCATATCTTTTGATTGCGTCGTTGTAAAAAAATTATATTTTCAGATCTTGTGTGGTTCATAGATCCTAATATATGGTATTAGTTTCAACCTGATACCTTTACCCGTTCGTGAGATAAAGGGTCTTGACAGACAGACAGACAGACAGACAGACGGACAACAAAGTGATCCTATAAGGGTTCCGTTTTTTTCTTTTGAGGTATGGAACCCTAAAAAACAGGTTAAGTGCAAGTTGGACTACCTTGCTGAGGTTTCAAATATACCTATAGTATTTTTAGAAGTAATAAAGTCTATTTTTTAATCCGCAAAACTAAGCTTGTTTGTAAAGGTTTTTGTAGATTTTTAAAAAACTGTGCTACTTAGAGAAATCCTTTTATTTTTGCTGTAATATTTATTTTAACTTCTATTGACTATAAATTATTCAGAATTTTCGCATTGTAAACTTCGGAGATAAGGGGGGAGAATTGTATTTTTTCTGTAATTTTTCATCATTACTAAAAGACTGAGAGTTGTAAAAAACTACAAGTATATATTTTGGAATGTACACATACAGCCCTTCCACATGATACTCCATTTGTAAGTAATCGTATTAGTAAATTGTCGTTACTATGTCAAATGGGGTATTTTGCCCTATTTGAGCCCCATTTCCAATAACAATTAAACTATTTTTCAAATTCTTTTATTTTCATAAAATTTGGGTTATTGATAGATCTCCGCGGAGACCTTCATTAATCTAAGCTTATTCTTAAACTATTCCAAATTTCAAATCGACAGTGTGAGTGGTTGCTGAGATAAACTGGTGTCACAGACAGACAGACAGACGAAGTCGCACCATAGGGGTTCCGATTTTACCATTTCATTTCGGGACCCTAAAAATCTGTAAGTACCTGAGTTAGAAAAAACCGGCCAAGTGCGAGTCGGACTCGCGCACTGAGGGCTCCGTACCACCACATAAACATAATTGTATTAGTTGAAATTTCAGTAAGTTAATGTGCTAGATTTTTTGAGTCCGACACGCGCTTGACCAAATTTTATTATTTGTTGTTATTTTATAGCCTATGCCCTATAAACATACCAATTTTCAAGTTTGTAAGTGTTCCCGTTTTTAAATAGAACTAAAACAAAAATCGCCTCAGCAACCATCCAACTTGACCCCTCTCTTATATGAATGTGCTTGAGACGGGAGCTCACCACAATTGGTTACCATTAGTTGGGAGAAAAGTTGTAATATTTAATGATTTCAGACTTTTCCCATTATTTGTACTGTGAGACCTAGCTTCTTGCCAAATTTCATAATTTTAGGTCAACGGGAAGTACCCTGTAGGTTTTTCATTTTTGAATAAATGTATGGAGATGAAGACATAAAATGCCATATCTGTTGATTGCGTCGTTGTAAAAAATTTAAATTTTCAGATCTTGTGTGGTTCATGGATCCTAATATATGGTATTAATTTCAACCTGATACCTTTACCCGTTCGTGAGATAAAGGGTCTTGACAGACAGACAGACAGACAGACAGACAGACAGACAGACAGACAGACAGACAGACAGACAGACAGACAGACAGACAGAAAGACAGACAGACAGACAGACAGACAGACAGACAGACAGACAGACAGACAGACAGACGGACAACAAAGTGATCCTATAAGGGTTCCGTTTTTTTCTTTTGAGGTACGGAACCCTAAAAATATGTGAATTCTGGGCAAAGGTTCAGTATTAAAAAGCTCCTAAAAGGGAAAATTTAACATGTCTCTAAAGCTCTTGATAATGGATGTAGTGAATCATCCATCACGCAAACACACGTAACAAACAGTAAGTACTTATTGATTCCACGGTCGTATCGTAATGATGCGTCATAATCATAACGTTTGATTGAGTGCTTACGAAGAGATATCTCAAATCAAAATCATATCATATGGATAAACTCTAAATAATGTAATGGCGATATATGCGTAGTCAGAAATATCATGATTTTTCTTTTTTCTTAGTTATTACGCCAAGTCCATATCTGGTTGCACGTGACGTTAGTTGCACATGATTGCACGGTAACTTGTAGGTTCTTGGCGCAATCTAGCCAAGAACCTACAATACAGGGTCGCTATTCTCCTAAATTTCTTAAACTTGAGTTAATATTAAGAGTACGGTATTTGCTATTGGCGACAAAAAAATGAAAACATCTGTACATTGCGTACTTTGTACAAGAACTACAAAACAATTCCATACATAACCAGCAGTGTAAAAATTTACATTCATTCAATCATTCATTCATTTACAGATTAATCAGAATAACGAGGTTTTTGATCTGTCAAAACCTTAAGGATAAAAACTTATACTTAACGTAAGGGAGAAAGAGATGGAAGATAAACGACGCTATGAAACTGAAAGAGATGGAACATTTATCTTATACGTCACACACACACACACACACATACGCGTCCAATGTCGTCCATTATGAAATATTTATTTACTTACAAACTCTATTTCCAAGCCAAATTAGTAAAAAAGCGGCTTGTCGTAAGGATATATAAAGGGTAAAAAACAAAACCTTTGTAGAATGAGTGTAAGTAAATGAATATGAATATTAGTTACCTAAAGACTATGAATATTTACTTTAACCTCAAATACTTCCAGCGTTTTAGTTTCTTTACACATGTACATCAGTGCAGTGTCTCATTGCAAGTTTGATTTAGGTATTACAGGGTGAAAACTGTTGTCTTGCAAATATCTGTCGGAACTGTAAACCTACCTAGTGCCTATGGACACAAACATATTGCTATACCTAATGTAAGTTCAAGTCCAATGTGAAAACGCTGGTGACTTATATACTCTTTGTCCAATGTCTCCTCTTAACTGAACAGATGGACCCTACCTCATACTATTGGAACCTAACAAGTAAGATTGACATGAAAGCACTGCGACTGTTTTATGGTAAACTGCTGTAAACCATTCCTAACCATACAATAGGTAAACCATACAATAGGTAATCAAACAATAATAGAAAATCCAAACAAAGCTAATACCTAATAAAAACACCCACTACACTTATTTATCTCTCTTACGGCTATAATACGACACCAAACACAGAAAATGGATCAACTTAAACAGATTTTTAAACACCTTTGCTGGCCAACCACTCCCACCTTAACCAACAGGCGCCTGTATCTATGAATAATAGTATTAAGGCTTACTAATTAGGGTGGTTTAAGCATAGGTACTATAAGTAAAGATCTATTGTAGCCAACCCTTTATGCTAAATCTACTACCACAGCGACAGCCTCTAATAAGACTCAGATTCAAAATAATTTATTCAATGTAGATTCTTCACAAAATACTTATTGAATGTCAGAATATAATATAAATAGAGCAAGTGTACTACTCTTTCAGATTGTGCTATCGCTGAGTGTAAGAAACTAATTTGTATAAGAATTATTAAATCTTTTTGAAACCACTGCATCATTGCCTAGGTACTTTAAGAGTCGGCTTTATACAATGTTTTTCTTGTTTTGCTGGAATATCAGCACCATACCTTGTCAATGATGCATTCATTTAATGTATAATAAGCATTCTTACATAATGTTTGCTGTACACATTCCTTAAATTTTCTCTCAGGTTAATGCACTACACATACTGCGGTTATCAGCTGCAATGCTTACAAGCTACACATTTTTGCTGAAGTTCTGGAGAGAGCTCCCTGTCCTGCAGTGGACGTTTCATGGGATGTTATGATGAATTGCACTATATTGTTAGGTATTATGTCCCTAGTAATATTGTACATGCAGACTTGTGCAAATTAAGTATGTGGTTGATCCAGTTTGCACTTATTTCCAATACCTTCTATTGATTATGATTGTCACAATTTTTTTATTTTCTATATTGGCATGATCATGTCATGGTACTGTCATGTTAATCTTTTTAAACAGTTCTCTTCGGGAGTCACTACTCTAAAATAAATATTCAATGGATATTGTCTATTTTCAGGTGTACACCCGAAGCGCAAAGTTTTTAACACTTGCATCCTCCCTTGCCTAACATATGGTTGTGAGACTTGGGCATTAAACTCATCCCATAGAGATCAGCTGATAAGATGTCAATGCGCCATAAAATAAGTATGGTGGGTATAAAGATAAATGGATAAAGTTAGATGCTCAGACATAAAGGAAAAAACTAAGGTTACAGATGTTTTGAAAAGGACTCGCTGAAATGGAAGTGGACAAGGCACATGATCAGGGAAGGTAGGGAAAAGTGGTGTAAAGAGGATATCGTGTGGGTTGCAAGGTCGATGACCGACCTCACAAACCCTGGTGTCAGAGTTGTTGAGCCGCCAAAGGCAACAAATTGGTACCCATGAACGGGAAAAACAGAGGGAGGCCCACTAGGAGATGGGAAGATGAAATTAAGCTTAATGCTGGGCCTTACTGGAGAAGGGTCTCAGAAGACAGAGCGCAATGGAGAAACCTGGAGGAGGCCTTTGCCAACAGGCACTCTGAATTGAGAGACGTTTTGTGATTATAATTATTAATGTACCTAATGATATAATTGATGTATAGGTATTCAGAATAAAGGCATATATATTATTATTATTGTCTGCCTGACTGAACCTGAACCAGTATGCCATAAGACGTTATGCTATGGAAGTAGCTTTAGGTAGGTAATCAATCAGACAGCTTTCTGATGTACTTAGCTGTCTGATTTTTCAGACAATAAACATATGCAGCCAAGCTCAATCTATCCAAAGAGGCCGTTATATGAGGGCCCTTTGACACATCTGCCTAGAATGAAGAGCTCGGCATCTTCAAGGTGTAATATGTGTCCTCCTGTTCAGGTAGGTAAGTACTTAGGTAGGTACCTAAACTATAAAGTTGAAGACAAACTTGAGAATGAAAATCACCGCCCTCTATAAAGCTTAAGTACCAGTCCTTTTCCTAACTTTATGTACTACAATCAATAATATGATATTATACCTACCCTACAAGGTGTAATATTTTAACCTTTTTTGCTGTAATATTTACATAAACTTCTATCGACTGTAATTAATTCTGATTTTTCCTTTCACGAACTTCAGAGATAAAAAAATACTGTTCACCACCAAACGGTATTTTTTTGAAATTTTTAATCATAAATTCAAAACTAAGAGACTTAAAAAAATAGAAAAATATATTTTAGAATGTACAAGTAAAGCCCTTTCATATGATACCCCACTCAACCTAGTTACCACAATTTTAAAATTTGCCACCCCTATTCGGGCCCCCTCTACATTAATAATCCTAATTAATTTTTTATTCTTTCATATGCATTTAAGTTGGGCAACTATATTCTAAATCTATTCCAAATTTCAAGTGCTGCTAAAACTGCTGCTAGTGTGAACCAGTAACACTGATACTCTTTTAGGACATGGATCTGTGCGCAATACTATAAACCTAGCTTAGTTTAAACTACAACATATAACCAAATAGGTACCTTCAGTGCTGGGCATAGGTACCTAATTTTAAGTGGTTGCTGAGATATACAGGTGTGGCAGACAGACAGACAAAGCGGCACTCGTTTTAGTAGGGAATTACTTTTTTCTTATCTGTTATAGCGGCAACAAAAATATATACCAAATCTGTAAAAATTTATACTGTCTACCTAAAACGGTTTACGGACATTGGAGGGATATTAATAGGGTCCCCTATCACCCTTTGGGTACGGCACCTTAAAAATAATGCAGTGTTATAGCATAAAAATATTAATATTTTGACTTATTTGTATTTTAAAGACAAGAAAAACAAAATTAAGCTAAAATATATTTATTAGGTCACAATAATTTTATGGGCTGATCGCGGTTCTTAAAATTATTAGGATTGATGTTTTTCTTCTAAAACTCTTTTGACTTTTAACTTCTGAACATAACTACTATTGTTATATACATCTATTATTATTCATATATCTTAGAACGTATTATTCGTGCTTTCCGCATGCAATACTATAGCTTTAGAGTTAGCTTGGGCTATCATTTCTTTATAAATTTCTGCTGTTTTTCAATCCACTTTTTTGTCGCTAAAGGTTTTAAACTTTTCATATGAATTATTATTTTCTTCAGAGACAAAATCAACCATTAGGTCTTGTAAACAATATTTTGATAATCTAACAGGATTTTCATCATTATCATGCAGAACAATAAGAGCCTGGATCTTTTGGTTCAAGTTGAAAAGGCTTTGTTTTGAAAATTTCTTTGCATTGGACTGTGTCTTGTCGTGCAGAAGTCAAACTAGACTTGAGCCAATAGCTCTGCACACTGGTTGGGGAAGGCTCGGCACTTCGTTTTTACAACCAGTATAAAAACAACTCTGTGTTTACAGCCTCCTGAAAAGCAAATAGGTATTAATTATTTTTTATTATAAATGTAACTAGAAAGACAATAATCATATTTATCATCATAACATCCCATGAAGCGTCCACTACAGGACAGGGAGCTCCCTCCATAATTCTAGCTTTTTCTGGAAAAATGCAGAGGGGAAGTACCATTGTCACCTCGTTTGTCAGCGTTATGGCAGCGGCGTTATGGCTGGCACCATAAACCGCGGTTGTAGGTGACTGCAGTAAGTAAGATGGTATGATACACAGGAGGATGCTGCCTTAGTCGCCTCTTACGACACCCACGGGTATGTATAGGTTGGTACTATTCTTTGCTAGCACCACATGGGACAATAATATGGGTATCATGTTATTATGGTATAACATCATAGCATGATGTTTGTCCCGTGTGGTGCCGGCAAAGAATTGTACCAACCCATACATACCCGTGGGTGTCGTAAGAGGCGACTAAGGGTTAACTGGAGGATGGGCAGCAGCATCCTCCTTTGTATCTTACATCTTACTTACTGCGGTCACCTACAACCGCACTCCATGGTGCCAGCCGTATTGCTAACAAGTGAGGTGACTATGACTCCACATTTTTCCAGCAAAAGCTAGAATTCTGGAGGGAGCTCCCTGTCCTGTAGTGGACGTTTCATGGGATGTTATGATGATGATGATGAACATTAAAGCAATATACAATGTTTACCAGCTGCAGCCGCACAGCCATCGCATAATATGTGTACAGTTGTCTAATGTCTCATTAATGTGTACTGTTGCAATATAAGTAATACCTGTTAGATATTTTGTGCTCCGGAACAATTTTAGCTTGTATGACACATCCTTCTCTTTTTACTTGACTCCCACGACGACCTGTTGTGAAATAACTAATTTATAGTAGTTGCAAGAAAGACTTATGTACCATGGTATGCATCTTAACTCAACTTACATCAAAGCTTTTGCGCCTGTGATTTCAGCAACTTTGTGCTTGTCGCTGGTTTTGCTCGAAAAAATACAGCGATAGCGTCAGGTTTTATCAATATCCAGATTTCGTAGCAGGGTTAGTGTTGTAGGCTTCCGTGATCAAATCCAGGGTCAGAAGCGAAGGTGTCAACCCTTAAGCTCGGAAACCGGGCACATGTGCCCATATGTAAACCAGCTGCCGTAAACCAGTGCTTACTTCTTTCTTTCTTCTTACCCCAGATTAGTAAGTATAGTACAGATGCTTCTTACGCTTACTTCTCTTTTTTCGAAAAAACAAGATGTATATATTTTTTTTTATATCCTGCAGGGATGCCAGATCCTATTTTTGTGATTTCCCCAAACTGACAATATTGTTTCCCCAAAGTTATACGTTTTTGAAACAAATTCCCCAACAGTTTTTTCATAGAAATAACAATAAAACACACGATTTTAAGCATACTTTTTTATATTTATTAAAAACAATAAGCCACCCTAAACATATGATTTTTACCGACAGTTAGATCGATTCCTGCGTATTAGCCGCTAATTTTGAGCCTGAAAGATGTTAGGTCTAACGAGTGTTGTTATCTCTTATTTGGCTTGTAGAGGAAAACAGAGACAGCAGCCCTTTTATAGGCTTAAACTTAGCGATTTCACAGCAATCGACCCTAGTTGGACTTCACCGGATTTTGGTCTATTAATTCTTTTTAGATTCTAGCTGATGGGCTAATTTAGTAGGAATGGTCTTTTTGTTATGTGCTCAGAATGTAGTGCTACCAAGACTTTACGACCAAACCCCAAGGGGTTCCCAGAAATCCCAACGATTTCATTTCCCCAAAAATGATTTTTTTCCCCAAAATTGCGAAAAAAAACCCTGACCTGGCAACAATATCCTGTCATGTGTCAGTTTACATATGACAGTTGAGCTACAGACTGTGCGTTCCATTTTGCGCTAACAGACTGCTTTAGAGCACTGTGAGCGCGCTTAAGTCGGTCCAAATTGACCTAAAGCGTGCTCTAAAGCACTCGCTCTTTCACCGCCTTACGTCATTGATGACGTCATCGTTTCTGCTATCAGTGCTTTAGTCAAATAGGTGGAGCAGTGAAAGCGCTAATGTCAAAATCGATTTGACACATATAAAATCTCACACATTTATAGCCAGCTGACGTTTCTCAAGTTTAATTTTAATGAGTTTGTCTCTAATGGAAATGAGAGTGGATTTGGCGCACATTTTTGAGGGATTAGCTTAGGCTTTGTTAAAGAAAATAAAAACAAAACTGACATTTTGACAGATGAACACGTGATCGCGCTTAAATCCATTCCAAATTGACTAGAGCCATGAAAGCAGTGATAGCTTTGTGAGCGTGCAAAATCAATTTGGACCGTCCGTCAGTACTGTATACGCTTTTAGCAGCGTTTGTACAATTTGGAACATAGCGAGGGAGTCTTCAGGAAAGAGGAAATCCAAAAAAATCGCATAATAATCTGTGCGTTCCATTTTGCGCTAACAGACTGCTTTAGAGCACTGTGAGCGCGCTTAAGTCGGTCCAAATTGACCTAAAGCGTGCTCTAAAGCACTTGCTCGTTCACCGCCTTACGTCATTGATGACGTCATCGTTTCTGCTATTAGTGCTTTAGTCAAATAGGTGGAGCAGTGAAAGCGCTAATGTCAAAATCGATTTGACACATATAAAATCCCACACATTTGCAGCCAGCTCACGTTTCTCAAGTTTTAATTTTAATGAGTTTGTCTCTAATGGAAATGAGAGTGGATTTGGCGCACATTTTTGAGGGATTAGCTTAGGCTTTGTTAAAGAAAATAAAAACAAACAAAACTGACACTTTGACAGATGAACACGTGAGCGCGCTTAAATCCATTCCATTCCAAATCACAGATTAGTATATATGTTGTTCGTATAGTACCAAGGTTTTAACCCACGCTTCGCTCTAGGAAGGAGAGATGAATGGCCAAAAAAAGCGTGACGACGAGTATATTCAATAGTCGCGGTGGCATCTCTTTCACACAGTAGGGTGACCTTACTATTTTACGCTTGGGGATGTAATATTATTAAAGCCCTCTGGAACAGCAGCTTCATTTTAAATATTTTATTTGGCAGGATATTATCCTTTAGTTTCTACCAGATAAGTTGTGCTTCCCTCGGCAACAAAGTGTTTCGTGTCTTAAAATCCTCGCTTGTCTCGTGGCTCAATTATAGAGTCATAGAGGTAAATGAAGTCAAGTCCGTTTGGTGCCGGCAAAGTATAATACCAACCATCTCCACCCGTGGGCATCGTAATGTACGTACAGTGTACGTTTCATGAGATGTCAAGTACAACATGAGAATATTATTCAAGCATAGTATGTGCATGTCATGAATATTATTCAAGCATGTCATGAGTACCTTGGGCTCAATTCTTGAATAACACCGGATGATAAATAATTATCACCCGAAAAATTCAAAAGTGATTGATTGTTTCTTTTTATGTATTATGGTTCACATTTTTAACAGATTATCAGGGTACATTTGATAATTTTTTATGTTAAAAGTGAGCAAACGAGCAGGTGGGCCACCTGATGGTAAGTGGTCACCACCACCGCCCACAGCACCCACTGTCTTATTTGATGTCTCAAAAATTATATTTTATCACTCGGTAATATTCAACAATTGGGTCAGAGTTTTTTCAGCAGGAGCATTCTTTTTGTTTGTTTCCTTTTTTCATTTCTTTCTTCTTGCTTTCCAGAAAAGCCCAGGGAATTCTCGAAAATCACCGGGTGATAAAATATCACTTTTGAGACTTTAAGAATTCACATTATGAATTATGAATTCACAGATGTATTATTTTCCTATTACTGTACAACAGTACAGGTTCGGTTGATTTGTTTGATTTTCTTTTAAAACTTATGCAAGCTGTTTTTCTCTTTCATGTTTAGATTCAGATATCTTCATCATAATGTTATTTCATCATAATGTTCTTTGGGACAAGTTGTTCAGTTTTATGGGCAGATCTGCAGATTCAGATGTGGTTGTACCTTTTTAGTTTCCTTTGTGTTCAAATATCGTACATTACAGCCACCCTACTTCTTACGTAAAACAGTTCGGCTTTTTCATAGAAAAAATAAAGGAATAATGGATACCCATAGAAGAATATTCCGCAAATAGCATAACTATCAATTTTGCAGCCATTTACTCTACAATATTTCAATGTTTTTGCAGAAAAAATACGCGATTTTAAACAACATTTAGCATGACATAAAAATGTGTGAAAGACGGGGATACCAGTAATGTCTTAAAAATATTACCAAAAAGGTTGATGACCAATAAAGAAGTACATAACCTGCCTGACCTAAAACAACACAATTAATGATGATAACTAATCATGATTTGTGATGACTTATAATGACTTATGATGAAATATGATAATTTATGATGATGGATGGTCTCTGCGTGGTAGCCCAGCTGATTTATCATCTAGCCATTTGACCATCTTACCCTTAATCTGCACTATGTCTATGAGGTTTCTGAAAGGAAGTTAGGAAGTTCGGAAGTTCTAGGTCACTGTGGAAGACGAACTCTCTTCTCCACATACGAGTCCGCATGCCTCAAGACAGTCTGTTGCCTGTCCCTAACCTGTACGTCATCCCTCTCCATGGAGATATCAAGCTGGCCATATTAACTGACGACTTCGCGTACCTGTCTGCATCGAACAGACAAAAGCAGGTCAAGCTTAACACTCGCAGTACTAGTTCCGTCACTACGTTGACTAAGACGCGGTGCAAAGTCGTGTGTCAAGCTTGACGTGCTCTTGACTGCAAAAGCTTAACCACGCATACACGGAGATCAAGCCAACCCTCGACACATTCCCTGGTCAGCTCTCTACGAGAAGGATATCTGTCAACATTGGAACCCAGACCTTGATCACCAGTCGAAGCGCGTAGTCTGCAAGAAAGAAGCTTCATCCAGTTCCAGTCCTTAACAGCCGCCTCCCCCTGCAAAGCTGGGGGATCTACAAGACTTTAAACCAAGCCGAAGAAGCTACTCACACTGGCCATCGAAGGCCTCCCAGCAATACGAAGGACATTGTTGCCTAGCTGTGTGTACTGGGTTTTAAATCAGAGTTGGTGTGCCCCATTTGCGCCTGATAAGAACGCCGAGGGTGCATTTTCTTCGCCCAGCTCCTGCACGCCATAATTCACCCGGATATTTTCCCAGTAAGTGAATATTCACAAGCTGGTATGCATACCAGCTTCAAGATTTAGGCATGGTATGGCCGCAAAGGATTTCCACCGGTGCTAATTGTCTTAACACAACTGTCATCGGAGGCAAGTCCATACCTGGCTAGAAATTGACCATGTCCTGCCACGTGCACGGAGGGTGGGAGAAACCACGCCTTTTTCTTCGCCGCGAGGTTCGCTAAATAAAAGCCAGGCGAGCGACTTGTGAGCGCTGCACAAGCGTGCCGATGCCACATCACTCTGCCCATTGTATCTTATTCCCTTTTTTAAAATATTTTTAAAACAAAAAATACATTAGTATTTATCTTACTCAACGAGCTCTAAACAACGATGGCTCAATGGCACAATGGGTAGGGTAATTTTTTTTTTAATAGGGTCCCGTTTTTCGCCCTTTGGGTACGAAACTTGGGTACTTTGGGTAAAAAATCAAACCGACTTCAAGATAAAATTGGAGAAATGAAAGTTTTATCTTTTATAAAATATAAAGTTTAAACCAAATGTAGGTTTTTATCTCGGTGAATTTTCCAACTATTCTTTATGGGGCCAATGCACACTTTAATTTTAGTTAAGAATAAAACAGAGATATGCAGTTCTTTGCGTACCACGACTATACCAAGTACAATATAATAATATTCATGCTGACACCGGACTCAAAAAAACATATTTACCGAGATAAACATTTGCCTTAGCTATCGTTTTTTTTAAGAAAAAACTTTCATTTCTACCTTTTTATCTTGGAGTCGGTTAAATTACTAAGTACCATAATTATAAAAATAAATTGCTCTGTAGTAAAATACAGTTAAAGGTGGTCAAATCAGTTTGTTGGTGGTTCTAGTATAATCAATGCCTACTCGTATAATGGAACGCACGATGATGTTTTCTTACCTACCTTCATTGTGGGGATGTGCCGTGGGTTTCCAAAATCTTGGAATGAGCTTCTTTCTACCCCTTTTTAGTGTCATATACTTAATCAGTTGTCAGTTGACGAATTATAAGGTTTATTGTTGAAACATTTTTATCTGTTTCCTAAAATGTTCTTAGCTGACCGATGTGACGCATAATTTGTGCATTTTTTGCGCAAAAAAAGGTTACACAAATTGGACCTGATATGCATGTGCCCACCTTATGGTAGAGGAGCCGACCAGAATTTTCCCGTGATAATCAGGGCGACAAAGAGATGTATCAGTAGATGGGGCTTTATGAGAGGATAACGAAAAACTATGTAAGAAGTTACAGACCGGAGCCCGGTGTTCAGGACGCCATTGTCTGTAAATGAAAAGTATTTTTTTTTACGTGATATTCTAGGCGAACGAAAGTGATTGCTTGTAATAGAGAAGCGTATACTGATAAGAAATACACAAAAACCGGACTAAAATATGAAGACTTTTGGCAAACCAGACCATTAAATTATTTTCTATTGAGTACCTGATAAAATTTAACGCGATAAGGCGAAAAAAGAAGATGCTTTTAAGAGGATCACAAAAAAATATGTAAGAAGTTCCAGACCGGAGCCCGGTGTTCAGGAGGCCATTGTCTGGAAATGAAAAAGGACAAAAAAACGTGATCTTCAGCAAAAACAATTATCATGCCAAAAGATGGGGGCTGATGAGTAGTGATATAAAAACTTTGACAAGACAAGATAACCAGACAGACAAGCCTGAGAATCTGAAAAGGGTTTATTTTTACGAGATATTCAGGGCGAACAAAAGTGATTGCCTGTAAAAGAGTAGCTTATACTGACTGGGCTTTAACCACAACAGACAAGCTTAAAAATCTGAAAATAGACGGTATTTTTTTAACGTGTTATTCAAGGCGAACAAAAGTGATTTCTCGCAATAGACAAGCTTATACTGATAACAAATACACAAAATTCATAAAAAAAATCTAAAGACTTTTGGCAAACCAGACCATTTAATTGTTTTCTATTGAGTACCTGATAAAATTTAACGCAATAAAAACCCCGGTTTTCTTGTCTAGCCACTGTTTTATAGTATAAGCAGAGCAAAAATTTTATGTCGCCCTGAATATCAAGTTAAAAAAAAGTTAAGTAAAAAATCGGAATTAATAATAGTCGATAGAAGTTTATGTAGGTACATACATATTTATTACATTACATATTTAAATGGAACCTTCGGCGCACGAGTCCGATTCGCATTTGAATGACGGCGGCAGCACATCAGCGCCGCGCCTGTCATCCATCTACAAACAGCGTGAACACGATATCTGTGCAGTTGACAGCTTCGCTAGTCTTGAAGATTTTATACACCTGTCTCTTTGCCAATTCACTAAGAAAATTTTTAGTTCTTTTTAGACCACCAGAAGAGATATCGCGGTCACACTGTCCCAGTAGATTCCTTTTCGCTTTTCGTTCATTATGAACGCGTAGAGGTATTAAATTGAAATTCATATCAAATATAAAGTGGTAGTAAGCTTAAAATAATTAAAAATATTTTTATTGTATGATGTAACTAAAAATTTATGTTTTTCGCAATTTTCTGAGTTCACGAAAAGTACAATGATGAGACCGGTCAGATGCTAGTACAGGGGATTTTGCACAGGTACAGTCTTGCCACTAAAATGGCCTGCGAACCATCTACTGCGCAGGTATAACCACGTGATTTGTCAAGTCTCATCTTTGGCTGCGCGCATTGTACCCTACGTAGGTTTTGATTCCCTTGCGAGTTTCAAAAATTTGCAGCATAAACGGCTGTAGTATCTTTTGCTTGCGTTGGCTTAGAAGTTTATTTTTTTCACAGCTCCAAGGGCCAATAGAGTATTTGATATAAATTTCAGCTTGATACCTCCACGCGTTCCTGGGAAAAGGGTCTTGACAGACAGACTGACGGACAACAAAGTGATCCTTTAAGGTTTCCGATTTTCCCTTTTGAGGTACGGAACCCTAAAAACCGGTCAAGTTCGAGAAAGAGGGTTCCGATAGTATTTTTGGAAGCAATGAATTCCATTTTAAGGACCGCAAAACTAAATTTGTTTCTAAAGATAGGTATTTTGCAGACTTCTAAAAAACTGTGCAAATGAGCAAAATCGTTTTATTTTTGCTGTAGTATTTACATAAACTTTTATTGACTATAATTAATTTATAGTTTATGTGGGGGGAATGGTATTTTTTCTGTCATTTTTCATCATAGTACTTAAAGGTTTTGCTACACTTCTGTTTTATCGGTCCTTTTCTACGTCTTCCGTTTTGGCAGGGCCGTTAAACAATTTTGACCTGGACCTGATATTCCATTTCTTTACAAACCTTCCAAACAATTATTAACGCCCATCTTCTCTTCTTCTGGTAGAAAAAAATACCCTGTATCTCAGCCACGATATTAGATGCGGCAAAACTTTTTTCATGGTTATGTTTCTTTAGAGTAGTACTATCAAATAACAAAAGAATTATTAGTGGCCGCTGCAAAAAAAAAAGCCAAGGACCCATACAAATTTAATCAATGCCCTTTAGTTGTAAGTACCAAAACGAAAAAAGAAATGTTTTATGCAAGGGTCCTGCTGATGATGTTATTTATACTCAAGATAATTATAATAAAATAGATCAATTAAAATCATGCATAAAACTGTAAAATATTATAAAAACTTTCTGAAAGCTTATATCGTGCATAAAGAGCATCCTACCTGAATGGCATACCTACTTTCACCCCGAGGAGCCGCACTATGAACAAAAAAAAAATCAGCGGCAGCTGATGAAACTGGTGCCATTCTAAAGAGTACTAAAATACAAACAAAAAATGTGCTTTGATAAATTGTGCTAAGTGATATACTTTCGGAGATATTTTGTTTCTTAGAAAAAAAAAATTTCTTTAATAATTTTTTGTATTATGCAGGACTTCCTAACACACGTTAGCATAAGTATTTACGTATTTTGATATTAATTACACCTCAAATATCCAAAATTGTGTAAACAAAAAGCACCATTTTTCTTCTCTTTCTTACCATCTTTACTACAAAGTTCTCCGGATCATAATAATAGGAAGAGAGAAGACATGTTACCATCCTTTTATATTTATTTGAGGTTTAATTTATCGAAATAAATACTTATACTGACGTGTGTTAAGAAGTCCTGCATAATTTAAATGATGTGGGCAATCATAAATGTAAGTTATAAACAAAGTCAAAAAACTAAGTCATCTGAAAGGATAACTGCCGTTTAATAATAGCCTATATCTTTTGAATTATACAGGACTTCCTAACACACGTTAGCATAAGTATTTATTTAGATATTAATTAAACCTCTAATATCCAAAATTGTGTAAACAAAAGCGCCAGTTTTCTTCTCTTTCTTACCATCTTTACAAAAAGTTCTCAGGATCATAATAAAAGTAAGAGTGAATACAATATGTAACCATCCATTCACGCTAAGCGCTTCGCTTTTTCATTCTTAGTACTCACAGTTAAAGCAAAGAATATAATATTACACTAACGTGTAAAGAAGTGTAACTCTCCGCCTCCCGCTAGAATCAAGCTCGCAATAAGAGTACGGATATAAGTAATCAAAGGAGACCCATGCATCTTTCTATCTCTGTCACTCCTGTACGAAGCTAAAAGACACGAACAGATTTCTTTACTTGTGTGAGTAGGTAGTTGAATCTGAAGTAGAGTCTCCGTGAAGGCTAGGTACAGGCTGGTGGTAATCCACCACATGTCCACTTGTGTCAACATGATTTGATGTTATTGTTTGTATGTCACGTCGGACTGTAAAAGTAAAGTTTATAATAAATATATAATATTGTGCTTATATCGTTTATGTGCGCGCCCTGCTACTATAATTTCCAATAGGTTTTGGGCCCAGATATTCGCCGAATATAAAGGTAAATAAAAATCTTGCAAAAAATTTCTGTCGATTTTGACGTTTCGTAAAAATGGACGAAGAGAGTTCGTCGTCTACCGGAATTTGTGGTATACAGAAACTTCGGGGGCAGCTGATTTTGGGATTTGGAAGTTCGTAGTCCGGAATTTCCTGGAATCCAAGAACTGGTGGAACATTGTTGAAGCCGAAGAAGTCAGCAGTACCGCAAAAGATACGGACAGAAAGGCAAGGAGCACATTATGCTTGTTGATAGAGCCCTCATGTTATGCACATGTGTACAACGCTAAAACTGCACATCAAGTTTGGCAGAGCTTGTGTAATGCGTATGAAGATAAGGGCTGGGGCAGGCGAATAACTTTACAGCGTCAGCTATGGCAGTGCAGACTCGAGGATTTTACGTCTATGGAGAAGTATATATCGAAAGTCGTGTTTCTAGCACAGCAGTTAGCAGATATCGACGCGAAAGTCGACGATGACTGGATCATTTCCATATTGTTAGCTGGATTAACAACGGAATACAACCCGTTAATAATGGCTGTAGACAACAGTGGACAAAAGATCAGCCTGGAGCAGATAAAAACTAAATTGCTTCAAGAAGGCAACAGACAAGCCGAGTCAGGCGTAGGAACTGGTGAGCAAGCCTTTGCTACCACTAAAGGTAAGGCTACAAAAAACAAAGCGAACACTCGACAGCCAGTATACAAATGTTTTAAATGCCATAAGGTAGGGCATAAAGCATCTGAATGCAAAAAGAACCCCAATGCTAATGTGTGTATGAGCATGGCCGACAACATCATTAAAAACGGATGGTACGTCGACAGTGGATGTTCCAATCACATGACGCATGATGCCAGCAAATTATTCGAATATAAAAAGAATAAGTATAATATGAAAATTCGGGTGGCAAGCGGGCAAGAGATTCCAGTAAAAGGCCAAGGAAGCGCTTTACTGAAAGTGAATGAAAGTTCTAAACTTCCATTGAAAAATGCTTTACATGTACCCAATTTATCGATGAATTTGATCTCGGTGAGTGATCTAACTAAAAAGGATTTCGAAATAAATTTTGACAAAAGAGGTTGTACAATAAAAAACCTAAACGACCAAGTAGTTGCGACTTGTAATGAACTTGGCGGAATTTTCAAACTGAAAGAAAAAGAAAGCTGCTTTGTTAATTTGACATTGTCAAATGAAGTTTTGTCAAATTTATGGCACCGAAGATTAGCACATTTAGGTCAGAAATACATGATTTCTTTGAAGCAAATTGTTACGGGAATTGATTTTAAGTCTTCTGATAAAATCGAACCGTGTGTTCCGTGTATTAGTGGTAAAACGACTAAAGCTCCATTTAAAAACCAGGGCACAAGAGCCGAACAAGCCTTAGTAATAGTACACACGGATGTTTGCGGACCGATGGAAGAGCCGTCATGGGCTGGCTCTCGTTACATGTTATTGTTCATCGATGACTACACACGTAAAACGCATGTTTATTTCTTGAAGAATAAAAGCGACACTTTTGAGAAATTCAAGGAATATAAAGCTGAAGTTGAAAAAGAAACAGGTAAACAAATAAAATGTCTCAGAAGTGACAATGGCAAAGAATATTGCAATAATGCATTTGATAAGCTTTTGAAGACGACTGGTATAAAGCACCAGAAGACGGTCCCCTACACGCCTGAACAAAACGGCGTAGCGGAGAGGACGAACCGTACAATTATAGAAAAAGCGAGAACATTACTTTGCGAAGCAAAACTTAGTAAGAAGTTTTGGGCTGAGGCGGTGTGTACCGTGGTTTATTTAAAAAACAGAAGCCCCACAAAGGCTGTCATGAACAAAGTACCTCAGGAATTATGGTCTGGTAAGAAAGTAGACTTAAGTCATTTGAGAATATTCGGGTGCTTGGCGCATGCATTGAAACCCAAGCAGAAAAGGCAAAAGCTTGACATGAAGACTGAAGCCTTGATTTTCATAGGATACTGTGAGACTACAAAAGGTTACCGACTGATGCACCCTCAGACTGGCGAGGTATCGGTCGCGAGAGACGTCAAATTCCTAGAGAATGTTTTTCCTGGCGATGGTACGAAAGTGACGAAGAGCACAGTTGTTCCTGTTAACATAGAGGAGGAACGAATAGAACCTGTGTGTGTGAATAGAGCTGCAGATACTCACTCAGATAGTGAAGAAGTTTTCCAAGAAACGGAAGCAACTAGTACCGAATCCGATGCACTTCAAGAAGTTACTGTTGAACCTGAAGGAAATGCTGAACCGAGCATTGAAATAAATAGTGAGCCAAGATACAACTTGCCTGCTCGAGAACGTATCGACTATACATGCACATGTATCAATGCTATGGCTGAGATTGACGGCGATCCTATGACTGTAGAGCAGGCTCTAGCAAGGTCAGATCGTGATTTGTGGCAGAAAGCCATGGACGATGAACTGAAATCGTTGAAGGAGAACCAAACGTGGTCACTTGTTGAGTTACCACGTGATAAGAAGCCGATCCAGTGCAAATGGGTATTTAAAATCAAGCGTGATAGCGATGGCAAGGTATCAAAGTATAAAGCTAGACTAGTAGCAAAAGGATTTACTCAGGTACGTGGTGTAGATTATAACGAAACCTACTCTCCTGTAGTGAGAAGCTCGACTTTGCGATTATTGTTTTCATTAGCTACTGATTACGATTGGCTCATTGATCAATGGGATGTTACAACTGCTTTCTTGTATGGAAGACTGAAGGAGGACATTTATATGCTGCAGCCTAAAGGAGCAATTGTCAAAGGTCAAGAGACCAAGGTGTGTAAATTGCAACGGTCGTTATATGGACTAAAGCAAGCGTCAAATGCTTGGTTTCATGAGCTTGATAGGGAGATGCTTAATTTAGGTTTCGTGCAATCAAAGATTGAACCTTGCTTATATCAAAAGCTGTTAGGTGATAGAGATAGAATAGTAGTAGTTATTTACGTGGACGATATTTTTGTATTCTATGCTCGTAAACACGAAAAAGAAAAGCAGAACTTAAAAACCGGGCTGCTGAAAAAGTTTAAAGTTAAGGACTTAGGTCCTGCTAGGCACGTTCTAGGTATGAGGCTTAGGAGAGATGATAAGAGTATCTATCTCGATCAAGACTCTGATTCAAGAGCAATACGTTCTAAATGTTTTGAAGGATTTTGACATGACGGACTGTAAACCAGTCAATACCCCGATGGAAGTAGGTCTCAAATTAGAGAAAGCTTCAGAATCCGTTTGCAGATTGCCTTATCAGAATCTTATAGGGTGTCTGAATTATTTAGCTCAAAATACTAGGCCAGATATCGCGCACGCCGTTAGTGTTCTATCACAATTTAATTTGTGCTATGATGAAATACACTTCAAGTGTGCTAAACGGGTGCTAAGATACCTGAAAGGTACACCCGATTATGCATTAGTTTTCCAAAAGTCAGGAAAGTTAGAGCTGCATGGTTATGTAGACGCGGATTGGGGTGGGTCATTCGATAGGAAATCTTTTACGGGTCTAATGTTTAAATTGGGCGAGAATTTAATAACGTGGGAAAGTCGCAAACAAAGGTGCGTAGCGTTGTCCTCAACGGAGGCTGAGTACATAGGCCTGAGCCAAGCATCGAAAGAAGCTATTTATTTGAGCAGTTTGCTAAAAAGCTTAACTAATAATAGTAGCGACAAACCAGTGGTTATTTATAATGATAACCAGTCGGCACACAGAATATCTAAAAATAAGATGAACCACAATCGAACTAAACACATCGATATTAGGTTTCACTTTGTTCGCGAAGCGATAATGAATGAGGCGGTTGAGGTGCGTTATATGTCTTCTCAGGATATGGTGGCAGATATGTTAACAAAGTCTCTGCCAGGCCCCAAGATTATGTTAGCTTTAAAGAAATCACCCATTAAGAGGGCGGGTGATTTAGAGTGACTTAATAATATACTATATACGAGCTCACGGACTACTGTTAAGGGTGTTAGTCGAAGTATATATTATATTGATTATGATTGTTTGTTTTTGGATATGGTATTCATTTATGATATGATATGGATTGTAGTAATGGTTTATTTCTTATAAATCTATATTGTATTTTATATGAACTGCAGTATGTGCATGTGATGCATGTTATACATGTAGTGGATTAAGGGGGCGTGAAGTAGAGTCTCCGTGAAGGCTAGGTACAGGCTGGTGGTAATCCACCACATGTCCACTTGTGTCAACATGATTTGATGTTATTGTTTGTATGTCACGTCGGACTGTAAAAGTGAAATATATTGTTTGAGAGTTTCGCGGTCACTAACACTATTATAAAAAAAGCCAATAAGTTTAACTACCCACAGACTCCAGTTCATCCGTGATCATGGTGCTTGCAACAGCGCCGAAATATCGGAAACTCATCAAAAATCCATATCGTGGTAAGAACCCGTCAAACTGTTTTTATAATAGTGTAAAAGTAAAGTTTATAATAAATATATAATATTGTGCTTATATCGTTTATGTGCGCGCCCTGCTACTATAATTTCCAATAGAATCAAACCGTTCCCAAATCCCACAAAACAAACACCTAGATCCCGGTGGGCCGACGTGGCTTCACATAAAATGAAGTCAATTATAACAAAAACACTAATTAGTAACAAAAACCAACAAAAAACTTAACGGAACAACGGAAAACTTCTCACAAATAGAGAATCGCAAGTTGAACTCGATAGCTTGCATACGGTAGGAAACATAGTAGCAAACTGAACTTATAATAATTAGACGACTCACTCTCTGTGGGTAGTTGCCAAATAGACATCTTGATATTTTGCTCCTCTCGTTTTTAATGTTTAAAAATAGATAGTTGCATATTTACATCCAAATTTTTATGCTATTTTGTTATGCATAAATAGAACTACTCGCCTGCAGTGAATTCTCTCCTTGAAACATTCTCCAACACCACTAATTGAACACCTCAACATGGATCACACACAATTGAAAGCAAACATGGAGAATATGGTCAAAATGTTTGAAACGAAGATGGCAGAGTTCCAGGCTGAGCTGAGTCAGACAGCACGTAAGAACCCTAATTCTATTGCTACTCTCAACACTGAATTTCAAACTTTTAAGGCCTTCGTGTGCAATGGACTTTCACTCCTCCGTGCTGAGATAGACTTGCTGGCAAGGGGCTTTGACCGCTTGGAAATGCGTTCCCGTCGCAAAATGTTGCTCGTGCATGGCGTGCCAGAAGATAAGAACGAGGTAACAGCTATGAAAGTGGTAGCTGCCTTAGCACCTAAGATCAAGGTTGCTAATTTCTCCGCGGCTAGCATCTCTAACAGCTTTCGGATGGGCAAACCAAACGCCAGCAAACCACGGCCGATCGTAGTGAAATTCGCAGATACCACGGTGCGCGAAGATATGTGGAAAGGCAAGAATGGTCTCAAGGGGTCGGCTATCACACTATCTGAATTCCTTACTAAGCCTCACCACAAAACCTTCATGGCTGCGAGGGACAAATTCGGTGTATCTAACTGCTGGACAACGGGTGGCTGGATTCACATCAAGACTCCGGACGGCATAAAACATAAGTTGGAATCCATGGCCGAACTCCTCCTCATACCTCATGGCAAGAATGATAATTAAGTGTTCATTCACTTATTTTCTAATCTACCGTGTGCTTTTGTGTCGTATTATACCCACGTTTCCTGTCACTTTTTGCACAATTTACAAAATCTTTTTTGGAGGTTAGACATAAATTCATTATTTGTTTACGTCAAAGATGTAATTTCGTGTTCCGACTTTGTGAAAAATTGCCCGACCTCTATATCATTCCTAAACGCAGCTGAGTAGGAAAATCTTAGGTTAATCGAGTTTATAAAAAAGCATATACTGTTTATTTGTAATGAAATTCACATTGTTTCTTCTTTCAATTTTAATTATTTATTATTTTTCTCTCTTAAGCCGATTGAAATCTCTCCACCGGTAATTTTTCTCATTCTTGGAACGTACTCTAAAGCTGTCATTGTCACCGGTTTTGCGTTTCGTTTCACGTTTTGTTTACAGTCTTTTAATGTTTTGTGTTTTTCTGTTTTTGTCAGTGTTTTAGTTTATCTCTCGTTTTCCTGTCGCTAGTTTTAAAATTGTAATGTTGTCAAACAGTAAAATAATTGTGTGTTATGTTGTGTGTGTGTGTCGCGATCTCTTTCACACTGCCGGCGTGTAGGAAAATCACACTTATTAGTAGTTTAGACATCAATTTTTTATTTTTTTTATTTATCTAGTAATATATTTATTTATTTATTTAGTACCTATATTTATTTATGTTGCAAACAAGTTGCGGTGACGGCGGTGGCTCTGGAGATGACAGTTCTGATTTCTTTTCTATATCGTCATCTTCTGATGGTAGCTTCCACAGTACCTCACAGTCTTTAGATTCTCAGCTTAGTGATAGCTTTTCACAGTTCCCTAAAAATTTTAATGCTGTACACATTAATGCGCAGAGCATACCTGCGCACTATCCTGACTTGTTGACCTCCTTCGGAGACAACAAAAACATCCATGCCATCTTAGTGTCGGAAACGTTCTTAAAACCCTGTCTTCCCTCTACTTCCTATTCTATTCCTGGATTCCACATTATCCGCAATGATAGGACTGGCAAGGGTGGCGGTGGCGTAGCTATATACCTGCGAAGTCATTTCCCGTTTAGCATTTTATCACAATCTCCTTCTGAGTACTCTGAATCTTCAGAGCATCTCTTTATCGAGGTCCTACTAGGGTCTCTTAAAGTGCTTCTGGGTGTTTTTTACAGTCCTTCATTACGCATCGACTATTTCGCAAAATTCGAATCTTTGTTGGAGGTTCTGGTCCCCACGGTTGACCACACCATAATTATGGGTGATTTTAATACTTGTCTTCTTAGGAAAGACTCTCGTTCCTCTCGTCTGTGCTCAGCCGTGGAGTCCACGAACCTCAACATAATGCCTCTCTCACCTACACACCATTTTCCCGGCTGTCAGCCTTCCTTGCTTGATCTTATCATTGTCTCCTCCCCTAACCTCGTATCTACCCATGGACAATTTCCCGCCGAAGCCTTCTCCTATCACGACCTCGTTTTCCTCTCCTACAAAATCCGATGTCCCAAACCTAAACCTCGAGTGGTCATGCAGCGTAATTTCAATAACATTGACACTGTTTCTTTCATGAGCGACCTTAGCAGTATTGACTGGGATGCGGTGTTTGCAGCCCCATCTATTGATCAAAAGATGGAAGTTTTTAACTCTCTCTTGATTCAGTTATTTGATATTCATGCTCCTCTTCGTCCTGTACGGCTCAAACATCTCCCCGCTCCTTGGCTTACGGATGGCATTAAAGCTCTCATGGCTAAGAGGAATGCTGCTAAGGTCAAGTTCAGGAAGGATCCTTCTGATGAAAATCGCAGTAGGTATAGGGAATTGCGCAACCGTTGCAGCAGAATGTGCAGGGATGCGCAGCGTCGTCACATACATTCCTCTGTTGAGAATGGCGATCCGGCGAAGGTTTGGTCTTTTTTAAATTCTCTCGGCATTGGTAAATCTAAGTTCTCACTGCAGCCTAATTTAGACCTTCTTTCGCTTAACCGCCATTTCACAACATCCACTCCTCTACCTGCAACATCCAAACTAACCACACTACAATCACTTTCCTCTATCCCTACTCCGCAATATGATCCCTTCAGCTTTAGATTGGTTACTGAGTGTGAAGTTGAAAAACACATCCTGGCTATCAAATCTAATGCCGAAGGTGTTGATGGGATAGGCCGCAGGATGATCTTACTGGGGCTTAAAATCCTTTTACCTATTCTCTGCCATATTTTCAACTTCTCGCTCAGTACTGGTACCTTCCCATGCTGCTGGCGTGAGGCAGCAGTAATTCCTATTCCTAAAATCACAAATCCTTCATTACCATCTCACTTTAGGCCTATTTCCATCCTTCCCTTCCTTTCCAAAGTCCTGGAACGCCTTGTTCAGCACCAACTTAGTGTATTTGTTAACAGCAACAATATCCTCAGCCCTTTTCAATCTGGTTTTCGCCCGGGACATAGCACCGTTACTGCTCTAACTAAAGTTTCCGATGACATTCGCCTTGGTATGTCGAATCAACAGGTTACAGCAATTGTTCTCCTTGACTTCAGTAATGCTTTCAATACCGTTGATTTCGACATCCTTTTGGCTATGCTAAAATCTATCTCCGTCTCGGACTCGGCAGTTGAGTGGTTCCGCGGTTATCTCTTCGGGCGCCGACAGCGTATCCGTGCTGATGACAAACTGTCGGAATGTTGTGACGTAGTTGCTGGTGTGCCTCAGGGTGGTGTCCTTTCCCCCCTCCTTTTTTCAATTTTCATCAATTTCCTAACTCCTCTCCTGTCCTGTCATTATCACCTGTATGCTGACGACCTGCAAATTTACTCACATGCTTCCATCGATGATATTGGTAATCTTGTTTCGAAACTCAATGACGACCTTGCGGCTGTCCATCGTTGGAGTGTGTCCCATGGCCTTTTAGTTAATCCCAACAAGTCGCAGGTAATCATCATTGGAGGTTCTAAACAGATATCTCGGCTCAACTTTGATGACATTCCACCCGTCATCTTCCGTGACGTTGCACTGACTTACAGCCAGGTTGTTAAAAACCTCGGAGTCCTTTTCGATAGCACTCTTTCTTGGCGGCCACACGTCACGGAAACCAGTCGTAAAGTCTTTGCTGCTGCTGGGTCACTTCGAAGGTGGAAAAACTTGCTCCCCGTGAAGACTAAGGTTGAACTTGCGCAGTCCTTACTATTACCGATTCTTGATTATGCGGATGTCTGCCTCATTGATCTCAATGAGGATCTGCTAAGTAAGCTCCAACGCCTGCAAAATCTTTGCATAAGATTTATATTTGGGCTGCGTAAGTTTGACCATGTGTCTGAATACAGGAGCAAGTTAAAATGGCTTCCTATCAGGTTGCGCCGAGATGAGCATGTCCTTGTACTTCTCTACAACGTACTGCATGACCCTCGTACTCCCTCATACCTTAAAGAACGTTTCCGATACCTTGGTGTTGACCGCTCTCGTGATTTGCGATCCAAGACTGATAATGTGTTGGAAATACCCTTTACTCGGTCAGGCTACTATAAGGAATCTTTCACTTTAAAAGCTATCAGTCTCTGGAATGATCTGCCATCTGAGATTCGTCACTCCAAGTCACTACCTATTTTTAAATCTAAACTGCATAACTTCTTACTTAATAAAATTGTACCTTAGTTTGCAACTGAGTTTGTATATATTTATATGTTATCTATTTGTCTATATATTTTATATATATTTTTATATGTATTTTTTATTTATTTATTTGTGTATATTTTGTTTTTATTGTAGTTGTATTTACATTAAATATTATCTATATATTGGCATTGGCACACTACTACAGTTACTATTTACATTTTCCTACAAGCAACTAAGGTTGTCTGGAAGAGATCGCTTTAAGCGATAAGACCGCCTTTGTCCACCCTAGTTTTAAGAGTCTCCTGTGTATTGTTTTTGTGTGACAATAAAGAATTTATCTATCTATCTATCTCTCTATCTATCTCCTGGCAGCGGGGTAATAAAATATGTGTGTGAGTGAGACGGCAATATTTGTTATTTGAGCGAAAGGATGTTAAGGGATAATGCACTCTACCTCACACTATTAACGACTAGGACCGCTTGGTAGACGCTGACAGAGACAATTATGGCAAGAAAGAGAAGACAAATACAGCTATTGTTTAAAGCAAGTTACATCATAACGTGGTGTTTTTCACGCGTTATAGCCGGGGCAAGTCTGACCGACCAACATAGAGGTACAGTACAGTTAAGAGCACATCAAGCTTGACACTTTAGATTGTGTACCGTGCTTATTTCAAACGTGTAGGCGTCGTAGGAGTCGTACTGCGAGTGTCAAGCGTGACGTGCTCTTAGCTGTACATATTTATAAAGTAAGTTAAGATGCTACCTTTACTCTACTCTACTGTATCGATTTACTTAACTTGTACATATCTTTATTAAATAAAATGAAGATCGTTAGGCATTTTCCGGCATATTATTATTTATTATCATCTAACTGGGAGTAAGATATATTTTTTGTTTTTAGAAACAAAGCGCTTTGTGTGAATGGATGGTAACATACGTTCTCTCTCGTTACTTTTATTATGATCCCGACAACTTTGTAGTAAATATGTCAAAAAAGAGAAGAAAAATAGCACTTTTGTTAAAAGATATTTTTCAGTTGCTTTTTTGAACGATAAAGCTCGTGGTAATCTGACAAACTTCAAGGTAAATTTTTTAAATTAAGTTTTACGCAATATTTTATACTAGCTGTTGCCCGCGGCTTCGCTCGCGTGGATTTCGTATTTATGTTGTTACTGGTTTTCCGAAGCAATGGGATATTTTCCCGTCATTTCGGGGTAATTTTAAACTAAGGAAAAACAGGAATAACCCTGCGCAAATCAATGAGTATAATTCAAGATCCAGCTGAATTTTATATAATATACAGACGTTACTCATAAATTACTCAGAACAGAGGAACTTAGCAGCAGTATCCTAACAAATGTAAAGAGAGAGATGAGAGACACCTTAATGTAATATTTCAAAACAGAGCCAATTCGCAGAAGTAATTGAGAAAAACTAAAACCCTCTCCCTCTCTCTCTCCCTGTCCCCCCTTCCTCTCCCCCTCCCTCTGTCTCTCCCCCTCCCCCTGTCTCTCCCCCTCCCCCTCCTCCCTCTCCCCCTGCTCCTCCCTCTACCCCTCCCTCTCCCTTTTCATCACCCCCTCCCCCTCCCTCACTCCCTCCCTCTCCCCCTTCCCCTCCTTCTCCCTCTACCTCTACCTGTACCTGTACCCCTCTACCTCTCTACATCTCTACCTCTCTACCTCACTACCTCTCTACCTCTCTACCACTCTACCTCTCTACCTCTACCTGTCCCTATCCCTACCCCTTACGCCAATTTTACCGCTATCCCTAACATAGAAATGACACCCATATTTATTTTTAGACATTTCAAACCTATCGCACCCCAACCCCATCCCCAGGGGACGATGGTATTTCAAGTCCACCACGTTGGATTTCAAAGTTGTTGTAGCTTTCGTAATCAGCGACCCGATAAACCATACAAACGACACTCATATTGATTTTTAGACTTTTCAAACCTATCGCACCCCAACTCCATCCCCTGGGGGATGATGGTATTTCACGTCCACCACGTTGCATTTCAAAATTGTTGTAGTTTTCGTAATCAGCGACCCGATAAACCATACAAACGACACCCATATTGATTTTTAGACATTTCAAACCTATCGCACCCCAACTCCATCCCCAGGGGGATGATGGTATTTCACGTCCACCACGTTTGATTTCAAAATTGTTGTAGTTTTCGTAATCAGCGACCCGATAAACCATACAAACGATACCCATATTGGTTTTTAGACTTTTTCACCCCATTTCCCTTTTTTAGGGGTTGAATTTGGTGTGGAATTTCAATAACAGTGATGAACGTTGCATAGAATTACATCATTAATGCCTAAATAATAAATTATGTGGATTTTACTTTAAGAATAAAGAATTTTCAACTAAATCCCCCTTTTCACCCTTAAGGGTGTCGAATTTTCAAAAATCCTGAGACACGTAATTATTGATTTTTAGTCGTCAGCCTAAATACAAATTTTGAAGATCCTAACTTCAAAACTGACGGACTTTCATACAAACTTTCATCCCCTATTTTACCCCCTTAGGGGTGGAATTTTGTAAAACCCTTTCTTAGTGCACCCCTAGGCCTCATAAGGAACCTACATGCCAAATTTGGAATCTCTAGACCCAGTGGTTTGGGCTGTGCGTTGATATGTCAGTCAGTCAGTCAGTCAGTCAGTCGGTCAGTCACCTTCTTCTTTTATATACACCGTGAATTTGCATTCACCAAAAAAAAATTAAGTAAGTAACCGGTACAAAAAAAGAAAATGAAATTCAGTAGTACTTTTGTTTATATTCATTATTGTCAAAATTACAACTACAATTAGTTTCCCGAAATTCCTGCTTATTTTTTGGACATCTCGCGCCATTCAAAACTACTACGTTTAGTTTAATACGCGTCGCGTGAGACGCCGCGAGTAGACCCACTGAGCATGAATGAGATGGCACACGTCCTTCACGCAACGTTGCCTACCGTGCGTGCGTACCACGAAACCAAATGAGACGGACGCAGCGGCGGGCGGGCGGCACTACTCACTCACTCACTCACGCTCGGTCGGTATGTGTGGCATAGCGGTGAGACACCAAACCGAAGATCCGTACGGGGTTCAATTACCAGTCAGAAAAAAGTTAATTGAAATGAAACAACATAACACGTCAGATACCTACCCTAGCTACACGTCGTAGTTGGTAACATGTTTGAACATGTTTTGAAGATGGAAGGACTTTTATGCCTGCCGTGAAGCAGCACTACCGTGTTTCGGTTCGAAAGGTAAGGGACAGAAAAATTACCGGCAAATAAGACATTCCATCTTAGTTCTTAGGGTAAGCAACGCACTTTGCTATCTTGTTAGTGTCAAAGTAGGTACTTACGCCACAAATAAGACGGTAGGTGTTAGCCGGTGGTGGTAACCAGTGACCACTTACCATCAGGTGGCCGATCTGCTTATTTGCTCAGAAAACCTTACGTTACGGTAATTTTATTGTTATCATCAGCTGATTAACCTTAGCTTCTTTGCAGGTAATAAGGTACCTACTCAAAAGTGCATATCTATCTACCTATTTATGACCAGTTTCGTCCCGCCCGAGTGCCTCTGTGATGGCTTACCTAAGCCATGACCAGACCTTCCTTAATTCAGAAACTGACTCGGCTTAAGCCACGATCACACCTAGCTGCATTCAAAGTCTAATTCGGCATACATTGCTCGTTGAAGTAAGGATATTACAATTAACATAACCAAGCCTCCCAGCAATGTATGCCGAATTAGTCTTTGAATTCAGGTAGGTGTGATCGTGACTTTACATTGCACGTTGAAGTAAGGATATTGCAATTAAAGCCACGATCACACCTAGCTGAATTCAAAGACTAATTTGGCATACATTGCTCGTTGAAGTAAGGATATCGCAATTAACATAACCAAGCCTCCCAGCAATGTATGCGGAATTAGTCTTTGAATTCAGGTAGGTGTGATCGTAACTTTACATTGTTCGTTGAAGTAAGGATATTGCAATTGAAGCCACGATCACACCTAGCTGGATTCAAAGACTAATTTGGCATACATTGCTCGTTGAAGTAAGGATATTGCAATTAACATAACCAAGCCTCCCAGCAATGTATGCCGAATTAGTCTTTGAATTCAGCTAGGTGTAATCGTGGCTTAACATAACCAAGCCTCCCAGCAATGTATGCCGCATTAGTTTTTGAATTTAGGAAGGTGTGATCGTGGTAAAATTGATAGCAGCTGTAGCCTACGGTTTAAGTTGTCCTGCGTAACACAGAGCAAGTGATGATGACTGATAATCTTTTGCATCAGTGTAGGTAGGTATTCTTTGGGTGGATATTTCCTTCCTGGTACAGTCAAGAGCAAGTCAAGCTTGACAACGCAAAGCGCGACTAAAGCTCCTTCCGCTGCGCTATTGAAATAAGAACAACGGTAGGTAAGGATAGTTAAGAGCAGGTCAAGTTTGACACTTGCAGTGCGACTTCCGCCTCTACTCTACGCTCACTGAAAATAGCACGGTTCAAAGTCCGATGTGTCAAGCTTGACGTGTTTTTGACTGTACAAAGTGCACTGTGTCAAGCTTGATGGGCTTTTGACTGTACAAGCCGAGATTTGTTTCGAATATGATGTCCTGGATGAAATCCTAGCCATCTACCTACCGGCTAGCTATGCTATCTTCGCCCTTCCTGGTACGGTCAAGAGCAAGTCAAGCTTGACAACGCAAAGCGCGACTAAAGCTCCTTCCGCTGCGCTATTGAAATAAGAACAACGGTAAGTAAGGATAGTTAAGAGCAGGTCAAGTTTTACACTTGCAGTGCGACTTCCGCATCTTCGCTCACTGAAAAAAGTACGGTAGGTACAGTCAAGAGCACATCAAGTTTGACACATTGGACTTTGTAACGTTCTTATTTCCATCGCTGTAGGAGCTAGAGTCGCACTGCAAGTGTCAAGCTTGACCTGCTCTTGACTGTACAAAGTACATTGTGTCAACTGTGTCAAGCTTGATGTGCACTTGACTGTACAAGCCGAGATTTGTTTCGAACATGATGTCCTGGATGAAATTGCAGCCATCTACCTACCGGCTAGCTAGGCTATCTTCGCCCTTAACAGGTAGATACCTACCTAAACTTATGTTGCATGTCGCTTAAGCCGCGATTACACCTGCTTGAATTTGACGACTGAATAAGAAATCTACCTAGGAGGCTACGTTGAAAGAGACGTTTGTGAATTCAGAGTTCTAGCTAGGAAGCTAAGTATAAAAAGTGCCTACTAATACAGTTGCTGAATAGTGATGTTCCGATGGCGATAGTTTCGCTGTCGGTAGTTAATCTTGAAATACAGTAACTCTGTTGAATAGCCTTATCGAAAATAATTATTGTACAATAAAATGTTATCGATTGTTAAAAAATGGCTGAAACAACCTCAAGACAAATACAACCGATAATTGAAAGAAGAAAAAATTACAGACAAACTTATTTGCGGTCTTAAAGATGGACTTTTATTGCTTTTAAAAATACTACAGGAATATCGAATCCCTCGAAGCGAGAGTCTGCCTCGCACTTGACCGTTTTTTTTAATATAAGTATATTTTTGTTCGATATGTTGAATTAATCATTCGCACTTGGACATCACTAAACATGCTAAGTCCCTTCAAGTAAAGGAGTTAGAAGGTTTAGTGATGTGAAAATTTTGCGAATGATTAATTCGAATCGAACAACTTGTCCATGCAAAATAAAAATAAAGCATTATCTTGGTTTAATAATAAGTACTAATATAAACTTAAAAAATTCACTATAAAAAAAATTTATACGACTGTGCGGTTGAGTCAAGGAGTGATCACAGCTAGCTGGATTCAAAGACTAATTCGGCATACATTGCTCGTTGAAGTAAGGATAATGCAATAACATAACCAAGCCTCCCAGCAATGTATGCCGAATTAGTCTATGAATCCAGCTAGATGTGATCGTGGCTTTAATAGGCTGACAATACATTTCCGTGATGTTTTTATTTTTATTTACCTTAAATGGACAAATGAGACCTGAACATTGCCGTGCCAAATCTTATGAATGAGAGTATTTATGATCAAACAAAAACAATGGCTGTGGTAAATGAAGTGGATACATTTTTTCTCTTTTTCTAGTCTTGCAGGTGCACATAGTCATTCACCGTAACTGAACAACTTTCAGTAAATAAAACTATCAGCCTCTTCAATACTCTTCATATAAAATTGCAAATGGACAGTTTAGCCACGATCACATCTAGCTGGATACAAAGACTAATTCGGCATACATTGCTGGGAGGCTTGGTTGTGTTATTGCAATATCCTTACTTCAACGAGCAATGTATCCCGAATTAGTCTTTGAATTCAGCTAGGTGTGATCGTGGCTTTTTTGTGGAAAAGAGGATTATTTTAATATTTTCTGAAAGTTTTATTTACTGAAAATTATTCAGTTACCTTGACTGACCACGCCCTTTCAGTTTTCGGAAACCAGTCCCTTAGACGATGCGAACACGGAATTAAATTAAAATTAATCATTCGCACTCGGACATCACTATCGGACATCAAGTAAAGAACTTAGGAAGTTTAGTGATGGGTAAATTTTGCGAATGATGATGAACAACTTGTCGATAAAAAATAATTATTATTCATGGTGTAATAACAAGTACTAAAACAAAATTAAAAAATTCACTATAGATTACCATCGATACTTGAAAGGTTCAGATATTTTCTATACGACTGTTCAGTAGAGTTAATAAACCTGCTTTGCGACAAAAAAAATCGTAAAAAGAACTAGGTAAAGGAGTGATCACACCTAGCTGAATTTAAAGACTAATTCGGCATACATTGCTGGGAGGCTTGATTATGTTAATTGAAATATCCTTACTTCAACGAGCAATGTATGCCGAATTAGTCTTTGAATTCAGCTAGGTGTGATCACTCCTTAACTCTACACTGCGCGTGGCTTGACACGAAGTACGAACTTGGTCGGTTATTTAGTATCGATTATTACCGGTACTTTTAAGAATTCGATATTCTCGATATTTTCTATAGGAATATTCGGTAGACTTACTGTATTTTTAAAATTCAACCATCGATCTCGTTATCGCAGCAACACTGATTCAATAATTTTCAAAATTTACGGTTTGGTTAGGTACTCAATCAATCGCCAGTTAAAGCGCGACGGAGTCAGATGTGTCCGTGTAGAATACTTGACTAGTGCAACACTGTTAGTTTTGAATATAGCGGTCTTTAATTGTTTTTCTAGTAGGAGCGCTTGTTTTAAGTAAAAAACCGGTCAAGTGCGAGTCGGACTCGCGCGCCGAGGGTTCCGATATACCTATAGTATTTTTGGAAGCAATAAAGTCCATTTTCAGGACCGCAAAATTAAATTTGTTTGTAAAGGTTTTTTGCAGATTTCTGAAAAACTGTGCAACTTAGAAAGATCGTTTTATTTTTGCTGTAAAGTTTATATAAACTTCTGTCAACTGTAATTAATTCAGATTTTTCCTTACTCAAACTTCGGAGATAAGGGGGGGGGGAATGGTATTTTTCTTGACATTTTTCATCATAACTTTAAAACTAAGAAATTTAAAAAAATACAAAAATATATTTTAAAATGTACAAGTAAAGCCCTTTCATATGATACCCCACTCGACCTAGTAGCGACAATTTGAAATTTGGCCCCCCCTATTTTGGCCCCCTTTATATTAATAATCATACTTTTTTCAAAATTTTTTCTTGTGCAATTAAGTTGGGCAACTATATTCTAAAACTGTTCCAAATTTCAGGTTGATAGCATAAGTGGTTGCTGAGATATAGAGGTGTGACAGACAGACGGACAGACAGACAGAGCGGCACCATAAGGGTTCCTTTTTTTTACCATTTTGGTATCGGAACCCTAAAAAGTATACCATCAGTTAGGCCATTATTTTTTGTTCGACAAGTTGTTCGATTCGAGTCAATCATTCGCATTTGCCCATCACTAA
This sequence comes from Athrips mouffetella, assembly GCA_947532105.1. Classification (NCBI taxonomy): domain Eukaryota; kingdom Metazoa; phylum Arthropoda; class Insecta; order Lepidoptera; family Gelechiidae; genus Athrips; species Athrips mouffetella. Next base: position 11,888,601 of record OX383967.1, on the reverse strand, counting down.
ACCTCCTTACTAAGTGGCTTTACTATGTTCCGATGTCATTTTTTGGTGGTCATTTCCTCCGAGGCGAGTTCGCCCGGTTGGGCATTTCGCCCGAAAGTATTCATTGTAAGGGCTCCCGCACACGACCGAGAATCGGTGGGCGATTATCGGCCAGGACAAGGACGGAAGATTCAGGTGATAACACGTCAGAGCGGGATGCCAACAAAAATCGGTCACCGATTCTCGGTCGTGTGCGGAAGCCCTTAGTCGAGGTCTTTTAAAACCATATCCAAAAGATAATGAGAAACTATGGCAAACAATAAATAAACTTACATACAGAAAAAAAAAATCCAAATAAGATCAATAAACTTCTAGATAAAAAGAATTGACTTCAGCATTTTGTTACTGTAAAAATATCGTTGGCCGAAAATATTTTACTTAAGACTGCACCACGTAAAAACTACCAAAACGGCAATCACGGTTTAATATTGCTTACATATTTAATATGATTTTTTTTTAAACCATTACGATTACGCCATACATTTTTAGTATGACCGCGCGAAGTCTAATAAATAGCTCTGACACGCGGCCGATACCCACAAGAGCTCGAAGTGAGACCACGTCAGTTTGCACCGCGACGCGCCAAAATTATGGATCGCGTTTCAACGTATACACATTTTCTGCTTTCATAGTGTAACAAGGTAACTTTGTTTTTTACTATTTTCTAAAGTAAGATATTTCTTTCCTTGTATTTATAAAGTGTTTGTTTTAGAGAAATGGGGAAGCGCAAAGATAAATATTATGTATCCCGTCAAAAATTCAAAAAATATCTATTCCTTTAACCAAGTAAGTACCTACTTATATACCATACCTAGGTAGTTTTGTTTTGTGATGGGTGACTGGTGATGAAGGGTAGGCGGAGGAAGATAGGTAGATGATGGGTCAGAAGGGTTATCAGAGTAATAGATTTTCGGTACGTGATTGATGTCCGGACGAAGATGGGTGACCGGTGGATGATATTGATGGGTGACCGGCGGAAGAAGAGTCAATGGTAGATGATGGGTGACCGGTAGATGATGGGTAATCGGCAGTGGTCGGGATAGGTAGAGCTGTTTAGGGTCAATGATCAGAAACTTGAACGTGCTGCTTGCTACATTATTTCGTCAGATCTGTTAGATTTTTCTCTTGAGACGGATTTCCATGGCATGGATTTTCGAAATAAGACTACCTTTTGATCGTTAGTATGTGTCCTTTGATCTTTCGATCACAAAAACAACGAAATTGTACAACGATAGCACGGATTTAAATGGATTACTTTTTTAAAAGAAGCAAACGGCGCCAAACTTAGGCAGGAAAAAGGCTACATTATTTCGTCAGGTCTGTTAGATTTTCCTCTTGAGACGGATTTCCATGGCATGGCTTTCCGAAATAAGACTGCCTTTTGATTGTTAGTGTGTGTCCTTTGATCTTTCGATCACAAAAACAACGAAATGTACAACGATGGCACGGATTTAAATGGATTACTTTTTTAAAAGAAGCAAACGGCGCCAAACTTAGGCAGGAAACAGGCTACATTATTTCGTCAGGTCTGTTAGATTTTTCTCTTGAGACGGATTTCCATGGCATGGCTTTCCGAAATAAGACTGCCTTTTGATCGTTAGTATGTATCCTTTGATCTTTTGATCACAAAAACAACGAAATGTACAACGATGGCACGGATTTAAATGGATTACTTTTTTAAAAGAAGCAAACGGCGCCAAACTTTGGCAGGAAACAGGCTACATTATTTCGTCAGGTCTGTTAGATTTTCCTCTTGAGACGGATTTCCATGGCATGGCTTTCCGAAATAAAACTGCCTTTTGATTGTTAGTGTGTGTCCTTTGATCTTTCGATCACAAAAACAACGAAATGTACAACGATGGCACGGATTTAAATGGATTACTTTTTTAAAAGAAGCAAACGGCGCCAAACTTAGGCAGGAAACAGGCTACATTATTTCGTCAGGTCTGTTAGATTTTTCTCTTGAGACGGATTTCCATGGCATGGCTTTCCGAAATAAGACTGCCTTTTGATCGTTAGTATGTATCCTTTGATCTTTTGATCACAAAAACAACGAAATGTACAACGATGGCACGGATTTAAATGGATTACTTTTTTAAAAGAAGCAAACGGCGCCAAACTTTGGCAGGAAACAGGCTACATTATTTCGTCAGGTCTGTTAGATTTTCCTCTTGAGACGGATTTCCATGGCATGGCTTTCCGAAATAAGACTGCCTTTTGATCGTTAGTATGTGTCCTTTGATATTTCGATCGCGGCGCCAAACTTAGGCAGGATGATAGTTGATGACTGGATGAATGATGAAAGGATGATGAGTGATACGCGGATTATAGTTGATGAGTGGATCAATGATGATGAGTGATGCGCGGATGATAGTTGATCAGTGGATGAATGATGATAAGTGGATGATGAGTGATGCGCGGATGATAGTTAATGAGTGGATGAACGATGATGAGCGGATGATGAGTGATGCGTGGATGAGTGGATGACTGATGATGATGAGCGGATGATGAGTGATTTTCGGATGATAAGTGATGCGCGGATGATAGTTGATCAGTGGATGAATGATGATTAGCGGATGATGAGTGATGCGCGGATGATAGTTGATGAGTGGATCAATGATGATGAGTGATGCGCGGATGATAGTTAATGAGTGGATGAAAGATGATGATGAGCGGATGATGAGTGATTTTCGGATGATAAGTGATGCGCGTATGATAGTTGATCAGTGGATGATGAGTGATGTGTGGTTGAGTGGATGAATTATGATGATGAGCGGATGATGAGTGATTTTCGGATGATAAGTGATGCGCGGATGATAGTTGATCAGTGAATGAATGATGATAAGTGGATGATGAGTGATGCGTGGATGAGTGGATGAATGATGATGAGCGGATGATGAGTGATTTTCGGATAATAAGTGATGTGCGGATGATAGTTTCTACCACCATGTCATTACGAGTAAGTCTAAAGTGTTTCTACTGACGTGCTGTTGAGTATACAAACTTGAAGAGCTGTTCCCTGTCGCCCCTCGCTTCCCCTCGAGTAACCCTCCGTTATACAATCGTTGCGCTGAGCTATATTAGTAGAGTTGAAAATGATTTTAATTTAACACTTCCTGTGTTCGGATAAATCTACAAAGTAGAAAATCGCAAAATTTCACAACCACAGGCAGGATTCGAACCTGCGTCTTCTGCGTAAGTACCGCAGACGCTTTACCAACTAGGCTACTGTGGTCCTGCCCGATGTTGTGAAATTTTTGCGACTTCTATACGCATTCCAACGTTGCGTTTGTGCTGCCACCTAGCAAGCATTTTTGCTGTACTAGCTCAACTAGTCCATCATTGCAGACAGATTTCGAGTTGAAAATTGGTAACACTACGTAAAATGGAATAGTACTTGCTCGAAAAGCACAAAAAGAAAAAATTTACTCCATAAGAATTGAACGTGACATCGACCGCCTGGCTGAAACATTCAAACAATAAAACAAGAACTAATCGGCAAGTAAGAACCTACTTTCATACATACATACATACATACAGCTATATTTGTGTCTGAACGATAATGGATAACGACATACATTGTAACTTAATAGAAAGTAAACATTCTAATTGGAACAAATTTGTAATACAGAGTCCGGCCCACCACAATTCCTTTACCATACTTCATGTCAATATTCGGTCAATTATAAAAAACTTTAATCACTTAGAGTACATAGTGAAAAACAGCAGAACGAGAATACATTCTATAATACTTACCGAAGTCAACATATCAGATGATATAAAATGCTTATTTTTCCTATCCGATTACGACATGTACAGTCAGCTAAGATGGCACAGAAAAGGAGGTGGTATAATTGTGTACACACACAAAACAATCACATTTATGAAACACCCTACTACTACATGCTACTGTGAGTGTATGACAGGCGAGTTTCAAACCAACGACGGCTACAGCTTTGGAATGTGTGCGATATATCGACCACCGGATCTAAATAAAACACGATTTATTGACGAGATCTCGAGAATAGTGTCTACTTACCCGAACACGAAAGATTACGTACTCCTAGGAGACTGCAACATCGATCTAAAAAAATCAAACAACTTGACTTCCTACTACATGAATAAAATGAGTGGTCTAGGTCTAGAATCTGGAATAAACCAATACACACGCATACAAAGCAAAGACAACAAAATTTCAAGGACATGCATAGATCACATCTTCGTGCGTAGTGCGGCCGACCGACCCGTTCGTACCGCAGTGATAACAACTCAGTTGGCCGACCACTTTATAACTGGTTACGCATCGGCGGAGCGGATAAAGGAAAGCGCACAGAGTACCTACGTAACGCGGCTGGACAGTGATAAGGTGCGGCAAGAGTTATCGGAAGTGGACTGGTCCCCGGCTATGGAATTAAATAACCCAAATGACATTACTCATTTCATAGTTAAGAAATTTGATTGTGTATATAAAAACTGTAGAAAAACTATCAAAATTAAAAACAATAAGAGGTCTGAATGTGATTGGAAATCCGATAGAATAGAATATATGTGCAAAACCAGAGATAACTTATTAGAAATATGGTTAAAAGATGAGAATAATAGAGTAAATAGATTATTGTACAACAAGTATAGAAATAAAACACATAAACATATAAATACCGTAAGAAATACTAAAATAAAACAAGAAATATGCAAAAATTTTAGAAATACAAAGAAAGTTTGGGAGATAATAAATAAATTATGTGGCAAAATTATTCAATCCATAGATATGCTTATTACAAAATTTTTCAAAACCAATGCCAAAATTGTATGTAACATGTTTGCTACTGGCTTCACAAATAATGTCAAAAACATACGTACCAGCTGCAATATACCGTTAATGCGAGATAGCTCATACCAAATAAAACCCTCAGTTTCAATGAAAATAAAAAAAGCAACGTGCGAATCAGTATCTAAGATAATAAAAAACCTAAACAGCAAAAAAAGTCCTGGTTTTGACGAAATAAGGGCGTCAGACATTAAGCATGTAAGTACAAATATAACCCCCGCCATAACACATCTAATTAACTCATGCATAAAAACACAAATTTACCCTGAACAATTAAAGATAGGTATAATTCGTCCTATTTATAAAAAAGGAGCACACAACGACGTTAACAACTTTAGACCAATTACAATATTACCTTGTTTAGACAAAATCGTAGAAAATTTTATGACCAATGAAATAAATAAATTCTTAAATACACATAAAATAATAAATACAAAGCAATATGGTTTTCAAAAAGGACGAAATACCGCGCAACTTTTATCAGACTTTACGAATGAAGTAAATACCTACCTAAACGACGGTAAACATATAATAGCACTATTTATTGACTTCAGTAAAGCTTTTGAAACTTTAAATTTAAAGACACTTTTTTCTAAATTATACGACAACGGCATACAGGGTCCTCTGCTAAACTGGTTCATCGATTATCACAAAAACAGATACACCATAGTCAGTATAAACGGTGAGGTTAGCGAAAGAGTATTAACTGAGCAAGGAACAGCACAAGGATCAAATCTTGCACCAACAGAATATCTGTTATACGTCAACGAAATGTGCAACTTAATCACAGAAGGATCGGTATATCAGTTCGCTGACGACACCTGCCTAGTGACTGCTCACAGCGATATAAAAATAGCACAAAATACTATGCAGAGGAACTACAACATATTATGCAGATGGGCGCACGACGTAAGCTTGGTAATCAATGCAAGTAAAACCAAACTTTTACACATAGTATCGCCATATAAAACACCCAGTATATCACCATCAATAATTTCACATAATCATCAATGCCTTCACTCAATAAATGAAAACAAAAAATGTACTTGCCAAAAAATACAAGTAGTTGAACAACAAACATACTTAGGTATTATGATTGATAGTAAATTTCATTGGAAAAATCATATAAATAAAATTTCAGACAAGCTACGGGTGATACTTGCAAAAATGTCTATTCTAAAACACAAGATAACATACAACACACTTCGTACCATGTATTTGTCACTAGCTGACTCACTCATATCATATGGATTGACTAGTTATGGCCGCAGCTACAAAACATACCTATCTGATATTTACAATTTGCAAATTTCTTTATTGAAGACCATTGTACCAAATAAAATTAAAGTTAAATACAGTAGCGATTACAGTAAACTGTTTGGCTTTTGCAAAGTACTTAGTGTATATGATAAAATAAAACTACAAATAATCTGTGACGAATTCCATAAAATATTAACTTTGCAGAAGCAGAACAGACCAAGTAACCTACGCACACTAACATACTTACCTATTTATTTACTACCTAAATATAATAATGTGTACGGCCAAAGAACTAAAGATTACGCCCTACCTAATATTATAAATAACTTACCTAAGGATCTGATAGATAAAATATTGATTTGTAAAAACCAAAAACAATGTAAAAGTGTATTAAAAAATCACTTCATTAAGCAATATAACAATGAACCTACCTAACTTAAGAACTTACCTACTCAAGAAATGTATTTTTGCTGTACTAACGATGACGTTTACCTACTACAAATAAACCCATTATAGGATTTAACGTAGAAGGTTAAGTTAAGAAACAATGTAATTTTTGTATTGGAAAATAAACTAAAAAAAAAAAAAAATTGAAAATGATTTTAATTTAACACTTCCTGTGTTCGGATAAATCTACAAAGTAGAAAATCGCAAAATTTCACAACCACAGGCAGGATTCGAACCTGCGTCTTCTGCGTAAGTACCGCAGACGCTTTACCAACTATGCTACTGTGGTCCTGCCCGATGTTGTGAAATTTTTGCGACTTCTATACGCATTCCAACGTTGCGTTTGTGCTGCCACCTAGCAAGCATTTTTGCTGTACTAGCTCAACTAGTCCATCATTGCAGACAGATTTCGAGTTGAAAATTGGTAACACTACGTATAATTGAAAATGATTTTAATTTAACACTTCCTGTGTTCGGATAAATCTACAAAGTAGAAAATCGCAAAATTTCACAACCACAAGAAGAAGTCGCAAAAATTTCACAACATCGGGCAGGACCACAGTAGCCTAGTTGGTAAAGCGTCTGCGGTACTTACGCAGAAGACGCAGGTTCGAATCCTGCCTGTGGTTGTGAAATTTTGCGATTTTCTACTTTGTAGATTTATCCGAACACAGGAAGTGTTAAATTAAAATCATTTTCAATTATACGTAGTGTTACCAATTTTCAACTCGAAATCTGTCTGCAATGATGGACTAGTTGAGCTAGTACAGCAAAAATGCTTGCTAGGTGGCAGCACAAACGCAACGTTGGAATGCGTATAGAAGTCGCAAAAATTTCACAACATCGGGCAGGACCACAGTAGCCTAGTTGGTAAAGCGTCTGCGGCACTCACGCAGAAGACGCAGGTTCGAATCCTGCCTGTGGTTGTGAAATTTTGCGATTTTCTACTTTGTAGATTAGTAGAGTTCATTAAAAATACCTTGAGAGAAAAAAGTTCCATTCAAAACACAGTTTTTTAAAAGGTGTCGTTTCCTCCGAGCGGGCGAGAACGCGTCTCGGGTGAAATGACGCACTACGACTCCACGTGGACTGCGCGCATGTGTGTGTTCGATCATACGCACACTACTGTTGCTTCCGTCTCGACGCGAAAACTAAACAGTTTTGATCCTATACATTTTTTTATGAAAGGGACAACTGATTTAGACATGAATTGAAAATTTTGTCAGGATTACAAAGTATCTCTTTTAAAGAAGTCTAACAAAATTACGGACAAGTACAAGGTGTCAAACAATCTCCTGAAAACTTCATCAATGGACTCATACCATGAAAAATTAACGATTTTCACCATACATACATCTATACACAACAAAAAAAAATGTTAAAGTGCGAGTCGGACTCGCGCATCGTGGGTTCCGATATACCTACCTATAGTATTTTTAGAAGCAATAAGGTCCATTGTAAGGACCGCAAAACTAAATTTGTTTGTAAAGATTTGTTGCAAATTTCCAAAAAACTGTGCTACTTATACTTCGTTTTTTTTCAGATTAGAATTTAATGTATGAAAAATAAGAGGTTCTTTACAGTTCTCACTCTAAATCCAATGAGTTTAACATTTGTCTAGGAGAGGTGCCTATTAAAGACTTTTCTAATCTGAAAAAAAACGAAGTATAGAGAGATTGTTTTTTTTCTGAATTATTCACATAAACCTCTATGGACTTTAATTAATTCAGATTTTTTCTTCGGAAAACTTCGGGGATAAGGAAGGGGTAATTTTTTAAAACTTTTTTCATCATAACTTGAAAACTAAGAGTCGTTAAAAATATAAAGAACTATTTTGGAATGTACAAGTGAAGCACTTTCATATGATACCTAACTTGACTTAGTACTGACAATTAAAAACTTTGACCTACCCATTTGGGCCCCCTTTACAATAATAATAATATTATAATTATTTCAATTGCAATAAAGTAAGACAATCGTATTCTAAAACTACTTCTACTACTAAATATAAAAGTATAAACGAGTTTTTAGCTTGCTTTTCAATTTATTTTAAGGTCATTAAAAATACTCATAGAAGCTTTTATACAAAGTATCTGAACATATCAGTCGCGCTATAAAGTGTACCAGCACAGAAAATATAGAGGTATACTAACGTATAGCTATACTATGTTGATGTTCCTTTAGGGCTCCCGCACACGACCGAGAATCGGTGGGTGATTATCGGCCGGGACAAGGACGGAAGATTCAGGTGCTAACACGTCAGAGCGGGATGCCGATATAAAATCGGTCACCGATTCTCGGTCGTGTGCGGGAGCCCTTATAGTGATGTACAATTATTTCAAGAAGAAACAATCGAAATATTCGAATGTACTACTTAGTACTATCCAAATAATCTTTTATCATTCAATTGTTATTTTTCATTGGAATCATTATTCGCTTTTCGTACGATTTTGAATGAAAAATTTATTCTAACTAAAAGAATGAATAAATCACTCAAATTCTTTGTTTTTACTTGACTGGTGCAACCTAATTTTAATTTTTTTTTTTTTTTTTTTTTCAGTATACCAGTAATTCTGTGGTTTTTTTTGTAGTTATTCTAGTGTTTTTCTATACAACATAAATTAGCCCTTATTAATATTTTCCGTACGATGAGGTGTTCTATTCGTATTGGCCCTTCACTAAAGTTCCTTTCTGCGTTGCTTACTATGCGGCTTAAGGACCGATCACACCTGACTGAATTCACACACTAAGTCAGTTAGTCTCCTACGTAGGAAAGGAAGGTAGAAAGATGGAACTAAGTAAGTCACTAACTGAGTAAGCCGCATAGTAAGCAACACAGTAAGGAACTTTAGTGAAGGGCCAATACGAATAGAACACCTTAACGTACGGAAAATATTAGTAAGGGCTAATTTATGTTGTATAGAAAACACTAGAATTACTACAAAAAAAACCGGCCAAGTGCGAGTCGGACTCGCGCACCGAGGGTTCCGTACCACCACATAATCATAATTGTATTAGTTGAAATTTCAGTAAGTTAATGTGCTAGATTTTTTGAGTCAGACTGCGCTTGACCAAATTTTATTATTTGTTGTTATTTAATAGCTTATTAAACTTAAAAAAGTTTAAACATACCAAACGAGCAATGTATGCCGAATTAGTCTTTGAATTCAGCTAGCTGTGATCACTCTTTAACTCAACCGAACAGTCGTATACAAATTTTTTAAAGTGATTTTTTAAGTTTATTATTAGTACTTATTATTTAACCAAGATTATGCTTTATTTTTATTTTTCATGGACAAGTTGTTTGATTCGAATTAATCATTCGCAAAATTTTCACATCACTAAACCTTCTAACTCCTTTACTTGAAGGGACTTAGCAAGTTTAGTGATGTCCAAGTGCGAATGATTAATTCAACTTATCGAACAAAAAATATACTTACATTAAAAAAAACGGTCAAGTGCGAGGCCGACTCTCGCGTCGAGGGATTCGATATTCCTGTAGTATTTTTAAAAGCAATAAAGCCCATCTTTAAGACCGCAAATAAGTTTGTTTGTAATTTTTTCTTCTTTTAATTATCGGTTGTATTTGTCTTGAGGTTGTATCAGCTTATTTTTAACAATCGATAGTATTTTATTGTACAATAATTATTTTCGATAAGGCTATTCAACAGAGTTACTGTATTTCAAGATCAACTACCGACAGCGAAACTATCGCTATCGGAACATCACTATTCAGCAACTGTATTAGTAGGCACTTTTTCTACTTAGCTTCCTAGCTAGAACTCTGAATTCACAAACGTCTTTTTCTACGTAGCCTCCTAGGTAGATTTCTTATTCAGTCGTCAAATTCAAGCAGGTGTAATCGCGGCTTTACTCAGTTAGTGACTTACTA